>CM037831.1:32623371-33853018 GCA_021234535.1 Stichopus chloronotus
CCTCTCTATCTCTCTATACATCTTGTTTTTTATCTTCTTTGTGTAAAACGATTAGGTTTTTCAAAAGAGAACCAGTGGATCTGTTGACTTTAATCGTACTTGGGATGACTACAAGAATGGTTTTGGAGATCCTAATACCGATTATTGGTTAGGGAATGACATACTACACGAGCTGACCACAGAGAAATCTTATCAGCTGTTGATAGAAGTGGTGAATTCATCAGGCGTAGTAAGGAACATCTCTTGTGATAATATAAGCGTCGGCAGTGAACAAGACAAATACAGACTGGACTTAGAATTCAACAGCGGTTCGTCTACACATTAAGTTGTAAAAGCTTTTGATCTGCAGTTTAGACTTTGAAGTCTTTAACAAACCTACGTCAGCACATTCGAATTTGACGATACATTCACATTTACGAGTCACGGATTTATTCATTAATGGTTCAAAAGGAATCAGTAATCTCGTAAAATGAAAAATAAAAATTGTTTACGTGTGAACTCAATTCATATATTAGTTTGATTACATTAGGCTATGAAAATCAAGAAAGGTATTGTATTGAGAATTTCCTCGTGTAAAGTCAATCTCTTCGGAAGTATAGAAATCTCAGATCTGGTAACAAGATCTAAGATCTCTGTTTCATTTTTATTTTTTTTTTGAACAAACTGTTCGTAATTTTCTGAGGAAGCATCAAATTCATTTACGGATATCCTATCCTTTGTAAGACTTCTCGTCCTATTTAATATGCCATGGCTCACATGTCACTGTTGATTGTTGGTGCTCAAGGATAGATGCTATTTAGAACATTGCTTGAATTATTACTATCCTCATTTATGTATTTCACATTAATCAAAAGGCATTATGTACAAGTTTTCTGCCTGTATACATAATCGATTATACATGAGAATGGGAATAACGTGATCTTATCTACATCTACTTATTAATAGATGACTTCTTCGGCTGGGATCTTGATGAGAATGTCGGCCAACAGTTTAGTACATATGACGATGATAACGACCGTTCGGTACCTTTTCATTGTGCTCGTCGTCACAGCGGGGGTTGGTGGTACGGCGCGGACGTACAAGATGGAGGATGCCATACCTTTATATTCGACGATGCTACATATGATTGTGGACTGGTGAACTTAAATGGTGATCTCAACGCTTCTGATCAAAACAGTGTCTTTTGGGGATATCTTTACGACAATCACTGCGGCATACAAAGAACAATAATGATGATACGTCCATCAAACCTGAGTCATTTCTTCTAAAACTTATTCTAAAAATTTTTTAACCACATTTAACTGTGGTAGTTTAGCCATCTGTTTTCCCCATTTAAGGTATTTTGTTTTATTTAAGTTAATGTTTTTTATTATGTAAGGTATAATCACATCGAAAGAAACGAAAACGGCATAAGATAGTGAAAAACAGAAATAGTAAAATTAACTGTTCTTACTCTTAGCGAGTGCTTAATGACTAAGCAATGTGACATGTTTCACAGTACATAGTCCTTAAAGAATTTCCATATTGTGCTAAAATCATGTCTCGAGAAGACACTTCCTTCATGACAGAAACGGAACTGCAAGCCATGATGGTTAGGGTAGGTACCTCTCGAGAATGGATAACATATATGACATCAGGTTAGGATAAGCTACTCACCGGTCTATCAAAAAAGATGGCACTCAAGCCTTACCTTCTTGATAGGTATCGGAAATCGTAATGCTTTGTGAAAAGAAGCACTGTATTGACAAATATCCTTCAGAGCAGTCGTAGAAGCCTGACGAAATGGCGTAATGGTCAGAATTTCATACAACTTCGTCAAGTTTTCCCTTAACCTGTAGCCTCTTTCCAAAACACCTTATTTCTGTCTCTACTATGTCAGCGATTTATCAATAAATTGGCCTGCCGTAAATTATCCATCTGAGTTATGAGACGGTATTTATAGGTTGCTACCACAAAGGGTGTGTTTTACTCATGAATAAGCCCTGATTTCATTCCTTATATGGCATGTACGTTAGAAAGATAATTATACATACCAACACCTGCTTCGAATATTATATTATAGGTGTCGCAGTTTATTGCCCTAAACAATTACTGTATAAAATTACCACCAGATTATTTCAATTTGCGGACGTCCTTGGACCGATAACAAGCCTGCTGTTGAAAATAAAAAGCAAACATTCGACTTTCATCTTTTCTGACATATTTTCCAAGTTTTTTATGTAATAATTTATTTGTTTTTATTTTTCGACAGTCGTGATGCAATTAGTCCAGATGTCGAGATGTTCCGTATCAAGCTCGGGAGATAGCCAATCATCTTCCAGTAATATATCGCAATATACCTAAAATTGGCGGTTGGACGTTCATTGACGAAAGTCTAATGACCAAGTCTGGCAGATCAAAAAGAGGAGGGGGGAAACGGGTCAATCCCCAAAGGTGAACCAAAAAAGTTGTTTTGCTGGATAAGTACGGAATAAACTGTACTTTATAGAATTATGCAAATGTATAAGCTTTTGTTGCACCAAATCGCATCGAATTGTGTAACTGGGGATAAAGAGCCATCACTTTACGCAACATTTTTTTTGGAGAGGGCACAAGAGTCCAAGTGGCGAATATGGAACCTGGGCAGACGAATTCCGTCGATCTCTAAGGGGTATTTTTACTAAACCATTTTCCGGTACGATGGTAGTGATGGTGGCGCTTTGCTTGGATGGTCCCCCACGAATCGAAGCAACTCCATTCTATGAGCGATGAAGGGCGTTACTTAAAGGTTCCCCACGACCCCTACGAAGGCCTCACTCCTAATTTCAGTTGCGTGGGAAAAACTGGGGACTTGTTCCTGGGGGTAAGGTCTCATAACAAAAATGGGACTCAACATGTAAATGAAAGATGAAAAATAATTTCTCAGGATTCACATATCATTTCAACGAATCTGATGTGTATTACATCTACGCATAAATAGTACATGCACTGAGGAGGTCCCCGTGTGCGTGAAAGCTCACTTAAGTTGTTTTTCATAATACTGAAGTGCACCATGTGCCACACGAAAGTTTGATTTGGACTTTTGGTAACCTTGCAATATACGAGAAAATGACGCTCCATTGGAACCAAAATTAAGGGGTGGGGAAACATAAATCACTGTATCTTTGGTAGTGTAAGTCACAGAACAAAATACCCCTCAAAATGTGTGTATTTAAGTTTTCTCTTCATTCAAATAATCATTCTGAAAATTGGCATGATAATGAGATCACCAAAGGTCGAAAGGGCTCGAAAATCTGGCACAGTGAAAATTTGACCTTTGCTGAAAAAACAATCTGTCAAATCACGAATTCATCTATTTTGTCATTGTAAGGCATGAAAATGTTAGAAAAATGCTAATCATCGTTTTGATATGCAAGTGGTATGGTGGTATGGCGCACTTAAGCCCGATAGTATACATTACCTGAGTAAACTTTGACAATGTTTATATGCCTCCTTTTCCAATCGGTGTCTCATGGGTCAGCTTACGTTTCATAAACCGTTACCGAGAGTTTAGAATGTACCTGGATAGCTAATGAATTGGTTTAGATGTCATGAGCTTTTCATATAGTCAATCGGTTTACATGGAAAGAGAGCTGGTGCCTGGGCAAAATTGTTGCATTGCCTGCATATTTACCCATGCCTATTACTATGTGTTATGTAAAAACAGCAAAACGATAGGGGTGAGATTTGCAACTCAGTGGATTGCCCATACTTGGTGCTCATTACTGCCTTACACGTTGGTAAGTGATATCGATATTTTTGAAGAAAAATGCTTCCAGGATAAAACCATGTGGGCGTGTCAACATATCAATTGTCCTTGAAATAAAGGTTAAGTAACCAAAGAATTACCACAAGGCAAATCATAGGAGGTCATCTCTTGACGTCACAAATTTGCATACTTGGCCAATATCTATTCATGATGAAGGTGTGAGACAGAAAATTGCCTGTAGAATTAGTGGTATCTGAAAAACAAAATAATGAAAACCAAAACGAATCCATCCCCGGAGATCAATTTTACAACGATCGTTAAAACATCCCTGGCATGAACACAATCTATAATGGTAGTATGTGACCTTCAATGTGTACTAATCCACTTAGAACTTGAAGGGTGCTCCTAGCTCTTTTAAATTTGTGAATGTTATCAGAGTTAACTGGAAACACTTCTACTGAGGTTTTGCACGCCCTGTCATCCTTATCAACTATTGTCACCCCGCTATCCAAAGGGAATGAGTTTTTCGTGCAACTAGTGTCGTATATACTATGTTCATTACAAACATCCATTATTCCAGTTAATGATAACAGCCGTCTCATCGTCTAAAACCTAATCGCCATCATGGGAATAGCTGTCTTGATAATCTGAAACGCCATCGTTATCATAATAACAGCTGTCGTCATAATCATTTTCCCCCTTTTTGGCGTTCCATATATCAAGAGGCACTAGACTCTAAGCGGAGAGCCGCCATCGTTTGGCAAGTTAATAAAGATTTGGGATAATTTTTCTTTTCAGATTGCAGGAAATGGCACTTTCTTTTCTCTTTATGGCCTCGTAAATTTCGGCTAAGTTTCAGACTCTTCAGTTATGATGGAGTGAGATAAATGAGGGGGGGGGGGGCGGTGAAAATAGAAAAAGCAACAATGACACTATCTTAACTATCTAATGGAAGGTTGTTTCAAAGAGTTTGCTGGATAATAACATAATTGCGGAAAACGACACCTCTTAGAACATTACATAGTAGAAATGATAAATTATTCTTCTGCATATCGCCTTACAGCAAGTGATGAACTCCAAGTTTACTTTACAAGAGTAAATTAAAGGGTAGAAAAAAGGAAGACACTAACTGCAAGAAAAACAAAAATAAAACAGTAAAACTTTTCAACAATGCAAAAAAAGCTAACTTAAAAACAACGATCTTCAAAGTGAAAGCGAAAAAGGTAAGCGTAAGAAGTGATCTAAAAGTGTTAAAGTTGGCGCATTTCTGATGATATTGGGCAAAGAATTCCAAAGATTGGGTGCAAAGTAATGTTTGCTGAAATAAAACTGACAGGTCCCAACAAAACTTCTGTGTTGATGTCTGCTAATTCTTTGCCGGGAACGGTTGGCAATATGGGAAGTTATGGAAAGAGATGGATGAATGGGAACAGAGATAATGAGGACGGTACCATTTAAAATTCTGCCAATCATAATTAAACATTTATAATCAATTCCCGCAGATACAGGCAACCGGTGGAGATCAATCAAAATGGGAGTGATATAAGATATTCTTCCTTCTTACAGGGTGTGATCAAGGCAGCAGAGTTTTGAATCCGTTGAGGGCGCAGTGTTGGTGGCACTCTATACTATTACAGTAGTGAAAGATATGAAGTAAAAGATGACGATACAGTACCAAAAAATACGAAGCAGACTTACAAATTTTTGAAATATGGCCAGGAATTTGAGCAACTTTGCAAAATTGCTACCTAATGTTTCAGTAAAACTATGCTCATTATTTTAGACCTCAAAATATTATTACTCCCCTGAGAGTACTTATTCTGTTTCTCAGAACTTTGGCTCCCTGATAATATTATTGCTCATATGGGCCACAGTATAACTTTTGTCAACTCTGGACACTATAGTACCTGCCGTACGGTAGTTCGTTCCGTGGTTACTCGTGATCACTATATTGAATTGGATTCAGTCTATTACCAGGGTAACCAGGCCTACAGAAAACTGCTTTCCACTTTCAAGGGACTTCACCTATAATTTTATTAATTTACAAATGAAGTTGGGAGGAAATTCTGGGTGATCTGAAGACAAAAAGTAACTCATACAAGAAACTACCATCTTGTTCTGTGAAACAGTCAGTTTGAAACTTATTCTACGGAAAACTTCAACATAGCGTTACTGCAGTTGATACACATAGTATGAGATAAAAGACATATATCTTATACCTTTTGTTACAAAATGTAACTTTCACGGAAATTTCAATCTCTAGATTACTGTATTTGCAACAAACTCAGTGGCAGAGACAGTGATACATACGGTTTGAAGAATTAGCTCATACTGCAACACTGGTATCAGTTTCACTGTTTTCACTTACTACTGTACGTGTAAAATTTTCAGTTATTTTCACTGTTACACATTGCATCACTATCAACCTGTGTACCCTCTGATTGCAGCATACCCAGAAATAACTGCAACAACAAACTGAGACAATTTAATTTTTTTATTAGTCACCCCTTATTAAAAATACAAGCAATTGTTGTAAAAAAGAGAACCACTTTTAAAAGAAGCCCTGAAGGGGAAGAAAAAACCCCTTTAGTATCCCCAAGATCAGTCGATTATTCAAGTCACTATGACCTACTAGCAGGTGTGTAGGCTGGGATCGGATGAAGAAGATGTGCCAAGTGAAAAGAAAAAAGGTAGAATTACCTGGAAGGGTCTAAGAATGCTAGAATCAGCAAGGAAGATGAAAAACTGGAGCCATCGCTTAAAAATAGGAATTCCTGACGAGATATTCAATAGTGAAGTGCACCATTTCACTTGCATGTATACAGCCCACCTCCTGCTAGCAAAAATTTTTCCAAAGAGGGGAGGGACACTTCTTGATCCCCCCCCCCCCCCCAGATCAGTCTTTAATACAAATTACTATGTCCAGGTCCGAGTTGTGCGCTGAGTACGTTGCAAGAGCTGTGTCAGGTGAAAATGTTTGAATTCCCCAAAAAAACTGGTAAAATAAGCGTTTGTTTCACAACCATATTTTTAAAACCAATGTTTGTGGACAAAGAATGATAGATAATTCAAAATAAGGAAAGACAGTAGCTTTCTTTTCAAGAAAGAAGTATCTCTCAGGAAGAAATTCAGTTATTGGTTACTCAACAATAATTTGTTCACCCAAACTTTTCCAAAGTTAAAAGATGCACCTTACGTTACTTAACACACAGTGCGCACTAACGTTTTGAGGAGATGAAGCTTTTGCAAATATTGGTGAGAGTGAATGGATTAACGATGACTCACGCTTTTTTCTTTGTTTGCCATGTGGGTATATTCTAAACGCCCTATTCCCTTTAAGAATGAATATTTTTCATCCAGCCCACCCTACGTACGTTAACAGAAATTTTCCAAAGGCTGCCGGTAAACCCATCTGATTTTGACGCCTCCCTAAAGATCAGTTTTTGACCTGGGCAGAGTTGTGGGCTAGGGTGCAATTGAGGGCTGAGCCAGGTGGAAAAAATCTGAGTAATCCACGGAAAATGCTTACGAATCACTATTACAAACAGGAAGTATGAAAAAAAATAAAAATCATATACCAGTTTCCTTAAGTAAGAAACTATACACTTGGACTGGTTTTCGAAATAACGACTGTACAGGGCTGCACTCATCAGCGGTTATATTTGGCGTTCCATATTATTACGGAACCCATCGTTGGCGGGTAGAGCTCTGCAGAATAAAGCTGAGATTTACACACCAGGCCTTGTTGTTACTATTAGTTACCAAAGTTTAGTCCAACATCAAAATCCGAACGTGGAATGTTAAGCTCAATAGATGAATGGGATATAAATTGTACGTTCAACTTTGCGCGCTCTTCTCTTTCTGAGTCTCAGTCACTAGGCCCGGGCCTACTGTAGGCCTTCGTACGGTACAGTACTAAATAGTAAATTTATTTACGCTAAGTTACGACTTACACACTGCAGTATGCATTGTACAGTCCGTAGGCTAGCCTAAAACTAGTATACTAGTAGTTACTTAGCCGGTACTGTAGTGGTAGGGTCAGTAATATTGATAAAATAGCTTCCGTTGATTCAGGCATGTGAGTGCTGGCTATTTGTTTGAACTGGCGGCTCGCGTTTAGAATCCGTGACCACGCGCACGCAGGTAACACACATAGGCCTAGTCAATATAGTCCGATATGCTTGAATGAGCACTAGGTGGTGGCACTGTGCCAGCATATATCCTACATACTATTACTAGTATTACTATTGTACTATAAAGTTAGGGTTTATACGTATGCAGTAGAATGTATATATTATAAATATATATGTATATATTACAGGGCCGGGGGATTGGGGATGTATTGTGTAAATTATCTTCAAACACCCGTCAGGTGAATTCTCTCTCAAATCGTAGTGGGTCAGTGATAAGACATGTAAGCGACCATTACTCTACTCACGTGGGTTCGATCGAATCCTCTGCCAATTGCTTTCCTTTCGCAGGTTTAACTTCTGTCATTTCTCTTCACAGGTTTTCACAGGAAATCTACAACTATGTGTGTGAGTTAAAAGAAAAAAAAGTAATCTCAGAGAAAAAATATAAACAAAACTTAACAAAGTAGACACAGCACTATAGTATTAGTCACTGTTTTAATTGTCTGGTACCCTTGCTGTGGTCACAGATTCTAAATTAGTACTGAACTGACCAAGGTGCCTCAGCCCCAGATTAGAAAGCTTGCAAAATATGGGGGGATCTATGTATCTTTTTGCACCCCAGGGCAATAGTGTCATGAGTATCAACAAAACCACTAACCCTAACTTAAACTTTAAAGGCAGCTACAGTAACTCATCACCGCAAGCAATATATTTTGCCCTCTGGCATGCAAAATTCTTAACTTGTTCTAAGTTACAGCATGCTTTGATTGACAGCAATTTTGAAAGATGCAGAGTAGCTCATATTACACAGTGTACACATGGATCCACTGTTTTGATTACACATGTGTGGGAATTTCAGACAGGCTGTGCAAGGGACAAGAGAAGTGGTTGGGAGGATTGAAATTGTCTGTGGTGATGAGTTTTTGCCTTTGAGACTGAGTTCTTGGGAGGAACCTTTCACACTGTAAGGTACTGTATAGGTTGATCATTCAACATTTAGGGATTTTAAGTTGTAACAGGGTTACAGAACTGTGTGGAAATCAGGTTTATTTTGTAAGCAGGATTGTAAATGCCGTAATGGATTGGTGCTCTTGGATGTACATACCATAATGTTTCATTGTGTATGGTGTGTGTTACTCGACGTGACTATGTTAAAGGTTGTGTGACATGCTTCTAGAAAAGAACCCTTCATGCAGAAGTTTCAAAGTAAAACCCTGAGTGAAAATCTGTGAGAGTTTTGTTTATATCTGTTACCATTTTTGAGACAAGAAAAAAATGCAAAACAGATGATGTTGAGTGTTGCACAGTGTCAGTATATATTTCTTTTGTTCAACCTATATATTTTGCCTTTTAATTACTTAATTACTGAGTTTCACATTGGTAAGTGATATTGATATTTCTGACAGAAAATACATGCTTCCAAAATAAAACACTCTGGGTGGACAGTATTAAATTCTCAAATGTCCTTGAAATGTAGGTTACATAAACAAAGGATTAACATGATCCATATCATGCAGCAGAAGTCCTTCACTTGATGTCACAAATTTTCACCCTAAGCCAATGCTTATTCTTGATAGAGCTATGAGACACTAGTTTGCCTGTAAATTGGTTAATCTTTGATTAAATTTGTGGCTGTATTTAATATTTTCAATGTTGAATCCTTCCAATACTCCAAAATGTCATTTCCGTGTCACACAACCTTTTATAAAGTGAGTACATACTTTAGTACCACAGTTGCTAATGTTGCGAGAGTGAGAAGGGACTTGCTAGGATTTGTTGTGACTTGGACTTAAACTACTGTAGTTTCTCCTCAAATTAATTGATTCAGTTTTTGTGCCCCCCTGTACAGTAGTTAGTGCCACCTACAAGCAAAAACATTGATTTGCACCCAAATTGGTTAGTTTGGATACTGGCCTGAAGTTTTATCCTACTGTAATTTTGCTGATGTTGCTATGTCACAGTGATTGTTACAGGTTTGAGGGGGCGTAATTGTTAATTGTGTTAATTTGTGTATGTTGACGATGGTTCCCATGTTCATGGAAAAGTTATGTATGGAAAACTATTTCAATTTAAATTCTGAGAAAATGACTTTGTTCTTTTCTCAAGTGTATGTAATATCAAAATTTGTTTTCACATGTAATGTCAAAAGATGTTATTCTCTTTAGTCTTATTACTTTGGCTTTTGCTGGCATTGTTTAAACCTCTATTTTAGAAGTACTGTAAGGAGGAAGGCCTTTAGAAATTTTCGTCATTTGGTCCTGAGAAAGTCATTGAAAAAAGAATGAAACTTGATTCCCTCAGAGTTTCGGGAACCCTGTTTGACATGTTGTCTAGTAGTTCCCATGCTTTTGTCATTCCTGTGATTTGTCTTTATATACCTGCCACCTGGTCATGTTCCTGTTAAACCTTCAAACCCAAACGCATGTTTTGGAATGTTAACACTCTTCCATATTGACTTATGTCATGGTTTTGTGTGAATTTGCAGATTTGCATCATGGACAAAAGGAAGTTTGAGGAGGATGGGGAGACACCAAAGGCAAAAAGAGTTCACTCCTCCCAACGGTCACAGTCCTCTGCAGAAGATGACGACATTGATTCATCTCAATCACATGATTTGTCATCCTTAGGGGTGAGTGACCAAAATAACATTGTTGGAAATTCATTTACTTAAAATTATCTCATCTTAGGGGATTGTAATACATTTTATCCTTTCACAGTGTCCTCCAGTATTCTATTAATTACAGTAATATGTTAGCACCTGTAAACCTTTTGATTGTCTACGTTTAATACTATTGACACTCTTTCATACTGATTTGCCATCAGACAAACAAAGTTGTGTGCCTTAACCGAAGTCAGTCTTGATGTGAATAGCACAATACAGTTCAAGTGTGTCCATGGCACAGTATAATAATGCCAAGACTTTCTGGTGTACATGAGAGACATCATGTTGTGTGGTCATTGTTTTGGTTGCAGTATCTCCATCAATTTTTAACAGAAGTGGAAGCATAAAGTCTCCTCTGAATCTTTCCTCCCCCACAGAATGATGCGGATCATGGTATCATCGACCGGATCTACCTGAAGAACTTCATGTGCCACGGCAAACTTGAATTTAAGTTTGGACCAAATGTGAACTTTGTGGTAGGAAGAAATGGAAGTAAGTGAAAGATTGTTAAAAATGATATCATAGTTTAGACTTGTATGCTTGCATTAGTGTACACTGATACATTGTGAGCTTTACTAGTGGGCAGAATTTCATATCACTCAAGCAGGCCAATGCTTGTAGAAATCTGGTTGATGTTAAATGCACTGACTGTACTGAAGGTCCTTCCATCTGGCTATTCAAAATAGCATTTTCACAGAAGACTAACTAAACGGTGCCATGGCACGGCTCTGGAAAGATTTCATGGTGATTCAAGAACAAAATACAAGCAGATGACATTCCAGGAAGTAGCACATATTTCTCACCACAAATGCTGTCACATACAAACCCCTACAATTTTAACACTTTGCATAATGTAATATCGTTGGTGTTACTTCCTTATTCAATTCTTAGACTGATATCTAGGGACCGAGATGGAAACTGTGGTTCTGGAACTTATTTCAATCTCTGGTTTCAAAGCAAACAACAAAGGAAGATCATATCAAAGAGTATAGTTTAACACATCAATTGATAGAAACACTACCATTCAAAATCGTATACCATTGTCAGAGTAATGCACTTGGAACTGCATATAGGTGGCCGTTGGTATAAAATAAGGGACCCTGTTGTGTAAACTTTACAGTGAAATCAGAATGATGTAAACAAAAGTTAAAAATGCCAATATGTTGCACTTGTACTATTGAAAAAGTTAACTTGTTCCTTTCACTCAGGTACCCCACAGTACAATCTGTGCAGCAGGTACTTGACACTTGTGATGATTCCCACATTTTCAGAAAACATTTTGTATGTTGCTGTATCTCATGTGAAAAAGGAGTTTTTTGTGTTGTTTAATTTTGGCTGGATACTTTCGTACAGCTGAGATCCATCATTGTAAATGAAGAGGATCAAGATCAAGCTCAAAACCTTTGCTTTTGTTATATTAGATTACATTCACCACACCAACAAATGTGCACAGCTCCTTGATTAGAAGACACTAAGTAGAAGTTGTAACATCATTGGGTAGACAGTTTTTTGTTGTCTCACTACAGTACCTCCCATGTTTTCCTACGCTACAGAACAAATGTGGCATTTGTCTGTTTCTTATTTTAAGGTGCTTTCAATTTAATTTCTCCTGTGTAGGTGGTAAGAGCGCCATCATGACTGCCCTGGTGGTCGGCCTCGGTGGGAAAGCTGCAGTGACAAACAGAGGTTCTTCTCTGAAAGGCTTCATTAAAGAAGGGAAAAAGTGAGATATATTTGTCATCAGTTTGTGGGAAATTGCTGCAACACCTGACGTCACTCATCCCCCAAACTTAATGAAATGGTCACCTCTCTCATGCAGTATGTCCGGTGTCTCCAACACTGTACAAGTGCATGTATATATTTGAAGTTTTACTGAGGCCAGAATACTTTGCTTCCATTGATCGACTGTTACGTACTTAATTTCTTTAGGTTCCTGGGTATTTCAGGTTATTTTTGCCTGGTTTCATCACTGTCATTAGCACTTGAAAGAAACAGTGTAATCAATGATTCAGGGAAACTCTAGGAACTGGTACAAAGCTCTGTTGTGAAATTGATTCCGCTAATTTTCATGCAATACTGTATGATTCCAAGAAGAGATTGATTTATGGAATACAGAAAATATATGTTAATCACTTGAAAGTACCCCCCATCCCCCAATCCTGTATATGTAAGGGAATATCTTAGATTGAACAAAACATTGACTTGTGCTGCAGGTTGGAGGAAAAAGAAGTGAAAAGATGCTAATAGCTAATATTTGTCACATTTCCTTGTTCGACAATTTTGGATACTGCCATCCACATTCAATCGCACTTATCTCCTTTAATGTCGAATGCAGCGTGGCGGAAATTTCCATCATCCTGAAGAACGAAGGTACGGACGCTTACAGGCCAGACCTGTTCGGACCGAGGATCAGGGTCGAGAGACGGATCACATCGGACGGATCGACCTCCTACAAGTTGAAGAATCACAAGGGTCAGCAGGTCAGCACGAGACGAGAGGAGCTGACTCGTATCATGGACCAGTTTAACATCCAGGTGACAGATTCATTCAATGATGGGAAACAAAAAGGAAGATCTAGCAACTGTGCTAATTAGAAAAAAGAAGAGAATCATATTGGCTTTAATAAACACACCCCTCTAACAGTGTCCGCAGCTTTCTTCCGAAGTGGTAAAAACTGTGGTCCCGTCTGCAGTTTTTCCCACTTGGAAGATGTTTCTCCCAGTTTCTCCTTCTAAAATTGGACGAAATTGGGAGAAACTCAATCATTTTAATAAAAACGATATTTGATTTGCATATAATCTGTCATCATGCCTTAAGCAACACCTTCATGTTCTGAGCCTTTTTAAGCAACTCTCTTGGACACATGCTCAGCATACTGTATGCATACAGTATCACACTGTGTGGCTCTAAACACATAGTTGCCACTCATACTGATTAAGTCACTAATCTCCATTTGACACTGAAGTAAATTAGGAGAAGCTGAAATAAGTCACACCTTTATAATCATGTTGATGTAAGAGGGCCTTGTTGAGTATCACTATCCACAAACCATTGTTTTCAAACAGGTGCTGATGTAGGAACCCTTCTGGAAGTAGAGCTGTTTTTTTCCTTTTGATAATCTTTGAGACAGGTTATTTACAGTGTAAATTGAAGATTCGTCAATACTGCTGTTGTGTGGGCATTATGCTGTGAGTTTTTCATGAGCATAATGAAGTGGTGCTTCTCAGTCATCACATGTACTGTGCATTAGAGTTGATAATTCTATTAAAGTCTGTACTCTATAGGACCATGAATTTAAGGAGGCAACAGAACCCATTCAGTTTGGAATACTGTGGAAAAGTTAAAGAATGTGGAACTTCTGGAAAGCTATTTGTAATTGCTGTGGACACAAGCAAAGTACAAAAGCATGTCAAATGAATGAACACTACAAGATGTGTGCTGGATCCAAATGGTGGAAAAAAACATTTTAATTTTTTAGTTGTCCTGTACTTTCATATTTCATCGATCATTGGAGATGATTGCTTCAAAGTATTTCTTCAGTCTACATTCATTTCACAACAAAATTCTTCCGGATCTCTTCCAGTTTCTTCCATATTTTCAGAAGAAACTGACTTCTTCCTGAGGGAACAGACCACTGCCCTCTTATTATGCAGGGTTTTGATTTTTTTTTTATTGTGACATTGCATTTAGAAACTTTGTGAAGTTTTTGAAGAACAGAGTGAAATGACTGTGGAATAGCCTTACCTCAATGCCACGAAATATCATGAATTCCTGTATTCAGCCGTAAAAGAATTTCAAGACTTTGGTTGATGTCAATCGTGCTATTTAATATACCTTCTATAATGCAGAGGTTGAGGCATTCCCTGCCATTAAATCTGACTCTAGGAGATAGCATCCACCACCCCCCTTAAAAAAAAAAAAACAACAACATTTCGGGAGTGTGCATAGGGACAGTGGAAGCTGCTCACTTACATTTTTTAAGCAACATTTCTTAGTTAATTGCCAAGATGTTTTATTGTTTCTAGGGCAAAGTCCCTTTAGTGTATACTTATTCTACAAATAATTGTAAACCTGCCTTCCACAAGACACCATTGTATACATTATGACAAAGGATTGTGGATCATCTAAGTTAAATCTTTAATTGGTCAGATTTAACCATAGAGTTTAGACTACTGTACAGGCTGGCATTAAGACTCATTTGGTCTGTCTTATTGTTGGTCATTTGGTATATACTGTTGTAGTATGTGCAAGATGTTTGACTAGATGACAGTTGTTGGTCTGTTGGTCTGTATCAGGAGATAGCAAGGAGTGGCATCCTGCATAACGACAAACATCACTGAGGACTGCTTATGTTTGAAGGGTTCCTGCTTGTCTGAGAAGTCAAGGAAAATGTTCCTATTTTCTTGCAAATCTCTCAGAAATATCCTTTTGAGGTGCAACCACATCAAACACTCACTTTGTGTAAATAAGAGGAAATAAATAAATTGAAGGATAAAAGGAAATATATCAATTGAAGGATACAAGGAAATAAATCAAATGGAGGTTAAAATCACATTCATCCCTCTAATGAAGTGTCCAAGACCCTCACATTTTGTAATCTTCTTTATCAGCCCCTCTTCTGTTTTGTTTGTCTTATTATTTTCCTTTACAGTGGTATAGTTTGGCCACTTCTGGATGTGATGTCAGTTTAAGCTGAAAGTATACATTACATGGGTCACTCTGTATGTCCTCTGTATTATTATTATTATCATTATTATTTGTCTCTCCACTGCCAGGTTGATAATCCAGTTTCAGTTCTGAATCAAGACACCAGCAGGAACTTCCTCTTTACCAAAGACCCCAGAGATAAATATAAGGTAACAGAAGATGAGTTTGTAAAAATATTTCACCTGGCAATGTCTGATGCAATCTGCTATCTGCTGTTTTCACTACCAAGATTCTTCTTTGAGAGCTGCATTGATAGGTCACAGTTTCACAAGGATGTACTTGTTTGTTACATGTTGATTCCTTTGAAAAGTTTCAACAAGCCTCCAGTGCCACAAAAATCACAATATTTACACCTCTGTTTTCATGTTAGACCATTTGGATGTTTTTTAACAGTCAACTCCTTTGGGCATGTGCTGAATGCTATGCTCTTCAACTGTGCTGTGTTGTAAACATGGTAGTAATCCTCTTTGGTTTTGTTTTGTTTTTTTTTCTTTTGTGATGCTCTTCATAATTTTTGAATAAGCCATAATTTTGGAAAGAGGTGGGCCATTCACCGTGTGATTGATCAATTGATTACCTTTGATATCAGTTTCATTGATCCACTCCTGTTTGTACTGTATATATATTAATGCCCATAATGGGACTTGAATCTTTAAGTTGTGATTCAGTGAAGAATGTTTGCAACAACATGCAAGCCTCTGAACATTTTTCTGGTTGGTAAAATTCATTAGCATAGCAAACAGGACAAGCCATAAAGTGTAAACAGGTTCACAGTCCAAGTGTTCATGGATGTATTAAAGTCATGAATCTGTTGAAATACCTCAGACTTTTTAGTGGAATTTGCATTGAAATTAAAAGAAGATTAAGATATTTTTTACCAGTATTCCTTCACATGTTTGCTACAAGTTAAATTTTCGTTCAAGGTTACGGGATCATTGAAATTGATCAGAATGGATGCCAAGTTTTTGAAGAGAATGCTGGAATTCCTTTGGGCTTCTATTTGAATTGCATGTCTCCAGTTTCTTCATGAGAGTGGCCTCTCGATAAAGTTAACATCAAACGTGCTAGTCTTCCAAATAAATATTCAATATTTAAATATGGTGAAACATGAACTGAACATCCTGGTGAAAAAAAAAAAAAATTAGTTCTCTTGTTCTTGAAACACTTACTGTAGCTTGTACCATCTCAGGTGAAAGTGAACTTAACATGCACACAAACACACACACACACAAAATGATATACATTTCCACACTCACTGATAAATTCTTGTCTGTGTACTTTGAGTATTGTTTACTTCTGCAAACTTTATGAAATTCCAACAAATTCCAAGCAACCATAAGATTGGCCGGATATTCCTTCACAATCTCCGCAGTCAGGGTAACCATCTAAATATGTTCAGATCAATTTAAGCTATTGTCGTGCCCATTATTTCTACAGTATAATATCACACCTGTTCGCTTTAAGTCCTTTTTCAATGATAAATCAGTCAAATAAAACCATAGTTGTATCATGAATTTGATACACTAGAATTTAGAGCCTTTTTGCCAGTATTTTGGAGATATACTGCTTTTTTAAAGCAGTTTACATTTATGTCTTAGCCTCACGAGGCTTAAGGCCTGAAAATTGTGATCTCAAGGCGACTCTTGATGCCAAGCCATGCCTTGAGATCTCCAACACTGCACACTACTGTTTAATTCCTCCAGTTTTTCATGAAAGCAACCCAACTGGAACAAATTGAGTCTCACTATGCCCGCATCCAAGAGCAGAAAACGATCACGGAGGACAAGATAGCCATGAAGGAGGAGGGTCTTCCCGATCTAGAGAAGGATGCCCTGGAAAAGGAGCAGAGGTTCAAAGACATTGAATCCTTGAACACCTTGAAAGAAAAGAAAGATAAATTGCTCAAAGTTATGGCATGGGCTCATGTGGCACAGGTGGAGCAGGTAATGCAAGGCTTGATTGAGAACTGAAAAGAACATTTGTCATAATCCCATTCCACGCTTGTCAGCTTTAAGAGGTTCAAAACTTTTGTGGCATCGATATCTGGACAGCAGTACATTTATGTTGTTGCCAGTGGTAGTATTTGCTTAAGCTAAAAAATAAGTTCAATGTTCCATTAATGCCTCCATTATGATCATTATGCCAGGCATTGTTTAGAAGATTTATAGATTATGCAAGCATTGTATAGCTTATAGGAGCATTCCATTTTATGTATTATGTATTGCTTACACCGTGGTAACTGTAATGATTATGTCACCGGCAGATTGCGCACACAATTTTTAAGTGGGTGTAGTGATAATTGCTGGTATTCCTGCACTGACTCTGTGTCAGGTTTTAGTTGTTTTGTCAAGGTTCATTGAATCTCTCATGTTTATATTTGGCACTTTTCCTTTCTCCATTGACTGTACAGTTGCTAATGGATTTGTTTTGTTTTCCATTTTGTTTATTTTTCCATCTGTGTAGGAATTAGAAGCGATTACCAAACTGATAACCCAAGAAGAAAACAGGTTGCCTAAATTTCAAGCAAAAGTTGATGAATCTCAGGTGAGAATGAAACTTCTCAGTTCGCTGTTTTTGGAGTGAAAGGAATGATTGAAATTTTGCTTCGCTGCAGACAAATTCCATTCCTCCTAACCATCCTCAGGCTTATGAATCATATATGTTAATATTGGTATAAACATAAACAATCAGAAGACAAACAATTATCACTTTGCAGTGGTGACAAAATGTAACAAACCAAAAACAGGATACCTGTGTATCTTTCTGGATATTAGAAAATTACTCTTTTTGAAGTATCTGCATCAGTGTTTGCATTGGCTAGCCGATGATGTCAGTGCCCGATTCTGAAATTTGCTACCTGGATCCAACGTGTCATCAATGTACGCTTTACATGTGGCAAAGTTTAGCATGTATTTACCTAATAATTACTTGGATTAACTGCCATTCCCCCACAGAAGATACATGATGTTATACTAACATGCAAAGCAAAATGCATTCAACTTCACAACAATCTCAAAGCCCAATTGAAATTGTACTTCCTGTACCGTTTGGTCTTTTTGTCAGAAATATTCACGAATTTTTTAGGAGAAATGCTTTTGCATAAGAATTTCATGGTCGTTTATTCGTACTGAAGTCAGGAAACATTAAACACAGGAACCAGTTCTGCGAAGATTTCAGTGGAAAAAACAAGCTCTTCTTTCTTCCATACTTAGCACTCTAAGTGGTAAAATGTAATCGCATAAATGTTGTTTTCTAGGTTGGTATCAAATGTAACAGAAATAAGATGATCAATAAAGGTTGTTGTTTTTTCATCAAACTGCACATCCTGCTATAATAGGAGAGCTGTTGTTGCATAAATAGACTTGAGACAGCCTGTGGATTAATAGTTCCATGTTTTAAGGGGATCTCAGATCTTTTGCACATCAAACGGTACATTTATGTGAGTTTGACAGTGTCTATCATTGTGTTCAAATACAGTTAATGATTTGAGCTAATCCAGCTGTAAGTGACTTCGATTGCATTTCAGGCTTCTGCTTTTTATGAACCTTCACCTTTCAGACTCAGTATTTTACTGTAGAACAGCCTCAGAAGCTGCATTAGAGATAAGAAACTGCAATTTACACAAGCGATCACAGAATTGTAATGTTACTAAGGACAGTAGTTCTATGTATTTAGTTTTTGCATCGGGTGCCTGACCCCGACCAACGATGTTCTGAAAATGAAACTCAGATCCAAACTTTTTCTAACATGCATTGTATGTTTGACAACAAAACTTAGTGTGTTACTTTTTCTTTACTAAGAACATTTTTCATTGTCATGCTCCTATAAGGGATACATAGTGTAACATGAATGTGCCAAGCATGATGTCGTTTATGGATTCTCAAAAAACTCACAGCTTAATGGAAGTTAAGTATTCGGTTCCCGAGTAAACTAGAGGTGAACCTGACAGACTGTGGATCTGGGGTTACCTGGGTCCAATTTCTTCACCCAGTATTACGTCCAACCCCCGGTTGTGGTTGAATGAGTAAATTCAACCGTTTTAGACATCTCAAACAATTGCCTTTGGCAGGTCAAGGTGTCAGAGGCAGAGAGCAAGTTTAACGAAGTTAAACAGAAGATCACAGAGTTAACCAAGCAGATGGAGGAACTCCAGCCCCAGATAGATGCATCTAAGGGCATCACAGCTCAGACAAAAAGACAAGTCAAAGAGTTGGAAGTGAGTCACTTTGAACTTTTGTAAACTGATCATTGAGCAACTTGTGCATGGATAAAATGTTATTCTGAAAGGTCACCACATTTGCTCAAACTTCGAATTCAATAATAAGGTGAAAATTGTGACTTTGCTGTTATTTAAACATAGAGAAATTGTCCACACTTGTAGCTGAAAGTGGCATCCTCTTTGCATGCCCATTTGAGAAGATGCAAATCTGTGATTATGTTGTTTGATAGTATATCTGTCAAAAACGTTTACAAGGTTTACAACTCAGAATACATTGTCAGATGAAGAAGCATTCCAATAGAAGTAACTCATGGCTGGCAGGCCACTGTCATCAGCAGGTTTGCAGGGTGCCACCAAAGTGAAAGGGTTCCTGTGAAGGCAATTTATGACGATTTAGGCGGTATTTGGGGAGTAGTTTAGTTAGTTAGCTACGCTCTGCACCAACTAATGGTGGTGTTCCATGTAGATGGTCTTCCTGCAATTTAGCTAGCATGTAATGAATGATGGACTTAACTTGAGCCTCATCCCTGAAATTCTCACCTGAGCATCATACCTGAAATTCTTTGAAGGTATATCGTGTTAGGTGGCTTACCTACAACAACTCTTTCTCTAGGTAGTCAGCACCAACAATAGCACAAATCATACTGTACGCAATGATTGTGCTTTTTGTGAACTGACTTTTTATTTTAAACTGAGATTGATATCCCATATTTTGTCTTCTTATATTTAAATGCTCTTGTTAGTCCAGTCATCTGTGCTGTGAATCTGTCGATTTACCTCTCAGTTTGTCCTGTTTTACGGAGACCAAAGAAGCATGCCCTCTTCATAAGGATGAGCATAGATGCAGTCAGGTTTACCATTCCCTTTTTCTTTGTATCTGTAGAAAACAATCAGATCGATACAACAGTCTGAAGCTAGAGACAGACATGACATGAAAGACTGCCAACGAAAGATCGAAGAACTCAAACAGAGGTAATGGCCTACAACGGGGAATAAGGTGTTCAATACAGTAATAGGGCAACAGAAATGTCAGATGGTGTAGTGATCAGCAAAAGTGAGCAGTGGTGAGGTTGCCATGAGGGGAGCAGGTTCTGTAGTAGAGGGGAACAGGGATATCAGTGAGAGATATGGGGGGGGGGTTAAATAGTGAGGGGAACAAAGGTGATAAGGTGATGGGGGAGCGGGTAATGTAGTATAGATGAACATTGGTAACATAACAGTGAGGTTAGAGGGATTACATAACTAAGGGGAACAAAGACCATGAAACGACAAGGGGGAGTGTGAGGAGTAAGGAGTGGTAGAGTGTGTGTTGTAGTAGCGTGGAACAGGGGATAGTATATCATTAAGGGGTCAGGGGTACTATAATGAGGGAAAGGGTGTAAATAACAGTTGAGGGTATAATAGGTAATATTACAGTGTAATATGAGATGTTGTATCTTCTTGAGAGATGCATGTAGTGTAGCAGCATTGCGAGCAGTGGCAATAAATGAGATGACCATAAATTTGAGAAAATCTGTTGTCATGTGATTGGGGGGAGGGCTCATTAGTTACCATAACTGGGAGAAAAAAACATGCTGTTAATAGAAATACAGGTGATGGTTTGGTAAATAGCATTGGTGTTATGAGAGGTGAAGCAGATGTAAGGAATGACACAGGGGTTTATATTACAGTGAAGGTGACATCAGAAACAGAAAAAGACAGAATGTCGCTGAATAGCCCTAAGGAAGGGAATATTTGCAGTCTTGCAAATTAAACATCTTGAAGTGTGCAGTTGCCAAACACTGTATTTGTTTGAACAGCCTTATTGCTCATCCTCCTAATTTCAGTGCTCAGAGAGATTTTGAAAAGGAACGGAAAGAGAGGGAGGAAAAGACAGCGATCTTGCTCGAGTCAAAGCAACAACGGCAAGCGATGTTCAACACAACTGAGAATGACTTCAAGCAGTTCACAGAGGCGGTCGAAAGGGCGAGGCAAAAGAACTACGAGTTGAGGTAACAAAGCCGTCACATCCTGCACAGTAGCAGTAATATGTCCTGAAAAGACTGCATTGCACACCCAAAATTTAGTTGTATTCCTAACCCAAGTTGCTCACCAAAGAGTCTGATATGGTTAAGAATTTTACCCTCACAAAATTTATGTTTGACTGTCGCTCAATTGTGTTCATCAGTAGTTGTTTGTTAAATATATCCACAGAGGCATTCCCTGATTGCCATAAATTAAATTTGGCTGCCTTCACTAAGGCAAGGAAGGATTTGATTGTTGGGACACAACTTATTTTTTGTCCTATGTATCCTAATCATTGTGTTGATTTTATGGACACCACGTTGCCAGTCATCTGCACATCATTTGAAATGGGATTTTGTCACTGAAATCACTAGATGGTGCAAACACCAGTGATGTATTTTTCATGACAACTTGGGATGAGATGACATGGTAAAAATGATTAGATGATATTTATTGTTTAACTGTGTATTACTACTACTTACAGTAGCCAACCAACTAGCCAGCCATTGATATGCCTCACCTTTTGTTGTTAGTTTCGTATGCATTGGAATCACATCTGTATATTGATAGTTTTAATACTCCCTGCCCAAAGAAGATGACACAACACCAAGAGTTACATTTCCATTTCAGGTCCAGAGTTCAGGACCTCAGAAATGCAGTGGACCAGAGGAAGAGGAGGGTCGACGACCTGGAGAAAAGCAGGAGCAACAGAATCAGGCTCTTTGGAAGTTTCATTCCCGCTTTAGTCGAAGAAATGAAAAAGCAGAGAAATTTCCACAGAACTCCCAAAGGCCCATTGGGTGAGTGATGGACAGATTGATCATTAATAAGCCAGAAGGAGAGAGGAAGGGGTGCAGGAGAGGGTGGGGAAGGTGTTTCGTGCAAAGAAGGCAAGTATTACAGGTACATGGTGTTTTAGAATTGCTTTAGGTTAGCTTTGAGCCACTGCTTTTACAATAAGAAACATGTTCCTGGCTCAAGAGGGTATTGTATGGCTGACAGCCTCACAGTCAGGCATATTTTTCGATCACTAGAAGTTCACGGTCATAAAATACGTATGGTTAAAGTGGAGGTAAACTTGTTCAATCTCTGACATGAGGGATCAGCAATTATCAATTTGCAGCACTTGCTTTAGACTGCGCAAGAGTCCATCCTCATATTCCTTTGTACAGCTAAGTATCGGAAGGTTTTCTTGCCAGCAAACAGTCTGCGTTTATAAGCTGGTGAAGGTGCATTTTGTAAACTCTATCACCATGGAGATCAACTTCACAGTTTTTTTTTTTTCCTGCTAAATAATTGTAACATACAAGTACAGTTCTTTACATTAGATGAGTTTCATGGATATTCACCATAATAAGAAATAGCTTTACATATCTGGATTTTGAAAAGCACAGGGTTGCTACTGTTGTGAAAAAAAAATTCTCTTTTATAGTCAAGAGTCATCTTGGTTATCTCGTCTGATGACATCCTGGATGCCACTGGTTGAGAGAGATGCAGTATGTCATGTCAGTTTATTTTTATGTGAGATCAACTGGAATCATGGCCAGATCATCTGTAACCAGTTTTCTTCTTACCCCTTTTTTTTTCTCTTTTTGTGCTCTCTTTGGCAGGTTTGTATCTAAAAGTAAAGGACATCAAGTGGGCACTGGGAGTAGAATGTGTCTTGAGAGGCCTAATGTATAACTTTTGTTGCCACGACCACCACGATGCTACCATCCTCAAGAGTCTCATGGCCAAGGTGGCCCCGAAGGGTGCCAGGATGCCGGGCATCGTCATGTCCAAATTTGAGGTTTGTTTCTGTCGTGATGGTCATATTACTGATGACTTCTATGTGTGTCACCTTAAATGTAAAGAGCAAAACCTAACTGTTGTTTGAATAGGATATACATTATTACTGCCTATCTCTGTATTGGGTATTACGTTTAAAAATGATTTCTTCTTACTTTATAAGTTATTAAAGGCCACCTGTATTTGCCCTCATAGTGGCTCTTTATGGCTAGGAAATCATGTTGTTATTCTTTTCTAATAAACATGTTTACTCTGGGAAAATGTATTCACAAAATGTTGTGATCAACATGCTCATGTCTTCTGAATCTTAGGACTCGAAGTACGACATCAGCTCAGGCATGATACAAGGTAGCCTCCACCCATCCTTTCTAGATATCGTGGAAGTCAATGATCCTGTTATCTTTAACTGCCTCATTGATCAGGTGAGCAAATTCGATATGTGCGAAAGTGAAAGGATAAGAAAATTGACAATTGACAGTATGGTAGTTGACATTATACAAAAGAACTTTAATTTGGAAATTGTCTGAGATCTCCTAGGAGTTAATTGCCTTTGGAGAAACTTTTTAACACCCTGAATGGGATGTAGAAAGTGACTAAAGGGATTTCTTTTGACCAGTTGAAGCAACTTCTGCTATTATGTGGCGAATGGAAAAGCATCAGCAGTCTTTGAACATGTTTCATCTAGGGGGATAGTGTTGTTTTCAGTTGAGTTTACTTTGGTTTTTACATTAGCGACAGGCCATGACCATCATCCATGTGTTTTTCAAAACTGTGTTTCCATGCTCCAAAATATTTGTTTCGTATGACCCATTTCCTATCAGTGTTTAAATAAATTACATCAGCTACACACCTTAGCAGTCATTGTGCAAAAGATGCACCAGTTTTCCCAAGCAAGTTGAAAGTATCTGTAAACTTAATTGTGTTGAAATTTTGGTTTCAATGTTAAAATACTGTTTAACACACCTGTTGACCCTAGGGAGGGTGCCTCAATGTTACTAAGTGCATTGAACACTTACCAATGAAATACCACTGTGACTTGTAGTGGATGCACCTTTGCGAGACATTGACTCTCAGTGAACTAGATACTTGTGACTGGCGGTTTCTTGAAAATGATGCATTTAAGGCACTATACAAGAGTTTTAGCGTAGAAACAGTTCCGATAAATCCAAAAATGGACTTTGATGCACTATAGCTATGGATGCTTTGATGGAAACCTTTGTCTCCGAGGTCATGTATGTGAAACACCCGTGACACACCTCCTCTACGGATCCACACTACGGGTCCATGTGTGTATGTTTGTTAAGCTTACCCTCTAAACCCGATATCTCAAGAAGTTAAGCTTTTACAGATCTCATGTGTGGTGTAGGTCTACCACATTTAGTGCAGTAACCCAACTGTTTTTGGTAGAAGTTACGTGTCATTTGGGATTAAAAGGGGTAACATTGTGAAGAACTCGTAAACGTGATGCCTCAAGAAGGGAAGCTTAGACTGATGTGACATTTGGTATGTAATTGTACCAAGTAATGTGCAAAAATGCTATTGTCTTTGGTAAAGGTGAACAGTCGTTTGGGGTCAACAGGTCAATATATTCCTTGTAACCAGGTCTCAAGAAAGGAAGCTAGAGCAGATCTCATATTTGTTATGTAGGAGTACCACATTGTGTACAAGGAGACGTTTGTTTTTGCTGGAGTTCAAAGATCACTTGGTACCAAGAGGATCTCACATAGGAAGAACCTTGTAGACACAAGAAAAGAAAAACTGGCACTGATCTCATATATTGTTATGTAGGTGTAGGTGAACTGTATATAATTAGTGCAAAAGCCTTTTGTATCTGGTAGAATCCAGTTGGGCCACCAGAGTTCAATCAATTTGTGAAAACCATGGCACATGGAATCTCATAAGAGGGATCTTGTACTGTATGTTTCTCTCATGTTGTGTGCATGTCTCATACATTTACATTAGTCATCATCATAGGTCAGCACATTTCATTGTGTCTATTACAATTGTTACATCTCAATTGGTGACACAGTAGACTGTAATATTACAAAGACAGCATGTTACATGTGCTCACTTCATGCAGTACATTGGATTCATAAAAAAATACACACAATTGCATCATCAAAACCATAGTGCTTTTGTACATTTCAGTTGTCTGTTCAGTTGACTGATGTAATTTGGTTCTTATAAAGTGTGCCCATGTCTTGTTTGTGTTGTATAGTCACATACCATAGCAAACCTTCGTGGTTTGCAATAGTCCTAGATAATGTATGCTTCATTCGAGATATTCTGTGAGGGGTTGTTATTTCTGTGGGCAATATCCACTTTTAAACTTTGTTTGGCTCTCTTTCTTGTTTGATCACACTTGGGCCACAGCGGGGAGTAGAGAGGGTGCTTCTGATCGAGAACAAGGAGGAAGCCCGAAACTACCTCCGATTTCACCCGCCAAAGAACTGTCGAGAGGCATTCACCTTGGAAGGAGACCAAGTCTATGCTGGGCCAGAGCAACGGTATTACTCCTCCATGGAGACCAAGGTCAGGGTCATGCAAGCAGATGTAGCTCAAGAGATAAGGTGAGACAAGTTAAGCAGGCTAACACAGAGGTGTAACCTTTGTACCTCTGTTGTCTGTGTCAGTTTGTTTGCAGGTAATACTTGCTGATGCAAAACCCTCCATGTACAAGCAATACATAACACTGGTAGTGATCACATTCCAATTTGAGTTGCGTAAGGTATAGAAGGACTCCTTTCTTTTGTTGTAGAGTAGTTCATGATGTTACAGGGTTTATTCAAATCTGTCGCCTGAAAAAGTTAAAACAGTGTTTTACATCAGGCTTACATTATTCTTTTTTGAGAAAGGAGTTAGAGAAATAAAAGAATTTCTTTTTTTTTTTGAATATTACATTGTGCTTTATGTCAGCTGGTGAATGAAACAAATCTTCAGAAATTATGAAAAGCATGACGACCTTCTCACAACCTTCAGAGAATCCCTCACAAATTCAGAACTGCTCTAATTTCTTCAGCAAATTCCTGACAAAGTCAGAAATACTCTGACTTATTCAAAGCCACCCTGACTTATGGGAACCACTCTTTGGGGTTCAGAACTGTCTGCCCCTACCTGAAGACCAGGTTTTGTAGGTCCTGTGGTCTGATATACCTCTCAAAGTAACAATCAAACTTAGTTCTGCTTCTTGTTCTCATGGATCCCAGTGATACCAAGGCGGAGCTGGCCAACCTTCGGAGGGAGCACGCAGAGGCTGATCAGGAACTCAGGGACCTCCAGTCGGAGCGGGACAACAACGAGAGACATGCAAGAAGACTGAATGACCAGAGAAGGCAACTTCAGAAAGAAATAGGACAGCTGGAAGATGTAAGAAACTTGCAATTTGTATAATTATTATTTCTGTTGACTGCATTCTCTTGCTTGTTGCCATGTTAACGTGACTGTTGTTTGCTTTATAATTCAAAATGTGAAAAGATTCATATGGCCAAATAACTCCCCAAAGTGTGTGTAGTTTTTTGCTGACACTACCATTAGCATTGCTCAGTCACTGCACTCCACTAAAGGAAAAATCGTGACCGGCAGCAAAAAAAAAAGAGAAGGGAAAATATGAACGCCTTGAATAATAGTAAACAATTCCAGATTTTTCCACATCAGGTTTTAGGTACTGTATTTGCTCCTATGAACACTTTGGGCCTTAAACTTTTAAGGAAGGGGAGATGTTGCAGGTATGGGGTTAATTAAAGTCAACTCTACTGGCAAAGAGTCTTACCTTTATATCAGCATTACAGAACATTTACATCCTCATACAATCAAACTGCCACTCCCCTCTGAATTAAGACAACTTTTTGGTATAGAACAGCATGATGGACATCAACAAACATATTTCAGAAACATTCTTTTGCAGCAGGATATGGGACTTGGGATTTTTTTGCAAATTAAGTGTACGATTTTTTCATTTAATTCTGTTCTTTCATGAATTTTCGTGACACAACATGTACTGAGTAAAGATGGCATTGACATGCATTGTCGATAAAATGTTTGTTACAGACCCCTTCCCCTCCAACAATAAAAGATTAAGAAGGTAAATGGTAGTCATCCTTGAAAAGCATCCGGTAGTACTCTCTTTTCCCGATAAACAAATCCATTGATGTTTTCAAGGAGTGTCCAAAGGTATTCCAAGAACTGACACCACCAATGGTTCTAATAACTGATACCCCCAGTGTGACTTAAATGATCTTGCTCCATGAGTGATATTGAAATGCAACCCTCAAATAGAGGAAAGAATTGCCTTTGAGCCAACTGCACGACTTATCTTTGCTGATTTGGTGGGTCTTAAAGAAATTCCAGTAATTGAATTTCCCTTTCTACTTCCATCTAACTAATGGCTTCCAGTTTCAACAACTGATTTCATCAGTATTTCCCATGACTGATCCCATCAGTAATCCCAACAACTGATTTCATCAGTTTTTCCAATCGCTGGTCCTCAGTATTTCCAACAGACAATTTAACTACCATTTCCAGCAATGATTCCTCCCCCCCCCAGCAACCACCAGTATTTCCAACAACTGCTTCCATCGGTAGTTGTACAATTAAAGGTGCATTGACTCACTTTATGCCTCCCCAAACTAAAAGACAACCATGAATTACTGTATTCCATTATGTCAAGACCAAACGAATTTGTCGTGTAAGAATAGAAGAAAAGACTTCACTTGCAGAGTTTTTCATGAAACCTAGGAAAATATCAGTCCAGTCGTCAAGAACGCTTAGTCTGTTAGCTTGTGTAACTTGCTTTCAATATGAACATGCATCTGCTTTCAAGTAAAACATCCCACCGTCCAAGAATTGACGAAGATCACTCCAAACTCACACCTCAATATTAAAGTCTGACTACTTTCACACTTGCAGGAAATTCAGGAACTGGAATCAGTGGAGGATACGGCTCCAGTAGATGTCAGCACTCTCGAAGAAGAAGTCCACCAATTGCAGGAGCAGCTGGAGAAGAAAAGGCAGGATGCAGCGGCTGCGAAAGAGCAGCTCCTGAAGTGTAACCAGGAATTTGTCACCAAGAAATCAGAATTTGACCATCTCAAGCAACAGCAAATGGAGTACACAGACCAGGTGGAACCACTGAAGGTAAAAACTGGATTGTCAAGGTTTCCAAACCTCACAGATCTGCTTTGCATTCTATTGTATTTTGGTCTGGGTGTCATATTAAAAGCAGAATGTGGTGTTATTACTGCATGTTTTTAAAAAACGCAACAAACAGCTGGCCACACGTGTTGAAGTTGTTAAAAGCTATAACGATCTCTGCACCGTTGTCTGTCTGTCCGAAAATAAATGAGATAAATGTGCTAAATGTGATAAATGTGCAGATGATAAATGTGCAGATGTTTTTTCTTGTCATAATTAGCTGAAAACAATGAGATAAGTCTTCTTTCTACTGTACTTTACAATCTAATTTAGTAATATTTTTCCAGCAAAAAAATATTGTGTAGATGTTGTTTTTAATGAAGTGGGAGATGGAAGATTAATGATGAAGGCTAGATTATTTTTTTACCTGAAACACCACATCATGCATAATTTACTTGTCTGTATTTGTGCTGCTGTTTTAAAACAGGAATCTGTTGCACACAGTGTAACACTTGGTCAATATCTATGAGAAAACCTGGACTTTAGTAGCTTTTAATGGGATCGTGTACAGAATTTGAGTCAGCAATTTATTAAGACTTTCTTCAAGGTACTATATACGTCAGTGTGCGATATAGTTCACCAGTGAAAACTGGAAACGCTATTGGAGGACATCCTTTGACACTTTTTCAAAACTAACATTTGTTGTTTGTACTTAACAGAAAGATTGGTAAAGAAAACTTATCCTGAGATGTAGTGAAAGCAGGAACAATACTCTCTGTAAGTTTGATGCCATAGGACACACTTTGTGGTACCTTGAAAGTGATATGATTTCACATGCACGTGTTGTAACTCATCTGAACATCACGGAACTTTGTTGTTGTACGGAAGGCAAAAACATGAACCGCACAGCAAGCCATCCCTCAACTTTAAAATTGAGACAATGTGTATTACTGCTGGAAAAATGCCAGATTGGGGTGGGGGAGGGTTGGGGGTTACAACCAACAATGACATGAGCTTAATTGAAGAACAATGGCCACCCCAGCCTCCTTTCTCTGTTTTGCTTTCAACACTTCGCAAAGATGAAACACTTAATTGTGGGTTTTGTTTTCTGTTTGAAGCATGAGCTACATAATAACGGACTGCAGGTAGAAAGGGCCAAGCACGAGAGGAAACACTACGAAGGGAAGAGAAAAGAACATTTACAGAAGATTGAAGAATTGAAGAAGAAATCATCCAAAAAACAAGAAGATGTAGAGGTATTATATATTATATATGAGACTAGTTTCATTTGTGACATTTATTAAGTAGATGACAAAAGTCACTGTGTATTTTGTCCTAATCCATCTTGATTTCATTTTTTATCCCTGAGTTTTATTACATCTTGTTACATTTCGCCTCTTGATTCTCCCGTTAGAGAGATACCGAAAAGGCTACACAGATATGCCCCAAAAGGATCAAAACCAACCGAAAGCCCCAAAACATCGACAACGAAATCCAGCAGATGACCAGACGAATCAGCAAAGAACAGGAAAGGTGAGAGAATCGTTTTGCTACACCAAGGTCCTCGCTGTCACGGAAAACGTGGAAAAGTTCCCGCAAGTTTGAAAAATTTATTTCAAGGCCTGAAAAAAAATTGAAAATCGGGGAAACTGTCGAGTGACGTCCTGGAAAATTCATGGAAATTTTCACAAAGTGACATTGTTCCTCTCTCACTCATGACATCAAAATGACGTCCCACTCATAGTATCAAAATTTATTATTCTCTTCACCTGATGTTGCTGTGGATTTTACCACTGCAGTTGAAAAGATAACATCGGTCGTTGGGAGGAAGGCCATAGAAATTCTTCATTAGGTCCTGGAAAGTCATAAAAATTGAATCCCTATCAACTCTGTCATCTAAATGCTTGAAGCAATTCTTGGTTATAGCAAATCGTGAACTATTTCTCAAAAAGTCTCAAGGTCAGCCTAGGCCTCTCCCTACATTAAGACTGACTGTGGTGGAGCTTAGGCGTTTGTTGTCTGTTCATTAGATTTTGTAAATGACTCCATTTATTTCAAATTCTTTGTGAATGAGATCTTTCTTTAATAATGTGTGGCACTCCAGATAATGATCAGTCATTTTCAGTGTTAAATGTGAATGTTGCTGAGGTGTTACGTGCAATTAAGCCTCTCTTCACCCCCTTATTAAAGTTTTGCCTCGAAAAGCCCATCGTTGTCCTTAATGGCAAGGATTTTACTGGTTTTATTTTGCCCTTCCTCTTAATCTCTGCAGACGAGGAGATCCTGAAGTCATCACCAGGGAGTTTGACAGTGCGACAAAAAAGTATGAAGCAGCCAGAAAACAGATAAGAGAATGGAAAGGTGTCATCAAGGTAAATATGTGAATGTCATATTTCTCCTGGAAATATTTTGCAATATTTTATGTCAGCATGCCTCTGCTATTTGAATGATGCTGGTCGAACATAGCAAGGTAACCATTCTGGAGTTGGACAATGTCATCATTGTTTTGAATGAACGATACAATTGTCGAGGTTGTGTAACTTTCAGTCTAATAAGAAAATTTTAGTGCAATGTGGATACGACGCTAGTGACTCAGAGCAATGATTAATCTAAAAAGAAAATGCAATAACTCCAGGGATAAGTGACATTAATTTCAATTGATCCTGGAAAATCCACTGCCTCTCAAATCTAGAAATTGTTGATTCATAGTGATTTAACTTCCTTTTTCATCAGAATTTAAGTATCTCTGCTTGTTTCCTCTGAGAGGTACTTTAGTTAAATGAATGAATGAAAATGCATGTTTGAAATTGTGATTTACGTTAGCCGTTGCAGTCCTAGATAACTTTGAGAGTCGCAGACAAGTAGTCTTTCGGGTTGATGTTTTTTGTAATATGAACTGCAATTCAGAGAAAGAAAAGACAAGCCGCTGGCAACTGTTTTGTTTTAATTACTTTGGTTGCCAGATGTCTGAAGTCATTGTCTATCAAACTGAAAGTGTTATTTTCCAGGTTAATATTCGGAGTCAACCAACTTCCCCTTCCTTGTCTGTTTGTATTTTGATTAAACTCGTAACCTGACACAGTTGACATAAACCTTGAAAGGAATATCAACTGTTTCTTGCATTCCATCATTGAAAGTAGCTGTCATAGGCAGCCAGCTGACATTATTAAATCCCCATGAAGAAGGAATTTACAAATCACTAAAAAATCAATATTTTCCAGATTTGAGAGGCAGTGGGTTTGCAGGACCTCTTGAAAATGATGTGACATATTCCTGGAGTTAATGCATTTTGTTTTTGCATTCACCTGAAATTTTGTAACCTGGCACAGTTGCCATCAATCGAATCCCAGCATCGATGTCAGTTTTGCGAGAGGTGACGAGATGCGTATCTTTAATGAACTGTAACTAAGATTGGATCTTGTGTTGTCTGACTTGTCAACTGAGGTCTCTCCAAGCCACATTGCACCTGATTCATATGCATAGGTTTGTGTGGATGAAGGTGCTATATGACAATATTTCCAGGTTCCATTTGGCATGAGTGAAAAATGGAAGATCATGTTATTACACGCATTCTTAACCTTGAGCTGAAGTTATTTCATCTGTATTTCAGTGGGAAGATTTAGCTGACTTCAATTTCATCAAACTGGAGGAAACTTTATGCTCCATGAATCAGAGTGATCAGTTTTCTTGTACTTTTTTGTCCATAGTGGTTCACAAAACAGCAGACATGTTTGTCAGAGCTCTTATGGGAATTTTGACACCTCCAATGGACAGTCTTGTTTTGCAATTCCTAAAATTCATTGAAATGTTGTCTTACGAAAAAAGTGAACGCTTTCCCAAGTAATGCGTCATTGCTGTTATGAATCTACTTAGAGTAAGTGATATCTTAGGCAAAATGAATAGTCCAAGAGTCCTATCCACAACATTTTGCTTTTTTGTGTGTGTGTGTTGTATTGTAAAAGCGAAGTGTGTGGGATGCACAGTCTTTTCATTGGGCAGGGTTTGTTGTTGTTATTATAATGATGTGCATCCTAAGGGGGAAGCATGTTGGGGGGTGGGGGTAACAGTTGTGAAAGGGAAAGTTGATCTCTCTGGAGTCAACATTTGAATAGTCATTACTTCATAAAATTGTGAGGCCTACTTTTCATCACTTGAACAGAAGCTGGAGGACATGTTGGAGATCCGTCAGCAGTTCTTTATCCAGCTTCGACATTTTATAGCCCTCCGAACTAAGCACTTCTTTACCTTGATGCTCTCGCAAAGGAAATACAATGGCAAGATTAAATTCAATCATACGGACGAGGCCTTGCTGCTGGAAGTAAGTGATCCACCACCCTCAAAACAAAAAAACAAGAGGTTGCATTGGTGGTCCATTCCTCACTAGCAAACACACACAAGCACTGTTGCCAGACTGAGGGTTAAACTGGGTACCGCAGGAATCATAGAGACCTCAAAACTAAACTTGCCATCATCCAAAATAAAAAAAGGAGCGTACGCATTCCTTATCTCCAAGTGGTTATGCCTTCCTCCCTTCCCTTATGCTTCTCTGCATATTTTGCCCAACCTGAGAATGTGTAGTCCATATCTCTCGTCAACGATGGTGAGTTGAGTTCCAAAGGTACCTCAGATTCCTGCGTCTGCCCTTCAGTTAAGCATCGTAACTCATTTTGTTAAATATTTGCGAGCTGCAGAAAATGATGTGATTGGTTGATTTGGCAGATGCTTGACGAAATGCTGCAAGTGAGGAAGGCTGGCCACCTGCAGATTCGGGCATCAACTTCTGCAAATTTTCGCCTGAGGTTTATTGACCTAATGCACATTCGAAAGGTGAAGTGCAAACTCAGGGTAAACCACCAAAACGAATCCATTGACTTTGAAGTAAGTTCCCGTCAGGGTTCCTCAGAACTTTGGTAGTGCTTGCAGCCCTTAACTGTTCCATAGTAATGCTTGCTCATAAGAATGGGCTTCTCATATCTGTGAAACACTTCGCCCTCCTTACACAAAAAGGAAGAAACCACGGCAATCTCTAATTAGCTGCAAAACTCCCTCATCCTCCAGTCCCACCTTCACGACCATAGCTTAGTAATATAAGCAAATTAAAATTTACGTTAGCTCAAAAGTGACTAAATGGTGACAACAAGAGCCCCGTTGCTCATCAATTTCTGTATTTACAATGCCCAGTTTGCTCAAATTGGTCTTGATCAGTAAAATCTTTTGTACCAAAAAGTTTCCAAATCAACCAGTCAACATTCCCCTTTTTTTTTCCGCTTACATTCTCATAGCACATTTACCCTGTTTCATGCACTTGTTTGCGCTGCAGCCACTTTCAATTGAGTGAGTAGAAATAACTCTGAAATAACCTTTTCATTGTGTCTCTCCCTACTGACTGCCTCTGATCTCCCAATAGACAGATTTTATGAAACAGTCCATGTTGCCAGAAGTTGGATGCCTTTCATTTTCAAAAAAGAAAATGCAAAACTTTTATTGCACATTTTCTGCATCCCTGCACTGCCAGACTCATCCTGCATGACACAGCAGCCAACTGCTTGTGTAAATATTCATTTCAGAAATCATTGATTCTACTTCTCTCTCTTCCTCTCTGTGAAGATGTAAATTTCATAAAAATATGAAGATGAATTTTGTTGATACTGATTTGATTCAGTTTTTTTTGTTTTTGTATGTTTGTCTGATGCTGTAATTTGTCTGAGAGGAATGATAAGACTGTTACTGACAATGGGATGATGGAAGTGGTGGGTAGAGGCAGCCTTGTCTCTGGAAATATATTCTTATAAAAGTTCTTTATTCCTGTAATTTTTTGGACTTATGGCATTTTCACAATCTTACATTATACCAGTAGTTGAAGGTGAGTTACAGTATCCACTTTGCAACAAAATGCTGTGGTTTACGAAAAAAAAATAGTTTAGTCCTCGTCTTATTAAATCTGTGCACTCTCATGGCTTGTTACGGATGGGTGTTTAACTGTGCTAGTCAGAGCTGTTGGCATCAAGCACTTGATTTTGTGTTTGTTCCGACGTATGTATACAAGTTTGTATGTTCTTATGTGTGTGATATGTGCGTGCCTGTCCGTTTGTATGTAGGTGTAGATGTATGTGTCTTTGTGTGCATTTGTGTCGGTATTACATCCAAGATGATTTGTATGATTTCAATTCTTCATTTACTCATTAGTGTCGTAATTTCTGCTCGTTCATTTACTCAATTTCATGTATGTTAATGTTCATGTATTCATGTTTCATTACTTGTGTGTCTAGGTCCAGCCCACTGAGGGTCACAAGGAGAGTAAATCCAAGGACATGAGAGCCCTCTCTGGAGGTGAAAGGTCATTTGCTACTGTCTGTTTCATCATGGCCCTGTGGGAGTCGATGGATGCTCCATTTAGGGCCCTAGATGAATTTGATGTCTTTATGGTACGTCCCACTTCTTAAATACTGTCAAGTAATCAGGCAGGTGGTGGAGGGGGATATGTTACAGTTATAGGAGCTGGGAAGTCCAGCAATATCTTTGTAAAAACCTGTTTGAAGGAAAGTCAAGTTACTAGATATGCTGGTGACCTGAAAACGAGTTGCAGACTTTTTTCCTGCTTTTTAAAAGTCGTAAAAAAAAAAAAAAAAAAGTCCTGCTTTTTCTGATTTATGACACATTTTTGCATGGTCATTTTTTGTCCTCATTAAGACTTCGGGGTATACGGTCAAAATATTTGATAAATGGAGACAAAGGACATGATGGTTACATCCATAGAATGTTACATTGAATGCATGAAACTGTAAAGGTTCATTTAAGTACACTTGCCACTACTGTAAATATTGTAAAGGTGGCAGCCTATCAGACTACAGCAGTCATTTTTTTTGATTCCTTGCCGAAGGCGGGCAGGGAATCTTTGCGATGGTGATTCGGTGTATGTGCGTGAGTATGCGTGTGTGTGCGTATGTATGTGTGTGAGCAAAATCTTGTGAACACTCTAGCTTTTGAAGGGAAAGTGCAAGGTGGGTCAAAGTTGGTATGTTGATAGAACATATGAAGATCTCGGCTGGGATTGTTTTCGGTGAAGGTCAAAGGTCATCTGAGGTCACCATCAAGCAGAATGTGTACAAACTATGTTTGCAGTATCTCAGAAACGACAAGTTGCATCATTTTCAAATTTGGGTGGTATGTACTACCTTGTAAGTGAGTGAGATTGTGAGGGTATTCTTGTAGGTCAAAGGTCATCTGGGGTCATCAGAAGTCATAATGTGAAAAACTTGTGAACACTCTATCTTTTGAAGGGAATGTGCAAAAGAGTCCAAAGTCAGTGTGTGCGGAGGACATTTAAAAATCTTGACTGGGATTGATTTTGGTGGATGCCAAAGGTCGCCAGAGGTCATCTGCAGACAGACTATAGACAAAACATGTTTGCAGTACCTCATGAACTGCACATTGCACAAACTTTGACCTTCGAGGGTATGTAGGACTTTCAAAGTAAATAAGGTGAGGGTGTGTCTTGTGATCAGAGGTCATGTGGGGTCATCAGAGGTCGTAACATGAAAAAAACTTGTAACAACACTATTTACAAAGGAGGAGATAATTTCAATATTTACAAAGGGGAGACAATTTCACACTTTAAAGTTGTTCTTTTTGGATGGAGTATATAAATATAATTGCTGGTTTAAGTTTTGATGTGGGTCAAAGGTCATCTGAGGTCCTTGAGTACAAAGTGTTAAGACCTTTGCTGATGTTTCTCTCCTTCTGTCTTTTCCTATGGGTGTAAGGTATTTGAGCTCCCTTCCAAGCAAAGACTAGCAATGCTTGCACATTTAGGAAGTTCCAATTTGAAAACTTTTACCTGTCAGTTAGGTAATAAAGTGTAGTTGCTGTTCTAATTTCACAAGTCTTTGACATGTAATGATGAAACTACATCTATGGATCTTCAGCTGGCATCATGCTGGTTTCTGATAAAATACTGTATGTCTGAAAGCATCTGTAAAGTATCTAAAAGCCCAATTTGGTTAATTAAGTTCAGCAGGTACAATACACCTTTGAGTTTCTATTCAGTCCCCAATTCAGCTGTACAGTATTTGGTATCATGCTTCTTTTATTTATTACTCTTGTTTTGACAGTTAAATGTGCTCACTTAGTTTTCAAAGCCATAATTGGCTTTTAATTCCATCTGAGACATTTGTTTGGTCTGAAAATGGTGATTGACCAACGACCTCTGTGGAAAATGGGAGAAAGGTTGACCCTTATCTTTCCCAGAGGAATCATTATCTGAGATACAGCGCTCCTTCTGTCATCAAACAATGTAGAATAGATTTGTTTTCTGAAGTGGAGACAGTTGCACATGGAAGATTTCTGTTAGGGAAAAGTCTTATTGTGCAATAGAGATATTAGTTATTACTTGGTCATATGATGGGGTAGATGGAGGAATTTATGTAGTTTATATAATTGGCAGTCATTTCAACTGTCATATGAGTATATCTCTTGTTCCTGGGAAATTTGTATTGTACTTAGGCTACCACTGTGCAGGCTGGAGAATTCTTGGCCACCAGTGTTATCTTACATTACATGCATACAGCAGGTATTGAAAAATGGTGTGCAGTATTAATAGCGCCATCTGGTATATCCTGTGGTTACTACAGTAAACTGCAACTTGAACAAAAATTAATGGAAGTGCATGTATTAGTGGCAAGGAATCACTAAGCCTCTTGGCTTTCTTGTTTTTTTTTTTTCTCATACAATTTCTGTGTGTTCTTTTGAATGTATCAGTGTTTTCTGAATTCTGCAACTTTCGTGGAATTTCTGTCAAGCAGGAAATTCTAGACATTATCTTATTATGCTTGTTAAAGCAAAATCAAGACAAGCTTGATTTATTTTGACTTTTAATGCCATGTACTAACATTTTATATCTAGGCACTCAAAGAATAATAAAAGATCAAATCTTTAAAAGGAAGTCCTAGATTCCCTTTACATTTCCTTACTATTATCATATTGTTAGCAACCCTGTATCTCTTCTGTTACAAAGGTTGGTATCTTGTTTCTCGTTTCTTTCCAGGATATGATCAACAGAAAGATAGTGATGGAGCTTTTACTCCAAGTGGCCAAAGATCTGAGGCATCGTCAATTCATCTTCCTCACACCGCAAGATATGAGGTATTTGTTTACATGACTGAAAACAGTCTTCAATTCCAGAATCAAATGTTATCCTGGCCTTTTTTTTATGAGAAGTCTGAAAATTCTGAATTCAAACTCTTCAAATTAAAGCAACTTGATTACTTGTCCATCTGTACAGTAGCATTGCTTACCTCCCCCTGGTGAGTGCATGCCTTTAAGTGGGAGATTTACACAGCATAGCCATGGTGTCTAACCAATAGCACTTCTTGTCTTGACAAACTAGTAATAATTTAAGCACAAGGGATTAAATCTGACTGATGGAAAACCAAAGAATGAATTGGGGCAAAATTTTGAACAAATAAAATCAGGAAAAGATATGTCTGAATATCATGCAACGTTGAAAACTGGCAAAATTGAACGATAAAAGATGGAATAAAGGTCACTTAATGAAAACAAGATAGCAAGTGAAAAGTGAAATTCACATGTAAGAATCTCATTCTTCCAGTATGTTCTACCCTTTTGAACCACAATCTTGGACGAAATTGTTGGGACACTTTGTAGTACATTGCAAATATGATACTCAACTTTAGATAACAGGATAACATGGAACCCGCACCCCTTTCCACTGTGGGGCTATATGACTGAATGTACATTTTGAACAGCAATCCTATAGCCAACATTGAATGGGGGAGCAAGGTGTCCCAAGGTATTTTGTCCAAGATCGTAGGTTTGTATAATTTTTATTGAGGTGCGCATGTAATATTAGTCTTTACCCAGAGTTTCTATGGCATCATCAATGAAGCCGGTATTACAAGGTGATTTTTTTAGGGTCCCTGTTGTGTGATGTGGCTCTAGTCCACTTCAAGCTGCTCTTTACAGCTGATGGACTGCTGAGCTGCGCAAGTCGTCTGCCCCTCCCAGCCTTTGGGAAAGAGGATAACAACAGCAGAAAACACTCTCATCAATTGGATTGAGACTTTAAATGGCGGTCCACAGCAGGTTGGGGTCACTATTGCACACTTATGGAAAAGGGAATCTCACCGGTGTTCATTCATGATCAACATGTTAAAGGATCTTTGTTGTGTCCAAATGGACCTCCTGATGCTGCAGACCCTCAAATCAAATTCTTTTGAGACAACAGACATCAAATAAATGTAATAATGCATGATTCTTGCTTCTGCTTCAAAGAAACTCACCAGACAGGTTCTATGTCGTTTAAATGATCTGAGCTACTGATCGACCGATAATCGGATCGGACGTCAGGTCGGTCCGATGTTCTTCACTATCAGTGGAACGTTGGACCAGCAAAATTAAAATGCTGATGTTTTCCAATGTTCAGCAACCTGAAAATATATTTGCAGCGGGGAAAGTGTTAGTCCGCGAACCAGGATAAGAATGGAGAAATACTCCATGAAGGCTATTTTCCATTTGAAATGTAAAAATATTCGTGCAAAATTTACAATGATTTTGTATCGTGCTAGAAGCACTCCGGGGATTGTCATACAGAAAAGATTTTAGGAGAGAACATACTTGATATCTGATCAGATGTTGGCTGATGTAGTGATAGGAGCATCAGTCATCAAATTGACAGAGAAAAACCACTCACCACATCTATCAACCTCTAGTTTTAGTAAAAAGTTGTATCTTTGTGTGATTTTTTAATAAATGACTTGTTTAATAGCATCATCATATTTTTCCTAATGAAGGTTTTATATAAAATATTTCCTAATGTCCTAATGTATTCTTTGACAAGGTCACATAATATCCCCCAAACATGCTGTAATAAAATTACATCTAACAGGGAAACTTTGCATTCAAAGCTACTAGTCCATCGGACAACCAGATGAAGTTGGTTTGGTTTTCCCTATGATCGGATGAGCGATTTTCAAAGGCATGAATTCTGCCAGAATTCTCGGTGAACGGGCGATCTCCTTTGACCTTTAGTTTTTCAGAGCATTTAATCTCATGTTGCTATTTTTTTTTTCCAGTAAAATTACTGCCAGCTCCTTGGTGAGGATCGTGAGGCTGAACGATCCAGAGAGGAATCAGGGGACCTTACCATTTAGAAGACGAAACGAACCAGAAGAGGAGGAAGGGGAATAAATCCGTCACATCTCTATTACACGAACATATTCGTAGACAAAGGAGTTTTTCTGATGCCACTTTGCATCAGTGATTTGTGGAGAAGGTGGAACTATCTGAATGGAGATGAAGCATTTTACTTTCACAGAATACTTTCACAGCAAATCTCTCTTTTAGTTTATCAGGAAAAGAGTTTGCTGTTAGTTGAAAAAGCAAGTGCAGGTGTTTGCTCTCAAAAAGGAATTCAGTTCTTTTTTTATAGCATCCCTTACTCTTTGTCTTTCGTGAGTAGTGTTAAATTTGTCTCCTGTTCCTTTACAGTATGTCTGAGACAGTCAGAGTATGTGAAACTTGGTTGGACCCAGGACCAGCACCCCCCCCCCCCCTGTGACCACAAAATATGATAGCTACATGCCCTTTTTGACAAAAAAAGTGCCCTTATACATAATGATATTTTTTTCAGAGTGTCCTTGTGATGATTATGTCCCCTTATTGCATTTTCAGAGTGCCCTTCACAGTTACCCCTCTTAACTCGGAGAGGGTTGGGCCGGCCCTTTAACCACTATATTATTTCATTTGTAGACCATAATTATGGGCAGTTGGAACAGCTAAGTTTCATGTATTTCTGTGGGGTGGTAGTGCACTTCGTGTAACCATAGAATTCCGGTTGTTAAACGTTCCATTAAAAAGATATTTCATTTCTGTGAACCAAGAAAGTCTGTGCGTCATTTGGCTTCTGCATGCAGTGCACAAGATGTACAAATTTGACCCTAACTTTTCATCTTTAGTTCTATACACTTTTGAAATTTAATGAACGGGTGTCTCTTATATTTCCAAGAAATCCAGGAAAAGCTGGTTATTGGTAGCGTTTCTTTCCGTTTATCCTTTGATACTTCATCAGCTTTAAATATCGAAGTGTGTCGCTGATATCTGCTAATTTATTTCACTCCTCCTTTACCTATCTCAGCACAGTGACCGCACTTCCATGATTTGCCATGCAAGGAGTGTTGGCAAAAATTTCAACACTACCTTAAATGCTGTCCAGCATAATCTGGGCTATCACCTCCTTTGAATTTCACCATGTCAGAGTGGTATAGTGAGGAGTACATTACGTGCAGGTGGAATTTACTCAAATGGTATTTAGCTATCATGATGTTTTTGCGCTATCTTGTTTGTATTCAAATTCCATGCCGTTACTCGTACGTTAAAATTGGATTCACTTCAACCTCACTCTTCTTTTGTTCTACTGACTTTCAACTTTTATCGCATTAGTTTAGTTTTATCACCTCATGCTGTGATAATCCACATGGTGAATTAAACATTGTTCTCTTACAGTAATTCAGGTGCGTCCATCCAATGTCTAGGCTTTCTTGAACTCCCTGGCAAGGGGTATTAGGTGTCAAGTCCAAAGGCGATACATGTGTAATCGAGCATGAAAGAGGGTCTGTTGAACACTTTAGCAAGGTTGTAACATCATGCTTGCAGCCTTTGAGAGATCTACTTACCATCACCTAAGTATATCTTATTTTCTGGTTTGTATTTCTGCACATGTAAACTTTTTGCCTAGTAAACAGTTGAAACTGCAACCTTAGTCTCAAAGAGTTAAGTTCTATTTTATCTCTTCACAAAGTGTACCTGCTCCCTTGTACGGTATTTTATTGAATTTTTACCGCTTTTAATGGAAGATTCCTGCCCTTGTTTCCCTTTGATAGGTTTATAGTGTGGCAACCAGCAGCTATATCACATGGACCCAATGCCATGTTACTATGCTTTACTTCACGGTTTTCAACTGAGTGCAGTATGCATGATTGGATGCACAGTGGATACAGATCCTCAGTGCACCATGTTAAGAGTCAGGACATGGCGGTCAACAGCCATCTGCAAAGTTAATGAGTTTCATTTCTCGCTCCTTTTACTCTTGCATTTCACTAAACTTCAATTTTGTGCTCTGCATGCTCATGAGGTTCGACGTCACTAAATAATCGAGAATTTAACTATGAGAATGTAGAACCGGCACTGCGAAGTGTACGGTACAGCTCTTCGATTTCAAAAATGTTGAGACGTTCAGCATCATCTCATGTGAAGCTGTATGTTTCAAACACCAGTCAAGCTAGGCGTGGGTGGTTGTTTACGGTTCAACTCTGTTCACCTTTTGTGGGTGTGCGTTCGAGAGAAGAAATGAAGGGATTGAGACAACTTACCTCTCCACATTTTATTTCAATTACACTGAGTCTTGTTTTAAATGGTGTGAACATGGTAAATGCAGCAGATGAAAGGTCCTAAGGAAGAGTTGCGTATTCATATTGGTACTGTAGGACATTGAATTGGAGATGTCTTCCTCTAAAATGTCTCTACCAGTGCAGAAAAGATGTTCATGTGCGTCTCAATATCAACAGTGAAACAAATTCACCGTGGTATCAAGGATTACTTTGAACAGTTCATCTACTCCTTAATGGCATTGGCATTATACAACATGGACTGGTCTTTTGGTCTGCTTTCAGTTTAACCAGATCATGTTGTCAACATACTCTGGGAGAGAAGCAGTAATTCATCTAATGGTTAACCTAGCATACAGTAGTTGCGTGCCTATACCTATTAACACCAATGATCTTGACGTCTCAGCATAGTTGATATGTTTGTCATGTGGTCAAAAGATTCATGCCAAGGGTTTTCATAGGTACAGTGTAAAGGTCAAGCGTATCATTTGTTGGCTTTCAAGTCCTGTACCTGCTGACATTTGACATTCTTTTAAAGGAGAAGTACAAAAAGAAGACAGTACTGCCTTTTGTAATTTTTGTACAAAAGTTTTCTTCTTCTTTTGCACTTGTTCATACATATAAGAGTTACTGTAAATAAAACAAAGTTGCCATAAAGGCTACCTTTGCAATTATCATTCTTTGTTGTCATTGTGAATCATCCAGTCACCACCAAAGACAAAAGTAGTGTATTCTTGCATTCTGATGGCAAACTGATAATGTATGTACAGGTATGCAGTCTTCAGTACTGTACAATCCAACTGGTGACTCAGTTCTCATGCTTATTCACATTACATCATCTGCCCCACTGTTCCCACATGCACAGTGTCTGCTCTTCTAACAATTTCTTCATAGATACCTCACAACATCAAAGGTGGTGTGGGATATGGTCAGATATCGAACTTGTTACCTAAGCTGTACCCTCCAGTGTTTTGGCATTTATTCTGCCCGCAATGCAAAAATAATGGCTTAGCAAATGCTCCACTGAGCTGAAACCACCTTAAGTAACTGTTAAGTGTTAAGGCTGTTGTATGCCTTATTTCTTCCTGAGGTGGTATATGTAATGAAGCAAAGAACCAACGTGTAGCAGACATTAAGAGGGAGTTTCATCATGCATTTCACAGTAAGATGGACCTACAGTACTGTAATTTACTGCAGCAACACCTGTCTCACGCTTATCACTTTTCCACATATCATATGCCCCACCCTACCCATGTCACAGACTGATATGTGATAGAAAACATGACTATGAAAAATAAATGTGCATGCATTCTGCCCTTGAACAAGAGCATAGTAGACTGTGCACTTCTTTTCAATTGTGTAATGGGATGACCATTGAATGTTGAAGTTTACTATGAATCAGTATTGTATACATTGAAAAATTGTGTCGCCACAGATTTGCCTTCTTAACTAGCTATCCCCAGGGATAAATAGAGTGCACACACTCTTGACTTAGTGTAGAAATGACCAAAAAAAAATGGTAATTTGCTTCATTTTTTTAATCCACCAAACCTAAACTTTCAAAGGTGATTTCAAACATTAGGCTAGACCAGCACTCTACTGACTACATTTTAACAGTCAAACCTCAAAATGTGTACAGTACAGTATGTAGTAATGTACAGTACCAGTGTGCAGTATCAAGAGTGTACTGTAAGTGGACAAGACCCAGTAGCCCTAGTCTTTTGTTAAGATCAAGGTAGTGTTTTCTTCATCCAACATATATATAACAATATATCCCATACAGTACAGTTCTAGGAACTCATAGATACTATACATTGTGGCCTTACTACTGTTGAAACAGAGTCACTGTTCACCATCGAAAGCAATTGGAGGCTATAACAGTTCAAAGCAGAACAGTTCATACTGCAGAAGGGGAATACATATTGTACTGTACAGGAGTAGCCCCTCTGTAAACAGAAAAAAAGCAGTACAGGTATAGTATTGGCATTGCGCAAATATGGAAAGGGGAAAGACTCACTACTGTAAGTCTTGATTAAGAATATAGTACCTTTAACAAATACACAGGTCCTATAGCACTTAGCAGTACACTGAATATTACTGCAGTCTGACCTGAAGTGACACAGTGTTGGGGAAAAATAGGAGTGTGCAGCAGCACTGCATGATAAAATAATGATTGACATTGAACAGTTGCAGTTACACTTCTAATTTCCAAGAAGCACTGTCTGTTTGTTTAAAAAGTAATAAAATGAACTTATTGTACCGCACAAGTACAGTACGTATAGTATAGTAACAGCAAAAAAACAGCACAGTGCTGCATGTACTGTACAACCCAAGATTCTGAAAGTTCTATTTGAAAAGTACAGTAGCAAAACCTCATTCAATGACAATGCCAATGGTGCACATGGAGAACAAGATATCCCACTTAATGACTACTGTTGTTGACACTACAAACTGACAATCCGTAATTTTACAATCAGTTGAACTTCATGCAAAATGTTTGCTTCACTCTGCTACATTGAACATATAATACTGCAAAAAGTTGTACCAAAATTCTGTTAAGAAAGCATCACCTGCTTTGGCATATGCTTCATGAAGAACCCAACAATTATCAAAGTACTGCACTCTTTTGCAATATAATAGAAAATTTCTCTAGATAGCATTGTTGTTTCACTGCAAGTAAAGTACAGATGCGATTTCAAAGACATGCACTGTTGAAAATTGGGGATTCAAAACTGCATACAGCCAGAAAAATGTGAAAGTCAAATCTGATCCTGACTTGACATTGACTACTGTTATACTGTACTACAATATTGTCAGAGTGGGAAAGTAAACCGAGTCAAATGACAAACAGCTTGAAACAATCACCTCCAAATCTGGCATAAATTTACAGGAGGTAATTCCATCATGAGTGTTTTCTATACAAATGATCACGATATTTTGGTGACCAATTAGATGTTCATGATACTGTCAGCTACACTGTATGAGTTCTGCCTGGAGTTCATCCTGCATTGAGTAGTATCAAGTTCTGTACTGGTCTTGAGTCTGCCAAAATATCTTCCTGCAACACCAGCTTCTTCCTGTTACTCTCGGTGTCAGGGTTCTGCATGTGCTTCATTCTTCCGTGACACTGTGACAGGTACTGTACAGGGTAGTATTCATGAGAACTTCCAGATGCACTGTACTAGAGTTAGACATCAAACAAACACAATATCTGTGTGAGTGAATTTGCAGTTTCTGGCAGTTAGGCTTTTCACAAACATTCCACAAATACTGTAAGCTGGTTACTCATCCAGCAGGATATTACTAAAGGCTAGGTCTAATGTATGTTACTGGGGTGTAGGCTAGCTATTCTTCCATGACGCTGCCAATTTTCTGGGGTAATCACTGCTGCTTACAGCCTGGCCACAGTCATTGTGTGTGAACACTGTCTATCTTCTTACAGTGTAGGTAACACGTTTGTCACATAAGGTTGAGATTTCTACAAATTGTAGATACTGTAGGCCCTTCCCTACAAAGTACCATGTGTCATTCATTGTGACAGACCGTAGGCCTACATTAGTAGTACTACCCCACTGAGGTACTACTATATGCTAGGCCTGTTAATTGTGCTACTTTCAAGTATCACAATTGGCACTATCACTATCAAAGAACCAATACCAGTTCAACGGTTTCTGTACACAGCACAATGTACAGTGACAGTATGTCAGTAACGTCAAAGGTAATGAAGTTGATAGAGTAACTTAGGCCGGCATTGACACGAGTGACTGTGTCCTGTAAATCGTAAGAAAATCAGTTACTGGTCCTCTGGTCTCTCGGGAGGTGGTCCACATGGTTGAATCAATTTTCCTAGCATATTAAATCTTACTCTTGCTTTGCTTTCATTTTCAGCGACAGCTACAAAATTCATCATATCGAAATGTCCTATCATTGATGAGAACGTGTCGCGATGCTGATTCGTTAGCCATTCCCACTTCGTTGTATCCGAATGCCCCGTGCCAATATATTTTGACTGCAGATGTTCCATCTGACTAAAAATGTTGTATCGGTCCCCCATTTTGTCTTTACTTGTGGCTCCTCGTGGGAATTAATAAAAACTCACTTCGAACTGGGATGTTGTTTAGTTAAGCCTTCGAAATCGGAATTGCTTACGTGTGTAGGATCGGACTGAGTACATACGTTACTGCTAGGCTAGGCGGCTGTGTCATAATGGCTACAACAGGTTACGCTTGTCCACTGTGCACACTACGTCAAGGTCAGAATGTCACATCAAAAGCAGTAGAATTGAAAATAATAATTATCCCACATTAGAAAACGTCTTTCTTTTTCATCAATACGTCATCAAAATTTCATACTGTAATTTTTTCATCCATTTGTACAGTTTTACCGAAATAAGATGTAAAATATATCGAGAAAGTAATTTTTTCGAATAATATTTGTTGTCTGGTTACAGTGCAGCGAACTTTGAAACGCATGTTGCCCAAAGTTATCGCAAATCTACTACACATGTTACACGAAGTCATATTGTCCATTACAGTGTGGGCCAGATGCAGTGAGACATAAACAGATTCAAGCACATATATTTTACCTTCAGATGTACGAATAAGACAACAATTTGCCGATCATTTATTAAGAATTTGAACTTAACCATTTCAGGTAATGCATATTTCATTATGTACCGACTTGAGGCTAATACAAACCCAACGAAGTTAGCCTGCTTAGGCCGACCGTAACAATACACTTGACTTAAGTTACAGTACAGTCTATTCTGCAGGACACAGACAGGCCTATTGTACTACCGTGACTGTAAGTGTAACTTACTGTTACAACTGTGTTGTTACTGCAGGCCTACACTACAACAGTACCGTAGTAGTGGTAGCCATACTGTACTGTAATTCATGTAAACTGTAATTTGTAAACTCAGTGGTAGTGTTCTCATGGGTGATCTGAATCCAAAATACTACCTGCTTCCTTCATAATTCATAATGTGAAAAAAAAAAAATGACACAACCACTGTGTGAACACAGTGTCAGGTTGGCAAGTTTGTAGACCTGCCCACTACTACAAGTACATACACAGCAAATATTGTAGCTCAAAATGGAATTTTCTCATTTCTCAAGGAAGGCAAGTGAATCTATTCACGAGTAGGCGTACTGTAGCATAGGTTTAGGTGGGCGTGTAATGAACTGTACTCATACTTGCCAACTCTTAGGGTTTCACCGCGAGTCTCACAGTTTGGGGCATCATCTCACGGTCAAATTTTCAAATCTCAAGGTAAGATAACGTTATTCAAAGAAATACAAACACTAAACCACATAGGAAATAACAGCTTTACTTGTTACGCTTACTCGTAAAATGGAATTGACGATCTCATCGTAAAGCGATATTGGCGTAGCCCCAGATTGGAAAGTTTGCTCTGGGAGGGGGATTTATCCCCCACGCAAAAATATGAGTCTCGAAGTGTCTAGCCGGGCAATTTGACAACTGCAGCCGCGCAACGCAAGTTTGATAACACGTTCGCAAATAACCGCACAAAAGTTAGGCCTGCCTCACCCGAAAATCTTAAAACCGAATCTCAGAAAAGTCTAAACTGCGTACATTCTGGATCCCTTGCAGATTGTATTGTATTTGCTGTGCCAAAGGCATGAGTGTAGTGTACATAAATGTATCAGTGGTTGGCTTCCCTGGCCCGCAGAGCGGACTCTGTTTGCTCCGGTGGCACAAATGATGCAGTCTCCAACAAAAGGCTGTTGCGTATCTAGCAGTTGCCCTGCCTTGGTGCCAGGCTATCCATGCAGGAAAGTACGTAAGCAGTTTCTCTGCGTCCTTGTCGTAGCTACTATCAGGGCTGAAATTTAACACTCGTCCGATCGTCCGTGACGAGTAAAAACTGCGTCGGACAACCAGTTTCACTCTTTGAGCTTGTCTGATGGACGAGTAGATTTTACCAGTGACTAAATAAATGAAAACACCAAGCCAAAAAGTAACTCCAAAAATCCCCCAAAGAAGTGATAGTAAGACAATGGTATCGCCTGTCATTCATCATCAAACAAATACTGTATAATTAAAAACAAAACAATTTGGTACTTCCCAATTCTCATTGGTGCAACTTGAGGGAGGGCTGTTCCGTTTAAAAAACGGACAAAAACTCCTGCACTGCATGTTACATCTGTACAGGCACTTATATATCATGAACGATGTACAGAACTACAATAGTTAACTGTGTTATCTGTGGCATATATAAACGATCAGCTTACTAGCACCACATTGCAAAATACAAGCCACGTAGGCTATCCTGGTACATATACGGGCTAACCAAAATGCATCTTTCGACGTACTGGGACAAACCAAAATAAACCTTGACGAATGTGTTTAAAATTCTGTTGATGGTTGAAACTCACTTCTAATTAAGTTATGAAACCCACAAAGACACACACGCAAAACCATCTCCCACGTACACTCAAGTCCACAAGGAACCATCCGCTGATGTTTTTTCAGTGGCCACTCGATACAGTAACTGTTAGTTCAGGCCTAAACTAGCCTAGAATAACATAATCAAAGTTGAACTTGCACTAATGATTCTGAATGAATCTGTCACGCAAAGCTGGCAGCCAAAAGTTGATATTAAAAACTTCACAGACACACTGATCAACAAAATTTTGTTCTGCAGTGCCAACGATTTTATTAATTGTAGCATAATAAGATGTTAAAACAAATCGATGTATCATGACTCGACGTTCGAGTCTATTCCATGTAAATCCAACAGTGTGAAATGTATGTACGTACGTGATGCGACCACAGCCAAGCAGTTAGCGTTTGCCCGGCACCAATGGCCGGAGAGAACGGTTCTTCCCACTGGCATGCAGCTCTGGGCTTGCATGTGCGTGTTCGTGTACAGCACCCTGCATTCCAGACAATTATTCAATTACTGTATACCAATTACTGATTCAGTACAGTGCAAACTTCAACTGGAATTTTAATGACAGAAATTTTGTGATGACAGAAATTGGTGTGATCTTATTTTCCTTTGTTCGCTGTCCAACACTGATATTCAGGATTTGTACTGCATATTAATTTGCTGTTAATGCTGAGTGACCTTTTTTGTGGTGAATTACTGTACCTAAATGCCTTAACTTAAAAATTGAGAGCTGTGTGTGTTATGTATACAGTAGTCTGTGTAGCAATTTTGAATCTGTATAAAGCCTTCTGTGCTCCCACTAAGATATTTTCACCAGGAGGCATCCCTTCTTCAATCTTCAGTTTCTCTTTCAGATGTAGCACATTGAACGGAATCGTTGACATCGTTAATTGGGTTCAAAGTTTGGAAGAAGTCTGTGCATGCCAATACTTCCAACTAGCAGGTGTCATTAGTCATGTGCACTACTGTATACATGTACCATATTTATACCATTACTGAAAATGTGAGAAACCTTGTTTCTAATGAACTGGTGTTGCCAGTGTTTCAAACCTTAGTGAGTGGTAAAAAGTGTCTGGTCACAGATTTTTAAATATGTGATTTTATTGTCAATTACCTTATTATCTTTGCTTCAGTTGTGCTTCAGGTCCTCAGAATCTCCTACTTTGACCATTTATCATCAACAGAATGCTCAACATTTGTGGTAAAATATCAGCAACTCAATTAGTCCCTTTAAACATTGAAACAACAAATAGTCTTCAAAGATATACCTGTACTATTAGAACTTGGAATACCTGCAGGCTTACTGTAGTGTCATTCTTAATGTGGCATTATTGAGCTTCGTTGAAATTCAGTAATGTACTGTTAATTGTACAGTAGCGCAAAGCAATGCAAGAATGAGAGCATCTCTTGTTTTCTTGTGTATTCTTTTCTTCAGATTATTATGCCAACCAAGAGAAAGTCTGTACTCCCGAAGTCTGGGGATGTGAAAGAAAATGGAACACCGATAAAGAAAGTTAAAAGTAAAGTTCTTTCCTCTTGTTATTTGTCACATCATTTAGTAATTCCCAGTTTCTTGCAGATTTTATGTATTTGGCAGTGATGTTTTGCCCATAGCTACTGGTACACTAATGAAGCTTAAGTTTTTGCGTGCACTATCTATAGATATTTTATTTTTATTTCATACATGTATTTAGCATTGAGATTTCACAAAACTGGACTTCAATTGACCCTTGCAATTTAAGCACGTTACAGACAATATCACAGGATATGAACACTTTCCTTTTCAACATACAAGCAACCAGGAGATCTTTCTCTTTGAACTGTTGGTCTTACTATATAGTACTGTGCTGTAAATTATAACAAGTCCACATAGTCTGAAGATTCCTTTTTTAAAATAACTGCATAGTTATGCTGTGCTTTTCTTGCTTTGTATTTTGTACACAGTATATTGATACTGTAGTTTCCTGTGGGTGTTTATCAGTGCCTGCTGGTGGTATAAGGCCTACTGTTTGAAATAAGTTTGGATATCTCACAGAGTTACCGTATGGCAACTCTTGTCAGTTTAAATGAGTGACTTACTTCAGCATGTTCACTCAGGGTTTTTTTTCTTTATCATTTCACTTCGTTGTTGATCAGTCTCTCACCCCTCACACCGATCTGAGCCAGGAATCCTCCTAGCCCTGGGACAGGGTGATGTAGGTCAACTGGGCCTAGGAGAGGATTACATGGAGAGGAAGAGGCCAACAGTGGTGCCCTTTGCAGAACAAGTGTCTGGAAAGATAGTAGATATGTTCGCCGGTGGGATGCACACCATCTGTATCACCGAAAATGGAGAGGTATTCTCATCCTTCACATTTCAAACTGTTTTAGTGCTGAGTTGTAAAGGAAAACATTGTAAGCAAAAATGGAATTCCTTTAGAGGAAGAGTAGTTTACCAGTCGCTGAAGTGGGTGTGTTGCTCTTGACTACAGTAGGCTTGGATGGGTTACCAGGCTCTACAGTGCTTCAGAGTCGGGACTAGTGGTCAAGAGTTGCAACTCCTTTCCACTTACTTACCTCAGAGTCATGACTCCGGATGGAAGTTTTAAGAATATAAAGAGACTTTTGTGAAGATTGATTTCCGTGGTCTTATCAAGTACTTTGTGTTTATTGTCTTTTGCAAACTTAAGAAATTATGGTGTAACACTCAAAGCAAACCTGTCACTGTCTTTTCTTTTTCTCCCTTGTAAACTTGTCAGTTGCTTGAAATTTTATTATTAGCAAGAAGCCGCAATTCCAACCCACCAGTACTTTTTGCAGCGCCACATTGTTTGTGGTTTAATTTGTGCTCAAAATGTAACATACAGTATATGTGTACAGTAGGTGGCAGTAATGACATTCAAAGTAAGCAGTAGTCACGACTAGCTTCAGAGTCATGACTATTCAGGTTGTGGCTACCCAAATAAATATTATGGAAGTGTCCCTCCGGCCCACTCGTAATTGGACCAGCTTATTCAGATATGAACTACTGTAACTAGAAACAACAAAAGACAAGTGCCAAGATTTCATAAAGACAAGAAGAAAATATAAGTTGTTCTCTAGGAAAAATTTAAATTTTATGTGGCTTTGTTTTAAAGAGGTCATCCTCATAGTTTGTCATTGTGAGAAGTGATACCAAAAAACCTGGAGGGTCTTTTTGTCTTTGTAGAGTGTTTGATTGTTTTCTTTCTCGGATGTTGCACAATTTGTACTGCAAAGATTGATATTTATTCCAACTGTTTTACCCATATTTATTTGAGACCTTTGTAGTGCCCTTTGAAACTGCTAAACATTGTCATCAAATGCGGAAAGCATGTGTACCATACACATCCTCTTGCATGATTTGTTAACTAAGTTTGTAAGAAACTGCATATTATGAAGGGTGTGCATTAGGGATTTATTAATCCATAAATTTCTATGCTACAGGTACTAGGAAAGGATGATTTCAAATTACCTTCAAGTTTATATTAGTTAATTACATGTTTACTGTATACTGTTTTTTTAATTGATTTTTCCAAACGATCCTCACTTCACAGTACTTTGAATAAGATGAACTGACAATTGGCATATAGCTGTAAGTAAACAGTTTGATTATACAGCAGGTTGGCCTGAGTTGAGAATACTGTAAGACCAAAACCTCCGTTGTAAAATCCTTATAGAAAGCTTACTTCAAATGTGTTAACAACATAGTTCAAAATGTAATGAGAATATAAGGCCTTTCAGGACTCCATCTTGACTAACCTTTTTAAAATCATGGATTTGAATCACTTGATCCTGGTACCAAGAAATGAGATATTTAAATGGGTTTTTTTTTTTTTTGGTCAAATTTGTAAGGTGTACACATTTGGTTGCAACGACGAAGGTGCCCTCGGGAGAGATACCAGCGAAGAAGGATCAGAGTTCAATCCAGGGAAGGTGGAGCTTCCAGAGAAGGTGGTGCAAGTCAGCGGTGGTGATTCACACTCTGCAGCTCTCACAGAAACTGGAGCAGTGTATATATGGGGTACATTTAGGGTGAGCTCTTTACAAAAACCTGCTTTTCATGGGATGAGTTAAAGTATTCAAGTCTTCTAATGTTGAAGACCAAGGTTATACTTGCTCTTCTCACAAGATCTTCAATAGGATAAGTTGGACATGGCTGTGAGTAACAGTAACTCAAAGTGGTATCAGATCATGTAATGTGAAATTTGTGTGTAGACTTGTGTTATTATGCATAGACAAACTGCAAGAAAGGGCGGTACAGTATTTAAGTCAGTATTTCCCCGGTCAGTCATACTACTAAGACGGTGGATTTGATGCTGATAGTAAACCTGTTCAGATTACAGTTTGAAATATCTTTGCAATGACAGGAAAAAACGTTTCCTGATGCTTTCTCCATGCTTTCTTTCATCTCCTCTTCTCTTCCGTGCTCTTCTTTCTCCTCAAGTGGACGGAAACATTTCAGTTTCCAGAGTAATTCTGGAAAAGTGAACTTGCTCTATCTGCAGTGACGGCAGTCCTAACTGTCACAGCACTTATTAAAATACTGCAAGAATCATCAATATTACAATGTGTGGCAGTTTTGTGGAAGAAAGCTATCTTCATAGAAATGGGATATTCTTGTTTACTTGAGACTGCTTGCCTTTAATGTGTGTGTATGCACACGTACACAGCATACAAAATGGTGATCAATTCATCTCCCTTTCCAAACACACAGGATGGCAATGGACCGTTTGGTCTCACTCTAGATGGCCTAAAGAAGTTACCCTACCTGTTACCGGTACCTGCCACAGTCCTGCAGATTTCCTCGGGTAACGATCACCTCGCCATGCTGACCGACGGGGGCGACATTTACACCGTCGGTTGCGGTGAACAGGGACAGCTTGGGAGGATAGCAGAATGCTTCTCGATGAGAGGAGGAAGAAAAGGACTAGGTAATTTGCTAAAGTTTTAAGAAGAAAATATTCTGTGTCCAGTGGGTTTGGACCAGGGCCAATTTATTAACACAGGGACCTGCACTCCATTGTCGATCAGGTGGCCCAGAACCCAAACAAACAACTTTGGTTTGGCTACCACTTTGGTGTGAATTCATAATGCATTCCACTTTGCATGTTAATGTAACTTCGTGTAGCTTCATAGGAACATGCCCATGGCACTGTTCAAAGAATTCAATAAAAGAAAGCCAACCTCTGAGGAAATACTTTTTTATCACATGTACAATACATTGTGCCAATTTCAGAACAGGCTCATGACCAAAACTAGTGTCACAAACAAATACCTCACACTTCAGCTTAGTATGTTCAGTGGCATATTTATCACCTGATATTAAGTTACTCTAAAATAAAAAGGAAAGAAAATATTTGGAAAATTTAAAATGTGTCTAAAAAATGTGGCATAGGCATTTTAATAATACACAGCTGCAATTTATTTTTTGGTTCAGTATTCCATTAAATTGATGCCCATGTCAAGTCTTTGTCAAAAATTTGTTGTATGCCTCTTCTATTTAGGTACCTAATGTAGGTGACAGTATTTGCCAATGTCTCTCTTATCAATTGTTGTGGAGACAAGCTCCTTTGTATGAGATACAAATGACACTTTTGATTGCTTTATGTGTGAGGTGATGTTTTCTTCAACTCTTTCACAAAACAATTACCTCATGAATCGGAAAATTGATTGTTCTATATTCTCATTGCACTTTTACGATGAACAACAGGATGTGTGGAAGTGTGGAGGAGAAATTGTGCAACATAGATAGCCTAACATGCAGAGAATAGAAAGTGTAAAAGCCATATTACTTTACTCAATTCTGTAAAACGACTTGAAGGTAGAAGCAGCCTTACAACATCACTACCATGCATTTTCTTATTTTACCCTAAGCAACATATATATATGTAAGACATATCTGTAGCTAGTAACAATTCACAGTGCCATCCTGTTGGAGTATTTTCCTGTCTGTGGCATTAACTGTATTTACACCCAAGTTATTCTAAGGATTCACTAAGTAATGTCACTATTATCCACTTAGATGCCTCTTTAAACCATTACATCATCACACCCAGTACAGTATTCTTTGTAGTTGTTGTTCAAGCTTTCGGTGCATCTCTTGATGGGGAATGGAATTCCAGAGTACCGTACATTGATCTCATAGATTGCAGTAAGGATATTATCTACCACGATACAGGGTCTCAAATTTCATTCTCAGCTTGGAGGGTGGTAGCTTTCAAACGATCAATGCGATGTGGCAATTGTTGCATCAAGCATGCTCACTTGAATTAAAGGTTCCTTTCAATGTCCACATCCAGATGTAGGTTTGGGGATTAAATGGGAGACTTTACCTATCATACACAATAGATGTTAAGATAATGACACATGTCTATTCAGCCCACTCCTTGATCTTCACATCTGACTCCCTTGATTTGATGTCGAATATCTCGTAGAGGTAACAATGTCCGTCTGCATGTTTCTGTCTGCCAGTATGAGATCCTGACCACGGTTAATCTGCAACGACAATTCTGCATGCGTTGCATCACTCTAAAATAATTTTGTGGTTGTACATTTACCTCCTCAGGTCTAATGTTAGAGCCCGCGCTTGTGATCCGTCCAAAGGTCAGGGGTCAAGGAAAAGTTCATTTCGAAGAAATCTGGTGCACGCCCTACTGCACATTTGCAAGAGTACGAGGAGGAGGCACCTATGGCTGGGGATTGAATAACTATCATCATTTAGGTTTGCATTTTGCTTCTTTTTTTGTTGTCCACTTTTATCTTATCCACTTTTAAGACCGTGTATAATAGAATAAGTAGTGAAGAATAAATTATATCCATTGTAAGTTGCAATCCCTTCAAAGGCACTCCTAGCTTCTTTCAGTCTTTGACCTCTCATTGTCTATTACATTTTTTGTCTATTATGTACAGCAAGCTGTAATCTGATTATCAATTGTTGCGGGAAATTAACACACATGGATGAATAAATACACATGATATACGTATCTCTTTTCTGTTAGATGAAGATTTGTGCACCTGTTGTCAAGTTTGTCAAAGAACAGATTTAATCCATGGTGTTGTTTCATGTTAATCTCTTGAAGTAGAATAACAATTCCTTTAAGTTAGTGTTTCACCTAATTATAATCAAGGAACCTCCTATTGTTACAAAGCTCAGATAGAAGAAGTTAGTTCAGGGAAAGGTTACATCGAAAGTTTTGGAGTTCCAGCCAAACAGACTGAAGAGGACAAGAAATGAATGTTCGAATTTCAAATCACTGGAAGGCATCTCTCGTCAGACTGAATATTATGCAAACCATTTTGCAATGAGTGATGTATCGTTACTTACAGAAATGAAAATAAGCTCAACTAGGGCACAGGAGGTCCCTCCTGTGGTGGACCATTTCTGCTGGACTCTCCTGTGAGTGTGTAGGAATAGTAAATGACAGTTGGTGGGTGGGGTGTGCAACCAGCTGGGAGTGTTGTTTAGGGTGGTAGTCCTTGGGAGTGGAAGCTAATGGTGTTTCCACAACACGTCAAGCCTGGGATAAAGTATGGATAGTCTGTTACAATAAGCAGTGGAGCCAGAAGGAAAGAGCATTTAATTAAGAGGTTGTTAAAGAAGTAAGTTCAGTGTTCCGATGTATCAGTGCTGCCAGTTCGGTACAGTGAAATGCCAATGTCCGCCATGACGTACAACTCTCCATAATAGAGAGAAGAGAGCTAGCCACATCTATCTATCTATCTATCTATCTATCTATCTATCTATCTATCTATCTATCTATCTGTCTGTCTGTCTGTCTGTCTGTCTGTCTGTCTGTCTGTCTGTCTGTCTGTCTGTCTGTCTGTCTGTCTGTCTGTCTGTCTATCAATCTGCTTGTCTGTCTGTCTGTCTGTCTGTCTGTCTATCTATCTATGTATCTATCTATCTATCTATCTATCTTTCTGTCTGTCTGTCTGTCTGTCTGTCTGTCTATCAGTCTGCTTGTCTGTCTGTCTGTCTATCTATCTATCTTTCTATCTGTCTATCTATCTATCTATCTTGTCTGTCTGTCTGTCTGTCTGCCCGTCTATCTATCTGTCTATCTATCTGTCTGTCTTTCTATCTGTCTCTATCTGTCACAAACCTGTCAATTTTGTTTCAGTCTAGTGACAGATCGATCAACTAAGAGGGTCCCCATCATGAGTCACATAGAAATGACCACTAATGAGTGGATAGTTAATGATTCAAATTGGTTTGGGAAAACTTGTGACCATTCACTTATCCACATTAGCACTAATTCATATACCCACAGCCAGTACGAAACATTAAAAAAAATTAGTAAAAATTGACAGTTTTCGTAGTTATTTGGTATAAATAGTGAATCTAATTATAAGCATTGTTATTTGGTAGTGCCCATCAAAATTTTCACAAATTCAATTCACCGACAAAGATCAAACTTCTGCACATTGTTGCTCTAGTTTATGAACTTCTAAAAAATGTGCAATCCTACAGATTCTCTTGTACTGTACATTGTTGGTGATTTGGTATAATGATACTCAGTTAGTGGTTCCTATGATTTGACATAATGATACATAAATGGTACCTTCCAATGGTGCTCTAGTTTTTTCACAGGAGCCTTTTTTTTTATGGAGAATTTTGTCCCTTTTCAATTCTCCCATTTTGTTTGACTCTTGCAGGAATAGAAGACAACAAGAGCTGGTTCAGGCCAGTCAATATTGAAAGTTTTTCACACATTAAGGTCAAAGCAATAAGCGGTGGACAACATCATACAATACTTCTTGATTCTGAAGGTGAGATTAAGTGACATGGACATGTCAACTACCAAGCATTTGAAGTGATATAAAGTTCTAAATCTTTGACATCTGTTTAAAAAGCTTTTTTCCTTACATCATAGTCGTTGTGGTATTTGTAATGTTTTCAGCTTAGTGCAATCAAGTTTTCTCAAATTGTGAAGGAAGTGTTTTTCCCATTTACTGCGTACCGATGAATTTCGTTCTCACATACGCATCAAGGAAGCATGTGCGATGAGTAATTAAAGACTGCTTAACCACGTCTGCTGAACGGAACCATCTTCCCTTTGGTTCTGTTATAAACACGTTAACACCAGAGTTGGTCTTTGCTATTTCCTTCCACAGGCACTGTTCACTCTCTAGGTAGGACAGACTACGGCCGATTGGGGCGAGGTGAGGATTGCGAGGAGTCCCATGAGCCAGGTGCTGTGGAAGGCTTAAAAGATGAAAAGATACATAGAATAGCTGCCGGATCGAGTGTGAGTTTAGCTTTAACTGACAAAGGTAGGTAACAGCCCTTGACATGAGATTTAGCTATCGTGAAATGAGCTTCCACATCCATGCTATAACATTTGTCTTCTGGAATGAGCATTCTTATCGTACATTTGAAGTGTTTATAGTCCCACAATTGGTTTTATAATGCACACAAGATTAGTGGTAACCAAACCATCTCTTTCATTGGTGAGACGAAATTCACAATTCCATGCTTCTGTCTTTGCAATCGGTTTTGTCTGTTTCCTTAAAGATTTTGAATTAATTTTGAACATGAGGCACAAAGAATTCACCACTGGTAGCAATGGGTTTACCAAGAAACCTGTGTCTTAACAGTGACTCTATGCTGAAGGACATCGCGACTATGCAATATTAGCAGCGGGATGTCTTAGCATTGATTTGTGTGTCTGACACTTCCACATTGTGTAAACACAAGAGGTCAACCTCATGTACCATGGCTTGTATAACCTTCACATGTAGTGCTCAGATTTATGATATCAAGGTCCTTGATTTTGTGATGGTCAATTGTTCTTAGATATCAAGAATTGAAGTCCCAATTAGTGTCTTTTTTTTATATGGATTAACTTACCTAGTATATGCTTATTGTTGTTGTGTGTGTCAAGAAGGCACATTGTCAACTTTTGGAATCATTTATTCAAATGATGCAAAAGGCAAATTTGGTTTAAAATTAATGAAAACATAGTATTATTCTTTCATCAGAAATGATGATATTACAATAATAATGTCCCACACTGACAGTCAGCAAGGTAAAATTCATAACTGTGGATCATCAGATTTGGCATACTAGAGAGTTGTTTGAACTCCACTCTGATCACACTTGGGAGATATACTAAACTGCTGGACTGGGTCAGCTAGGAAAGTAGAGGGTGGATTCAATATCGCCCATTACTGTTGAATACCATGTCTTTGACAACTTTTTATTCTTTAAAGACTTTCCAAACCCCTAGAAATTCTCACTGAATTCCTGTGTGCTGTATTTGTTGGTAGGTGCTGTGTCGTTCTTACTGTTGTTCATACAGTCCCAAATCTGTGTAACTTAGGAATAAGTAATTTGTTATCTTGGTAAAATTTCTCCAGAAACTATGAGAAGTTTTCCAAAGAGTCCAGTGCACATTCATTTGGCTTTGATGAATAACAAATTACTAATTTTATATCCTTATCTGCAGGTGAGGTTTATAGCTGGGGAATGGGGAGCAATTTGCAGTTGGGAACCGGTAATGAAGATGATGTTCTAACACCGGAGAAGATGGGTGGAAAGCAGCTGGAGAATCGTAAGGTCATCGCAATTTCTGCAGGTGGACAGCATACCCTCCTTTTAGCCAGAGACAAGTAGTGAAACCAAACTTTTTGAAAACAACAGAGATATTTTTTTAACTGACTTGTTTTTAGGGTTTATGAAGATTTATCTAATTGTACATGGATGTCTCTTGTAGATATTTGAAAGAGAATGACTTCCCGTTCTTTTGTCTCCTTAAATCACCTAATCGCAAATGAATTTATGGAATGTTTTCTGGGGCAAAGCAACTCACTCAAGCTTCCCGATTGGAATACCTTCCTATCAAAAACTTATTTTAGAGTAATTATTAGAATTTAACGATGTGTTCTGTATCAGTGAGCTGTTCCCTAGATGCAGTGAACTTCAAGGTGAAGGAATTATTGCTTTTCGTTCTCATTTACTAGCCAATTAGACTCTCTTTGTCTACAATAGGCTGTAGTGTCAGTGTGCCTTTAATGAAATCAATTGTCAAGCAACCAAACCATGCTCTGGTACTGCTTGGGTGCCAGCAATCATCTTAACTTCACGCTGATGTACATCTCTGTGATATTTGTTCCTGATAGCTTGGACAGCAGGAGCTGACACTTCATGTCTTAAAGTACAGATCATGTGTAAATATTTCCCTACCATTATTGAGAAAACGCAATTTGGCTTTTAGGTGTATTTTCAAATGCACAGTCATACGTGACAGACCCACAGCAGCAGTGGCCAACCTTTTCCATGAAGGATCATGTGGCGTCATGCAGCTCTCAGATGCCATGTCGAACATGTATAACAATCAAAGAGAATAAAAAGTGAACAAAAGAGGGAAAGTGATCTAAAAGTATACATAAAAAAGACTGTGATAATATTATTTTGTCATCAAATCTTATACTCACTGCATATGCTGATAGCCCAATTGTATGTATTTCTTTGGCAGTCACCTTGCCCATAGACCTGGCTGGTCTATGGGCAAGGTCTATGGTCCTGACCTGGACTTATTACGACTACTTCATACAAATAATTATATTGCCTTACTTGTTTACACATATCAAGGCCTCTTTTTTTGTCACAGTACACAAGTTAGTAGAAAGGAGGATAATAGATTGCGGGTTTACAATCCGTGCAGTCTGCCACAAAGTTTAAAGGTGGCGATGTGGCCCCTTGATTCCAAAAGGTTGGCCACCCCTGTTACAGAATCATCGTGTTTGGTAGGTATTAGTGAGGCATACTGGACATAGCAATCCATGCAGTGTCCCCCTACGAATAGATTATAGAGCACCCATCTTGTAGAGATTATCAATAGAAAATGATGAAATGATTTATTCAATTAAAAGTGATTAAAATTTGGACCAAAAGATTCATTAGCTGGCAGAAATAACCATTTAAATGTTATCTTAAGAGTAAGAAACAGACTTATGGCATTTTGCTTGCAAATTAACTTCTCTTTCTCTGGCAAATTTTCACCTCTTCATCAGATTCTACATAGTCTTTTAGTAATAAATGTGTATGGCTCATTTTGCAAGAGATGACTGCACAAAGAGTGATGTAAAGTCTTCCTTAACGCACATTTTCTGTGCTTCTTGAACTCTGTGGGACCTGGCATCTAACAGTATAGTGTGTTACCCATTGTCAAACTTTCACACATTTGGTGTCTTATGAAGGAAGAGTTGAAGAGTTTGGCATGGTAAAATGTAAAACTGTACAAACTCACTCACGATATCTTATGTAGGCCGAGCCACTGTACAATATGTGATAAACTGAAGACTGTGTATTACCTCATTTATGTCATGTGCATGTTTTACCGTTCTCTTTGAAGATGATCCTGGTTTATGTGTCAAATTTTCTACAATTGCTTCAAAGTCAGTGTAATAAGTTGAAATAATTTCAAATAATGAATTTCCATTTGTTACTCTTTTTGTCTTTTAATATAACAATTTGTCACCAATTGGTCTAGGTTTTCTTCTGATTTTTTTTCTTTCTTTTCTTTTACTGCTATGCAAGTTAACTAAATGTAAAGTATGAATAAATAGCAAGGAAAATTTTATAAAAATACACAATAAAAGAAATGCTACTCTTTTGTCTCATTGTAAAAAGTGCACCTATGCAACTGTGGACATTTTCTAGAGTACAAAGAAGGAGAGTGCAAAAGATGGAACTACCTGCAAGTTTGACATACATTGACTTCTGATCTGACAAGAATGTCACAGAAGGAATAGAAACTCCTGCCTACTTCCCTGACATTATATAAGAGTTGGAAACGGCATGACTTGCCTGTAATTCAGTGTTCATTAAATTGTTCCATAATGAAGCAAAAAAGGATTTCCAAGTTGAATAAGACTGAATGTGAAATTTTCATGGTTTGCTGAAGAAAAAGGCTTGCAGTTTCTTAGAGCTAGAATGAGATATTTTAGGTACTTGTAGTCGTGGAAATGCTAGGATCAGTATGCTAGGATCAGTAGTAACAGCCCATGAGGTACCCCATGGCTAACGGACCCTTGGTACAGATGGGTCCTGCCCAGTGGTGTAAGTGAAAATGTGTCCATGCAGACGAATGTGTGTGTGCATGGACATCTGTTCACACCTGGGTTTTCCATTCTACCTTAAAAAATATATGAGAGATAAACATTGAACTTGTTGAAGATGCACACTGTGAAAACTGGGCCAGATGTATCAGTTGTATGGTAAATTGAGTGAAATTGAGTTAAGTCAACTTTGCTCCCGATTTGGATGTTCAGAATACCAATATTTAACTAGAGGAAATGGTCCGTGTTGCCTTCCTCAAATGTGACAGTACACGGCTGCCTAAAATGGAAAGTACGTTTCATTCAAAAGGTGCACATTTAAAAATATCAAATGAAGTGAAAACGTAATCAAACGCTCATTGTTGTAGACCGTAGAACCTTTTACGAGTTACTAGCTTCTGACAAAATATATAGCCTTACATCAATTAATAGAACATTTTATATTAGATTTCGTTATTGAATAGCCTGCAGTCTGCCTTTAAGTTAAAAACATGAATCACACAACTGAGTGTATGTGACTTATATATGTGACCATCATTGTCGTTAGTCTCTTAAGAAGTCCATAACTGTCATCTTACTCTCTAGGCTTATTCAAATGTTTGCAGGTCTGTGGAATCTTTTTCAAATTCATTGATGTTCCGAAGATAACAAAGGACTAAGCCATACCACCACGTAGTTCTAAGGTTAGACTATTCTACAGTGGCGACGGAAATGTTAGGGGTGTGAGGGCTTAGACCGCAATGAAAAAGTAAGGGAAAGTTTGTTCAGTCCCCAAAAATACTTGCCAAGGGCTCTAAGAATAAATTAAAGAAGAGGTACAATTCACTGAGTCTTGTATCATTTCAACCCGACTGATATGTATTATCATTTTTCATAGATTTATTTTCTCTCCCCATTATTGAGAAATTGCAGATATGAGATCCTTTTTCAACTCTGGGTATATGCATCTTATAAAAACCTGGAAAGTGCCATTTCCTGGCATCTGTTGGTGGTGGTGGGAGGGAGGGGGGGGGTGAGGTCAAAGATTTTCTCGATGTTCTGCTGGACTACTCCTGCCGGTATTCATCTTCCCCCTTTATTGTTAATCCGTCTATTTCTATTGATATTTAAATCTATGTTCCAAACGTATTTTATTCATTGTGAAAACCCTCTGTATGAATGTTCTATGTTACAGTTATTTGATGATTATTTTTAAGAGTCTAGTTGGCCTAATGCTTGGAAGTTGTTTTATCACCTTATTCTGTAAACTGCACATGAAATCCACCTTAGGTTCTGTGCATTTATATGTAAAACTTTGTCATTCAAAAGAATTTCCCGATAACATGTTCCTGCTCCTCGGGCCTCAGTCGAAAAATGACTGGGACTTATCTCAGTCTACACAACTTGTGTCAAGGACTAGAAAGTCTCACCCCTTTTATAGAATTTTAGACTACTTCTAAGTAAAGGAATACATAGGCAAAGCGATATAAGGTAATACACAGCCAAAGCAACATGGAGTAACACACAGGAACACCGATGATAAAGTAAAACACTGCCAAATCTAAAGTAAAACATTTGTAATTGCCATTTCTGAGCGATAACAGAAAAGTTGGACAATCGGTCACTTCTGTCACACGCTGACATGTTTGTCCAACGTGTGCGCTCACGTACCAAAAGTGATAAAAAGCGTCATTAGCAATAAGTATGGGTCAATTCTGGCAAACAAAGGATAACATTAACAATTTCAAAGATTTGGTGGAATAACTCCTCTGGCGAAGTTTTCGACTGAAATATCAGAAGTATAAGTGGCATGTCAGATTTTTTTACTACTTTGCTATTTTTTTAGTTCTTGTGTTAAAGTGATTGCGTGCGTAGGCAAAAAGTAAAAGCATTGACATTTCATCTCCAAAATTTTAGTGAGGCTTTTAATTACACCATTCAGACCATCTGGGAAAATAAATAGGTTTCAGTTGGTTAATTTAGCCATATGATTTCAAATTCTTCTAATATAACGACAAAAAGGGTAGAATACGATAATGTAATGGTTGACAGTTTTCATTTAAAGGGAAATAGGGCGTTTAGAATACACCAACATGACATACAAAAGAAATAGCTTTAGTTATTGTTAAACCATTCAGTCATCAATAAACATCTGCCAAAGCTTCATCTCCTCAAAACATTATGCATGTGATAAGTAATGGAAGATGCATCATTTGAATTTTGAAAAGTTTGGGTGAACAAATTGGTGTTGAGCAACAAGTAACTGAGTTTCTATCTGTGAGAAACTTATTCAGTGAAAAGAAGGCTACTGTCCTTCCTAATTTTGAATAATCTATCATTCTGCGTCCACAAACATTGGTTTTAATAATATGGATGTTTTCTTTTAAACAAACGCCCTATTTCCCTTTAAATCAACGGTGTGCTTCTTTGAGCAAGCCAGTGGGAAGTATACTAGTATTGAATATTCAGTTACCAACTCAGGATCACTGACGCGAGGGCAAGGTTGTGTTCAGTTCGTAGGTTATTTGTAAATACAGTGTTTCCTTTCACCAAATACTACAATTCCCGATGCCTACCAAGGAGCGACGACTTGAGTAGTATGTTTTTGATACACTAGTGAGACCTGTACTGTTGCATACTCATTATGTAGGCGGTTATAGTGTTACGAGAAAACGCTGTCTTTCTCGTATATTTAGATTCCTCTAGTTGTGTGCTTTTATGCAGGCAATGTGGTATTTCAAGGAAAAATCGTATTTTGAGCTTTGTGCTCGTAAGTTTTGCGGGGTGGTGATTCAGGGCTGAGTGCCAGAGTTTGCAGGCTTCCGGTTCACAAGGTCGGCTTTGTTCTCCCGAGCGGGGGAGTAGCGAGGTTCGTCCAGACAGTGAGGCGGGGGTTAGTTTGCGTACGTAATACGGGATAGGATACTTGACCATCTTGTGATTAGACCTTTGTGTGTGTCAATCTAGCTTGATGTGCCGTACTTGGTCAGTTTGCTTGCATAGGACTTTACACAGTAAATTTGAAAAAGAGTAGCTTCTTATTATTTAATGTGGAAGTCACTGATGGTATAAAAAGGGCTAATTTAATAAACAGAAAAAAGTTACCTGTTAGGCCTCAAGTGGTCACCACCTTTGGTGTGCTCGGTGAGCACTTGTTTTCACGTAGTTTTAGTTAGTAGTGTTTAGTGCTGGCACAAACTTATTCGTTTTAGAAGCATGTAAATAGATTCGAGAACTACAAACTGCAGAATATCCTGTCTCTGTGTTCATCTCTTCTGGTCCTGTCTCTTGCCTTGGTACTCGCACTATACGAGCCTACTTCTCCAGCCCTGAATAAACCGGTACCGCAGGCAACGTTACAATAGCAAGCACCGTTAATTTTCAAATATGATTTCCGTTTTTTACTGTTTTTATGCCAATCCCGTTGCTTTTCGAAGTAGTTACTGTCATTTTCCGTCATTGAAAGACATAGTCCGCTCATGTACAATCTCGCGTGTACATTTAAAAATAAAGAAAAAGTTGAGATCAAACATAATGTTGTCTTTTTGGTTTTTCAGTACACACGCAATCACTTTAACAAAGGAACCTAAGCAGTCAAGTCGGCGTGTGTATGTGTGTGTGTGTGCGTGCGTTTGTGAGGACATTGGAATGCGAGGTATGTGCGGTGCGATAACTCAATCGTTGAGTTCTCAATTTTTCTCAGACGTGGTGCCGTGAACATGTATAATATGGAATAGACGTACCCTATCGTTTTTGATGCCTTTTTTTGCATATTAATGAGTGGGCTGGACTAAATGTAAAATTCCTGATATGGCATATATTTATATTATATTAATAATATATGTTATATTATATAGCCCTAATGTGGGGGTACCTCATGGTATATAAATAACATGGATCGGGATTGCTCACTGGGTTAGGGGTGAGAAGGGGGGCCCAAATGCGCGCGTGTGTGGGGGTGCCCTTGTTTTCGGGTGGGATCGAGGACCGAAACAATAGATTGTTGGTCCTCTGTAGAAAATTCAATAGATTTCTCCCGTCCTTTCAAGATTAACAATAGACATTCTATTGTTAAGGTTAGGGTTTAGGAAGAAAAAAACAAAAGAAAGCACAATGAGGTCCTCGGAATTGGAAAACAAAGTTCTGTGTGTGTGTGTCCGGACCTGTCCAAATTGTGGTTTTTCCAGAAGACATTGAAAAGTATATGAGCGATTAAGTTTAAACTTGGTAAGGTTATGCATGATGCCAATACATTCAAGATGTTTTAGTTGTATCGTAAAACGATTCAAATTTGCTGATTTTTGAAAGGAAAAAGTCAATTTTGCCCCAAATTTGGTATTTCCAGCATATCTTGACAACGTTATCACCAATTAAATTATAGCTTTGTAAGAACTTATCTGAGACCAAATTGTTCAACATTTTATTACTATTATGATAAATCCAGTAAAATTTACTGATTTTTTTAGGAAAAAAAACAATTTTGTCCCAAATTTGGTATTTCCAGCATATCTAGAGAAGTATTTGAGCATTTACTGCAAAATTTTGCAAGGACTTATCTAAGAATCAAGGTATATCACTTTTCTAGTTAAGAGTGTGAAATTTCTGATGTTTTAGAAAAAAAAACAAATTTTGCTCCAAAATTTTTATTTCCAGCATATCTTGAGAACTATCAGACCAATTAACATAAAGCTTTGTAAGGTCTTACATGAGAACACATTCTTCAACATAATATTAATGTAACGGTAAATCCAGTGAAAACTCAGTGCTGATATATGAGAAAGCCAATTTTGCCTCAAAATTTGGATTTCCACCATATCTTGAAAGCTAATTGAGCATCATGGCAAAATTTTCACGGCCGTTCATATGAACACATTAATGAACACACAGTATATCACTCTTATAGTAAACTGGTGAAGTTGTATGATTTTTTGGTAAAAAAATGATAGAGTTGGCATCCGGGTCAATAGATAGCACCTTATAAATTTAACCAAACAACTTTAGCAGAACTGGCCCCTGTGGGTAATGTCTTTGAACATCCCTGCCAATTATGAGAACGTTATTGTTATGTCAAACAATAATTTTAGCAGAACCTGGTCCTGCGCAGCTAAATAGGAGACTAATGTGCAAATAACCCATAGAGTGATGCTCTTATACCCTGCACCTAACTGTAATCACTGAGCTTAACCTACTGTTTATCGAATAACCCAATGTTATAACTGTGTTATGTACTGTAGCGTAATATGCACAGATACTTTTGAGCCGTTATTGTTATCATCACTTGAGCTTAAGAAGAAACACCAGGCTGTAGACTTAAGCTTGCTACCTTACAGTAGATATCAATGATATTATTTTCTTTTTCTGCTTACCACCATTTTATGTTTGAAGAATATTTGGCTCTAATGTACAATCAGTGCCAGAAGTAGGTCTCTGTGACATGTGGTTACAGTAAACTTTTACAAATCCCCATGTGGCCCTTTGTTGGAATCAATGCATGTTGGGGATGAGATACATGTGTGAATTGCCCTCTTGTTTTTTATTTAGATTTGGAAGGAACCTTAAAGATTTTGCGGGATTAATTAAATCACGGAAGATAGTTCAGAACAGTTGTGGAAATGTCAAGACTTGAAAGAGGTTTATGTATGAAAGGCAGGGAAATTCTGATATGACTTCCCTTCAATGCGCTACCGACGCTCGATGGTCGGTTTTTTAGTGTGTAAGTCAATCGGAGAGCCATTTTTTGACAACTGTCTGGCGCTTCTCCTAAGCTTAAATGCTGAGTCGTTCACCGCTCTCCTTACCCACCAAAAAGGGGGAACGGCTAAAGTGATGCACCGGCCACATGACATTTGTTTGTATAAGACGGTGAGCCCCTTTGCTAGAAAAAAAAAGTCAAGAAAGTCAAGACTAAACAAGACAATCTACGTACAACATTATTCACGATACAAATAGTATTGATCTTTTATTTTTCATGAAGTTTCTAACATGAAAACATAATTGTCAAATGGAAACAATACGTAGGCCTACATTGCCATTTACATATTCTAAACCAAAACATTGCATCGACCCTTAAAAAAAAAAAAAACAAATCTGGACCTTGGAACTTCTGATAGTGAGCCATTTTCGCTCTGCAGGAGAAGACCCACCCCTCTCTGCCTAATCGTCTCGCCGCTGCATGAACGCATGCTGTTAGTCAGTCCTGGCCGTGACTACTGTGTCTCTGGCAGGCTTTAAAGGGAAATAGGGCATTTGTTTTAGAGAAAACATCCATATTTTTTAAACCAATGTTTGTGGATGTACAATGATAGATTATTCAAAAGAAGGAAGGACAGAATCCTCCTTTTTGAGAAATAAGCTCCTCACAGATAAAAATTCGGTTATTTGTTGCTTAACACTAATTTGTTCACCCAAACTTTTCAAAATTCAAATGATGCATCTTCCATGACTCATCACATTCACATGCATAATGTTTTGAGGAGATGAAGCTTGGTAGATATTTATTGATGAGACTGAATGGTTTAATAATGATTACAGCTATTTTCTTTTGTATGTCATGTTGGAGTATTCTAAACGCCCTATTTCCCTTCAAGATCGACTCGGCCGGTTAATGGGACGTTTCTTTACTGTTGTTTTCAGTATATCTTGATACTGCTTTTGACCTCTTTCACTGTTTAATGTGTACGTTGGATGCCCAAGTGTAAAGTGCACGCTAGTCAGCTTCACCATTGTATCTTGTATGAAACACAGGTATTTACAGCTGACATCGATCAGTTTTGAAAGGTTCAGCATGGATGGTTCTCTAGTAAATTTGTCATTGAGTATCTCAGAGATTATAATGTATTGTCTCTCAGACATCAGTCTGGCACATTTTCTGATTTCAGACATGCAAACTATTTCACCTGATTCCATCTAAGATTACCTGATACTGAAAAAGTCCTCAGAGGAAACGCTGGTAACCGTCCCATAGACCTCTGCCATATAGGCCACCGGTTATCCATTTCAAGTTATCTTCTGTTAAAATTATACTTCATACATATGTGTAGTCATTTATAATAGTTATAGGTACAATAGAAACTCCGCTTTGTTATGGTAACATTAAAAAATTGTAGCAGAAGTCAAAAAATGTTCAGCACGAAGTAATGTATTATTGTTATATTAAGGGAAACTAGGATTTCTAGAGAAAACGCACAACTTCAAACGATACAAAACACTGCACCATATTGCATCTAGCCCTGGTTACCTGAAATATCTGGGTACTTTCTCCTCATTCGCCGAATAACCTTGGAACTTTCCATTTTTTAACCATGCATTCAGAGTATTCTACTTTAATAGTCATCGCAGGAGGCTATCTGCTTGTTGATAAAAAGTTACATGACGAAAAATATATACTGAAAGAATCATATCACCGAAAATTAAAATTGCAACACAAAACATGTCGAAATTAGGATGCCTTAAATTTAACCTCAATGAGTGGGACTTGCGTCTTCCGGCGTTCTTAACTGTATTTTAACAAAAAGCATTTACGTATGCCACGCGCGCTGGTGCACTTTATAGATTTTTATCAGCTTCTCCAAACAAATCTACCCCCCCCCCCCCCCCCGTGGAAAGATCGTTTGTACGGCTCTAGTGAAAATACTATGCCCGTATGAGAAATCCTCGAGACATTCTCGCCAATAAATTTTCATCGCATTCTCGTAAGACTTTTTTGAAATAAGAAATTCCTCAAGCCATTCTTATGAGACGTGCTAATTAATGAGTTTCTGCTGGCAATGATTCTGATATTGGACAGCCTGGGAGGAAGCTGGAGTTAAATCTGAGATGGTGATCAATTTGAACCGACTGAACTAGTTGCTTGTAAGTGCTCAGTTCTGTTTAAAAAAGGGAACAAATGTTGTGAGATACGAAAAATACATTTTGGGATATACTGTCTGTATTAGTCATTAAGAACTTACAAAATAGCCACAAATGTCATTAAAATCTGTAGAATATTGGACGATTTTACAGACACAGAATTCCTGTCTTATAACTGCATCGCAAACGAGCATTGGCTAAGTATGCAAATTTATGACGTCAAGTGAGGAACTCGCATAATATGTCTTACGTTATCCCTTATTTCAAGGGTATTCTTTCAGTGTCTTTTGTTTTGTTTTGTCATGGTAGCATGTGTTTTCGTCTTTACATGATATTTATACCACTTGCAAATTCTGAAACCTTTCTAAAATATGAAAATGTTCACTATAAAGAAAAAATGACGCTGAGAACTACCCCACGTTATCATAATTTTTTTTTTTCATCAAACTTTGAAAAAGGGGATGTCAAAAACGGTAGCAGATGTTAGCACAATTTGAACGAAGTTTTGTTCCGAGTTTCACTCAGCAAATTTTGAATAAAACGAGCTCTTTTCTAGATGCATAGCAGATGGACTTTAAAAGCAGGGGACATAGCTAGATACATATGTATAATCATGAAGTTCACCTCTGACGACCCTCACGAAAGGTCCCGCAAGGGAGTGTGGATGAGCTACGTGTGACATTTTTTTTCTTCTTTTTTTTTTAAGGCAAAACTATCCATTGACAGCAATGGATTAGCCCTTCAAAAGAGGATTGTCTACAATCACACTGCATTCTTAAAAGAATCTGTAACCATTCACTTGTAAGATAATGGCAGTGAGACGAGAAAGGAATGCGGATTAAGGGGAGAGGAGTTTCTGCATAATTACGATGATTTGTAAATGCATTGTAGCGACGTGGTATTTTAGTAGCTGGCGTTCAGATGTACTACCTGCAACCGAGTTGTTATCCTTGTAAAGTTTCAAATGTTAAAGTCTCTGAAGAAATGAACAAAATTGTATATTGCGTTGTCAGGATTGTGGGTATGAGACCTACCAATGAATGTAACTAGGGATTTTACGAGCCAGCCGATATGGGTTGCAACTTGCACGAATTCTATCCAGAACTTAATCATTGGCGTCAGCTATAGTGGTGAAAGAAATTCTTGTGTAGTAAAGGACGGAACGGATTTTTTTTTTTGGCAATCTTGGCGAGGATATCGGACAGAACATCTGTGCTATCAGAGAGGCAATGGAGATATTGCAGTTGTGCCCATTCACCGTTGGCGTTTACAGTTAAAGTTTGTTTCCGAAAGTGACACCAAGGAAAGCTGCACTGGGAGAGGCTCTTATAAAAGCATTGTAGATATTTTGAAGACAAATGCACGGTGTTTCCTTTTTTTTTAAAAAAAAAAACCTTTAGAAAGAAATAGTATATAAAGAAACAGTTTCTTGTATATAAAAGAGAGTACATTAAAAGAAATCAATTTCGAGACGTCAGTTTCATGAAGCACCAGCTTTCAAGGTAAGAAATTGCAAATTTCGGTTTAGTGTTTTTTGTTTTTTTTTGGTGCGTTATATATCATTATTGTCGGCGCACTGACTGAATTTGCAGTTTGTAGCCTGGAGAATATTCAGGTTATGTAAAGGAATGCCTACGTTAAGGGTATAGCTCGGATAAGATTTGCAGTGAATTTGGACTTCATGGGTTGGGAAGAAAGGGAAGAGTCTAGTTAAATCGAAGGTTGAATCTGGGCATTTTGCATCTGATACCTGTGTGCAACGCTGTATTAAAAGTTTTTTTTTCGACATGAAGGAATAAACCAGTTGTAGGAGAATATTTGATAAGCCCACTGTAAATCTCGGAGAGCCCAAAAGTCTGATTTATGTTGGATTTACTTTGCCGAAAAAAGTAGATGTTTTGTTACAAGTGGGTCGTTCTGCGATTGCCGATTATGCGTTCGATTTTTACTAGAGGTGGTGGTAGACTGTTAGAAGTTGTGTTGTTTAGTACGATCTTTACTCAGACTTATTGATTTGAATTAATACAATTTTGACCGAATTCCTGAAGGGCGATTTGAAAATAACCTATCTATGAAGTTCATTAAAAACTAAGAATATGGGAAGACGGGGGAAATGTCAGGAATTTGATACATAGTATTATGTCCAGGGGAGGAGGTCTTAAATTTAAAGATTTCAGCCTCCAATTCCTTTAAATATAGTAAGATAGTTTCATTTAAATCTCAAAAATGGAAACCAAAATGTTTCATCTTCGATGAATTGATCTGTAATTTGTCACTGTTCCCGTTATGGATAGGGTTTATTAGGGCTTAATTCAACTTCCTCCAAAATGTTTTGAGATTTGCGGTCGTTAATAGTTCATGAGCAATTATTTTGGATGCGAATAATGTTGCCGGTTTATTTTTTTTATTTTCAAGGTGGTTATCTCATCCCTATACGTAGTTTAATAGTGAGAAGATCATGTACTCCATTTGACTGCTTTGGTGGATTGACACTTAAATGGTTGACCACCTTATCGTGGCCTCTTAATTATTCAGCTAAAACGAAATGACGTTAGTAGGTTTCCTTAGGATGAACAAATCACGTGGATCAGGATTACCGATTGTTTTGAGGTGGCTGGAAGGGCTATCCAGATGAGTGTGTGCGTGTGCTTGTGTGAGTGCACGGTATGTACCTAAGTATACCATCTCCTCATACATACGGTAAGTCGGATGAAATTGATAGGTAGATGCCCAAGGGTAGGATATAATGTCCACCCGATCGATGATGTCATAGGTCAAAGGCCAAGGGTCACATTACTAAAAAGATAATACAGTGTATCATAGTTGCTGTTAGTGCAAGTTGTCTGTTTTTTTCTGTTTTTATTGAGACCAAATTTATCTATCTTTAAAATGAAACATTTGGTTGGAGAGAAGAAGCAGTTTGTAATGAATATTCATAAGTTATTTTTCCTTCAAAGTTTCTTTTTAATTCAACGCTCACAAAAAACCTTTTCAAAAGGGGGGGGGGGGAAGGAGTTAGAAGGCACGAACAATACGTGACTATTGTCCTCGTTTCATGGTGAACTGATTGTTAAGGGATGGCAGAATCAATAGACGCTTGCGAACAATACCAGCACACAGTAAAGGTGGCCATTTCTGGGAACAACGAACTCAAACGTACAGAAATATACAGATACTGTTCTGTAAACTTCATGTATCTGAGTAATAATTCTAGGTGTTGAATGAAGTAAAGACATCTACAAAAGGTTTTATGAAGAGTCCCTCTAGTATAAAGGTTCAACGACCATTGTGTACAGTCACTAGAGGAAAGACGTCAGGGTTATACTCTTTCCAATGTGTAAGGTGTGTTGTACAGGTCGCGTACTTGAACCACCTAACCTTTTAGCTGTTGCAAAATGCTTAACATATTCAAACATACCTGTCTCGGAAGAAAGTAATATTGTAAATCCACATTTATTTTTCACTACTGGTAGGAATTACAATCACCAGAACTCACGATAGAGCTGAATTGAAGTGACTTTTATTTCACTTCCAAGTTACCATACTCTGACCATGAAGTCTTCAGTTTAGTAGCAAGAGGTCAATATTTTGTTCCCTTATTTTCCATTTCTTTTTGTAATCATGTCCTTCTATGAATTCCCAAATCAGGGCACAAGACGTTATTGCAGGCAAGTGCTGACACAAAATATTTTAAAACGTGAATATCGCAACTTTACACGTTTTCATCAACGCTTTCTTAGTTTACATGATCAAGACGACTAAACCCCACCCCCCTTAAACAAGGAAATTTTTTCATGGCTCCAATTTGAGTTTTTGAAATGAATAGTTTCCCATTATACGATCAAACCGTTTCTATATTTCATGTAATTATCATTTGATAGGAAAGGTCTCAATAAAAACAGAAGCCTCGGAGACGTAAGTCTCCGAGGCTTCTGTTTTTATTGAGACCAAATTTATCTATCTTTAAAATGAAACATTTGGTTGGAGAGAAGAAGCAGTTTGTAATGAATATTCATAAGTTATTTTTCCTTCAAAGTTTCTTTTTAATTCAACGCTCACAAAAACCTTTTCAAAAGGGGGGGGGGGGGGGGGAGGAGTTAGAAGGCACGAACAATACGTGACTTTTGTCCTCGTTTCATGGTGAACTGATTGTTAAGGGATGGCAGAATCAATAGACGCTTGCGAACAATACCAGCACACAGTAAAGGAGAAGTAGTTTGTAATGAATATTTACATTTTGTTTTTGTCTAGGTTTTTTTTTAATTATTTGTATAAATAAACCCTATTTCGAGTCGAATATCATTTAACTTCATACACCACCGTCCCGGTTGATTTTTCCGTTCCGATATTTAAGACATGTACACGAAGGGAAAAATAGAATTGTCGTGGAGGTCTGGTTGATGGTAAAATCGATTTTTCAACGTTTGTAAAACCCATGTCCCGGTAAGATTGTCTCTAACTGAGCAATTATTAAGGTAACGTTTAGTTTATTAATAAGAATTATAATGAATGTACCGATACGTATACAGTATTTATACTGTATTTGGAACTCGTAAACAAATTGACATTCGCTCTTTCAAAGGGAATAATTCGTTCTTACTGAATGTATCTTGTTGTAATTTTTTTATATAATGCTATTATTATGTACATGTTTTTTATATTTTGTGGATTTTTAAACAATTTTTTCGAAATAGTAATAATCGTCTATGAATAAAAGTTTAATGTCCATCACAATCTAAGCCACGTCCTGGTTTGAATGTGTCCAAACTATGTGTTATTTAAATCGATGTTATTTTACTTGATGGTGTCAGGTGTGGTGATGTTAAGGTCAAGGTCGATCAAATCTTCTTTTTTCATCGTTTTGAAATAACTTATAATCTTTGTGAAGAAACTGGATTTGTATCTTAGCTACATTTGGAAAGTTTAACGCATCTTTTAAAGATACTCTGAATGTACTGATACGAATATTTCCAACTTGTTATCATATCTCATATACTCTTCTTAAGAAATAGATGGTGTTTACTAAGTTCGAGTCGAAAATCAATTAATTTTGTACATTTCTATTAGTTGATCTTTCCGTTTCGATTCTCAGAAAATTCACAGAAAGGCTAAAATAAAATTATCGAGGAGCTATGATTGATAACAAAATTGACTTTTAAAAGATTTTAGAAGAGAGGTACGAATGTCTGGAACTCAGCAACCATGAAGGCAACGTTTTTTGTATCAATGGGAATGATCTTAGAGGTACGTTTCTTAACTACACTTCAAACGATTGCCTTATCTATTAAGGACATCCTGAATGTACTGATATACCGATAAAAATTTATGCAACTCGTTATCCAATCTTCCATATTTTTTCAAAAGAAAGAGATGACGCTTAGTAGCTACTAGTCGAAAAATCAAATTAATTTCATCCATCCCCATTATTGCTAACGATATTTAAGATATCCACACAAAGTCAAAAATAGTATTGTGGAACTCTGCTTAATAACAAAATCAACTTTTAAACGATTTTCAAAACCATGTCCATGTAAGAATGTCTGGAACTCAGCAATCATGAAGGTAACGTTTTATTCATCAATGGGAATTATCATGAACATACCGATAAGAATATCTGGAACTCGTGAACGAGGACATTCTCCCCTTTAAAGCAACTCGATGGCGTGCACTGAATATATATGTTGTAAAATGTTTCTTTTATGCCGTGCTATTACTATATCCATGATTGTTGTTAATTAGTGAATTTTCAAGTGTTTTTAACGAAAATAGTTGGTATCTTCTTTGCAACAAAAATCGTTAATTGCAATCAACGCCATCATGTGCCAAGAATAGGCTGTTTTCGCAAACAGGACGTGGACGTAGAATTCAGTGTGCAGTGTGCAAAATGGGACAGTCACCATAGTGACCACGCGAATATCCTCCGTCCTGGCGAAATCTACAACCGTTCTCAGGCAAATTAACGTTCGTTCTAGACTGGTGCGCGCGGCCAGTAACCACATGCTATTAGGTATGTTTCATCCTGAGCACTCCGCCGGCCGTTCGTAAAGTGCGAAACCGTACAAATGAAAGACGCGTGTTCGAGTACAAATACCGTCACGACTGATTAATTCCCCGTACTTTCGGCGCTTCCGTCGTGTTTGCGAAAACAGCCTATTAGCCTAATGTCTCCGAGTTAGCGTCATTGAAACAAACATTATTATGTGACGTCATCTGCTTTGAAATTCAAGAAAGTCATTGAAATGCTCCCTTTCAATCCTGCTGCTAAACAGTTGTAATCTTTGTTCAAAAATTGGATTTTCGTTTTATCTACATTAAGTAACGTTTGACACATCAATTAAAGACACTCTCAATGTGCCGATAACTCTTTATCAAATCTTTTTTCATTCTTTCAAGAAGAAATTGATGACGCTTACTGACTATGAGTCGTAGATCTATTAATTTTATATAACCCCGTCATGTGATATTTGATTTTCGATAATTAACACATGTCCTCTTAACTATAAAATAAAAATTGTGGTTGATAATAGATAAGTAGACTGTTAAGATATGATTCTATTCATGTCCAGGTAAGAATGTCTAAAACTTATCAATAATCGTAAAAACGTTTTGGGCATCAACGGTAAGCATTTTAAGTGTAGGCCTACCGTTCAGAATACCCCCAATTCGTTGACAAATTAAGATTTTTCTTTCGTACTTTACATAATTAGATACACTGTCACAAGTTATTGTTCTACTTAACGGAAAATGTGTATATAATATAATCTTCAAGTGTCTCCAGTTATAAAAACATCATTACAATGCCTACAGTTGCAATTTCGTTTATAATGCTTCACAGTATTTTCTCTTTGTTTGTGCTTAATTCCAGTAGTTTTCTGTATCTTGCTGATAGCAGTGTTTAAAAGAGGGCTCTGTTAGAAAGCAAGTAAACCTCTTTGACAATTGACCAGGCAGATCATGCTGTCAGGCAGATAATTTGTACAAATGCCCGCGTCACATACAATGTGTAAATGTGCCTACTGGGGGTATTTTGATATGCTGAGTTAAAAAATTGCCTTAAAGGAGAATGAAACCCTGGGAATATCTTTATAAAATATGAAGCAGGAGGGTTTGACAAAACACATGTCAAATTTTCATTAAAAAATATTCTTCCCTTCCCAAGTTATGCACTTTTGAAATCTAGAGAAGGGCGTTGCCATCTTTGTCTCAGTTGAATGTGAACAGACTTGAGTAAGTCAAACTATGATGTCACATAACCCCTGATGGCAGGAGTTTAATGTATTTCTTTGTTTTCGTTTCTCGTAATTTCCATGAATGCATGTACACTGTACACAACTTTGTGTTGAATTACTGAGGTGTATCATGCAATGATCAAATTATTCATACTTTGATTTAAATAGATACATACCTGTTAAAACTATTTGTCAATAAATTATAAAGAAAAACATATTGGAATTCAAAATGGCTACCATCAAGTTTGTTACAAATATGACATAAATTCTTCATTATTCAGCATGTCAAAATGCTAATGTACCAAATTTCAGTGCCACATATCATATGGAAGCCCAAATAGTAAGTTCAATATTTCGTCATGGCGACCATATTGGAATTCAAAATGTTTACGGTTCGAGTGCCGAAATTTTGAATACCAATGTTCCTATTTTTGTTTACAATTGATTACCCATACCATAGAGTAGTTAGTAGTGCTATGCCAATGGTATGTCCTGATAAGGACACACAAATAGTTCGCCAGACCTCGTAGGTTTATGTGGAACTCGTAGACAGGACCGATAAGGAATGTCCCGGTAAGGCAGTGATTGTGCGTGTGCGCGTGTGTGTGTGTTTACAACCGAATTTGCGTCACGATCTCCTCCTAGACGGTAGATCAGATGAATCTCAAACTTGGTGGGTAGGTGCAAGGGTATAAAGTGTAGCGTCCGCCCAAGCGATGGCGTCATAGGTCAAAGGTCACAGGTCATGTAAAGGAAAAACACATTTAGCAGTATCTTAATGGGTGAATATCGTAGAGTGATAAAACTACCATATATGGAAAGTAGACAATATGAGACATTTTTTTTAAAATATTGATGAGGTCATCAGGTCAAAGGTCACGTGATTAAACGCCAAATCCGCAAAAAGTTTTAAAAAGTTTCACGATCTCCTCCTAGACTGAAAGTCGGCTGAACTTCAAACTTGGTGGGTAGGTGCCTGGTATGAGATGCAGTGTCCGCTAGACCGATGACGTCATAGATCAAGGTCAAAGGTCACGGTTGCTATAGCGCACAAGACAGTGTGTTAGGGGTTGGTAGTGCATGGTGTCAACATGACTTTTACATATTTGCCTTTTCATGAATGTGACATGTTATTTTAACGTATGCAACCATGTTTTTGGCTGGGTGATTATGTCTGTTAGCAATGTAATTTGCCATGCGTTAGTATCTTGCCTCGCTCAGGATATTTTTATAGCGTAGGCCTATATATCTACTACACAGTTGTACATGATCTCGAGCTGTTTAGGCACTGTGAAAATAGTACTGAAGCACACACACCGCTTTTCAGGGCATTTAAAACATCCAGAGTGACGGCGTGTGCGGATCTGAGGAATACTTTGACGGGCACACATTTCTAGGAATACTTTTGACGCACGCTCGATTTATATGCACATGTCTACTCCCATGCAGGTATTTGCCCAGTTCGACGCATATGTGTTGTATGGGATCGCTAAGCTAAGTAACTTGAATATCCAGCATTTCTATCAACAACGGTCAATCTGAATCACTGATGAAAATAATGTACAGCTCAGCGCACTCCGTGAGTACATAAAATGATGTATGAATTATCATGCAAAATGGTAGGGATGAGATTTGCAACTCCGTGGATCGCCTTCTTGTTCATCATGATAACGTCACCTGATAGTGTCATAAGATAAGTAAATGGGTACGATTGTTAGCATTATGTTAGTTAGGTCTTGAATCCATTGTTACACGTGCATAAAATATCATTTGATTCTGGCCACTTTCCTTATTTTAAAAGTAATTTAGTTAAAGTCTATTGTCCACTTGTCCGAAATGGTAATATAATCGTTTAGTGATATTATATAGCTGGCAGACCAGATTGGACAACAAGCATTACAATAGTAATTGTGGTAAAGCCAACACCCCTTTTTTTTTTGGTGTAGCACCGCCAGAGTCTTCGGTATACCCAGCAGATGGAAATATGGAGTATTCCCACTCTTTTGTCAGTTAGGGGATCACTTTGAAAGTAACGTCTAAATTGGTCCGGATCAGGTAAAGTGTTATCTTTATCGAAACAAAAGACAGTTTTACAACTTTGAAGTTTTACGTAGTAATGTGTTCACCTATTTCACCTGAACACTATTGGCACCGCTAGGACCTTTGGTGTCCATTGCAATGGATGGAACTCTAGTGGTATTTCCACTGGGTGGTCAGTTAGGAGGGTGACTTTGAATAATATCGGAAATGGTTCGAATCTGTTAGTTAATCATGTTTTAGAAATAGACGATGTCACAAATCTGAAGCGTTATATAGCAACTATGGTCACACCACCTGGTCACCCTTCCTACGGTGGCACCGCTACGAACTTTGGTGTCCACAATGCAAAGCGAAAGTGAGGGCGAGGAGCGTGGTGGAGTCGAATGCAGTGTAGAGACTGGTGGAGACAAACGCAGTGAGCTTGATGGGAACGAAAATGGTGATGTTATTGACGTAACCAAGAATGTTAATCTGAAGGAGAATTGTACTGACAGGTGTTTTGAGGAGAATTCTGGGGATGAAAACATCAACAGTCAAGGGGATTGGCGGGGATGAGAGTTACAATAATTTCAATATTACACAGTTGTTGCCAGATTCAATGATCTTGCTGTTTCGATCGCTTTGAAGGTGCCTTTTTTTTTTACATTTTTAATTTTAATGTTTTTGCTCTTTTCATGGGACTTGGTTCAGTTCCCCTTATTGTACTAAATTGTTTTTCTTGGTTATCAATATACTGTTCAGTTAACGCTGTGACACACAGAAACGATTTAACGATAAAATCGTTTCTCAGAGTGCAGTCACACCACCACGATATCGTTGACATTATGTTCAACGGCCACGTGTGGTGAGGGCGGGTGTCCGTTAACACTTCCTTTCATACTGAGCGGCATACTCTCTGGGACTTGAACATTAGATGGTCTCATGCTTCGAATATGTGTGGATATGAATATTAATCACACGCCATAGAAGGAATTTACAAGGAAAATACCAGGAATTTAAAGCGGAACCTCCGAAAAATTGCAAGGGACACCCTCCCTCAATAGGACCCTTAATAGTCCTGCCAGTATTCACCCCCCACATCCCCCTCCCCTCTCCAATTTCTTTAAAGAGCAGTGGGTATTTCTATTCTACAGTTCAACTAAACACCATTTTCACCGCTCTGACTGAAACTGCTAGTTACACCTCGCTCCGCCACTGAAGTGTCTTTTGGCAACTGCCAATACGTCAAAATGGAACACTATTACTACTAAATAAGTTATCGCGCTACAGAAGTCCAGATCCTCAAGTCTTCTAATGGATCCGGAATCGACGGCCATTTTGAAAAATCGAAAGGCATTCTTTGCGAATTTTTTTACCAGAGTGACAGAAGAAAAAAGTGATGCGGTATTGGAATACATATTTCATCTTTTGATTCTAAACACCCCATATGTATACTTTTGACCAAAGATGATACTTGATCAACTTTCATGATCAACCAATTTAAATCATAGGAGTCGAAGCAATTTGACCGTTTGACCCTCAGAATTGTGGTTTCACGCCAAAATGACCACTAGATGGCCTTTGACTTGAATTTCTGAATGTCGGATATGTGTACCGCACCCATCTTCATCCAACTTAATCCTCATGAGAAGGAGCATTTTGACCGCTCCAACAAAATAGCTGAAGCTGACCTCTGAGATGACCTCTCACCTCATCGTATTCTTGAATACGCCGTATGAACCCCAGGACAATAATAACACTCACCTCATACCATGATCAATATCCTCTGATGGGAATATTCTTGTTGGGTGACCCTAAGAGTTTGTAAACTCTGTTTAGTTGCCGAAGAAATTATCCTTCGATAATAGGTATTGCGGTATTGGTAATGTCTTTCTGCTGATGGGTTATCGATTATTGTTATTCTCAGATCTATGTATTTTTGGTGTTTTGTTATTTTCAAATATACTGAAGACATCTATCAATTGAATAGAAGGCCTCTGGAGCTGAAGGGTATTATTAGCAAAGATATCGACATGGCTAGCCCCATGAGGATCCGCAGTTTACTTTGCCTGTTTGTGGTGACTGTGATGGTGACCTATGACAAAAGAATATCAAGAGGACAATCAAAATATATGGACAAATAAAACGGTTTTTAGTGTATTGTTCTCAGTTTTGCAAACGATGGAACTTAGACCGTTTTTGGCACTGTCAAATGAAACGTCCTGTTCCTTATAGGTCATTCTTGAACCTGAATCATTCATAGATGGAGAAGGACGGAGTTAAGCGCTACATATATCTCTCCATCTTCAAATTTTAAGGTCGACTTTCCCTGAAAATAAGGCTATCCCGGAAAATAAGACATTCAACTATCTACAAAATTATAGTGAAATAAATTCAAATTGAGCAAATTTAAAGTTTTTTTTTTACAAGATTACTTTTGGATCCACGTCTGACACACCTTCCCCGGTTTGCGATCAATGGAACAATCTTTTAGTCGAACAATGCTCAGTATCCTTAACTGATTTCGGTCAGTTGTGCAAAATTTGCGTTGTACTGGTTTTGTCTGCAAACATGATTCCACTATATAAGCTGACTGCGCGGCGGTAAGTATGTTTCGAAACCGTCATGCGTTACAAGCATACATCAGTGGGGGATGGGGGCGGGGGGGGGGGGGGAATTCACCCAGTTTAACCTACCTCCAGTTTCCCCCACACCCTGACGAAATGTATCGGCCTGACAAATACAACATGCATATTGGATGCACTTTTTGGTTTTAATAAATGAGACAATAAACGAGGGTGCAGTTCCAAAACGTTACAGGTGACAATCAAAATGATTTCCTAAAAATAGAATGGCTCTACCATAAACTTTTACTTACTTTAAAACTAAACGAAATAACAAAACGATTACATTATGTTCTTTCTGAACATGAAAAAAAAACCTGAATACACGATCTTGCAAATTTATAACACGTGACTTATACGAATTATTTAATGCAGGTGACATAAAATGGACGTATATTTTTGGGACAAGTATCTGTATCGCCCTAGACTCTGTGAACTAGAACCCCACCCCATACTTTTGACACTCATATAGCATGCTGTACTGCACTTGGCCAAACTATGGCAACTGTCATGTTGTGATTGGTCCAGAGTTTATTCGAATTATGACGTGAAATGTCAATCAAAGCGACGTTACTTGCGTGATCGCATGTAGCGTGACAAATAAACCATCTAGTCAACAGGAAAAGTAAGCAGAACAAGAACTATTCGGAAATAAGTCACAGTTCTTATGCCAAGGTGCTAAAAGTTATCCAAGAATGACCCTGGTCATCTCAAGCCCTGAAGTGTAACATTAACAGGGTCCCTAGATAAAGTGCAGTGCCCCTTCCAAACAAGGAATCAGCCAAGTTTGGTATGGCTCGCACCATACTGGTCAAACTTGCAAGCACTGGATTATGGGAAAATATTCCTAAGATCTTCTGTCGAAATTTTAGCTCAAAGACTGCTTCTCCCGTTGATCATACTGACTGCACATTTGGTGAAGTTAGTGGAGATAAGCTGCAAACTGATCGAAAACGACTAGCAGGAACAGCTATTCCTGGGAGGGACCTCCCGACGTCACCCACTACAGTTACAATCTTGTTCACAAACAATCGTAATAAGTTAACGAGTCTTTTTTTTTTCGATTCTTCCTAGTTTTTGTGGTCCATATCCCACAAACTTTGCGGCGCTTGCGTTTATTTTCTCCACGAGCCTCCTAAGTAATATTAATACGCATGCTATCGAAAAGTGTTAGACACAACTTAAGCGGTCATTTTCTTATCATATACCCAAATTTCTAACTTGTTTCCATTAAGGTAAGCGTAATCGGTTACGTGTCGAAATGGTATGTCCAGGGGTAAACAACTCATGAAATGCCAACTTTTATTCGAAATACATGATTTTTCCTCTCAAAATTTTGTGATGTCATTAATGTGAGGAATTTCCCCAACATAATGCGCCACGTCATATCCACACTCACTGTTAGATCCGACTAAAATAATTTCTTCTCTTCCTGCTACCTATAAGACACGCAGCTCCGAGAGACCCCTTTATAGTGGTATAAATATATTTGTGACAAAGTATTAATCCTCTAATTTATACTTAAATTTGGGATAAAAATGTATCTCATAAACTGATGATTGACGACGAAAGTAAGGGGTGTGCCAAACCCAAACATTATTCAGTGGATATGTTATAGCACCAACGTCCCAAATCCAGTTTAGACAGATCTGCACATGTCCCGAATAGCCTACTTACATGAAACCCTAAAGATATGCGCCCACCCCACACACTGTAACACATTGACAAGTTTTATGATCACCGTACTTCTCGAATTGCTAATAGTTCTGTTTGTTTACTTAATTGTACTGTATAATTTTTGCTCTGAAAAACTCTGTCGCTCGAATTAAGGTTCAAAAACATTAATGAAAATGACATGGAATTTCTAAAGGAAAAGTGAAATTCATCATTCCGTTAAAGCGTGACACACACATTATTGTATTTAAAGGCTGTAATGCATCCCCCAGACAGTTTCAATTCTCCCAACCACCTACCTCTTGTCCCTCCCTCAGCCTGTCTTACATTCCTCCACACGTGTAATCAAAACAACGGATCCCTGTGTACGCTGTGTAATACGAGCTGCTCTGAATCTTTCGAATTTGCTGGCAATCTAAGAGTACTGCAACTTAGAACCAGTTGAGAATTTTCCTTTCAGGGAGGTAAAAATATAGTTTAGGGTGATGCAATACAGCCTTTAAGTGGACTTACCTGCATCTCAGTGAAAATTAAAGGTTTAACTCTGAAAGCAAACATATGACAATGACTGAAAAAAAAAAAATACAATTTACCTGAATTTTCGCACTAATATTTAGCCCACCTTGTTTATCCAATATTTAACGTATAAATAATATTGATTTGGAATGCTTAGGTCTATTTAGTTCTTCAAAAATGATGTTATAAATACATTCACCCACTGTCGCCATAGTTCATGGTTGCATATTGCTGCAGTTCAAAATCAAGGTTTAATTCGTAGTTTCAAAAATGCAGAAATGTGCACTATAATTCAGAATGAGCAATTTCTTTCCTGACACGTCAACACGCTGTAATGCAAAGTCTATATATTTGTTGATCTACCCAAGAAAGCAAGACCCAGCAGTAAACTAATTTATTTTTTCTTTCTTTGACAAAGGCATGATCCAATTTACTACACTGCATTCAGTATGAAAAAAAGTAAAGTAGAATAGCTATTCCTCAGACAACTCAGAGACCTACCTCGCTGTTTATGAGATTGGAAGAAGAAAATGTAAAGAGTACCAGATTCTCCTCTGTTTTCCACGTCGAAACAACAATGGTTGCCAAGGTAATTGAGCATCTCTAATAAAATCTTCAGCAGTCTACATGGCTGCCTTTCAATAAATATGACGGAATGAACCTGATTCTGTGATTCAGCTTTGAAAAGTTAGTTGAAAGTTCTCAGTGGGTTAAAAAAAAAGAAAACAGGCAAGGTTCCGTAAAACGTGCACCACCAGTCTGTGATATTTTATTTTCTTTCCTCCGTGCATATTTTATCCCAGGTGAAACGATTTGGGCACAATCAAGCACCATGTACGCAGTCTGTTTTTTTATAACTTGTACAACCCGGAACTATGTTTGTTCCAAAAATAAAAAGAAATTGTACGTACCCAGTGTGCACATAGTACAGTCCTATTGACGTTACGTGATACGCTGCACTACAGTACTACCACGGGGTACAGGACTTCAAATTCGAAAGTCTAAATAACCTGCATTGCTGAGAGAAAAGTGAAGTTTTGAGATTCAAGCAGCGCGAATTTACGATCATCTCGCACCATGGGTGGATCACACAGTGCATTCACTAAAGAACAGTTAGAAGAGTATCAGGTTGGTCACACAGGAGAATAGGCTCAGCACCTTACGCTATTGCAGGCCGTTAATGTACACTAACGTTATCAAGCCTAAGTTACACTTCACTTCAGGTTGGATTTGTGTAACTACAGTGCAATAGGAATTTAGATAGTTCTTTTGGTACAAGTTACAACAATTAACGCAGAACAAGCGTCCTGTATCGTTGTTAGTGTCACTGTGTTAGATTATAATTAATTATAGACCCTGCCTGCAATCAGATGGTTTGTCGGTTTGTCTGTTTGTTTGATAATGCAATTAGTGGTCTCCATTTTGCAGACTTGCCATCCTCAAAATTGGTAAACTTTGATTGTTCTCGCTAGAAAACCAACAAATCACATAAGGTTCCTAAGTTCTCCTCTTGTCAACTTGCTGTAGAGGAATAATCAAAATAATTAAAATCGTTTGAATCGTTGCACTTCATGATGCACTTTGAGTTTGAACAAAATGTACAGTAATGTCTTTTCAGTATTCTAACTTTTGAAGGGGGCTGTGCATTATGTCACACTCCACAGCCCTTGCACTGCGATTGTGAACACAAATTGTAAACCCATTTAAGCTTTGCTGTAAAATGCCCCCAAATTAGCAAAAATGATTCATACAATACTTTCATTACAACTACGGTAAATTATACAGAAGTATAGTACATACACGAAACTTCGCGCACTGCCAAACTTCACGCACCCCTAAAAAATAAGCCCTAAAATTTGATTACCTAAGTAGCTGGACAAATGTTTGACTACAATGCCTTGAAATGACTGAAAAGAAAGCTGAGACGCTGTTTATTTAATCGCCCTTGCCTAAAGTCAACTTAAACTGAGTTACAGTACTGCATTTGCATAGGTGAGGTAGGCTACACCCAGAGCATCCTATTCGCAGTTTCCGTCAAATGTTGCAAATTTTCAAATCATGATTTTGACTCTTCAGTGGAATTTTTCCTGACCATCTTTGTTGCTAGCTTGTTCTCAGGTTAGTGCTGTAGGTTTAGGCACAGGATTTGTTTAAAAGGACACGCTTCATGTAGCCTAATGATTGTCATTCTAACGTTAATAGTAAGATGTGCAACGTTTGGCAGGTTTACATCATATCGTTAACTCAAGTAAATGTTGGTTAAAATAACAGATTTCGTGGTAGAATCCATGGCATATTGGATCAAATTACCAGTAAAATTGAATTTAAGACATGCGAAAACAAGATACGTGATTTGTATGGATTTTGAATTCACAACAACTAGTAATTCCAAAGTTTTTACTGTAGATATGTGAAGTTTTATACATCCATGCTACATCTCAACAAGAAGATTACTCATAAAACTGTTTTTGGTGACCATTCAAAGCACAAAACAGGAAACTTTAGCATCATCACTCACTCGAGGGTTCCAGGGTGGGGTGTGGCTTTATTTCAGACTGTATGATAGGTCAGCTCTCTGTTCTATAATTACCATTTGCTGTGGTTTAGCTTGTGTACAGTAGAGGTTGGACTGGTATTATTGTTCAGCTGCAAGGAGTGTCTATACTGTACCACATAATAATGTAACTTTGTACAATTTGTACAGTGTATACGGCACTCTAAGACATAGTATTAGATCTGTCCATGTGGAAGTATAAATGTATAGAATATCACTTGAGATCAAAATGCCAGTTTTCATAATAATTTATTTGACTATTCTATCTTTTTCAGGAACTAACCTACTTCAGTAAAAAGGAAATTTTACAGTAAGTGCATTGGAAGGGACTTTAAATCTTGAAGTTCAGTAATACTGTTTGAAATAATGTGAACTGTCAGATGAATAATGGTAGGATCATTGCCATGATAACCCACCATGTATACAGTAGCAGAAGACAGGACAAGATGAGATACAATAAAACTAAAAATTCAGTGAAATGTCAGCTGGCACATTGTTTGTCATTTACAAAGTAGGCATTGTCTTACCAGTCGGTAGTCAAATTGGTTCAATTTCCGCTGATGTAGAGTATCATTTGAAGTAAACAGTTGTTTTGCTTTTTTAAATGCCATCTCATGGTTAGTTATAAAGTGCATGATTCTTGGTATTAAACATTTTAGATTTGTCTCCTCTGGAAGCCTGCATGCCATCTGACTGAATGCAGCAATTCTGACCCAGTCTGGATGGCTGTTCAGTGTATCCTCCATAATTTCTGGGCAGAGGTCCATTATGCATCTGGCCACCTGCAGTTGATGATGACACATTCATTAATGCTGATGTAGTCATTTCAATTCATGAGGTGGCTACAGTGTGCTACAAAGTTCATTTAATACAGTAGCACAGTATACTGTATCGCAGCAACAGCAGACAGTCACAAAGTGCGCCAAAGTTTGTGATTCCCAGGAACGTGTAGCCGATTTAAATAGCAGTTTGCCAAATAATGGCCAACAAGTGTTGACCACAGTTGCATACCATGATGGACAGCCATTCAATGTGCTTCTGTAGCCATGTGATGGTTGGCCAGTTGGGTCAGGTTGTTATTAAACTATGCATTCCTCAGTAAATTTAAAATCATTGTTTGCCTCCATGTATCCATTTGGTGACAATTTCCCTTAAGACAATACCCACCCACCTTAAATTTAACCTTAACCCTTTCCCTGAAGGAATTCATTGGGGGGAGGGGAACTTGTTGTCTCGGGGGGAGTTCTCTGGGTTAGGGATCGTCCTGGCGGGAATTTTCCATGGGAGGTTGTCCAAGTTGTCATTGATCAGGAGGAAATTGTCCAGAAAGTTGTCTGGATACCCTTTTTATTGCATTATTAGACCTGTTTAATTTACTGTAGCCTCATCTACTTTATAACCTTCAACAACTTGAACTACTGTATGTCACTGTAGTGTCGTGTCTTTTAATAATGTGAACACAAAAGTTGGTGATTCGGGTCAGGTAGAGCTTACAGTGCCATCACAACACTACTGTGTCTACATTTTGCAGTACTAACTGTAGACATGCATACTGTAGAGTCCGTACAGCTTATCTACATGGCTCTGATCAACATACAGTAGTAATACAGCACACTACAGTAGCTTGTAATCCTATTGTCATTTTGAAGCTGGTTTCTCCTTTTTCTCTTTTTGTAGTTGCTACAAAAGGTTTCTTGCCCTGGATTTTGAGAAGGTCTCACAAGACAAAAATGTTAGGCTTGGAAAAGACACCATACTGTCTCTTCCGGAACTGAAGGTACAGAGATCCGTACATGTGATTTTCTTTGTACAGTGTGGGGGATTTCTGTGTACGAGAGGTCCTGATGTACTGTATTTACTACAGTTGGAACAGAGAGGTCGCTAAATGTGCAAGATGTGTGGAAATGCAGCATTGCAGATCACTGTATATAAATGAAGCACTGAAACAGAAGTTGATGTATTGACATAGACATAAATTACAGTTGTTATGCAAGTCTCCTATTAGACACTCTGCATCCCCCCTTCCCCATTTACAAGTACCGTGTGTTTTGCAGGTATCTACCGTACACATCTAACAACCATTTTAACATATACATCAGTTTCACTAGAAATATGACATTCACTTAGGTTGAAGTAGTGGAAACTTCAAAACTATTCCATCTTAACGACATCGCTGAATAGTCGATGGTTTGGACTGTGCTGTGCTTGCTCAATTAGTGCAAGCATTTGCCAAGTGACTCTTGATGACTTTTTGACTGCAAGATGAACTCCGCTCAAGATAGTTCCATGAGATGAGTAGCACATTATGAGTTCACTTCCTTTAAATATGAACATACTGTAGAAAATGAAAGCATTTTGTAAGAATCTTTCAGTTTTTCACAATTTCTTCCTCCTTGTTCCCCCCAACTTTTACATCAAAGGTCAACCCTTTCAACGACAGGATATGTGAAGTGTTCTCTTCAGAGGAAGACAGCTCCATGAACTTTGAGGACTTTCTGGACATGGCATCAGTCTTTAGTGATTCAGCCCCCAAAAGTGTCAAAGCAGAATATGCTTTCAGGATCTATGGTAAGAGTTCATGATATTTGATGGATCCTCCCTCTCTCTTTGGGACTTGCATTAAAAGAATATTCCAGACCATCCCAAACTACATGTCACAAAGGGAGAATATTCAATAACGACCATACAATCCATTTTCCCATAAAAGTAACACCCACTTGGTCTGCGAAGATGCTGAAATGATCATGCTTATTACGATAAATAACGTTTGAGACAGCTTCATGATTAATCCATTATCATGGCATGATGACATTAAAGTATCACGATAGTTTTGTCGATCCTCGTCTATGTGCGACTTCTACTTCATAGGTTTTGTGGGTGTATTAAAAATTCTTTGAGATTTGAACCGATCAGTACCTTTACATGAAGACTTTGTGAATATCCAAAGTTGTTGATGTGTAGTTTCATATTATTGACTTTAGGAGAATATTTTCAATATTACCTGGACCACTCTTTCAGTTCAAGGGTTAAGGTCTCAATGAGAATGACGCCGCTGGCAATTTTCATATGTGGCCAGAAACAGGGAAGAGAAGACTGCCAGTGAAGATGGGAAAGTTTCCACCTGATAGTTAAAACTGTGCTCATGCTGATAGTTGTATGCTTTCCATCAGTGAAGTATTGAATACAGAGGTAGAATGAGTTGTTTCAGTCAGGGCTTATGTTAAAAAAAAATTGGCATAAATTTGACCATAAGGATGTTCTTTAACACCAGAATGTAAATTTTGGTTGTATGATTTGACATTTCAAGTGAAAAGTACAAGGAAATAGTAAGTCTGCACTAATGGTAGCAAAGTAACACCTAAGGTTTAAGCTGAGTCAAACTTTAACAGACTTGACTTTTAGCTGAGCAAGTATGAGTCGCACAGTGCTCTGTACTATGCTAGCTCCACCGCTCTGTTGGACCTATCCAGGGGGAAAGCTTTTTTCGAAAGGTTTAGAAACCACTTTCTTTTGAATTTTCAAATCTTTTTTCATAAATATCAAACAGAGGATGTAATTTCTTTGTTTTTAATTTATTCAGACGTAGGCATATACCAGCACTGTTTAAATAAACGACCTTTGTGGCTGAAATGCTAACTTGCTTGTGTCAGTTTTGAATCCTGTTTAGGCTACAGGTGCCACATTGTAATCAAAATAGACTTAATTACTAAGGAAAGTCCATATATATCTGCAGCAGTGAAGAGAAAAGCGCCATCGCCTAGGTGACAGAAGAGCAGGAATGCTCACATCTCAATACTACAAAACCAATGTTAACATCTCAAGATTCATATATATATCTTCATACCCTGACTATCCCTAGTCTACAATTCTTCTTCATGTGTTCATATCTGATCAGAGTTTCAAGTCCTGTCAAAATCTCCTTCATCTCGGACTAGAAACCAAGATCGAGATGATGATTTGGAAATAGTATCTGCTTTCAGATTGCTGCATACTAAGACTATATGAAGACTATCTACCAGTCCCTCCAGTCGTTAAAGTCCACAACAACCTTGCAGTGATCTTTTGCAGGAACTGATGAACCCCTCCCACTAATTTGTCTCATTTATTGCACCCCTCAACTGCCTTTCTCTTCTCCCACATCCCCTTCCCCCTCTCCTTCTGATGTGGAAGAAATGTCCTTCTATATTTTCTATAACATGAAATCATAGATGTTCATATCAACTCATGTATCCGTAAATCGCTCTATTTTCTCTTTCCTCGTCCATCACGACTCAGATTTTGACGGAGATGACTACATCACCAGCGGTGATTTACGACAGCTCATCGCTCGCCTGACTGGTGACCAACAACTCTCAAGTGATGAAATGCAGCAGCTCATTAATGATGTAAGTCATTGATGTGATTTTATTTCTCCACCTTGCAATCTCTGAAAGGTGTTTTTAATAGAATTTTGCTGTATTTTAACAGTTTTTTATTAATTTAGTTTTTCTTCTTAGCAGCATGTTTTAATCACAATTTCCTGTTTTCTTGTTCATTAATATCCACATTTTGTTTGTTCCTTTATCAATTTATTATTCTTTTTTTGTAGAGCACTTAGATACCTTCAGTATTTAGCTCTGCAGTTTGTTTATTATTCTAATTATTATTTATCATTTTTTTTTTCGTACTAAGCGACCACTGTAATCGTGGCTTCACTGGCAACAGAAATGCTCCAACTATTCTTTTTTAACATATTGAACGTTCTCAGAAAATAATACACTTTACAAAGTAAACTGAGCTATCAGCACAGTGACCCTAATATGCAGTAAAAGTCGTGTTCTTTAATATGTCAATAGCGCCATCTATTTGAAGAGTGAATCCCGTGTGTGCTCTAAGTTATGGTGTGTAAATTGAGGTAAGGCCTCTCACCAGTGATGTGTGAACAGTGTGGTGTGGTAGATTTCAGTGTGTTTAACAACACCTGGCAGTGAACTGTACAGTATGTATGTAAAGCAAAATTAAAAGGAAACAAAACTCAGAAAAAGTGACAGTTTTGGAGGCGACATGTTTTTCCTTTGATTCATGAATAAAGTCACTCTGGCTTTTTCCAGGTAGATAATAAAATACATGCTTTCAGGTACAGTAAATTGAATAAAGATCAAATCATCACCCAGTAAAACTATTTAAGCTACTAGCATAATTTTATATCCTTTAATGTCACTTAAATGACCATGTATCAATTGAATTTTTGTAGCATTCAGTAAAGGATTTAAAGATAAAATGCATTTGTTTGGCATACTCTTTGATATATCAGTTAGGCAATCTGCCAGTATATGTTCAGTGATGTTACAGTTACACAGAAACTGCTATCTCACTATTTGGCAGCTACATCATGTGTAGCCTTTCACAGTGAACCTTTGAAAATGGTTGACAGTTTTAAAAAATTAGCAAAAATTTACTGGCTCTTTCTCACAATCTAAGGTATTTAACCATTCAATTGGCACAATCGGTAAGATTTTTATGCAAATTGTCCACATTTGTGAATTAATAATTTTCCTCATTTTTTTAAAAAATTCCTTCATTTGAGCCTTATTTAAAGTGAGCTTGAGGGACATTTGTCACCATCACAAATCTGAATCTCAGAGTATTATGAATTGTCAAAAATGTGATGGAACAAATTATTCGAAATCTTGTGTTTCAACTCAAAATGCTGCTGTTGGTAAGCAAGTGTTTTGAGATGTCCAAGCAATTCAACCCTCATGTTGTCTCTGACTTGCTGCCATTTGCCTTTGATCTTGTGTGCTTCTAAAGAGACGGTGACACACTCAAGGCAAGTGTAATACTGTAGTATCAGTTTTGTTGCCTTTACAGTAGAGAAATAGCAGTACACCAAACTTAAGTAGCAAAATCCCAGTAGAATGAAAGAATCCTGCTAACTCACTCATGTCCCAGAAGGAAGCATGCCTCTTTTTGTTTGTCTGCAAACAACTGAGAAAGTCACCTTTGAAACTGCTATTGCTACTTTATCAAGCAAAAGCATCTTGTTTTGTTTTAAGATTAATGGAGGATTATCACCCAGTATCCAACAAGTGCGTTGATACTCGGTGTGGTAGTATCTCAGAGCCCAGTAGTCATTCGAAAATGAAATCCTAGTCCCTAAAATTGTGCAGTATTTGACATTTTCAGAACACAAGTCAAGTTTATATTTGTACCTTAAAGGAATTCTGCACCATTGCTTCGTATGTCTCTTTAAAAGATGCAAACATCATCGTACACAAGCCATTGTTCTCATTTACATGAAATCTCTCAAAGAATTCGCAAAATGAATTATTTTGTAAATATTCGAGGTACGAGCCTGTTGCTAGAAATCAACTGGTTATGACATAGTGCCAACAAATCTAGATTAAACGTTGCCCTTAATTTTTAGCTCAAGCTGTGGGTTACAGTACGGTTGTGATCTCTTATTTGGTGATAAAAGCTTCGTTTCACCAGGGAGTGACATAGACCTACCTTTGACAGCATTGTTCTGAGCTACCTTATTGCTTAAGGATTAGTTGACTTAAGTGACGTTGGTCTGTAAATGATATTGAACTGGTGCCGACGAATAAAAGATAAAAATACCTTTGAGCTAGTTATACAGCTTACCTTCGCTTGGTTTGGTGTGTCTTAAAGTATAAGCAGCAATTAAATCTTACTGTATGTCCATCACAATAACAGCTCCTCTGGTTTCATGCGCAATAGCATGTTAGTATCTTACGGAATGTATCTTACTGAAAGTAGACATTCATAGGGCTCGTGCTGAAGCCCAACTTTCAAAGCGTTATTTCACATCTAAACGAGCTTCCTCTGGTAAAATAGTTATGTTTAACTGATAGAACGGGGAAGAATCTCATCTATCATGTGAAGTTTTTTTGTTGTTTGAGAATTCCTTTAAGTAATCCAGTGCACTGTTGTACAACTTTGTCCCTGCCAGAGTATGCCCATTTCCAGTCCCCTCGATTTTGCAATCATTTATGTTTCACCTCTTTTCAGATTTTGAAGGAAGCCGACCTGGATGACGACGATGCTCTGTCGTTCGCCGAGTTTGAACATGTGATATCCAAAGCCCCTGATTTCTTGAAGTTAGTGGTATTTGACTCATTGTTTCTTTCTCGCCATCGTGTTCACAGATCCTCTGAGGTTTCCTTTTTTGGTGAATGAATATCGTAGAGCTTGCTGTTTCCGTAAGGAAGTATTGTGCTGCCGTTGGGTGTAGGGGATGGTATTTCATAGTGTGCTGACACAGCGTATAGCAAAAACGATATATGAGTGATGTGTGATAACTTAGGTGTTTGCTTTAGGACCACCCTGTTGTGCATGATGTCCTTTGTGTGAATTTAGGACACCATGTGCAAGATTTCTTGCATTTTTTGTAAGCATTTGACGTGTCCCCTGCAATGCCTGATCTCATGGCCAATTGTTTGCTGTGTCTCTTGCAGATTTTCTGCAGACCCTTGGACCATAAACGTCACTGTGACTGCCCAGATATCTCCTGTATTATTGCCAAGACAAACGTTACAAGGAAAAGGGGGCATTTAGAATGCAGGAACATGGCATACAAAGAAAGTAGCTTTAATCATTGTTAAACCTTTGAGTCTCACCAATAAACGTCTTCAATGGATCATGCACAAAATGGGTTACAGATGATTGATCTTTCAAATTTTTTAAAGTTTGGGTAAACAAATTATTCTTGAGCAACAAATAACAGAATTTCATTGTGTGAGAAACTTGTATCTCAGAGAGAAGGCCACTGTCATTCCTTATTTTGAATAATCTATCATTTTGTATCCACAAAGATTGGTTTTAAACATGTGTCATTTTTTTTCTCTTAAATATGCAAACATCCTATTTCCCTTTAAGTCGTGATGTCACTCAGTTATTTTACTGAGTAAACCATTTACTGTGTCTGTCATCTTTGTATTGACATTTAGGGATTAGTTGGTAAAATCCTATACACCAGTATACAGTAGGATCACACATGTGCTTGCATCTATATCTGTGTTGGAAGTGTGGCAGTTTTAAGAACTGATAATGAAATGTCATGTACAATGAATTGGCAGCATTGTAATGAAGCTCAGTAAACTTTACCTCAGCTTGGGTCTATACACCTTTGTGATAATCCTCGATGAACATACATCCATTGAGGCTAAGTTCCCACGAACACTGCATTGCCCTACCACGCATTCAGCAAGGGGACGTTTCTATCCTTTACTCTACACAAGCACACCAGAGGAAAGGATATATACTTAAACCTGGATCTGTATCATTGTACATTGTGGGATGGTTTTCAAGCTTCACCATTGTGGTTTCAAAACAAACATTTATTTTTTTTTTAATTCACCATTGATGTGGTGAGAAAAGTGATCTGAAGAAGAAAGTCAACAGATCCATCGAATGGAACATGTTTAGTGCCCGACAACAGTTTTCAGATGGACAATCTGTGAGCTGGTAGCCATGTTCCGTGCTCATTGCCACTTAATCTTTAGTTAAAATTGATTATTGCCTTAAATGCTACCAATTTAATTTCAGAATTGAGCATGATGTTTTGTGGCAAGGGGTCGTCAGTTGTCTAGTGTGTCAACTTCATTTATCCCCAACTCAAAATTCATACCACAATTTTCTTTCTTCTTTCAATGTAGCTCGTTCAGGATTCGACTCTGAGGCAGACCACTCACAGAGGAAATGACAAATTGAAATTAAATTTTAGAGTGAGCAGAACCCTCTTTCTTCATCTTGGAGTCACGATCAAACGTGGCAATATTTTACTCAGAAAGTGTAAAAGAGATTTTTTTGTAAGTGGTATGGCGTTGTTTAAACCTCCTTCATTGGTGGCTTTATTTCATTCTTAATGGACAGAAATTACCTAGTTTTCTGTGAAGTCTACTAACAAGTGCTCCAGGTATCATAGCTATTGGTAACTGTACCTGGTAGCCAAAACATTCGTTTTAGAGTCACGTTACTAGGGGAGAAGATGACATAGTCGCACTGTTGCAGGGCCGATTGAAAACGTGTTTTGAATGCAACTGTGATAGTGTGTTCTATCACATACTGTATCTGCACCCTCAGGATGCATTGACAGAGGTGTATTGTCTAAGTGTAAATAAGATGTATAAGATTGTGGTCATAGTTGGTTTGACATGCAGTTTCCTCAGTGCCTAAAGAAATGAAACTTCCATAAATTCCCCAAACCTTTTTTTTCTTAATTATCCATCCATCGGTATAGATAAGATATTTTTGGCGTATCGTTCTTATCATTTTATTGCATCTTAAATGTGTACTACCTTCATTCTTCCATGATGTTGGTGTGTCTTTTTGGCGATATGTCTTGCATTCAATACTCACCCTGTTTCATCCTTACCCACTCCCCTGCATTGCTTTTATCAAACAGTGTCTTTTTTAGGGGTCATTTTGTCAACAGATATTCTTATCTAACAAGGACTTGTTTTGGTGCACACAGGATTCAGTGCCCATTATTTTTAATTAACGACCACTGTCTTTTCAACACAAGTTCAGTCAGAAGTGTGAAGATAAAAGTTTGACCCAGGCTTGACTGATTTTAAATTATTGTGAATGGCGGATTGGGAATTGGAACATTCGTTTTACTCTTACCCATGAGGAAAGGGCCCAGGCATTAAGAAGAAAGGGAGCATTTGTTCGCATAAAGATGAAACTGTATGTTATTTTGATATGTATGCCATTTGTGCCTTCATGTGGTCCCATAGGGTGGGCAGCCAGGGCTTCTATCTGTGACACAGATGTTCCTGTGTTTGCGCTTCCTGCGCGTTTGCAAAGTATCTGCATTTGGGACTGATTGCCCATAGTGCAACATTCTGATTACAAATCATTACTAATAAGATTTGTCAAAGGTACACAAAGTGGTATTTGCAAAACCGATGATGGAGAGGGTATCCAGTTCTACATCTTGCAACAGGTTATTAAATTATCGTAATATATGATTATAACAAGCTCTCTCAACATGCACAAAATGTAATTTTCCTTGAAAGGTCACCATTTCGGCTCTAGTGGGCGCCAAATCATCTCCAATACATGAGGTCATATTATGTCTGCTCAGAGTAGTTTCTTTGACCCAAAAGTCAAACCACCTTGGAAACTTTGACAAAGTGGGAAAGAGAACAGAACCCTGGCCTCTCCATTCCCAGAAAAGTATAAAAAAGGTAACAGAAGTAAATATTTTTATTAAATATCTCCACAAGTACACACCAAAAGGTGAAGATATGTTCAGTTTTTTGAGGAAGTCAGTAGTTAGTATACTGTATTCCTGTCAACATTGGTGGTGCATGTGTTCTCATGTGCTGCACCGTCGCGTAAACAGATGAGGATCACTGTATTTGTGTCTTGTCTGTAAAACCAGGGAGATGCAATTGAGAAGGAGATACAACAGAAGCTCCTTCCTTTGAAGTAGCCTACTTTCTGCCGAAGTCGCCCTTTTGTTCACCTCTCACAGATTCGATGGGAACTAAATGGTATTAGGAACTTAATGTTAGAGGTCCATGTCGTATGCTCCATTGTAAATAAACTATCAGACATTTTCGTCTGTGGCTATAGCATCGCCAGCCGTCATTCTTTAAAATCAGTTTTCAACTTCAGACACGTTCCGATGCGTATTGCAGTTGAAAAATTTGATGTTGTGCAACTAATTGAACATGGATATACTCTCTACATACTTGCAAAAGTTAGCGAAAATTGATAAAATGCTACAGGTAATAGTAGTCTTATGCCAGTTTTTGTCATTTGCTTATGGCAAAGCTCTATGTCTCATTCTTATAAACCAGTCTGTCTTGATTCCAAAGAGATAACCAGTCGTTTTGATTTGACTGTCGACAATGAACCTCGCATCAAAGCTTTTTCTACGCAATCTTTTTTCAAAGATTATAAGCAGGTGTGAATGAAGATTACTTGGATGTCCCTTCGACATAAGATAGGCCTACATCACACAAAAAGTAAAAGGGCACTCTAAGCTGTTCTCATCCCTTGAGGAGTTGAAAGTTATCACACCGTAGAAAATCTAATAGGATTGGCATAAATTAGCCGTCCTGTTGTATCTCCTTTTCTCAGTTGCACCTTCATGGTAAAACTTACTCCTTCAATCATAACTTCTTTTATTATGTAATGGTATTAGATGACAATACTTTGGTGAACTTTCATCAAATAACCTCCCTCACGGTCAGGGGTAAGGGTGCTAAAGGATGATGGCTTCATTGATAAAATGTAACGGCAAAGGAATATAATTTAAAGCTACTCCATTTTTCAATCCTGCCAGTGGTAAGGGGGTTTATTTAGCCTGATTGCTTTTTCAACAAGTTTTCATTAAAATGATTCGAAGTAACAGTATAGTCTACTATATTTATGTTAGTATGAATAGTTCCCCACTTTGATTAAACACATCAACTCATGGAAGATGGTGCACTTAAATTATGGATAAGCAAAAGTATCCGTAAAAAGGACCAAACCTGTGTTGAGAATTGTTCTTAAGAGTTTCTTCTGTAAATAGAGAAATATTAAATGGTGGTAGTTGGCAATCTCTCAGGTTTGGGTATACAGTGGACTGGTCGGGGAGAGGTTTGTGACATTCCTTTGAAAAATGTACCGTTAATTGGTCGTCAGATACTCATTTACGAAGCGGGAGATTGGTTGGTTGGGATTGGAGGGGGGGGGGGAGCCTAACTGGTTGGTTGCTTTCTCAGTTGATTTGTTCGTTGGGCGGGACAGTTTAATAGGTCACATTGCCTTTAGGCCATATCCTGCCAGTATGCCATTTTGAAAAAAAAATATGACAAAATTGTACAGTCTACTTACTCATGTATATGAATAAATTCTGAAAATATTCTGTTCATAGCAAATTAAGGAAATTAATGTATGAATCACTGGTGAAACAAATGCTTACCAAGGTAAGCAACGTGATACGTATCGCATGTGATAAAGTAACAACTTAATGCTTTCTAATTTTAAGAAGGTCTCTGCCTTAATTCCTGTAATGTCAAGCTTAACAGCAGTATTATGACCAAGCATCTGTCTTTCAGGAAAGTAAATTATTTTACCAATTCTATTTCAATTGCAATATCATTTTCGATTTTTTTTTTAACCAATTACCATATGTATCAAACATAAATGGCGACCTACCTTTAAAAGGGAATTCCACAATGATATGTTTGTAAATTATGACTTAGATGTCAGAATGACCTTTTTTGTACATTTTTGTGCTTGATCAGGGGTACAGTAGGCTATCACAGCAATGATTTTGCTCTGTGGCCTCACTGTCAAAACATGAAATAACATTGGAATGATTCAATTCAGTGAAAGTATTATATTGCTGATCAATATTTATCATGAGTTTTAATTTTCGTACAAATTAATTTTTGTGTTTTATTCATCTTGTCAGGAGGAATCAATGTACACTAATTTTTATTATTCGAATTTTACTACAGTTTTACAAATTATATGAGACTTTTTTACCTTCTTAGTTTCCAATTAACATCAGGCAGTTGGATTCGTCAGTGTTCAAATATTATCTGTATCAATAAATGGATAAAAGAGAGACAGTGATATCATTTAGAGGGGTAATGGTTTTTTTTAGCTGTTGTAGTTTACCCCACCCCCACCCCTCAAGTTAAAAGTGGTACTTCCTACGTGACTTGACCTGACACCGCACAGTATACAGTACGTTGGGATAAGGTGATCAGACCCCCCTGTAACTTTGACCATATGTCCCTGATTCTCCGTGTCCCCATAACAGTTTTAGAGTTGAAAATTAGAAAAAAAATTAAGAGAAAACAAAAGGCAAATAAAAAAGACCTGACGGTCACTAGAACAATCCGCTCTTTACGTACACAATCATTGCGATTACATTGTGCGAGCCAGAGTGCTATATAGGTATTGTAAATACGAATTTGAATCTTTGGGTGAGAGCAAGTCTGAGTACCCATCGAGGATCCTATACAATGTTGATCGTGTACAAAAACAGGTGAAATTCGACTACTTTTTGCGGTAAGTGTTCAAATGGCCACGAGGCAAGGGTGAATTAATAATTCCACACAAACACAGATCTGCTCTAGGACCTCCACTATACGTCACCATCCAACTAACGGGAGTGTATCCAGCAGTCTATGGCGACATTTCCAAAAGCTGGGAGGGATGAAAGACCTGCCCAGCTCAGCGGCCCATTAACCGTTCCGAGCAATTTGAAGTATACGAGACTTTAATCGGACAATAGGAACCCAAACCGAAATCACTAAATAACCCTCTTTAGTCCTCAGAAAATGTCCAAAAGGTTCCATGGAGATTTGATCAGGGGACCTATTGATTGCAAGACGCAAACCCTAACCATCCCCGAGAACGTATTACTAAATATGTTGTGTGGTTAATTTATTTGATGTAATAAAAAATGCACGCACGGCCCTAGGGATGTGTCTGTGTGTGTGTGTGGGGGGGGGGGGGGGCGTTCTAGTTCATTAAGTCACACCATATAAGCGGAGTGCTACCATCAGTTGACTTCTAGCTTACCAAGATTTTATTTTTTTACAAATAAGAAAGCCTCTCAAATTCCAGGAAATGGCACTTCTTGGGCGGGAATGTATGCAGCAGGCATTCTTCATTTTGAGACTTCGTGTTTCAAAAGATTACGCTTCCCCAAGGTGAATGAAAGGTGAATGATAGTTTATCAATAATGGATGTATTAGTGCGTCTGCGTGGTAGCGTGTGGGTTGTTTTTTTTTCTTAAGTTTATAAAAGTATGTCCCCCCCCGCTCGGTCGCTGCTCACTCACGATGGTCTACTTGCTCCTTACTGTTGCCATTAGCAACCATCCTTCGTGGCTATAAACTGGGTGCCTTTGTAGTTGGTTTCATCTGCTTGGAAACTTCCTTAATTACTCCTCAGCGAATTCTCCAAATTCAGCTTTCTGAATGTGAGTGAACGTTCTTCTCCGAGATCGTAATGCTTGAGTAGATTTGCTAAATTGGGTAGGCTATATACCTGGTTACAAATGATTGGGTATCAAAATACCCAAGTTGGTTATAAAGTGCCATTGGAGGGTGACGTTGGTCTCAAGAAGGGTAAGTTTTTACCAACTTGGAATAGTTTACCCAATAGTTTTGTAATGAGGCACACGTAACCAACCTGGGTAAAAGTTTACCCCCAACTTGAGAGTGTAAGCAAGGATAGGCATACTTAAGGCTTAACAACTTGTTGAACTGTGTTTTCCATAGAAGCTATGGAAATATTTACTGGTCGACTGGTTGTAGCCTATAGGTTTTATTTTTTCAGACCGGGATACAAGGAAACTTGACTTTAAAATTCAGAGTGCATTGATCATTGGCTAATTCTTGGCTAAACGTAAAACTTACTCGAACAAGTATGACAGTTAGGTCTACTTGGTTGTTTGAACACCCCGTCCCCCCCCCCCCTCCCTCCTAAGAAAAAAAGATGGTAAAACGTTAACAGTTTTCCGCAGAAGGCACTATGTGAAGGTACACGCAAGTTCAGTTAACGGTTGACATCCTATATCAGGGCTTTATGAGAGTGAAGCTCGAGCCATTGTGATCTGCAGGCTTCGTCACTATGTCAATGCTGCCAATGTAATTTTTACTGCTGTTTTCGTTTCTAATATCAGCACGAATCGCGTCGTTCGATTCTTTAATAGTATATCTGGCCTCAAGATAACTCAGTTGTCAGCGTCGTAACGATGCATGACAACAAGCTAGGGCCCCCGACTCTTATCATAGGCTCCAACCGGACTCCTTAGCCCCAAGACAGGCTAACCGGCAGGCTGTCCAAGATCCAAGGATTTATGCAGGATCAATGCACAGGGTCTCTGTTGAGGACATGTAAAATGCACATCTACAATGCGCGCTTTCAGCTGAAAAAAAAATATGTTTTACAAGCATGGGGAGAAATGACGGCATAACAGATCAACATGGCTATGAAAAATCTTTGCAACTTTATACCATAGAATGAGATATGCAGCCTCTGGATAAAGCTGTAATTGAGAGACAACTAATGCCGCCCCTGGGATTTGGAACTAAAGGGAGGGGGGGTCTGAGAATTATACCAGTGCTATCCGTGAGAGCGCCGCCATCCATTAGCAGGAGCTAAGTGGTACCAGAAATGATCTGAAGATTGAATAGAAATCGTCCCCAGGCTAGATCGCCGGGAATAGCCCTAGGTTTTCCAAGAAAGCCAAGTGAGCCAACTAAGATACTGGGAATGATATTGTTTTCTTGGAATGAAAAACCTTCTTCTTAACTTTATTGAGAGACTGTCAACATTTATATGTTGACGTCTTGGAATCTTACTAAAATGTGAAAAAAAAACTTGCACATTTTCTGATTGTTAGTTTGTTACGTTCTAGACACTAGAACGTTACAGTCTCTGTCGACTTTAACTCTATTGAAAAATGTAACTTAGGTACATTTCAGGAAATAATAAAATAAAAAAAAACTGACCACCATAAGCAACCCCCCCCCCCAACCTTGGGTTAGCCATTAGAAACAACATGTATACTGAAGGGACTGGTTGAAACATGTCAAATGACAATGAACTTAATGCTCATTAACTTTTCCATTTTCAGTTCTCAGTAAAAACGGGCATTCCTCAATCCAAAAGGATACCCTTTCTCTGTGTTTCAATAAAACGGAGGCCCCTCTTGGTCAGGGGCCACATGTTCAGCACTTTCCGAGTCCATGCGAGTTGCGCCAATGATAGACGTAAGGGAATATTGCATTATGGACTTAAAAAAACATGATATAGGCTCACAGTTATGTCAATAAGGAAATACTGCTTCAGCTTGGGCAGTATGGTACCAATTTATTTCCACCGTGACTCCATTCTACATAAGTTATGTCAATTGTAGGCTCTGTTTCCAGTTTCAACTCCCGAATAATGACAAAGATAGATATTGGAACAATTAAGTGACTTAATGTTTATAACATGTTGTATGAACATAAATAAATAATCACATCTCAGGCTGTTCTGTTTTACAAAACGAATTACAGACTCTCTACACGTCACATGTAATGTCATAGTCACCATTTCTTCCTGGATGCAGAGTGTAATGGGATGATCTGAACTCCTGCATTGTAAGAATGACTCAAACAGTTCGATAACCCCCCCCCCCCCCCGCACCTCACTATTATAAATGGAGGTCTGAGAAGATGAGGGGGGAGGGGGTAGTTTCCATGCTACTATTAATGAGAAACAAGACATATCGACCAATCTGACAGAATAAAAAAAAAGATTGTGGAACCAGTAATGCTGTCAGGTTGCCAATAGCTTTCATAGTAATATAAATTGACCTGATACACTTACCCATATACATACACACTCGCAAACTTGACACTTCATTGTAGTTCATTAGTGTTTACACTTTCGTACGGAAGTCGTCTCTCGATGGATAAGACATAATGTGTGACTGGTACATAGGCAGTGACCAGTTGAAGGAGATCAGAAACTGCTAGATCAACACAGATATTTATCCACCAGATGAATCATTTTAAGTGGGTCTCATAATGCTCTGTCATATGTGTTGTATCATAAAGAAAAGAATACTTAGTATACCCAAGTATGTTTGATACGACAGCCCACGAGGGCCGCGTTAATATGATTTTCTTTATTTGAGTGGTCAGATTTATCAAATTAATAATTTGATTAATCAAATTATTAAATTGTTTAATCAGATTTGTAAGTTTTGCAATAAAATGACAGATTGACAGATCTTCTCAGATTTTTTTATCTAATGAAACTTGAAGACAAAGATCACATGGCCCCAAGAGGCTTACGCGTAGTTAAGAATGAGTTCAATATTTTAAATAATGTTACAATCAATACGTGACTCTACACAGCTAGTGTTTTTGTAAATTAATTAGTCTATTTCTACGAGAAATGCGTTTGTCTTGCAGTCAACAAACAAGTAAGGGACGAAGGGCCTACAGGGAAGGGTGGGGGAGGGGATTCTAAACCCATATTCAGAGCCTCAAACCTCCAAAAATGATTACTCAGAAAAAAAAGAAAACCTACCCCGAGAGGTAGATTTTCTTTATCGATGAACTGTAGGGTGTTGGTCTGTCAAGCAAACAATTAAGTCACCACGGCAACCGTAACAGTGGTCTAATTGTCACAAATCTAAATACATTATCGAACGTTCATTCACACTTGGTAAGAATCCTTGACTCCTATTGGCCCCTGTCAGTCACGTGACCCTGCATTTTCAGTGGCATATAGAGTGTATAGGCTACTGTTACCTTCTGCGGTACTCAATAGAATGCTTATGCTGTCACATCAACGCAAAGATGACATTCAGTAAAGTACATGTGACATGAAAAACACATTTTGGAGTGTCAACCGAATTTATCATAAAATGATGAGAATAGTCACAATTTTCATGAAATTCATCAAACATTGACCAGTTTACAACAAATTTCTCTTTTAAAAATGCATCATGAATAAAATATGCAAATTTGTGCCTTATCCTTTATTCACTTAAAGCTTTATTTCAAGGACACTGAGAATTTTACTTTTCCCTAAGCGGTTTATTTCTAAGCTACGTATTGCCTTTTTGATATCACTTACCAATGTGAAACCCATTCATAAAGTAACTAAGAGATAAAATGCAAAGGCATAACAAAAGAAACACTGAAACTGTGCAACACCCTACATCATCTGTTTTGCATTTTCGTTAAACTTTGAAAAGACATATCTCAAAAACAGTAATAGGTGGAAACACAGTTCCAACGGATTATCACTCAGGATTTCCCTCTGTGACTTCTGAATGAAGCTAACTCTTTTCTACATGCATAGCACTTGGTCTTTAAAGCGCCTCTGTGATTCGCCAACCTTTAACCTTCTCTCTTAAACGATGAATTGATTGGTAATAACATTCGGTGGTGCCACCGTCTCAGACTCAGAGGAGGGTGACTTTTAAAGTAAAACCACCTGCGGATAAATAAAACTGTAGATCGACGACGTTTTTATCCTGTGCTGTCTTATACAAAACAATGATGGTAATTTGTCAATCGCGCAAGAACATTATTGACGTGTCGTTAATCATTGTATTAGTTAACGCACAGTCGTTAGTGCATCTGGTTAATGCACTGTCCAGCGTCGATAAAGCATAAATTACACTGTGATGAAACGCAAGGATACGCTACATTGAACTGGATATGTTCATTTTTCACACTAAACTTCGTAATAGCCCTTGTTTATTACTGGCAATGTGACGTCATCAGAGCTTGATTTGTTTTGAATGTTCAGTTTAAATGCAGGCCCTGTCCCTAATGAGGAGTGGGTGGGGTGATCAGCCTCAGAACAATTAAGCTACTCCCAAAGTAATTATGCTTTATACAAGGTAGGATCTTTACAGTCATCGTCGTAGAATATCTGTGCATATTTTACCTGGCCACTGCACGTTACCCCCCCCCCTTTCCCCCAGAGTCAAACGAACAAAAGTTGTCTTTGTAGCTGTCATTGAATCAGGCATGAGTATATAGTGTTAAAAAAGGTAGGATTGGGCTGTGTGTGGAGCCCTCTTCCTCATAAGCATAAATTGAGTATTATCTCACACTTAAAACCACTGGTTGAACTAAAAACATGCACGGTGTACACCCTTTGTTACAAGAGAGAGGGAGGGAGGGAGGAAAGAAAAAAAAGAATAATTCAGAAAGCATACATAATAAACGTTACTAAATATGCTACGTAGGGGTATAGGCCTATTTAAAAAAGTTATCTGTCAAATATTGTTAGTCACACAAGTCTGGCAATGACAAGGGCCTCGTCGACCAGCCACGTTACCGTTTACCTCACTTTCCGAACCACTGGTGCACCCACTCACCCCTCTTCCGACTGCCTCCCGTAAATTCTCCCCGAGAGCTCCGCCCACGCACGTGCTACAAGCGCCTGTACTGCGTGTGACGTGGTAAGTATCAAAAAGGCTTTTCATTTCTTCCAGGGCTTTTGCCTGCATTAAAATGTAATTCTTTGCGAGTAGTAACGTCGCTATTTTGGATAGTTTACGTACCGAGGGTCCATGGGCGTACGGTATAACGGACCTGAGGTCGTCCAACGCATCGTTCAGATCATGCATACGCTTCCTTTCCCTGGCGTTAGTATTCAGGCGGACCTGCCGCTGGGTGTGGTGCTCATCGAAACGCTTGGGGCGGATCGAGGCGCTCTTGTGGGATTGCCTCCTGAATGTGAGGGCAGAGCTTGCACTAGTTCCGGTGTTTCCATCACGCCTCATGGGGCGAGTGATTTCTTGCAATATCATCGGGGAAGAAACCTGCGGCTGATGAATGACTTTGTCAACCGGCATTTCTAGGACATTTAGATCCATTTCTCCACAAAGGAAAATACACACTGAAGGTGTTGGTAACAGAAAAGAAGGATTTTCAACAAAGAAACGACCAGTCAAAAATGTAAAGAAATAAATAATTGTGAAAAAAAATAGAAAGAGAAGAAAATGGAGAAATTTCTTTTAAGGATGATATAAGTTTCCTACAGAGAATAATCTATTCCTAACAGAAGAACAATTTTGAAACGTTTCCAAACGAAATGCAATTCAAATTGGTATAACCACAGGTAATATAAACTGAAATAACTGAAGTGTTTCGACCCCGTGCCAAACAAGGCCGATCTTCAAAGCGATTCCGATAGGTACAACTGATTGTCAACTCTCATCAAAAAGTACATCAGTTGTTGACTCTTCCGCCGCAATCTCCCAGATAATCCCTCCTGTAACTTGTAAGCAGTTTAAGTGATAATTTCACACACTTTCTAGTACAGATGAACGTTCCTCTGAAGTTGGTTTATAGGTGTGTGAAATTATTGTCCAAAATGTCTCATCGTCTTGTATCTTCCATTAAACTTACTAGAGACCGTTTCCATTGATCACAACCTTTACGAAATTAAAGTAAAATGAGGTGGAGAGAGAGAGAGAGCCAATCTCCGAGTTGACTTCTGCTATTCGACTAAACGATTCTCTCTGACTTTCAAGTTACAACTACGTATATCTTGCTGGGGTCTAAGTATACAAACTTTAAAATGTTCTTGCTCATTCCATTTAAATAAGTAGACACCGTTTCCATCTGATTTCCATCAGCTCTGATACAACTTCGACTTGAAAAGAAGAGAGAGAGAGAGAGAAAAAAAATCTTACTCCCGAGAAGACTTCTTAATTTCCCTTAGGCAGTTTTTGTCGTTTTGCAGGTGTGATATTTCCGGTCTTTATCGGGTTCTCCTGAGTGAATTGGACATATGAAAATGTTCTTTTGCCTTGTTCATGATTTTCTAATATTTTGTTACTTTACGAAAATTTCTGTAACATATAGAACATCCGGCCCGATGAGAGAATAATCCAATGACGACAGGTTTCGAAATCGTGAAGAGGTTAGTTGACGTCACTGTCTTTATCCAAGAGAAGGTTACCGAGTCTACGAGAGGTGGAAACGTACTTTTTCAGTCTCGTCTGTTTTTACGGGAAGCAGTTCGTCAAGTAATATGAAGAACTACAAACCCAACGATACCGAAAGTATTTCACATACGTCGGCCTCAGTTCAAGCTGAATAAATTTCAAAGAAGTGGCATGTTATCCTTTCACCACTTTATTAATCCACTAAAAGTCATCCTTCAACAACACTGTCAAAGGAACAAGAAATCTCAATAAACGAAATTCCTGTACGATAATTTTTACTTGATTCAATTTCATTAACACTAAGTTTTAAGGTTAAGATTTTGAAGAGGTAAGATTTTTTATAATCAGGTTGCATTCGGTCTTGGACACTGTCAACTGAACAAGGCATTCGTGCGTGCTAAGCAAAAACTAAACAAGACAGGAGAGATTTGAACTACTACGTACCTGATTCATATTAATTGTTTTCGATTGCGTTTTGCACAACTAGTCATTTTCTCCTATCGAGATCTGTCCGCTACGTATCAAAAGTTGCTATTGGTTCGGTATCCGACGGGTAAATTAATTTTAAAAGAATCTTGACTACATATGAAGCGGCTAAATCTTGACTTCTTTGCGGTTATTTGGTTAGCATTAAGGAACTACTTTTAGAGTATTTCTGGAGATTAGGGACTGGTTTCCTCTTAAACAGAGATCAAACATAATCGAAAAAGCTTCCCGTTGCTGTGAGAGTCAATAAAGCTTACGATCCTGGAATCTTTGAGGCATGAAAATGGATCAACGTTTGGCGGGGAAAATTAAAAACTGAGGAAGAGCATAATAATGGAAACGATAAAAGGGAAGAAGAAATGATCACAAAAGGCACAAAAAAATTTGCTTTCGGCGAATACATCAGCATTTGTTTGATTTTTCACGGTCGGTGCCGGGTGTGTTTTCATGCAGAGTGGAGATGGCTTTAAGGTTTATCAGTCAAATTTACCGAACGCGCGGGTCCTGTTTGTTGAGTGTATTCCTGTGGGACACACTTGCATTTAGCCTTGCTATCATCGGTAAAATTAAAGCGTTTCATATTGTATTTTTACTAACCATACATAACGAAATTGACGCATCAGATTATGGTGCATACATTCAGCATGTTTCAAGCATTTAATAAAGAAATGTTTGTAGTCCATTTTTCGTTTTCCTCAAATGAGACGAAGAGCTAACGAAACAGCAAAGTTTGGATTTATATATATATATATATATATATATATATATATATATATATATATATATATATATATATATATATATATATATATATATATATATATATATATATATATATATATATAATATGTAATGTATATATATGTATATATATATAATTGATTAATTAATTTGATTAATTGTTCACTTAGAACGATGTTAACAAGTTAACGTACTGCAGAAAATTGTTTAGTTTCTCACTTAAAAAGAAGTGATTAAGAAGAAGTGATCAAGTCAACATTTGGCAGAAAATTCTTAAATTGACAAAATGTTATTACTTATAATATAAACGTGACATTTTGCGAAAATTGTAGGCTCATTCAGAAAAGAAGTAAACAGAGAATTGTTGAGTTGATAAGATACGAAAAGTTGTCACTTAACATTTTGCAGAAAATTGTTGAATCGCTCACCTAGGAAAAAAATTGAACACGTGGAAATTTTGCAGCAAATTGTTGAAATGACAATATATGATAAGTTGTCATTTGAGCAATTTGCAGGGAACTGTTTAATTGTTCAAATAACATAAGTTAGTCAATGATCATTTTTCCGTTTTTTTTTTTTTTGTCAGGTACGTCAGAACTGTGGAATGTGTACTAGCAGATGCAAAACATGCAGAGCATTTACAGACACAGGAGACTGTCCATATGTATATGAACACAAGGAGACCCCCATCATTCTCAACTATGAAGGCTTTATTATTGGTCAGGGGAAGAGGAAATTCAAAGGTAGAACTTTAATTAAAGGTAAACGACCAGGGGGGGGGGGGTGGCACTATGTACCTGTGTGAGGTACGCCAATCTGCTTGTAAGGGTAAGGTAGATATTGACCCTCCTTCTCATCTCCAGCAATGGATGTGATAACTGCAAGTCATGGTATCACATCACCTCCATTCAGTGATTGGAATGTTGTTGTAACGTTGAACTTATGCATGTTTATAACAATGTGCGTGGAATGATTTTTTGACTCATGACGAGAACTAAATTTGAATTTCAAATGATTACTGTTGATTATCATTGATTGCGATGATTCTGACTTTGCCATCCACTGTCCAGTCCTCTCCCAATGTGTACAGATCATTTGGTGTACAAGAGCTCTTACTTAAATTTTGTATTATTGTCATATATCATACTTCGTATACAAACTTTCATAATTTCGTACATTCACTATGGTCGACGTTTGGGAGCTGTTTTGGAACTGTCTTTTCTTTTTACCTCGTATTCCATGCGTAATACAGGATCTGGATAATCTACTGAAGGCTTACAATCAGCCCTGGTAACACAAAAACGTTATCAAAACGTCACAAAAACGTTATCAAAACGTCACAAAACGTTTATAACGTTTTGAAAACGTTGTAAGAACGTTTTGTGTTAGCTGGGAGGAAAGCGTTTTGAACAAAGTCGGTCATCATAGGGATTATTTTGCCAGTTCCTGCCTTTTTCGTCTTGCCGGATCACTAGTTTGGTCCATCTTTTTTGCCTTACGAATTTCTTTTTTTTTCAGTTGGGAAGGGGAAGATCATGAAAGGTGGAGGACAGTCGCATGCATCGTTCACCAAAATGAGCGTCATGTATACGTCATAGTAATTTCCTCGCAACTTTTTTTTTTCAAATGGTAGGCGGTATTCCCGCAGTGTTGATCTGGGCCAAATATACTGTAGCTGTGGACATAAGAATAGGGGCTACCAAACATTTATCGGGTTAACCCTGCAGCTAACCCACTGAATAAATCTCCCTTGTGATGTAAAGTGTGACTTATGAGTTAGCCATATTGATTAATGACTTTGGTTCAGTACTGGGAGTTACCGATCTTTTTTTTTCTTAGTATTGGTATCAGGCCTAGGCTAGGTGGTCCCTTTGTTTTGAGCTATGGAATTAGTAGATTCTTGGAATCTATGAACCGCTAACAGTTTGTTGCTCGGCTTAAGTTACAAGTATAACGTTTAGCCTCGGCCACGCCCTTGGCCTAGTAAGTTAACGTTACAAGTTGATTCGACCATTTGCTCTGTGATTACTGCCAACTTTTCTAAAGTAACAAACGTTATACCGACAAGAACAACTTAAAGAAATTTCTAAATACTTTGGTGAAATATGAAGTTCAAAAAGTCTGAGCTAGAGAAGGGCTCAGGTTTAAGTGCGAAATATCCAGAACAACTGGTAATGGTATATGTATTTAATGCCAGTTCCGCGAAAGTTGCTATGGTTTGTTTATCCCTCGATCATCAAATCTCTCTCAAATTGCGCAACCGAAAGTCCGAAGGGCTTATTCGTGGTCAACCTATGCAGGTGCTTTTCCTCAGGAATCACAAAATCGGAAATCTTAGAGATGTTTCGAACAAAATGGTAAGTAACATGGAGAAACCGAGAGGCATAATAGCTTAATAATAATAGCCTATTAAACTTACATAAATTTTGTATTCCCTAATGAGGCCTAGCCAGTAGCCCATAGCCTTATTTCTTTTTAGAAGAGTACTGTTTAGGCCAAATTAGCCAAGTAGCTAATACAAGGCATAGGGCCTATTCCTAACCTGTCTTGGGTTTGATCTTGCAATTAGTTTTAATTTTTATTTTCTTTTTCCTTAGGTTTAGCTGTGGACTGATCAGCCAATGCCCTGCCCTTAGTCTGTTGCAACTGCAGTGATTACAAAGGATGTCTTTCATCAATCTTTCATTGTATTTCAAATAAGTAAAGTTGACTGCCTATACAGTATAATGGTGTGATTAGGCCCTTGTGGAATATGCTTTTCTGTCTGGGACCCACATCAGACTATTCTTTCTGACAGATTGGAAGGTCTGCAACTACGCTTTGCAAGGTTTATAGCTAATGACCACTCCAAGGAAGTTGGGCCAAAGACTGCTCTCTTAGAAGATCTTGTTCTTGGTTCTGTGGCTGATCGCCATAGACGTTGCAGACTGTCAACTTTTGCTTAGTCCGGACTTAAAAAAAATATATGTATCTGACTCGTACATTTTATGTTTTGCACTACCATCAATTGCTATAAAATCAGTTTTCACCGATATTATTTGTGACTGGAACAACCTTCTTAGGTGTTTATTGAGGCTTCTCTAAGTAATCTCAAGCCGATGGAATAGCATCACTGGGTTGTTGAGAGTTTGACCACACGGCAAGCATGTGGTGAAATTAATGTCTTCAGATATGTCATCATTTCTCATGATCAAAAGAAGAAGTGACTGAGTAATTAAATCCTGATCAAACAATATGGAAAATGATTCATTTGCATAGTGCATTCATGTGACATTCCTTGCAAGTGATGGAGAACAATAAGTTATTCTTATCACAGTATGTTTCATGAATAAGGTAAATTGTGCCATGGTTATTGTTTATCATCCATGCATAATGTATCAATCATTATACGTACTCTTTTAGCGTATTCAGTTTTTTAAAACTTGAACTGCAAGTTTTTAAGTTTATTGTCATGTATCGTCCTTGTTTGTATTGATTGTGTCCTATGAAATGCATCAGTATATTTTTGCAGAGTATTTTTGTATTATATTTTTCTTGCACAGTTAGAATGTATTTTTCGTAAAATTGTTTTGGTGTTTAAAGAATCACTAACCATCAAGAGATCTATTGTTAAAAATAAAATTAAAGTGGATATTCCTTACGAACTTTGTGAGAATTATATGTATACAGTTATGAAATAATAATGGTAGACAAAGTAATTAAATTAATACTTAAGAAATGAGGACATTTCTTAATAGGACGGGAGTGATGTAGGAACTACTGTTTTAAGTCTACTTTTGCACACGTCTCAATTTGTAGTAATTTGCACACGTCTCTATTTGTAGTAATTTGCACACGTCTCTGTTCGTAGGAATTTAGTTGTACATGTGTTGGTGCCAGATGCACCCTATTAGAAATTGTTTACTTTATTATGATAATTAGTTGTCTTGTCGTTATTTTGTTGGTTGTAAGTTTGCAACCAGTCTGTCGTTGGATATCGCATTCTTGCCGTGTATGGACTCGCCTATCTTCGAGGACCTCGGCCCACACTACAATATCCTGAAAATGTTTCATGCACTTGTTTCTCAAATTGTAATACTGCACATTCAATTCAGACTTAGTGAGTCCCAAAAAATAATGTTGCTATGCCTGTTGTTAAGTTTTAAGCATAAAGGTTTATGTAATAAAATACATTCCATGTAAAGATCATGTGTATAGTGTTTTCACCATTAAAGCATCTATTAAGTTGTTCAAAGTGCTTCACATTTTTTATAAGAGTTGTATGCTTTTTATAATGTTTGAGTTGTAGGTACATTGTATTGTAGATGTAAAGATCACTTTTACCCTTGCCATGTCTTCTCAGCTTTTCTCTTTCATGTCATTTTATGTGTGCATGTGCCATTACAGACAGCACATGCCTCGCATCCCTTTTGTTTAGTGTTCCCACAGCTTTCAGAGTGCAAATATGCCGACAAGCCAATAATGTGTACTTGTTACGTAGTCTCTCAGGCCGGTCAATCATGCACCTTTTAACAACTCTGTTATGTACATTTTTTTAACATTATATACGGATTTTCTTATGTCGTTATATTAACTTTTCTTTTTATTTACGTCTTACTTCCATGTAAGTTTTCTTTCATTAGCCATTCATTAATTATTAATTCATTATTAATTCGCAAGATTGCTTGTATACCCTATCAGTTGTGTACTCCCTGTTGCAATGACAATGAGTTTATCTTAGCGCTTTATGGAATAGGAGTCACATAAGACTAAGCGTATTAGTCTTAGGTCGACGTCTGATTACGTCTCTTGGCGGTCGCAAAAAAAAAAACTGTAACATTTCCCTGCTTGTCTTCTGCCTTCACCCATGTTGTGGATATTTTGGGCAAATTTTAAAATCTTGTCCGTAAGACTGATATTTAAGCCTTTAAATTGTTCGCGAAACTAGGCTATGTGATTTGGTCGGTTCAAACATGACCGTGACGTTTTCGTCCTCGTAAACTGCAACATTCGAAGTATGTATGTCATACCTAGATAAACTTAAAATTGGGCTGATTTCGATGAAATTTTTGTATTATTTTGTCGATACGTACACGTGTTCGGCAGTAGAAAATACAAAAAGTGTGACGTCATTCCCTTTTGAAATTTTGGGAGGTCAAGGGGTCAGATTTCCTACTGTTCAATCAATTCATTGCTTAACTTGTCTTACTTTAATTTGTTGTCAGGAATATGACTAACTTAACTGAGTTTCTAGAATCTCAAAGAAAGCAAAAGTGTTAAAAATTTATGCGCCTTCTTATTTTCCTCATCCTTTTAGATATTCACAGTCAGTTTAGCATGTTTATTATTTTTAGATTCAATGATATAATCCATTTAAAGCTTGAGTATGAATTATACTGGCAATCGGTGGGTCATCTCGGTCAGTGTCTCAGGAAAAAGAAAGTATGGGCAAAGACCACTTGTCACAAAGTCTGAAGGGATCTATGTATTCGCCTTCAAGATATGTATTTGAATATGAAAATTGTCTCAACATTTTTGTTAACCCTACAAAATTCATACTCTCCAAGAAAGCCTATAGCGTCAATCACTATTACGTGAAATCAGACGGACCAATGGATATGGATATTCTTGTATGCAAATATTGGGCTTAAACATTGTAACATACTTGACTTTCAGTGGCAAAATATGACCAATTTTCAACTCATATACCAGCTTTAAAGTGATTGCGTGCGTAGGCAAAAAGTAAAAACACTGAATTTCCACCTCCAAAAGTTTGGTAGGCTAAGGCTTTTAATTACACCAGTCAGACAATCTGGGAAAATAAATAGGTTTCAGTTGGTTAATTTTGCCATATGATTTCAAATTCTTCTAACATAACGACAAAAAGTGTAGAATACGATAATGTAGTGGTTGACAGTTTTCATTCAAATCAACGGTGTGCTTCTTTGAACAAGCCAATGGAAAGTATACTAGTATTGAATATTCAGTTGACAACTCAGGACGCCGCAGGCAAGATTGTGTTCAGTTCGAAGGTTATTTGTAAATACAGTGTTTCCTTTCACCAAATACTACAATTCCCGATACCTACCAAGGAGCGACGAGTAGCATGTTTTTGATACACTATAGTGAGACCTGTACTGTTGCATATTCATTATATAGGCGGTTATAGTAAGAACCGTTAATTTTCAAATATGATTTCTTAATTTTACTGTTTTATGCCAATCCCGTTGTTTTCGAAGTAGTTACTGTAATTGTCCTTCATTGAAAGACATAGTCCGTTCTTGTACAATCTCGCCTGTACATTTAAAAACAAAGAAAAAGTTAACATCAAACATAATCTTATCTTTTGGTTTTTCAGTACACACGCAATCACTTTAGAGACAATTCAGGATGAAGATATTTTGAAAGGAGGACAATACTGAGTGCTAGTTGGCTGTGATCTTGACCCCTTCCCGAGGCTGGTGGTAGTGAAATGCATCCCCCCCCCCCCCCCCCACTGCCTGCTTACGCCAGGCTATGGATCGAAATGAGACGGTATATCACTGCAGTAAATGATAGCGTCAACGAAAGATCAATTTTAATTTTTTTATTGTCCTTAATGTGTGTAAGCTGAACAGACGATAGTTTCTGTATGTGTCTTTGATCTTCGCCGCTGATTTGTTTACAAAGTAATTAAGAAGTTTTCAGTTCTATATAGGTTACTCTAGTTATAGTAAATTTACTTAAGGTCATGACTGTCAAACCATCGTACGATCTGCTGTTGGTTTCATATATGGCAGCATCTGTAGTTCTATACAGTACGATGACTGTTGGTGAACACGGCAGCATATATACGGTTAATTGCGACATGCCGTTGGCATGATATGCTACCGTATGCACTACGATCTGATGTTAGTTTCATATGACACCATATACATAGAACGATATATAACATTTTCTAGGAAAGCCCTCTTAGACTGAGCGATCTGATTCACTCCCGGAGAAAGAAAACAAAATGCTGACTGGTGACCTAACATTCAATGTACGGACATTTTCTATTAGGCTACTTTGTATACCAAGGATGGTGACGCTTCACTAAGATAGCAAGTCTAGCTAGCATGTAAGTGATAATGGGATCATATGAGCCTTGCCCCCCCCCCCCCAGAAAAGATACACACCGACACACACGGACACACAATTTTGTTTTCATTCATTCGGGGGACCTCATTGTGCTTTCTTTTGTTTTTTCTTCCTCAACCCTAACCTTAACAATAGACTCTCTATTGTTAATCTTGAGAGGACCGGAGAAATCTATTGAATTTTCTACCGAGGACCTAAAATCTATTGTTTCGGTCCTCTATCCCACCTGAAAACGAGGGCACCCAGACACACCAACACACACCGACACTGTTTTCATTTGAACATCCATCTTCATACATGAAAAAACGAAACGAAACGAAACGAAAAAGTCACGTACTACACTACTAGATAGTGATTTCAACACGAAGAGGACTGTTTATGAGCATAAGCCACTCATAAGAAGCTGACTTGAAGTGAAAACTTGGAACGACAAAAATAAAAAAGGAAGTTTAAATGTTTGTGTTGATAATTCTTCTATTCTACACTAAACAAAGTTTACGGTCACTACGTGCAAATCGGCGACGTTTTTGTGTGTGCCAGTCTGCACAGAGTAAATTTCATATCCAAAAGGTAGGTAGGCTATGTCTTTTAATTGCACCGTTCAGACAAGTGGGAACAAATTGATTTCAGTTTGTATAAATTCTGTCATATGATTTCAAATTCTTCAAACGTAACGACAAAAAGTGTAAAATACGATAATTTAGTGGTTGACTGCACTTTTCACTCCAACTTAACCGTGCGCTTCTTTGAACGAGCCAGTGGGAAGGTGGGAAGTATACGAATGTTGAATATTCCGTTGGTCCAAGTAAGTGATTACTGACGATGTAATGAGGTGACAGGTTTGAAGGTTATCAGTAAATTAGTTTCTCTTAATGCTACAATTAACGATATCAATCAAGGAGCAACAATTTGAGTACAGTAGTACCTTTTTTATACGCCAGTGATCGTGAGCTCTGTAACTGCTGCATATTTATTATGAAGGCGCTTGCAATTATAACCGTTAATTTTCCAATATGATTTCCTTTTTCTTTTTTTCTTTTTCTGCCTTTTGTGTGTGCATTGAAAAATAAAGAAGAGCTACAGATCAAACATAATCTATTCCTTCTGTTTTTTTTTTGGTTTTTTTTTCATATAAACACAGTTCCGTGAACATGGTATTCAAACAAGTGTGAATCATTTCTATATTCTACTCTACGTAGGCATATATGCTATTGAGGGTGGACTCAGGGGACATTCTAACAGAATACATAGGTAACTCCAATATTTGTTTTTCAACAAGATTTGGATAATTTTTTAATATAGGTCTCATCAAGTTGTCTTATATCCTAAATATAGCTCTTATCAATGCCCCACTGAACGCTATATTGTGTACTAATATCAGGTGATGTCTGGTGTGTGTGCGTGTGTGTGTAATGTTTGGTAGTTTGTTTTCCCTATATTCAGAGTATGATAAGGTAGTTCCAATATTTGATATGTCAAACAGTGTGGGGAACTACTTTGAAACAGGTGCAAAAACATTTCACTTGGATGTCTCGGTCCGCATCTTTCAATAGGAACAGATTACGTAATATCATACATCGTTTATACGTGAGACACATTGTTACTCCATATTGAGGATAATTTGTACTTTAAAGTACTTTTAGGAACCATAGAGACCATATGTCATCCCGATGTAAGCGCGTTATGTTAGAGTTTTAAACAGTCACGTCAAAGTCATCCGATGATCATCCATTCAGTCACAAGGTGTGAATTATCAGTGTAAATAAAAAAAAGGTATATCTTTACCAAATTAATATGTTTACAATTGGGTAGAAAACAATGGAACGTAGATCTACAGTAGAATAATTAAAATATTTTAAGGTTCAAAGTTTACCCGTCCAGACAATTTGTCGCGTGTGTAATGTATACTACAGCATCGGCTTAATTTTGGTAGAGTCTATATGACTAAAAGATGTTCGAAACATGCCTTCAAATGTTGATCCTAGCCAGGAGTTAAACATGTTTAATCAGACCTGTGATTTGCCGGCTAGATGTGAATCGGTTGACTATCACTTGTCCTTGAAATAAAGGTTAAGTATAAACAAAGGACAACATAAGGTATGCTATCAATGTGTGTCCCTCCATTTGCATCACAATTTTACATATTTGGCCTACCGTTCATTCATGATGCAACTGTAAAACAGAAAGTTGTTTGTAAAAACCGAATTTGTTTATAAAATGGTCAATATTTGATGAATTTTGACTGACATTGTGACTACAATCAACATTTTTCATGTCCATTTTGGTAAGTACTCCAAATTTTGTTCCTCTCTCCAATATGTTCTTTCAGTATGGAACATGTTGGCTGTTATGTGAACAGCTTCTCGTGCAGTGCTATACATGTAGGCCAAGCAGAAGAGATTTCTGGTAATCTCTGTTTTTTCTTAGCTGCGAAATTTCATTACATTAAAGTGACTGTCATTAGATCGACCTACTTGCTTTCTTACGATTTTTCTTTCAACAAATGGTGCTCAGCAAAAGAGGCACAACAAGCCCCAACTTGTGCTTTACCGATGATTAAAATGGAACATTTCCGGCACCGAAGATGCCATCGATCTCACTCTCGGGTATTTTCTCTTTTTTTTTTTTTTAAATAAAAAAGAAACCAAACCAGGCCCTACCGTCTACAGATACAATGATACCCACCGCCTGTATCATCTACACTTTGACCAGACGTCACACTCCTGGAACTCAGATTCACCGTAGGCCTATATCTAATCATCGGAAATCAGGCTGCCCGCGAAAATGACCAAAGTTCAAAAATTAATAGCAAGAGCAAACGAACTGTGATTAGCCAATCAACAATGAGATACTAGGGAAGATTAATAAGTGATAATTTATTTATTTTCGAGGTCTTTTCTGTACCAAGAAGCCGCTAGAAAAGAAGGTGTTTTATTTATTTCTTTCATCAGATTCCAGCGCACGTGGTTATTTAGCTTACAGAGATATCGGCATACTAACCTATACGGGTAGATAGGCGTTTCAGTGTGGTACACACACACTGTGTACGTACGTGAATAGTCAAACCCACCAGATGTGCGCTAGGAAACACTGTGCGTCGGTCGTTCGTACAAAAGACATCGCGTGGAAATTGACGCTTCCGGATAAAGCTGTGAACTGCCATGCACGAAATTCATTAAAAAGCAAGTCGAACAAAACAAAAATGCTGTTACACGAGTATTGACTGAAAGTGATTTCGGAAAGCCTTTCGTAGTCTACAACGACAGGCTTTGCCACCATGGTGGAAATATGACGTACGGCCACTGAATGAAAATCGGAACGGTGCTTTTTTACTTTTTACCTTGTAAAGTTCTTTTTTACATATCTTTCGTTTGTTGTTTTCCTCCGGCGATAAAATGGGAGGAAGAACAGACCAACCGGAGGGGGAAAAGTCAGAGTGTTGTTCCCCTGGAAAGCTACGTTGTGTGGACAACTGGTTTAGCGAAACTTTCTACGGTATCGGTAGATTTGTATACCGTCACAGAAGGACTGTTCTCGTCTTTTCGATTTGTGTAAACGTCATATTGACGACAGGTTTAATCTTTTTCGACATCAACGAAGACCTGGAATACCTATTCACCCCACTCGGCACGCCGGGGATCGCCGACAAGGCGAAACTCGAGCGACGTTACTTAATCGGCGACGAAGGGGTCGAATTTATACCGGATAGAATTCTGTCCTCGTATCTCAAACACGGTGAAACTATCATTTTACCGAAAAATGGCACGAACATTTTTGAGCCGGAGGTCATGGAGGAAACATTGTCGGTTCACGAAAAAATGATCTCTTTTGAAATCGAAGTGACGCTCAACGGTACGTCGTCGAATTGGACCTACCAAGACTTCTGCATGCGTTGGTTGGGTCAATGCATAGGAAATGAACTATTTACGATGCTTCTGCATCAAAGACGTCTCGGTGGCGGAATGACATACTCGTTGACCTATCCGTCGATTGCCCTTCCCACCGGCCAAGAATTATTTATTGCCCACCAGTTTTTGGGAATCAAACAGGATAAGCGAAAAGAATTCCTGGAGATCAAAAATTCTCAGCGACCTCCACGGGTCCCGGTTCAGAGCGCAGAGGGGACCTACATGTACTATTTCATGACTACGGGTTCACCGGAAATGGAAGAAATCGCACTCAAGTGGGAAGAAACGGCTGAAAAGCATCTAAGGGAAATGCAAAAACAGGTCAAACATATCGAAATATATTTTGCATTTTCGTACAGCTTAGCTCAGGAAATTAAAGAGGCCAGCACGCGGGTCATACCGAGATTCGTGGCTACATTTAGCATGTTGGCAATATTCGCCGTACTGTCCCTGGTCACGTCTGACTGGGTAGTGAGCCGACCGATACTTGGGATATTAGGGGTTCTCTCGGCTGGTTTTGCTATCCTCTCTGCGATAGGTCTCCTCGCTTTCTGTAATGTTCAGTTCAATGAAATCGTTGCCATGATGCCTTTCCTTGTCATAGGTGAGTCAATCTCTCTCTTTCTATGTCACGCTGGGGGGGGGGGAGGGGGAGGGAGGGGGAGGGGGAGGGGGAGGGAGGGGGAGGGGGGTGGAGGTGGTTTCATGTTGGTATGGTGATCTCTCATAATTTGACGTCATTTGTGGAATGATGACGCAATTCTTGTGTCACCGAAGACGTCGAAGTATTAGTAGAGATCTTCAGAGTTGCAGTAATTGCTATTGCAAATACTAAAATTAACTGACTGAAATTAAATTAATTACTCATCGTGTTACAGGATTACTTGGTCATTACACTCATCCATGAACTTAACTTACAGCGAGATATATCCAATCAGGAAAAAGCAAAAAGTCTACAACAAATATCATCTTTGTATGCGTACTCAGGGTTCAGGGAATTGAAATCTATAATCAACTTCTTCTGTTACATGTACACATATATCCCTACAATTACAACGTTAAACTGCAGTGAAACAGTACATGTAGTTAAAGATTAATTCTTTACAATTAAAGGTGGAATATACATACATCATCCTATTCTATCTGACAGCTGTTCGTGAATGCTGTAATAAGTCTGTGGTGACCGTTGAAACAAACAAAAAAGTATCTCCGAGGCGAAGATCAATACCTTCCATGAGGGCAAATAAAATCGCTTTGTTTGAATTGGGCTCCACGACGCACGCATGGAATAGTTAGGCCGAACCTGACACAAAAAAAAAAGAAAGTTTGTCAAATCATTCGCTTGAATGGATGCTGCATCTGTGTGAAAATATATTCTGTTGCATGTGTGCGAACATATATATACATATGAGCAAGAAATTGCTTTGGACCCGAACGTAGATGGTGCCTGGTCATGACTGAATAGTTGCAAAATTATAAATAAAAACCAGGCAGACGTTGCTTCTCAATTATCAAGTGTATTGTCAAGCTTATATATATATATATATATATATATATATATATATATATATATATATATATATATATATATATATATATATATATATATATATATATATATATATATATATATATATATATATATATATATATATATATATGTATATATATATTAGTAGTAGTATACAGCAACAGATCTACAGGATATATGACAGTATAATTTGGCACTTCAGTCCAAGGTAATATTGTTTCTAAATGAACAAAGAAGAGAAAAGAAAGAAGTTTAAAACATCCGTCGGAATACAAAACAAAGAGGGAATTGCAATTGTTAGCACGGAGAGCAGGTTGACCCGCTGTGCGGTTCACAGCGGTCAGTAAAAAGCCATTAAAACAAGATCTTGTAACTAAAAGTGGACAAGCCCACATCTTAACTTGTTTAGATTTAATTTATAGGCGGGGAGGAAAAATCAATACAGATATATACTGCGCTTTACTCAGTCAAACAACAAAATGAGGGGGGTTTCTTTCCCATGATGACAATCAACCACAGCCGGTGTAAATAAAGTACGCTTTGTTAAATTGGAGCTATAGCTTTATCTGATGATAAACCTCTTTGATTGAATTACAAGAGACCATAGCAAGACCTTTTCCTCCCTTTCTTTTCACTCTAAGAACTTTGGGTACGTACGTGCCTTGTTATAACCTTTTGGGTGAGACAAAAGATACCCAAGTTGGTTAAAAAAGTATACACATCGTTGGGCAACGTTCACCCCGCGTAGCAGACAAGCTGTTTCGTTCACCTACTCTCTACGAAAATCGGAATATGGATTTTTTTTTTTTTTTTTGTAGTAACGAGGCATACTTAACCAAACTGGTTAACAGTTTACCCAACTGTTTTAGAGCGCGTTTGGGGGAATGTCGTTTAACAAATGAAGGCGCTGTGTAGTGGGATGTTATTACTTATTACATACCTCCAGCTCGACCCCCCCCCCCTCCCATTACAACTCTCAACAGTCGACTTTAACGACTATTTAAAAGTTATAATTAGGTAAGGGTAGGTTGTACCTTAGTACATATTTTCAAGCACACATAACGTCCCTACTATTTCAGATTGGCATTTATATGCCAGTTAAAAGAATAGGCCACGCAATATTCAAAATATTCTCGTAAAGTCCATAATAGCATGAAACTACTTGTCAACAATTTTCAATCTGCTTCGAGAAACAGGGGACAAAAAAAAAAAAAAAAACTATTGTGAGACTTTCATTACGTCATCAAGATGTCTCGAACGTAATTTATCATAAAATGGGTGCCTATTGCAATATCTTTGTGGACCAAGTGGGTGTTACTTTCATGAGAAAATGGCCTGTATGGTCATTACTGAATATTCTCCGTTTGTGACATGCAGTCTGGAGTGGTCTGGAATATTCTTTGTAAGGAGGATCGGGAGTTGTAATACACATCTTACATGACGTTTTGCTTTCTCTTTCTCCAAATCCAGTAGAAGCATATCTTTTTAACAGATTTGTCGTAAAAAATGATATGCCAATGACAATTTTGTCAGAGAACGTCCCAGTTGGTAGAAAAACAACCGTTAATTTTTTTAATTTTTCTTATGTTGTGGCCCGCAAGGTAATATTCATGAGTATTTGTTTTATGCCTCTCCTTAACTTTGCAATGTTGATTGAAGGCCATCAATGTCTACCTGCAGACCCCAGGCAAACAGTGATAACCTCCGACCAAACAACATCCATGTTCAAGCCAGGAGTCACAAAAGACACACTATTATGTTGCGGGACACAACATAAGGAAAATTCAAACATAGTTTCTGCTATTTAGTTTGCACAATGACGAATCATTGGTCTAATTTTCATGATAGTAACGCACAGAGGCTCTATACAATAGCGAAAGAAAATGATTTTCACAATTTATAAAACACTTTGAACAGGTTGAGAGAAATACGGCTAAACAAATAAAAACAGCGAGATATCAAATTTGCAAAAGGTTCGGTAACGACGCACTTGAACTTTATCCCGATTATTTTTGCAAGTGTACATTATAAGTGTACATTGTTGTTCTTTAGGTGTTTACACATGTACCGTTGGTGTGAGTCCAGGCACAAGCAAGTTATTGTACCGTGCGTGTTTGTTGACGTGCGTGCCTCATTTAAATTTCCGGAAAGTGAGGGCGTGTCCGCCTCATTTTTCAGGAGATCCGCTTTAAAACCCAAAACACGCAACACGTACACCGTATCATGGCATATGGATATTGGTAAGATGTCATGATGTGGTGTAGAGCGAATCCTCCGTAAAAATGTGAACACTGCCCTCACTTTTAGGACGTTAACTCAAATTTTATTTTGTGTTATCCTTTAGTGTTATCCTTGCAACTTCTTTGAGATTCAACTCACCATCATCAAGCTGCATTACTAACGTGTGAATTTTAAACTTAGCGTAAGACCACAGGACAGTGGTAGACCATCCCCTGAAACAGATGGTAGGCAACCTCTCAAGTTGTTTGAGAGAGCCATACATGAAGAATGAAAATTGTCCGGGCCGCACTTCACCAAAATTCTGCTGCTGGTGATTTTAAACTATTAATTCCGATTACTTTCAAGCAACATAAATCTTAATTTACAAAAATATAATGGCAATACAGACTAGTTTTGTTGGTAAGTAATGGGAAATATAGGCCTACCTGACAACATTCAATGTGATATCTGGCACTGACGACTATTTTCTCTTTCTTGACAAATCTCGCCGGCCACAAAAAAGAAGAACGAAAAAAAAATCAAGAGCGTAAAAAGCTACCATTAGACGGAAAAGCGACGCACTTGCTATTGTGCTAGTGATAAGAACATTCTCATTTCTTAGTGTCTCTTTCCATTTCTCTGTATGTAAACAACAACGAAGAGAGGACAGTCAAGGACTTTTCGTTTATAGCTTAGGGTAAGGTCTAAATTGGAGGAGGGAGGGTGTGGGTGTAGACTAGGACTAACTAAAAGTTGTATAATACAGTGCACAGGAACAACTATTGGCTGTCGACTGAATCAGTACTGCCAATATTTGTATGCATATTTGAAGATCATTTAGGGATGAACAACATCATAATTACATATCAAAACTGGAACACTATCTCCTTAGGCTATGTTCATTTAGATCTTCAAGTATAAGTACAAGGTAAACTTACAACTCATGTTATGAAAATGTTAACTATACGGAAAGTCTGGCCTTCTTGTTCTTGCAATATCCAACAGAATTGGAAGCTTCACGGTGATACCCTATTTGTTATCGCCCTAAAGCAATATTTCGCGCCATAAAGTTGTGAACGAAATCCTTTGGTAAACAAATCATGTAATCTTCTGACCACCTGTCAGTGTCTCGCGCATTTGGCACCCCCTATGTATATGGTAGCCTCCTTATCGTAATATCAAAAGGGTGTAGCTTGGTAAGGAAAGAATATTTTTGAATGAAACTTTTGGAAAATGTTTGTCAAACAAGTCTGCTTTATATTCCATAAAGACATCCCCAGGGTTTCGTTCTCCTGGGATGTGGTTCTTAATGAGACGTTAAGTGTCTAATTGTTAAAAAATATATTACAACTATTTTTTAACTATATTCTAACTATTTTTTAAACTATACCAGATACTGAATTCCAGGACTGAAATCCACCTAATCCACTGAAGTTCACCTAATCCAAGTCCGAGTCAATGGCCTCAATTCTCAGCGAATTTTGGCTGAGACAGAAATGCCATCGAGGGCCATTGGTGTACTGTTGAAAGGAGGTGCCATCCAAAAGTGCCACTAGGAAGAGGTTTTCTTTGCCTAAGGTCAATTTACACTGAAATCGGAACTGATCTATAAGACATAAGCAATGCTTCTCAACTTTTGAATGTAAGGCAAAAATCAAAAAGTTGAATACTTATTTTCCCTTTAAGGGGACACGACTTGGCTCGGCTCCAAATCCGAGTCCAGTTTGCAGCCCAGTGCAAGCCACTCCCGACTCAAGGACATCCCATTGAGATCGAATTCCTAGTTCAGGAAAAAAAAGGACTCGAGTCCGCTATTGAGTCCCAGTCCGGACTCGGCTGCTACATCCTGTTAAATTGAAACATTTGACTAAACCTTCTATTTCCCTTTGTTCTTTCAGGCGTCGGTGTAGACGACATGTTTATTATGGTAGCCGCCTGGCGACAGAACAGTCTCTACATCCCTGTCGAAGAGAGGATGGGGAGGACCTACTCAGAGGCAGCAGTGTCCATTACTATCACCAATCTCACCGACATCATCGCGTTCTTAGTCGGGTCGACGACTCCCATACCAGCCGTTCGAATGTTCTGCATCTACGCCGGCGTCGCTATGTTTTTCGCTTACTTTTACCAAATCACCTTCTTCGGCGCTTGTATGGCGTTGACCGGAGAACGAGAGGAGCAGAACCGGCATTGTTTGACCTTCCAAAAGGTCAAGCCAAAGGATGAGGCCCCGAACAGTCTGTACCGGATATTTTGTGCGGGTGGTGTTCCACGTGACCCAAAACACAGACTACGTCACAAGGGCGGATATGTGAAGCATCCTCTGGTAACCTTCTTTCGGGACTATTACAGCCCCTTCGTTGGCAAATGGCCCACGAAGCTGGTGGCTGTTTTCCTTTTAATCGTTTGCATAAGCGGCTCCATCTACGGGTGCTTAAATGTCAACGAGGGGCTGAGACTGCACAACTTAGCCCCTGACGAGTCAAGCCCTTGGCTCTTCTACAGTGTCAGGGATCGGTATTTAACCAGCTTTTGTTCGCCTGTTAACGTAGTCTTCGAACACGAAATGGAGTACTGGGATGTCGAAGTGCAATCCCAGATTGAAAATGCCACGAGACATTTAGAAGCCTCCTTCTTTTCCTACGGAAGCGTGTACACAGCATCGTGGATCCGTTCCTACGTGCTGTATTTATCAGGTACTGGGCGATTAACCAATGGTTCGTTATCGAAGGAGGACTTTCTGCTGATATTAACGACCGAATTTTTGGAGGATTATAGATTCAGACATTTTAAGTTAGATATAATATTCAAAGAGAACTCAAGAGGAGAAATAGAAGGTATTGAAACTTCTCGTTTGATGATGCCTACGCAAGGCGCAGAGAACGCGTTAGGGGAGAAGGATCTAATGATTGATTTGCGCACCAGAGCTGAAGAGACTGACCTCGGTGTGATAGTTTTTGCTCCGATGTTTCTCGTATTTGACTCATATGTCGGTCTGATCTCCTACACGTTGCAAACTATTTCCATAGCACTTATGAGTATGTTCGTGGTTGCCATAGTGATGATTCCTCATCCGCTCTGCGCAGTCTCGGTAACATTATGCGCGGTATCGATTGATGCCGCTGTGCTAGGTTACATGAGTCTTTGGAAAGTTACACTGGATATTGTGTCAGTTATAAACATCCTGCTATGTATTGGCTTCAGTGTTGACTTCTCCGCCCACATCACATACGCTTACGTATCCTCCACCCAAAAAGACCCGACGCAGAGGTCTGTCGATGCATTACGTCATCTGGGAGCACCCATCTTTTTAAGTGCCCTGTCGTCCATGATAGCAATAGCGCCACTTTCAACAGCTAAGGTTTATATCTTTCGTACGTTTTTCAAGACTTTGTTTCTCGTTATGGCAGTCGGCGCCCTTCATGGTCTATTGTTTCTACCAGTCATACTTTCTTTAATTGGGCGGTTCATTCCAGTCGGTAAAAAGAGAAACACTGGACCTGTCAGTACAAACGGTTCGGTGAAGAATTACACAAACATACCAGAGAAAGAAAAAGAGGTATTGGAAAGTCTCGTAACGTCTCTTTAACGGACAGCTAACATTCTGACCGATTCGTCGATCAGACGCCCTCGATACTCAGGAACTTTCGAAAACTTTGGTCACTTTTAGGATCATTCCATCACTCCGCAACATTGTAAAACTTTCCTGGCAGCTCAGCGGCGGATCCAGGGGTGGGGGGGGGGGGCCGACGGAGCACGTATACTTTCCAAAATTGCAAAAATATTGATCAATTCTGCCTTCAATATTGTATCACAGACATCTCACTGTTGTTCTCCTCCTCACGGTTTTAACATAACAAGTCGTACACCATATTGAGGGCACTAGTTCATGCAATTATTTACATGGAGGACGCTCTCACAATGAGTGAATCTAGTTCAACGATAAACAAAAAAAAAAGAAAAGAAGAAAAAAAAGGAATCCTGAACCGCCCTTTGCAACTTTGAAAATTTACTTGGTCGTTTTAGCATTTCTGCACACATTCCCTCATTTTTTTTACCCCCTCACTGTGACAGTGTGTATTTTCTTTTCTTTTTTTTCATTTGCAATCATCCTACCGCTGAAATGAAAATCTTGATAAATATCAGATTGCTATAGTGGAAAATCAAATGACGTGATCACAATCATGATATATCTTCCAACCGAAGTATAGGAAATATCTGGCTAGCGTCACCACGAGAGTAACACATAGAGATATTATCATTCCTTGTCCTGATATGACTCAAATGTGGTGACACCGAGCCTACAGAGAGTGAACTGATGAGGAAGGGAGGAAGCACATTTCTCAGAACGGCACAAACTTAACTGTAAAACAATGTTGCTCACTAATTAAATCACATAGTAGGCCCTTTCTTTAACGTTTACATTTTTTTTTTCATCTCTATGAATTATAAAAACATCGACTGCCTTACAGAATTGGAATTTACCAGTATTTTTATGATTTTATAAGGCCATATAAGGAGCCGGCTATATGAAGCTTATATTTGCGAAAGACAATTTTATTTTACTTTTAAGATATCGTGGAACAAATTGAAAAGATCTCCTGTCACAGGGTAAGTCTATGCAATAATAGGAAATATTGAAGAGGGGTATGTCAGGTGATAGTGAAAAATCTTCCATCTCTTCACTTTCCGATGTACTACTAAACAACAGTGGATTAATTTTAAATATTGAGCTTAGTAGAAAAAATTGTGTACATTTCATAGACTTTGTAATATGTTGGTCGACTACCATAGATATACTTCACATATAGTCTGAACCAAAACATTGAGAAAACTTCCCTTGGTTTGTTTTGCTGAATGTCATTTAGGGAAAATACTCACTGATATGCCAGTATTTTAAATGTTGCCAGCATGTGGGGTGCCGCACGAATCTCATGGTCACAATTCTCGTAGCGTGATTTATGCTACTCTTTTGTGTCTTATTATCCTATTGTGTGTGACAGAACAACTTTTATGTGCGAAAATATGACACGCTAGTAAATCGACAAACAACATGGTAAACATTGAAATACCACGTATTGCCACCATGAAATGTAGATTGGGAGGATGAATGGATGGTAGAATGGATAGATGTGTATTGGATGAATGGATGAATATATGAATACATGGTATGATGAACTGGATGGTTGGATGATTAAATGAATATATGAATGGATGGCTGTATCAATGGCTGGATTGTTGAGTGGATGGATAGTTGGATGAATAAATAAATTTTTGGATGGTTAGATACATGGAGGGTTGGGCTAATGATTTTATGAATGTAGCCTATATATGGATGGATGTTGGGATAGCGTTATGGATGGATGGGTAGATAGATGATTAGATGGGTGGCTAGTTGGGCGGATGAATAGTTGAATTTATTGTCTTATGCTCGATGGATGAATGATTGGATGGACAGTTGAATGAATGGTTAAATGGATGGATGGTTGAATGGTTGGCTCGTTGAATATTTGATGGTTGGATGGAAAGTTTAAATGGATGGTTTGATAGTTGAATGAATGGATGAGTGAATTGATGACTGGATGAATAAACAGTTTATTTGGATGAATAGTTATTCCCCAGTGGAACTCAAGAGATTGCAATTGTAGTCTTTAGTAACATTTTGTCTTAGTTGTATAATTTAAAATATCTACACAGGGTATATTTATGTACCTCCCACTTGCCAAAGAAATGAATCGAAATTATTAATAAAAGATAATCAAATCGATTGAACTTACACGTTTTTCTCATTTTCTTTTGCGTGGAGGAGACATAAAATTGCCTACTGGGTATCACTTTTCCTTCGTTGTGGCCACAAACTTGGAAAAACTTAGGTATTTTAGACCTCAATTCCACACTCCATTTATGGGAAATTTGTCTGTATACAGTTCTTAACCAATAAGTTGGTTATTAAAAATGTCGGACAGTTTTATGTGCGAGGCATTTCTTCATTTTGAAGCGCGTTTAAAATGGTACCTCACCTCCCCCTACTGAATTGCGAAGATTTACGCATTTGACTCAAACAAGCTTTAATATAAATGAAAAATGAAAATCTGGAATGTCCCGGCAAAAGCCAAATCACAATCACAAGGCAGACGGACAACTGTCGATCGATGAATGAAGCCCAGTGCGTTAAGTTCATTATCTGAACTAGATACCATTCCATACGGATATTTTCATTTTTTTAGATAAAGTCGAGAGGCAATGTTGACTTTCTCTTCGTCTTTTGAGTCGACAATATGTTTTTAGTTGAAAATAAAACCGAGTTAAATCGGTGGCTACACTTAAAGTTTTTAAAATAATAAGTACTTCTGTTAGTTTCTGGAATGATTACTCTTTCAATTGAATATGAGCATACAATTTTAACCAAGAAGTAACGTCATGACAAATTAATTTTAATACGAGTGGTATTCGTCATACCAGGAGACCTCATATACTGGTAGGCTATTCTAAACTTCGCGAGTGAAAATTTACTCTTTCATGATGTTTAGAGTGCATCTTTCAAGGTTAAAGTGTTGTACTCTTATTAAGGGGGGGGGGGGGGCTGATGTCATGACCGATTGCTTCTATAAAAGCGAGTGCAGTAATTTTTTACAACCAAAATACAAAAAATTCTTTATCTCTTGAATATAGGCTAAAAACTCGTTGGAAAACTGCAAGATTACGGTAAGTGTGCATTTCTATAGAAGAGTGACGCATTTCACTCTGTTAGATGAAAGAGTATAAGACCCTTCAAGGTCCTTAATGAAAGTCAACCTCCGATGCCACTTGTAATATATCAAACAATACTCCCTAAAAGCAAAGAGTGGAATTCCCTCAAAAAAGAGTGTGTACATGACCCGGTGTGGTAACGGTGATTATCAGTCAGAATGGAGTGAAACTTCACTTTAAAAATAGCGATATTTCACTCTAGGCCTATGTGTGTGGAATATCCCATCATTTGGAGTGATTTTCCTGTGAAGATCATCAAGAAGGAAGAAGATTCGTGAGGTACCTTTGGAAATTTCGAAAGAAACCAACACCAGGATGACCCAGAAGAATACACATGATATATGCCGTCACTGGACGACCTTAATCTTTCCCACATTATCAATTAAAAAAAATAGATCGAAATATTTTGGAAACTCATTAGTTGGACTAATATCTAGGCCCGCTAAATTAAGGCAACTTGCGTCAACTACAGCTTTCGTCCAATGACGTCATGATTTCTTTGATCTCTTAATATCAAAATTAGAATGCCAGACTTATCGAGTGTGACATTAACATGTCTTCTTCGTGGATCTTGTAAATCGAATTACTGAATACAAATTAAAAGTCCAAAGTTGTGTTTGTTGCCCCCGAAACAATTTAATGAAATATTAAAGAAGAAATACAATTCACTTTGGCACAATGACCCGAAAAGTTTAATAATCAACCACGAAATTGTTTCTGTTTCAGTTTCACATAATAAATGGTGGCAACCCTTGTCAGCAGGTCGTTATATCCAGTCCTTAGCTCTTAAAATTGAGTTGCAAACAGATTAATTACCGAGACCAAACAAGACTGCAAATTACTTTTGACAATATTGTCAGTTAGTAAGACACGCAGAGTCTCTGGTTATATCATTTCATTCTGTGTGCAGCCTACATCTATACCACAATTAGATAGCCTAACGTGCATCCTGGGAAAATTCGTTTCGTCATCTTCATCACAATAAAAGCGAGACTGACCGAATAATAGTAAAAGTATTTAAGATGTCTGACAGAGCAACAATTAGAGGGCCACATTAAAAGAGGCCCTCATGGCTTGAAAACGCATTACTCCGCCGTCAGTCAGCCGCCGCTTAAATGTTGTAAAGGAAACACATTTGTAAAAGCCATAGGCCCAAAAAACCAGGTTGGTATATAACTTGAAAGTCATTAAAGGATTGTCAGAAAATGATGGATGTGAGAGTGTAAGTTTCCTGTTGGCTTTCATTTTTTTTTCATTTTTTTATCTATGAAATCTCCAACAAAATGTTCAGGAAGCGACTAGTAAAGCCTGGACCAATTATAGGTATGATAAGGTCCATATGAAAGATGTTGCTGGCCATGGTCACACATTAAAAATATTTAAACTATGTGCTTATACGACTTCGAGGAGAGTCTGCTTCAAGAGTTTAAATTTTGCATGGTGTTGATACTTAAAGACAAACACTCATCACCCCAGACAGTTTCAATTCTCCCAACCACCTACCTCCAGTCCCTCCCTCAGCCTGTCTTAAATTCATCCACATGTGTAATCAAAAGAATGGATGCCCTGTGTACGCTGTGTAATACCAGCTGCTCTGCATTTTTCGAATTTGCTGTCAATCTGAGAGCACTGTAACTTAGAACCAGTTGAGAATTTTGCTTTCCGGGAGGTAAAAATATAGCTTAGGGTGATGCAATACGGCCTTTAAGCTTTCAGTGCTTTTTCATCTTTTGGTGGTCTTATTCAAGGTTTCCTAGAGTCTGAGATCACTGACTTAAGCTAAAAATCAAGGGGGCGTCTATTGTAGGTTGAATGTTAAGAAACAAAAACAACTTATCATTCAGAGTTGTGGATGAATGGAATAATTTGCTGGATTCAGTTGTGGTGTCAGGGTTAAAGCCTTTACGAATGCACTTGATATGGTAGAAGCCTTCATCAGTGTAATAGACTGAGTTTTTTACTCCTGTTTCATTTTTTTGTTTTAGTTTTCTCGGAGTTCTACAAGTGCAGGAGGTTTCATGGGGACATCTTCCTTCCTGACAATCTAATATTCTCTCCGTACTAAATGAAAGTAAATCCAAGTAAGTAAATTAAACCAGAGTAAATTACTAAACCAAACCATGTTAAGCTGAACTGTATATGGCTGCTAAGCTATATAGCTACTAAAATACTCGGTACTATACTACATTTAACTAGTAATTTAAAGCTAAAGTATAATAAATTGATAAGGCAAAAAAAAAAAAAAAAAAACCGTGTTGAGACATGTTTCAAGTAAAAAAAAAATGAAGTTGGTGCCCTATTTCCAAAATGATAAAGCAAGGATCCTAATCAGCGAAATTTTAAATTTATGTCGGTGGGTTATAGCTGGGCTCAGAAAAATTACAAACGTACCAATACAACATCACCATCATCTTAACGCTAATATCTGTAGTTAAGTTTAAAATTTCTTTGGTCAGTTGAGACTAGATTTTTTTTGATATGTGTTAAGTAATCAGTTGCTAAAATGTGACTTACAACACATAGATTATTAAGGAACTGGTGGTGCACCCATTTTACCGCCACCTCCCCCATAGTGACTGCATTTTCCTCAAATTTGGTCGCCCCATAAGCATAAACAGCATAAGTTTTTTAGTCAAGTGTTGGGTATCTGTGGATCACATTAGCTATGTTTTATTTTAAGAGGGGGGGGGGGGGGGTCACGAAGATTTAAGTCGAAATTGCCATGGTGACCATGCATGTTGACAAGAATTAACGCACGCCCGTATGGAAAGCCATTTTAACATTTATTCAGGAATTTCCGATAAATCTAATTAATTTCAGATATCTTAGAGACAAAAGCTCATCCGTCACCCCAGACAGTTTCAATTCTCCCAACCACCTACCTCTAGTCCCTCCCTCAGCCTGTCTTAAAATCCTCCACATGTGTAATCAAAACAATGGATCCCTGTGTACACTGTGTAATACCAGCTGCTCTGCATTTTTCGAATTTGCTGTCAATCTGAGAGTACTGTAACTTAGAACCAGTTGAGAATTTTGCTTTCCGAGAGGTAAAAATATAGCTTAGGGCGATGCAATATAGCCTTTAAATTGAATTTTAGATATCTCAAATTTATTACAGATATCTAAGTAAATAATAATTTCAGATATCTTGAAATAATTTGAGATATCTCGAAATACTACAGAATTTTAGATATCTAAAATTCTATTTCCATATATTAGCAATCCAATTTTAGATATCTATAAATCAATTTAAGATATCTAAAAGTAAATTTCATATATCTAAAATGGAATTTCAGTTATCTAAATTTCAATCCCAGATATCTTAAATTCTAATTTAGATATCTAAAATTCAATTTCAGATATCTGGAACTGAATTTTAGATTCCTCTAATTAAATGTAAGATCTCTAAGTAAATTAAAGATATCGAAATTGAATCACATTTTTGTTTACTTCTCAGTTAGCGTCCTGCTGCAATATGGTGGCTACTGAGGCCTAAGTACTACTCCTTATAGGTACGGTGCATTCAACTGCAGGATGGAAGTTGCTACGACCTAACGAGGCACTTCTGTACATCTACACCAAGTGTCTGGCATTTATCCGAAACTGGAGAAGTATGGTTGTTTGGGTGCGATAAAGCACATAGTACAAGTGGCTGACATACGTGCATACAGTGAGTGACCTTGGCAGCCTTGCCAGTATTACCGTCCTACTCCAGTACAGTAGTTCAAGAGATAGATAGATAGATAGATAGATAGATAGATAGATAGATAGATAGATACTTTATTCAATCTTACCTAACTACCTAGTAAAATCCAGGTTATGTAAAGTAAATGTAATGTAATACTGTAGGCTCATGCTGTACGGAATACGTATAGGCTACAGTGCTCACAGTCACAGTACATCACACATAGTTATGCAGCTTTCCATTTTCGAGCCTTTTCATAACTCATCATGAATATTAATTTCAGACAACTAAACTTGAATTTTAGATACCTAAATTTCAATTTCAGATATGTCAAATTCTAATTCAGATATCTAAAATTCAATTTCAGGATTCTCGAATTACATAGAATTTCAAATACCTTTAAACTGAATTCCAGATATATCGATTGAATTTAAGATATCTACAATAACAACCAATTAGAGATATCTGAAATTCCTGATTAAATGTCAAAGTGGCTTTCCATACGCCCATGCGTATGGCCGAGCACGTCCGGAAATGAGCATACTACTATAGCACATTTTCTGATGAGTTTTGGTCACAACATGTACCCGACAAGGTCTGGAAAGAAGGAACGGTTATATTTCATTGAATAGCTCACAGTGACCCCTTTTAATGTCCAAAAAGTAGTAAAGTTTTTTTCATTTTGCTTAGGGAAATAAAGTTGTTGCCGTCTCATGGTAGTTAGACAGGGTAAATTAGCATGTATGCTAAACAAACTAGACACAAGCAATCATAACTTGTACTGCACAGGCGTTACCTATCATTACATAGTAAGTACCTGGTGCGCGACATTAGAGGAAGGCGCAAAGCAATACAGAGTATTTAGACCAGTGTACAAGGCTAGTCGCACAGAACTGTAGGCAGTATAGATACGCATGCAGTAAGCCAGTATATTCAGGGTTGAACAGCAGTTACAGTACGTCATTCTCGATTGAGTGAGACTGAGAGGTACTTTTTGGTGCAACTGCGGTATCTTACAGTTCCAACAATCAGATTGTATTAAACAGTCCAGTACGTACTAGGCCTAGTTGTAGTTGTACTACACTGGGTCATGGAAGAAACCTCTTTACCAATAACTTAAGGCCTATGCCAACAGTACCAATTTTTTGGCATTTGCCAAGCTCTGCCTGGGGCTCTGTTTGAGTAACAATAGAATACTTTGCCATTATTGAAGAACACCTTTCTAAGATGAGGAGCTGCTGTTATATGTTTTCTTCCATTACAACTTTAAATTTTGTGTTTTTAATGAAAATCAAACACAGTACACGTGACTTGTGGTTGAAAAATCTTTGGCTCAACTTTAGAATCTACGACCACATGGACACAATAGACAGTGATATGCTTGAATTAGCACTTGTAGTACTGGCTGCATGGGAGTCTGCTAGGAATAGAGCATATAGATTACAGGGATATTATAGGGTTAGTATATATATCAGAACACTTGGTTATCGTCGATGTATTGTACTGTATCTTCATGATTTTAAGGTAAAATGCTTTTCAGATTAGATCAAATTATTTAGAAAATAAACTAAAAAGTTGCTCAAACAAGATTATCAAATTCATGATAGATTTGCATAAATTCCAGCAGCTAGAAATTCCAATATATTGTTGTTTTTTTTTAGTTTTTAGATGCACAAAATTCAATTTATCCATGCTACATGTTTCTTATAAATGTAACAACAATACAACTAGTTGTAATTTGTCCAGTTACAATATACGTGAATCTGTCACACTTTCTCCTATAATACAAACTTACTTGTTGTGAATTTTGCAAAGTATTATAACTTTACAAATCACTGTTTTAGATAAGAAACATACTGTAACTCCAGTGGTGGTTTGTTTTACATTTGTTTTTAGTACCTCCACATTTTCTTCAAAGAATAGTGTATATGCATAAGTCTAAGTCAATGGTGTTCTATGTAAAGGACGCTATGACAGTTTCACTTCCATGAACAAATTGAAAAATGGTCACATTTTTCCATGCAGTGTATTTACCTGACACTATTTCAGCTTTCACTTTTTACCTTTTGAACAGACTTCATGAACACCACTTCTGCTTTAGAGGTCCTTGTATGGATTGCTGATGGAGTCCAAGGGCAAGTGCAACCGTACCTCCAAGATGTCTGGGAAATTGCAGCTCCGTTTCTGCTGTCACTCTATGGTCACCTAACAACATTTCTCCTTGTCCTTGGTATAGACTTGCCAGAGATTGTTTCCATGGTAGACTTGGATGTTGTTGCATGGTGTTTTTGGCTTCTATTACCAGTAGTTGTAGTGTTTGTGCTGCCATGTATGATATTGTTAATGCTATATGGAACTATTATCTTCTTGCACTTTTACAAGGCCAGGCATTCTTTGAGAGATGCTTACAACAGAAGTCTTTGGGATGGTGCAAGGTTAACCGTGGCAACATTCTGGGAAGGACACGGCAAGATTTGGCATGGTGAGGATACATTACTGTATATAAAATGTATGTAAGAAGTAATTTAAGAACATAATACAGCGGATGTAGTCATTGCCCTCATGCAGTATGCCAGTGCAGTACTTCACATCTCACCCGTGATAGGTCACTGACATCTAGAGTAAATTAACTGCATCAGTGAGAATCGACTGGGGTTATATGGTATGAGGAAGGGACCGCATCTGAGCTGTGAGGAGGTTGATTTTGTTGGGAATCCTGGCCTAGTGGGGGGGGGGACACAATTCCCCAAATATTCTTTATGGATCTATTTGATAATGTCAGACAAACTCACTGGTGATATTTTGACTACAATCATGCTTTGTATGTTGCCTAGATGGGCTCTCATCAGCCCTTCCTGTCATACTTGTATGTTGGTGTTAATACTGTATCTGTACATGTGTGAGAAGTAAAATTTATACAGAATTTTTACTTTGAGACTTACTGTAGGATAAGACATGTGACAAATGCAAAATTGCCAAGTTTGAAACCTACAGAGTGATTCACATATCTCAGAGCCACAATGTCACTCCAACATTCTCAACTTAGACACTCACATCTTAACGGTATCTTGGAGACAAAAAAATGGAACGCCAGATTTGTCTGAAATTGCCGATGTAAAATGCAAACTTACTTGGTAACACGGCAACACCATAGCATGCAATGAACTGAGTTTGAGGTGCACCAGTACCATATTATTTCCTTCATAGTCAGTACTACATGTAACAAATGCCAGTTAACTGTATCAATCGCTTGGTAAAGCATAAAACTGCATGTATTGTCAGTGGTTGATCACTGATGCATGTAATTGTCTGTAAATGAATATACCGTAGTTAAAACGATGAGCAGAGTTACTCTTAAGGACTCCACTTGCAGCATGAGATGAGCCACTGCATCACTCATTTCCTTCATTTCGTTCGCTTTCACGTTTGTTTTTCTCATGCCATAATGCAATTTTTTATGAAGGAACTGCAATACTGTACATAGGCTATGGGCAGGCTTTAAGGTTTTGTCTTCGGATGAAAATATAGACTATAAATGATGTTCTTTGGTTCATGCAAACTCATATGGTGACAAGAACCAAGTGGAGACTTATTCCTCAAACATTCTGTTAGAAGCTCAGGTCAGTGTCAGTTGATAACAGAAGATTAAACTGCTCAGTGGGATACCCATGACTCCACTGGCAGATCCATGGAGGAGGGGGAGGGGGAATGGGTTTGTGGACCCCTATAGGTGGATGAGAGAAAATTCTCCCCAATGGCTTTTTTGGGGTGGCACAACAAGAATGAAAAGATCTCCTGTGGACCTTACTAAGGTGATGCCTGACAATCTAGGGGATATTTTTGAAACAAAAATTTTCTTGTACGCTCCACATGAACTGGTGGTGGCACTCCACTTAGTTAGTCTTCCCCATAGTTCTAGCTAGCATGCCATATCATAAGTGGTCCCTCTCAGCTGAAGCACCTGTATCCACCAGGACATGCATCTAGAGCTTGTATTCTGAAACCAATGCCACACAGCAGTTCCACCAGTGTTAATTGACTTAATACTTACTGTGCTTATACACAAATGATATTAGAAACCTAAACATTATGGCTGGAATAATTGTCAGCCAAAGTGGAACCCCATGAGAGTAGCATAAACTTAGTTTTGTAGCCCCAACATGACTGTGAATGCAGGTACAGTAATTTGGGGAAATGGTTATCATCACATTTAGAAAAAAGTGTACCAAATATGTCTAAGATTGCACCAGAGGGCTCTGGAAATTCAGAGCTGTCCAGGAACCCCCCTCCCAGCCGAAGAGACTTTGCGCTTGTCATGATTTGCTTTTCATTATCTCACTCCTGGCCACCCCCCATTGCATCTCTGCAAATGGAAACATTGCTTTAGTTGTAACTCAGTGAACATGGTTAGAAGTGAAATAAGGATACAGTTGTTTACAATTATATTTGTGCACCCAGCAACTTGTATGCATTTAAATAGTACAGTGATATATGGCTACACTGTGTAAAGGAAAGAATACTGTAGATATCATACATTGAGTGTACTGGTTTCATTATTTCAATACTTTGTTTTACTTTTTTTTAGGATATGAAATTCATGGCTTAGAAAACTTTCCATCAGAGGGTCCTGCTGTATTTTGTTACTATCATGGTGCCATACCAGTTGACTTTTACTACATGATGGCCTCCATCTTCATTAAAAAGGGCCGTGCAATGGTTGTGGTCGGGGATCGATTTATGTACTACATCCCAGGTATGAATGAAACTGCTAAAATGTTTTCTTTATTATCTGTATGCAGTAGTAGCAGAGATGCCAAGTCTTACGCCTTTGTAGTGTGTCACACACCTCAGAGTCAAAACTCACACTCAGTCATTCACTCAGCTGACACAGTCACACGCTTTTACAGCTGTATTTTGAGAAATGTAGATGGTACCAGATTTGGCCTGAAATTCCTGATGTGAAATCCAAACGTACGCTGCAACACAACATCATGCATAGCACACTTGCACTAATCTGAAGGTAGGTATGTAACCATGTATCGCGGTCACTATGCATATGCACATACAGTACGTGCCTTGCATTGTTAGTCCAGGGAGTCGCTACAGTAGCAACTCCCTGCTGCATTTAATGCACCCTGGTGGAACATTGATCTCTACATTAACTGGATTGGCGGAAAAGATCTTGGCACTGATGCCATCGAAAACTACCCCATTGAGTGAACCATCATGGCAGAAAACACACTTTGATGATTACCGTAACGCTGGAGGCTGTGTGAGTGTTGAGAAGCAACAAGCAGCTGATCCAGTTAATATAGAGATCAGTTATTGATACTCCTAAACTCGAAACTCATTGCCGTCATTGCCAGTTGCCTTATACGACTTAAAGGAGGAATGTGGGAGTTGTAAAATACTTCTTGCATGACTTTTTGCTCTTTCTTTCTCCAAATTGAGTAGTAGCATATCTATGTTTGCTAGGGGAGTCATTTTCGCCAGACCCCAGTCGAATGGACTTCGCGCTTGTCATGGGTCACTTTCGTATATCTCACTCCTAGCCACTCACTTACCTCGACATCTCTGTAGTAGTCGTGCATTTAGTAGTCTTAGAACGGCCTTTGCTTCCACAATTTAGCCTGCATGCTTCTTCTGTGCTTCACCATCTGTTGTGTCAACACCTTTGCATAGCATCGTGTTCTTAAGTGGGTTTATACTGTAGCTTGCACAGCTGCACGCCCTAATATGAAACATGCCAACGCCATGACCCAATGAGAGGAATACTTTAACAGTGTGTACATTACTGTGGTAATGTTACAGTCAACGCAGCAGGCCTTTCATATTAATTTGTTGCCTACACCTGTACAGTAGCTCATTTAAATGAACTTTTACCAGCCATGCAAAACCCTTGTGTGAAGTGCTTGACAAGTCAGTGGCCTGGTTGTGGGTCAACCCACACTATTAAGCCCACCATACCTAAATTCAACACAGTTTGTCATATTTTTAAAGCGTGGATACCATGTAGTACAGTAAATACAGTATCTGTGGCACGTAATTGGGAGTTATTCAGCTGACCCTCCAAAGTTTCATGCCACATAATGTAATTAGTAGACTCAAACATCACTGGCAGGTTTCATTTTGGTGAGTTTAATAGGTCTTGGGTGGAATGTGATAAAACTTTGTGTAACAAAACCTACTGTATTCCTTAACTGTATGCTGCTTTGTATCTTGAAAAATTTCCACCACACTCGTTTTGTTTTGTTCTGCAGTATTCTTTGTACCATTTTGTTTACTATGAATGTTTGCAGTTTTTTTAATGTTGCAGTTACTGTATCTGTCATTTCATTCTACCTAGCTTTGATGATATTCTAGTACATAAAAATAAAACAATCTCTCAGTGTGCAACCTATGTACAATCTACTGGATACTATGCAGTTGGGGAGAGTATGTCTTAGCAAGTTCTCTTCAATGACAATCAAACCTTTCTTCATTTCTATTCAGCATTTTCTAATTTTGTCCAATAAGCAGTATCAAAGTGAAGATTTGCAGTAGTTTCTTCTGCACCTTTAGGCCAGGAGTAAGACATTTATCAACTAACATCAAGTGTTCAGGACAATTCTAGGGTAAGAAATGAAGTAATTTCCTTGAGAGGAGAGATCCATCATTACACAGAGCATTGCAGAGGCGACAATCTTTGATGTAAATATTATGTACATACGACACTACAAAGGGGATCTGCGTATCCCGGATGAATAACACTCAGGAATCTGACCTTGATTGGGTTTGGAGGAGATCCCTAACATTCCCTCCTCCATGTCAACATTCTGTGGGAAATGGTGTACCATAACCGCAGTGAGAGACTGACGTTATACTCGTAACCACGGGAACGGATTCGACGGAGTGTGTCTCTGGTAATAATGCATAAATGATACCAGACACTATTCTACTTTCACTCCCCTAATTATTCTTCATTTCAGGGTTCAGGCTACTCCTGCAGGTGTTCAACGTCACCTCTGGAACAATTGAGGAGTGCACACGGTTCCTGCGGGAGGGTCACGTGGTGGCCGTGGCTCCCGGAGGGGTGAGAGAAGCTTTCTTTAGTGATTCCAATTATCAGCTCATCTGGGGCAAAAGAGTAGGCTTTGCAAAGTGTGCGATTGAAGCTAAGGTGGTAAGTTACGATTCCTGAGTCAACTTTCTTAAATGTTCCCTTCAGCGGTGGCTGTCCTGTTCTATCCATCCACCAGGAATGGTGCTACAGATAGGTGCTATATTTCTGTAGATTTATTACAGACATGCAACTTGTTTTTATGTCATATGTGAGTCGCACATAGTTAATAATACAGTACCCTTTGTAATAACACAATAGTGCTGAAAGCACTCTGCTGGTGTCAGACAATATACAGTAGGCATTAAACATGATTATGGAAGTTTTTTTTAATGAGCAAAGAATGCAAGCATTTACTTGTATGACATTCTTATGTGGTATGAAGCCCATGCCTTCATGGGGGTACATCTTTCAAAACTGTCTTGTATGGAAATAGAGATACATTCCATGTTTGTTTTGGTTTTAATTTCAACTGGAACTTCATGGGATTATTCTAAAGAGGGAGGAGTATGTAAAAATAAAATTAAGGGATAGTTTAGGGATAATTTGTAGGGTATGTATAAGGGTGAAAAATCTCTGAAATAGTTGTTTACATCAAACTGTGCAGTCAGAGTATTTTGGGATGTATGGTTTTGTATTTGTAGTGATTTAGAATTGCTAAAAGCATATGTGTGGGGGTTATGACCACATATATCATGCACTTTGTTTTGTTTTTTTGTGAGGTATAAGGAAGAAGGAAATTAGAGATTGCAAGGGTTGGGGGGAGGGAGGAACTTCCCAAAACAATCAAGTGCAAAGCTGGCAACTCAGACTTCACATAATGCTTATCTCATTTTACGAAGCAATTTCATAAATTTGCCCAGTATTATTAAATGTTATATATAAATGTTATATATGTTACATAATTTATTATTGCTTGTTGCAATAAAACATTTTGCAGTAGCTGGATTTCCTCACTGTTGTTTGATTTGCCTTGCAGCCAATCATCCCAGTATTCACACAGAATTGCAGGGAAGGTTTCAAATCCCTGGGGTTGTTCAAACCATTCTTCACGTGGCTCTACGAGAAAACGCGCCTACCGGTAGTTCCAATCTATGGAGGATTTCCTGTCAAATGGAGGTAATCATTTGTTTAAAATTGATCAAAAAAGTATTCATTCTGCAACTGTTTTGATTTGGCAATCTGCACCAGAAACTGTTAGAGTAATAATTTGAAGAATTGATTTTCATATGAAATCAAGATGCAGTTTGTTTTGGAAAATTTGTTTTGTAAACATGGACGAGCAGTTCATTGTAAAATTCACCGTAAAGCTGTAGAAGTTAAAGTAATGCTTTTGTTTTTTTTTTCTTTAAATATAATGTTTAACAACTTGTATGGTAGAAACACAAAGTTTGGTCCTTGTCACAGAACATAAAGAATTCTGATATCGATAACTGCACTGACTGTTTACATCAACCATCTCATCAGATTCATGCTTCAATGTTCCGTAAATTTCTGCTCACTGTTCTCATGAGTCCGTATTCAATCAGCCCTTTTCTTTTGCTTTTGACCACTCCCTCATGTTATTGGTATTTCAGGTCATGTTTACGTGTGGTAGGTTGTCCGGGATCTGCGAATTTGTTTTCCATTGGTGTTGTTAGGTACTAAAACTTTTGAACATTTATTACACTCTCATTCTCGATCCACCTCATTGTCAAGGACTTTCATCGGAGAACCAATCCCATACCGAGATGGACTCACCCCAGAACAATTTGCATCGCAGGTAATTGCTCTCATTCTCTTTGACAATTTAAAAATGCAACAATTAGGCAAACAGAATGAAAGTCAGAGCTTTGCATCCGCGGCCTGCATGCTATGAAAACTGCCAAACAAAATTTTCAATATTTTTTTCAAAATTTTTCGGGGGGTTGGAAATTGAATAATGTGCCGTAACATCTAATTTCAGAATCATGAACTTTGTTGAATGGTGTTTCACAGACACATTCTGTCATATGTAGCATTAATCTAGCATTAGATGATCTAACATTAATTTTCACCATCATCATGTGTCATGTCCTTCTCCAATCCAGTGATCTTATCCTTGTTTATTATATTTCATTCATAATTACATGCATTGAAAACTAATGAATAATAAACAAAGTAAAAAGCCACAATGTTTCCATTCCTTTCTGGATGCAATCTATGGCTTTTATTCTCTTGGCCTTGAATCTTTACATTGATATTAGTAGTTGTTTAGTTTTTTTTGCCATATTAATTTCGGAGTTAAGCCCACAAATTCATTTTTTTGAAGGAGGGGGAGGGACTAAATTACTTGAAGTCATTATTTCTCTGTTACGTTTATCACTTTTTGCAGGCCAAAAAAGGAATAGAGACACTGATCGAAAAACACCAGAAGATTCCAGGAAGCATAATAAGTGCCTTGTTGAATAGACTGCAGTAACAAGAACAAGATGGTTCGCACAATGTGTTTCTTTCTGTCATCGCAACAGAGGAGCATGCTGTTGGTGAAGTATTATCTCTTGGGTGTGTCGCATGTTTACATGTCAGCTACGTTCAAGTAAAACCTCTTTCTTCACATGTTTCAAATGATGTGTGGTAACCAGTTCTGGTTTCTTAACAAAGAGCAATGTCAAATATGCATTGAGGCTATTGTATGAGTTTGTTGAAACGGTATATTATAGTACATATGCAAGCGAAATGTCGCCTTGGGTTCGTCAGGATCTAGATACAAACAGAGTGAAAATAATTATTGAGGTACTGTAGAAAAGTCTTCACTCAAAGAAATTAAAAAACACATTATTGTAACTTCAGAAAACAGCCTTATTTGAGTCGTTCATTCAAGAAGTTGCTTCCAGGGTAAAATCAGCAAGTAATTAAAACTTATTTGAAAATAATATGACAAATATCAAGTTTTGTTTTGAAATAATCAATTTGTGCTCGTAATGGCATCAAAATCTCTCTACATAACGGCAGACAAACCTTTATGCGTAACTGGCGTAAGATCGCTGTGCGTCAACCTGTTCATCTCTGGCATTCATGTACGTGTGTCATACCTTCATCAAAACTATGTGTGTAACCTCCATCAACCTGTGCATGACTGGCGTCGGTGCACGTACATAACCTGCGTCATTCGGCTCTGTAGAGGTGTAGAGATGTCAGTGAAACGTCTGGAATTCAGTATAGTTTCTACTTCGATCAAAGCAGTTTGCAAAACTTCACGGTTGATAAGTTGTTGTTGCCTCAGAACCCCATGAAGGTGTCTGATCACAGATGGGGTTCAAAGGGACAAATGTACATGTTGCATCTCCCTCACCTGGATTTACTCTCAAGAAGGCAATGGCTGCATACTCTCTGACACATCACAGAAGATGTGGAGCTGAACATCCACTGCATCATGTCACTTTAATCATCTCGGGACGTTAGTTGTAGACAAGTTGGGTGTATTCTTCAGCCATTCTCAAAACTCTTCATTCATCACAACTTCGTGTTATTTTGCATCTCTTCTACATACAGTACTTCTTGCTGAAGTGACCTGGGTACTAGCAGGAAGAGAGCAGTGAACCCCAACAGGTCATAGATCGAGCATGTAACTAAGAGCAGGCCTCTCCTTGTGATTGGTTTCTCTCTCAGTGACACTTGAACTGATCCTTTTCTGCATCCCAACATATTCCCAATGTCCTTTCTGTGAGTAGTTTGTCTAAATAGACAGGAATGGATGGAGCTTACTTGGACTGTCCAACACCTGCCTCTCGTTGCTGAGCCTCTGTGTCAACTGAAATCTTCCCTAAGTATGTTAACTAGTATCTGAACAGTCTTAGTGGTAAAATCAATGCTTCTAACGGAGCCTTAACAGTTGTCAACATAAAAACAAGTGGGCGAGATGATGTCCAGAGCTCTTTGACCCACTTCATCCTGGTTGTTGACCTCATTATCAGCTGCAGTCTGTTTCAGTTCCTTACCTGCACAGCATGGGGAGGATGTAGCACCGAAAAGGTGAAGACACTTTCTATACTCTTGAGGAGACTTAATCAAATCACCCTCTTTCAACCAGAGAAACCATAAAGCATCCCTGTCAGACTGGATCACCCCAACCTGGTAAAACATCGCCCCTATGTCCGCTACCAAGGCTACTTCGTTTTGTCTGAACCGGAGAAGCATGCCTAATACGTCGTTCATCAGATCTGGTCCTTTCAACAGCTTATATCGCTGAGCGTCGTCCCATTTCATTTGGCCGTACAGTCATACACAACTCTTATCTTTTCTTTGTGTGGATGCATTGATGGGTGGTGTGGTGAATACCAAGACTTACCTGGTGTTCATTCCGTATTATTTACCAATCCTGCATGTCCACTTGATATGCAGCCTTTGATTTCTCCTGCATACTGTAGTTCTTAAGCATCTCCTTATCAGCGGCTAATTGTCTCCTACGAGATGCAAGGCAAGACTCTGCCATAGTTTACTGTAAGGTATACTATGGTCATCATACTTCCAGAGCAAGTCTCTCTCATAATGTTCATCTTCAGTCAGTTTTATGGTCGACTCCATGATCTTGCAAGTCCAGATATCCTGGACAGAGTCTTGTTGGTCGGACATAACCGCTATTTTATATTGCCCGTGACTTCTGTACTTCTTGTAACAACTTACCCACATAAATGCAACGGCTAGTTATTCTATCACTTCATGTACCACATGGTCCCATCACAGACTAACCTTGTGGAGTCTTCACTGCATACGGGTCAAAATGTCAGTACCCTGCTCAACAGTCGCTGATGATTTGGAGTTAAGTAGCCCCTCCACCATTTTCAGAAGTTAAAAAAAGCAACGGTGAAAGTGGTGTGCCCTGAATGACACCTTTGTGGGTGTGGCATGTGGTCTTGAAATCGCTGTAACTTGTGAACTGCGTGTCTGAGAATGCTTCAAATTTTGATTTTATCCCTACATAATGCAGTAAGTTGACAACAAGCTCCTAATATATAGGGTAGCTAATAGATCGAGAAATAACCTCTAAGTGGCACCATTTTGCATCTCAATTATCAAAAATTCTGGGGGTGAGTTTGAACCACGTCCCTCAACCCTCTCTCCCTGGCACTGTTGTATGCACTTCACATGTGGCTGCCTCCCTCTCTTGAAAATCTGTGGAGGATGTTCTGTTCTTCCTCTGAACATGCATGAACATTCGCGGTGAAGACTCACAATGTGTTTCCAGTACGTTTGCTCTGCGTATTGCTGTCATTTATTTAGTATAATTTGCTCTGTCCAGGACTATAGCACTGAATGTGAACTGTCCGTGTTATACAAGTATGGGTATCACATATGCTTAAAATCGGTCGGTAAGATATATAAGTGAAACGTGTTTGTTGGAATACTACATCCCTCCACGCTTAGTGAAAACCTATCACAATGCAACGGTGAAACAAAACCAACTTGGTCTTTATGCAAATTATCTCTGTCGAACCCTACCTGATTACAGCATACTGTAGGCTCACCAATGGGCACTGGCAGCATTACACTTCTTGACATAAGTCTTTTGTACGTGATTTTTTGCACCCTGTGCAACTTCCTGGTTATTCATCACCCACTCTCGGCCTTGCATGCGCTGGGGGGGCGTTTATCGTCCCTAGACTGTGAGGGACATCTGTATTTCCAACAATGCATGTGCTGCCTCTTCCAGACCTCTAGTTCGTGCTTGGTGAACACCCAGCCTGGTCTCTAGGTCATCCAATGCATCAATGAAGTGATCCCAAGCAAGAAGATCTAACAAGTCCCATGTATCTCTAGGATGTGCAGAGTTAAGGTGTCAGTCGTTTGATGTCCTGAGCAAATTGGGGTATAGTTCCTCCTCTACCTCATGTTGAATGCCATAATTGTATTCGTTTCAACTGGTTTGGTGCTTCAAACAGAGCCACTTTGCCAGGACATCTACAAGATGGAACACTTCTGTTCAAATATGTAGAACATGTTTAGAATAATGACAATTTATAGGCCATATTCGTTAATCTGATGTGTGAAAGTTACTTTAAAATGGATTATCATGGTCCCAATAACATCATGTGCACATCCCCTTCAGGGTCCTCTGCAACTTCAGAATGAGGCCAAATCGTGAGTGTAAATCTAGTCACATGACATCCAAAGTCAGGGCCAATCTGCATGAGTCTCTAATCGGTTTGTACACGTAATGAAAGAAACGATGATAACTGATAGTACTGTATGTTAGTGATGGTTTAAAGGCCAACCTTCAATTTTTACCTCAGCTGTCTGCTTTACAGATCGCAGTAACCTCTGTTACGTAAGCTACGAAGTGCATTTAAAATACAGTGCGATCTGCCACTCTGTCCATTCTCCTTGTGCAAGTGAGATTATGGATGAAGGGATGAGATGCAGAGAAGTATTAGAAATCATTCCCGTGGAGTCTGTAGTTGTCTGCCTCCTCCCAAGTGCTATACTTACATAATTTTTATCCATAAGGTCACTTGTTTTTTGTTTGTTTTTTTTAATGCCACCCTGCCTCCACCTGAACACCTTGATACATAACACAGTGCATAATGCTTATTTCACAGCGCAAAAAGCCTTGTGTAATTTAATTCATGAATTATTGGTGTGCCCTTCCTGGAAACTTTGTCGAGTATTAAGCCTGTAACCTCAATTGCCCCATGTTTATGGAGCCTATATACTGTACACCAGATCCTCAGCTGCCACGCTGAGTTAAAATGCTTTTAATTCTTATCACTCTCCTACTGGCTTACTGTGCCTGTAATCTGGCCTGGGTCACATCGATCACAAGGTGGTTGCCCTAGTTTTTATTTCTTGATTGATTCTTGATTAGCGTGACAGCTCACACTGCCAAGCAGAAATCACAAATCTTAAGGTACTCATACACCACAAGTGAAGAAAGCAAAGCATCTCAAGCATTTATGAAACACTTTCTTGAAGACCATAGTCAAGCAGTTGCTGGTTTCATCAGGTTTGCTTTCTTCCTGCCCTGGAGGCCTATAATGACAACCCATTTCATTTGTTCAAACCGCTGGGCAAGGAGCTAGGCTTCATGTATGCTTGTATTATTGTTGTGGTCTTTTGCACAACGTAAGGAAAACGATATGCTCCATGTGCTCACTTGTCTCCACTTGTTCAATGAGAAGCCATCCAGCATCCAAATGCTCAACCATTAGATGCTGTACAAACCAATGTTTGAAACGCTTTGGGTCTGAAAGCAACTTTACAGTACATTACTGAAGCAAAAATGTATAGTTGTGTGACTGCAAAGGTAGAACTGTCAGAAAAGCTAATGGAGTTGAAACCAAAAGGAAATATACACATTTGTTTATTAATTTCTATATTAAATGGAGACATTTTTATATTTAAATTGTATAAGAGATGTTTTACAGTCATTTTTTCTTGATACTGATTGAAACAATGAGAGCAGTAACATTAATGGCAATATTTTGTCCAGTTTGTAATAAACTGAATGCTGCTTTTCTTAAGACGTATATGATTTACAGGTATTTTTCAAGACATTACATTCAGCTCAGATCAAACAACTTAAACTCTTTGTCTCAAATTAATTAACCCAGTCTTATCACTAAGTTCTCTAGTTGTATTTTTTATTGTCAGCATGCATTATTAATTTCTTTCAAATTTATCAGTACTAGAGGTAGAGAAAGCAAAACTTTTATTACAAGTTGTGCCACATTGCATTGCCACACTGTGCTGTGTCATTTATTCATCTATTTTCAAAATGATCTCTTTATTCATTGCTATGGATCTATGTGTCATTTTACTGTTGGAGGAAGGCTGTGATTACTGTAAGTATTCCTGAAGTTGTAAAAGTTTTAGCACAGTAAAACATGTTTTATACCAAAATCGGTATCATTGAAATGTCACTCTATTTACCAAGTGGGAGAAACTTCTATTGCAACCCATGGGATTGCAACACAGGAGTGTGTGTGATGAGAATTAAACACATTTTTTTTCCCTTTTTTATGTCAGTTTAATGTCAGTATTCACAATTTTATGGAGGTATGTGTTTAAAATATTTAGTCTTTGCAGATACTCTGAGCTTCATTCAAAGAAGCCTGCAAGTCCCTCCAAACACAGTGTGCTTTAATCAAATATGTTTTGGTTGTGAGTGCAATGAAGGCAAACAACTCATCGCCACATTACAAGCTGATAAATGACTATGGCAATGTGGACGTGGTAGGATGTGGTAATTCGTTATTAGTGTACCACATGTACAACCTAAATAAAAATACTTTTTAATTGTGTCAGTGTTCATAAAAATCACATCTTTAACAGAGAACATTTGGAATGAGAAACTCGTCTTCTGTGTAAGTTTGCTTCCCAAGATTCATCTGAATGTAGGTACACATGAGACTTTAAATCAAGTCAAGCATAGGCTCAAATCTCAGATCTCATTTTTGTGTCATTGTTACTTTGTGGCAGTTTTCCTCTCTGGCGATATTCAAAGATTTTTTATTGGTGCAAAGTGATTTACACACATTTATGAATGCAAAGGTTCCTTACAAAACTGCAGTAGCGTGACTGGTGATGTTAATCCTCTTTGTAAATTTTAAGTCAACGAACAATTTCCAGTCTTTTCACTTCTCTGAGATTATGTTTTGCAAGTCAATGGTCGGTCAAGCTTGAAACATGGTTACTAGTGTTTGCACTGGGTACACAACCTACAGTGGATGTCAGAATTCTACAGTATTTTGAGATTGCTAACTGGATTCTATTAAAGTGACAGTAACATTCATTGTATGTCCAAAATACCAGTGTGTTGTAAAGTCATGTGACACGACTAATTGCTTTGCATACATGTTAATGTAACACCATGTCATGTCTTGTGTAGGGTCATGATAAGGAGATCATCTCAGGTATGTACTGTTCATGATGAAGGTTGTCACATGTGCCATGCATGTACATTTACATAGTGAAAGTTTGAACTGGGTCTTAGCATGATCATCAGTGCCCGAGTCAGAAGACGTACAGTACTAACATTCACATTCTGTGTAGGGGTGAATGTCAATGAACATGTAATGAAAATTGAAACTGCTGGTTTGTTTTGTTACAACTCTGGATGTACATATACCTCAAAACTGCTCAGCATCATCAGCTGTGTTGTTTCATGAAAAATGAATTATGGAGCATTTATGTATCAATCATTAAAAAAAAGTCATGTCGACTGGAGCATGCATTCTTCAGTTGGTAAATCCATTCATTAATAAAAAGTAAAACACTGTAAATTACTTTGTTCTTTACTATGAAGTCCTTCTCTTTTCTATGAAGTTCTTCAATGGGTTATGTCTGGATCTTGATTACGGTAAACAAAAGTGAAATTGAGACGAGGTGGGTAATGACACATTGGACTTGCAATAGTGTCTGTGATAGTGATACAAGCATTTCCAATGGCACTGTATGCTGTAGGTACTCTGCATTTTAATTCAAGGTACATGTAGCAATGCTGAGGAGCACCTGAAGTCACACCCCTACCCACCCCCTCCCACAAAATGCTGACTTTTATGGGGGAGTACAGTATACCAGTGCAGTTTATATTCAGAGAGTGACTTGAAAAATAGATGGAATGTTGATGCATCAGTTTGACAGATGTATAACCCGGCCTAGTCTATCAAAGAAGTGTCACTGACTGCCATAACAGTGGCATTTAAAATAAAAAAAAAAACCAAAGGGAAAGTTCTTCAGAAAAACTTGAGTATTAGCAGCTTGAACTTAGGGGAAAAATCTACCATGCACTTAGATGTCACTTTCACTGCATGGGACTAAATCCGACCAAGCTGCCTTATAGTAATCTCTATACCCCTGACCTTGATGGCTTTTAAAGGGAAATGGGGCATTCAGAAAACACACACACGATACACAAAGGAAATAGCTTTAGTCATTGTTATTCCATTCAGTTTCATCAATAAACATCTGCCAATGCTCATCTCCTCAAAACATGATCCATGTGGCGAGTAACAGAAGATGCATCATTTGAATTTTGAAGTGTTTGGGTGAACAAAATATTGTTGAGCAACAAATTACTGCATTGATCTCTGAGGGACTTATTTCTTGAAAAGAAGGCTACTACAGTATTCTTCCTTATTTTGAATGATCTATCATTTTATGTCCACAAACATTGGTTTTAACAATATGATTGTTTTCTGTAGTTCCCTTTAAGTGTGTAAAAAACCAGGACCTTCATTTTCAAAAGGCGGTTTATATTGAAGTTGTACCTACGTATTAATTTTTTACAAAACGAAATATTACAGAGAAATGCATAACTGACACCAACTGTGACTTGAGCCAGAATGCACCAGTACATTGTGGTGTCAATGATCCAGTTGTGAGCTTTGTTCTCTGAATCTGACAATGTAGCATTACATTGTAGCAAATGTCACAAGCTACCTATATGCTTTATATGAAATATGACACATGTACAAGCTTCTTGTTCTTGAGATCACGTCTATAAGGTTTCCACAATTTGACCCATGTTGACCTCGAATAAGCTTTCACCTCCACTAAAACCTAAAAGATTCTTGAGATACTGAATATGGCATATCTGTCAAAGCCTTGCCTTCTTGAGATACAATGTCTATAAGAGAACTTCATAATGTGACCCTGTTGACCTCAACTGATCTTTGCCCCTAACCAAAGACTAGAATTTTTGTATACTCAGTGAGATATACATACGAAATATGAGATCGGTCCAAGTTTCCCACGTTGAGATCATGTTTACGATGTTTTCACAATTGACCCCCGTTGACCCTGAATGACCTTTGACCACTAAAATCGATAGGAATCGTGTACTCATTGTGCTACACCTGCATATCAAATGTGTGGGATTTGTCCAAGCTTCCCTTCTTGAGGTATAGTGTTTGTAAGGTTTTAAATTTTGACCCCTGTTGAACTCAAATATAAAACCCTTGACATCCACCAAGAACAATGTTCTTGTACTTCATGAGCACCAGCGTACATACTAAATATGGGATCTGTCCAAGCTTCTAACAAATGATCTTACACTGTGTATGTTGGTAGCATGTAGTCTCTTAAACTTCCCGCAATCTTCCAAAGACATCTGGTGGTCATGCAAATTATGCATTATAGCAGGCTCCCTCAGATGGCAGTAGTCATGTTACTTGTAGGAGCAAAATGGCTTTGAAAAGATCCTGTGTTTATATCGTAGGAACTTTTGCAAAAAAAAAATAGTTTTTGGAAAAAAGTAAAAATTAGTTCCCTCAAATCCCACTTAACTTGCCCCAAAAGACACTTTTTGACACTGAAAAGTGAAAAACATTGCACCAGCCCCTTTGCATCTGCATTCCTTCTAACAACGCACATAAAAATTCAAGGGTGTTACTGGAAGGGATTTACTTAAGGTAAATCACCGCAGGATGGCGATCAGTGGCACATCACATAATTTTGTCATGTGGAATTTTTGTCGAGTGTAATTGATTCACATGGAAGCCTGAATTATAGTTATCTGTAGCTGTCTTTCTGGAGCCAGTACAACTATCATTCTTAGCAGCCATCGAGTGATGGTAGTGTGGGAAACAAAATAAAATACATGTTGAAACATTTTGAGTATCAAAATTTTATTTAATTTTTTATAAACATTATAAATCTTTACAATTCTTATCTCATAGACTTCTGTGCTTCAAAAATGTCATCAACATGTAGATAATCTTAAAAGACAAAACTCATGTTTTGATATTCTTCACTGTAGTGGGGCAGTGAGGACAACAGATTCTGATGAGAATGAGAGCTGACATCTAACCAGTGAAAATACTGGCACAGTCTCCACGGTGACAGTGATGAGATGGCCAATGCCATGTATAAGGATATTGAGTGGTAGTTATATTGTACTTAACACATTAGCATGCTGAATACTGTTTTTCATACTACATTAAGACAAAAGGTAAGTGTGGTATATCTTGTGACCAACAACATCTCCTTTATACGCCTTTTTTATCCCCTCACATTGATTTTATCCTACTCAAGTAGCGAACAATAAGTTTCAGTTAGACGTTAAATGCCTAGGTTCTCTTGAGCTGTATTTCAATTTGTAGTGACTTGGCTAAGATGCCCGTAACCAAAAAAAGTGTATAAAAAGAGAAGGGGGAAGGACTTTCTGACCAGTTCAGTGTCTAATTCTTCATGAGCATTCAGTGCAATTTCAAATAGAAAACAAGGAAGGGTGGAGAGTATGACCTTCTCTTGCCTTTAACACAAAAAATATAATTAATAGCACAAATGTTGTCACCCACCAGCTAGAAACCAGCTTACCCAGAGTGTGAACACTGTAACTGTTAGCGTCTATACCAGCATCAAGTTGAATTAGGATTACGTGGGAATAGTTCCAAAGTACATGCAGTGCTACAGGTAAACCCAGGGAAATGGGAGAAAAAAAATGGGTGCTGAATATTCATGATCTATTAAATGCAGATTGCAAAAATACAGACCAATTGGTCTTTGAACCTAACACAGATTAATACAAAATTCATGATTTACTGATTTCTTCATGATTTCATTGAATATTCAGAATAATATGCAGCTCTGTAATGTAGATATCATAGCCAAGCAAGATAATGCACCTATAATTGCTTGTTAAGCAAGAGAAAGCATTTTCAAGAATGTTACAGGAGGTAATATCTGAAAACGTTTAAGTAGCTAGACCCAGACTTTAGAAGTAGAAACCAGACTTATAAAACTAATGTTGAGATGTGTGTTAAAAGCAAAACACAAGACCGACGGACTTTGGAATAGTTTGTTAATATATGAATGTGCATCATGGGGTTGGTCAAGTAGCAATTTAACTGCCATTGAAAGCACATGAAAGATTACAAAACAGAATAGGAACGTATCTCTGGTAGTGTATCACAGTAAGTGACATCCTATTAATCACGTCTGCATGTGAATTTCACAATTACTGACAAATCATGAAACAAGAACTGTTTTTCTTGGCAGTTGGTTATAATCACCACAGATTTATGAATTCTTGATCATTTCTTCATCTCCAAGAAAAAAGTTCTCATGAACAACTGGCATAATTTCATAATTATCTGGGTTGTCTTTCACACCCTCAAATGTATCTGTTGAGCACTGATTCGTATTTCTCCTGCTGGCCTGAGGTCTTCTTTGGATTACCCTGTTCCTTGATAAACTCCTGAAAATAAATCGTTGGAAAATATCATTAACAGGAGAGTGACTGATAGTTTAACTTGACCCTTTTTACCTCAGTCAAAGACACACCAGTGCAAACATTTAGTTTTTTTTTTTATATTAGATAATTTACAAATAGTACTGATTATTTCTCATATGTCGTTAAGGCTACTGTACACTGATAGTTTGCTCAAACTGATGATGCCATCAACCGTACACTGGTTCGTGTTCAAAAACGTTTTGCTTAGTCCCTTGGGACTATGATGTTGTTGCTGCCAGTTAGGTACTCACTGATGAGTTCACTCACAGCATCAAAACTCCCCCTTCCCCTGCTTTAAAGTGCTGAGCATCAAGCAAGCAGGCAACAGGTTCCATTTTTATGGTTCTTCACCCGGAGTCAAATTTACCTCCTGGTAACATGACCTCCCAGTTGGAAGGCCGGTGCTCTACTGACTTTGGGCCAACCAACAACAAGATTCAAAGGATGCTAATTACCTCACAGTCTTCCAGAGTTGCACTTCCTTTGGCTATTTTAAGACCGATGCCTTCAGTAAATGTCGAATAACGATCCTGGAGAGTGGAAAACAGCACATGCCGAAAAATAAAATTTACTGTATAAGTGCAGCCCAATCAATGTTTCATTCCTCAAATCTGGATCAATCAATGAAAAAGGGTGTCCACTCCTAGTATAATTCATACAATGTACAAACAACCTATTCTATGTATGTCATAAATCTCCTTAAAAAGCCTGTAAAACCATTTAGAACAGGGGGACAACCTATTTTGATTGTAAAGGCCAGCTATGAGCAACGAAAAATTGTCTGGGTCAACTAGACCGACGACCGGCTGCTGATATAAAACCTTAAATTCTGGGGACTTTCAAACAACGTAAATCTCAATTCACGAAAACATAATCTCAATATAGTATTGTTGATAGTGGGGAAATAAAGGCCTACATGGCAGCATTCAATGAGATGTTTGGTAATGACACAAAAAAAAAACCCTGGCAGACAGCATGCGGCCTGCAGGTTACTTATCCCTGATCCAGAAACCGTGACATTTTCCCAAGTTTCAAAATTTGTTTTTTTCTCTTATGCATATATATGTACACCAATGGCAGCACTTTGTTTGTATGACTGCACATAAACCAAGTATCTTACTTTATTTGCACAAATTTAAATCCAACATCTGGTTCTTTGCAACCATACACCAGGCATTTCATTTGTTTGTGCACATACACTCTGTATGTCGATTGTTTGAACGCACTCACTGAGAATTTCATTTGTTTACACACATACTCTATCCATTTGTTTGCACACATACACCAAAAATTTCATTTATTTGTACCCATACACTGAGCATTCCATTTGTTTGTGCACATACATAAAAAAAATCCCTTGTTTGTACACATGACCGAGCATTTGATTTCTTTGTATCACCAAGCATTTTATTTGTTTGTACATATACACCAAGCATTTCATTTGTTTGCATATAACATACACCGAGCATAACAATTGTTAGTATGCATGCACCAAGCACTTAGTTTGCGCAAATACAGCACATTTCATTTGTTTGCAAACATACACCAAACATTTCATTTGCTTGCACACATGCATCGAACATATCATTTCTTGGCAAACATACACCGAACATTTCATTTGTACACATACACCACAGACTTCATTTGCTTGTTTCACATGCACCAAAAATGTAAGTTTTTTGTGCACATACAGCAGGGCATTTTATTTGTTTCTGTGCATACAGCAAGCATTTTATTTGATTGCATAAGAATACTGATCATTTTATTTGCTGTACACATACAACTAGCATTTTGCTTCTGTTCGTACACAGAGCATTTCTTTCTTCTTCTTTTTTGTATACGTACACTGAGCATTTTTCCGAGGTATCCATCCTCTATTATTTTGGCTGCATTCCTGAGGCCTCGGGCAAAGGTATCCATGGCCCCGATGTGAGCAATAAACATGTCCTGCAGATCTGTGGATTCCCTTCGGACTTTGGCATCGAAATTCAGTCCACCTGGTTGGAGTCCTCCTTGCTCTATGATGACCTTCATAAATTAATATGTCAGGAAATGTAACCAATAAAGCTAGTCATTTATGTCAACAATTGAGAAAGTTGCTTTTTATTTCAACATCTGGTAGACTTAACATATCTTGATACACAACGTATCTCACCTTCATAGACTGAGTTGCATATGAAATGTCCATTGGGAATTGATCCGTGTCCCATCCCAGGTCAGGAGAGCCTGTATTGGAATCCACGGATCCCAGCATACCAAAGCTGTAACATTAAGAGTGGAGTTCTTTCTTCAATGCTTGATAATCGTGTCTTATTATGTCATTTATCTCTAGATCTCTTATGTCATTTGTCTCTACAAGCAATTACAGTTACGGAAATGTTTTTCAGTGACAGAAAATCCCACTACAGCCGTACTACCTGCATCTCTTGTGTAAACACAATTTCAGCTTGGTCTGCCCTGTGCGTACTCAAGCAAATAGGCTACATAGTTTAAGTGACAACTACTCACCACAGGCAAGATGGAGGCAGGGTGCAAGGTGGGAGAGAGTGATCACAGAAAGGTATTTAAGTTACTTACCATCACTAATCGCACTTCCCCCCTCCTTCGACAAGTACGGACAGAGAGACGAAAAGGGCTTATGGGAATTTTCCCTGCATACTCAAATCTCTCAAATCAATAAAATTTCAGAGAGAGAAATCAATGTGAAAGCTGTGATTGCAATCTACTAATCATGAGTCAAACAAAAGACACAATTTGGTGACCATAGAGATCCCTCTATAGTACTCGAAACCCTCTACGATGCCAGGGCTCAAGTCTATGACAACTAAAGGCTTCATCACTGTTGGTATCCTAGGGTACGTATCATCCCTGGAAGAGACTTACGAAGATGCCATCAGTATGTCATGGTGATACTGGTGGCCTGCTAGTGTGGTGTGGTTGGGCTCGATGTTCAGTTTGAAGTCCCCGTCGAGCCCAAACTGCTTCAGGAAAGCAATCACCGTCATTGCGTCTGTGATGAAGGCAAAATCGAACAAGCAGTCATAATGCTCGAACTGAGTTTAATTTGGAAAAGTAGCTGCATCAAGTGAAGGAAAACAACTTGCCAACATAACTTCAAGTAGTACAAGAGAGCAAAGTATAAATATATAAACCACCAGTACAGTATTAATTAAAACCATCATTCACAACCGAGTATACTTATTCAAAGAGCGTAAGAGTGAAATTAGGTGGAGAGTTAATTACTGTGTTCTTGGGGGTGATGCACTTAAAGTACATCCGACAAGAACAACATGTTTTGGATCATCTACCAATTTAATCATTAAAAACCTTGAAAATAGATGCAATTTTCTTCAAAATGCATCAAACTTTGACCATTTTGTAAACGAAATGAGTGCTGTTTTACAATTTCCTCATGGATAGACGTAAGCTAAATATGCAAATCTGTTAAAACAAGGGAGGTATGACTTGGTATGACTTGAGTTATCTTTGTTCACTTAAGCTTATTTCAGGGACAAGTGAGAATATGATATGCCCAGAGGGTTTTATTCTAAATGCATGAACTGTCTTCTCTAAATACATTGTCACTTATCAATGTGAAAACAGTAATCAAGAAATTCTGAGGCAATATACATAAAGGCCGCACAAAAGAAATACTCATGATGAAATTGTCCCTCTTAAACTCCATTACATTTTCATCCTCTGGTTGATTACACAAAACACCTCAGGGAGAAAATAAGACACACTGCAGCCTTAACATCTAACAAAGTCATTTGAAGAGGTTTGTGCTCAATGGAGCATTTGCTAATTCATTATTACTGCATTGTGGGCAGAATGAATGCAAAAACACTAGAGGGAACAGATCAGGTGACAAGTTTGACATCTGATCATACCCTACACCGCCTTTGATGTTATGCAGAAATCTTAAGAAGGACAGACACTGCATGGACACATTGCAACACTTCACATCATCATATCTGAATTTTCATAAAACTTTGAAAGGCCAAATCTTAACTAGAGCACCAACGGTGCATATAGGCTCATACCTGCACACCCTGAGTGTATATATCAGTATTATGTCTATATCATGCCATAGGAACCACCAGCAGTATCATTAGATTGAATCACCAACATTGCATGTACAAGAGAATCTGTAGGACTGCATAACTTGCACGATATCATAAACTAGAGCACAGACAGTGCAGAAGTTGGATCTTTGTCAATAAATTTGTGATACATTTAAGGCACACTACCACGTTACAAAGCTTATAATTGCAACACTATTCAAGTTTGACATATAATAATTATGAAACTGTCATTTTTTGTACATTTTCTATTGGTTTGTACTAGCCGTGGGCATATGAATCAGTACAAATGTGGAAAAATGGTTGCAAATTTTCCAAAACCAATTTAAATTATTAACTACTTGTTCATTAGTGTTCATTTGAAACTTGACACAAAGTTGGCATATTTGGGAAGATTAACTGACAAACTAAAAGTCCTCCTCACATGTATAGACCTTTTTTTGAATTTCAGTTAGGACACAACCTACTGTAATTTCAGTTAGTCCACCACCTACTGTATAGGACATTGTGTCCAATTTTCATGCATGAAAGCATGACGGAGAAGAAGAATTTTGAACAATTGTGAAAATATGAACAGATAGACAGGCAGACAGACAGAAGGAAAGATAGACAAATAGACAGACATACAGATAGAAAAATAGACAGACAGACAGGCAGATAGACAGATGGAGAGATAGAGAGATGGATAGATGGAGAGAGACCGATGGACAGATGGACAGATAGACAGATAGGCAGATAGGCAGATAGACAGATAGACAGATAGATAGGTAGACAGACAGGTAGATTGCATTTCAACATGAATTGTACCAATTATTGGACAGGCTTGTAAATGGAGAAACTTTGCAGGAAGTGGTCTGAATGTGATGCTAACATACAGTGCACGTTCATGTCACTGTTTCTAGGACAGAGGTTAAGATATTGCATGTTAATACAAGGGTTAAACCCTGAATTCATCTAGGCCTTATAGGCAACTTTTTTACAATGCTAAGTGACAGACAGCACAGGTGTGGAGGTAACCTGTGGCTATTACTTCATATTAGGCGACTACCAACTTAATGATTTTGAATCATATTTGGTATCTTTTTTCACAAAGTTGTTTCAAATGGGAAACCTTTGATCGCCTTGGACAAAAGAAAAGAAAAAAATTACTGTGACCTTGCCAGGATCAAATTCCCCAATCCCCATTGATGAGCTTCATTGCTTCAAATGCTACCACTTATTCCCACTGGGCAACAGCACTGGTCGACGGAATAAATAAGTGACTTGAACGGAATAAGAACTCACCACAGTCAAATCAATAAATGACCAGATTGGACTAAGAACTCACCATAATCATACTGGTGCCTTGTTGGTTCCTTTGGTTTGGGTTCAACTAGGAGTTGGCCTTTGAACCCTATTTTCTCCTTGTAAGCTTCAAAGGAAACAGATCATGATAAATATCTGACTGATCCCAATGTCAACTAGTGTAAGATCACTGAATTAAATTGAAAAGGTTCTTTCCAGAGATGGACAACTGAAGAAATTCAACAATTTCACTTGTGGCTTTAAAGATGCATTCACATCGGAGATGAGATAGATATGCAGGAATCAATGGATAACTTTTAAAAAGGGAATCCACTGGTAGCTCTACAGTATACCCTCATAGAATTGTAATAGCAAAATATTAGCATACTAAGGAGAGGTCCTACTCCCACATTTTCCACTGTCAAGTAAGAAAAACAAGTAAGAAAGTCAAGTAAGAAAAACAATAACAGTCCAGTTGGATATGACACCAGTCCAGTTAGACACCACATTAAAGAACATGCAGGCAACATGTATATTGCCAACAATAGTAGGATACCCACAGCAACTAAATTCTGAGGCTGAAAGAATGAGGAATACTCTCTTTTAAAGCAGGGATAATACAGCAGTGCAAATGTACCATTGTAGTGTAGAAATATATTAGTTGTAATTATTAATTAATTGGACCGTGTGTTAACGGTAGGATAAAGCACAATCAGGGGTTAACGCAAGCGACGCACGAGGGTACAGGATGAGTGCATCCTGGGATAGCACTAACCCCAAAGAGTGCATTATACTCTCTTTAATGCACAGGTCCAATGTTGATTAACCTTGTTCTTTCATAAACAACAATATTTTGATTTAATTTTATCTTAAAAGATGCAAGAAAAGATTGTTACTAAATAACTAGATTCCTATCGACAAAACAACCCTGAGTACCCCTGCGTGCATTATCCTTGTACTGTGTGGTTATCCAAGGACAATTAAAACTAACTGTTACGGGCTGATAGGAGCTCAGGGTTTTTACTGAGTATGAATGAATAATTCATACTTCCTCTGATGTAGGTCCTCTGTCAGTAAGTTTCTTGCCATGTGATTGTAAAAAAAGAGCCAATCAAATGAGTCCATTTATTCAATGATTTTAACGTGGTTTTCTTTTTTTCCATTTAAAAGTTAAAGTAATATAGATATTTGTGACATACATCTTACATAACTTTTGTCACTTTCGTCTTCCAAATTAGGTACAAGCATACAGTATCTCCTTAACTTTCTGCACATGATACGAAATTATCTGTCAATGGCAAATTCAGTCACAAAGTCACTTAGTAAAATGGGGCACCAAATAGTGTCACACTTTTAAGAAGTATATGTTTCAAGTATAATCTAATCTCCACATTACTGCAAAATACCATCTAAAATGTTACAAACCTTCTTTTTAGAAAAGTAAGCAACAGTTTTGATAGCTTTTACAAATTTAAGCTTGGTATCTCGTTCACATTGTGAAAGTTTAGGACGTCTTTGAAAAGTAAAATTTTCACTTTTTTTTTTCAATTTTTGACATGATTGGCATGTTTCAAGTAGTCACGCATATTCTGAAATAAGACCATTTTTTGTTAACTTTTCAGTTATTGAAACGAAAAATGCTACTAAGATGTCACAAGTTGGCTCCTGTAGTTATGGAGTCACCCATGTTCATCTAATAAATGTGGCTTGTATTGAAATTCTGTCTTCTGTAAACCATTTGCTTATCTCTTGGCAAACCTGATTAGCTTCACTGAACTTTACACAGACAATATGTGTGGTGAGCATTAACCAGCTACAGTTTATACTACATACATACAAACAACAACGCCCTATGCTCCAATGCACAACTAATGAATACTGGTGGAAAATCCCACCTACTTAAATGAAAAGGGCTGCTTCAGAATAATAGCTGTTTTATCACACACCACAAACACTTACACACTAAGTAAGAAATTCATAGGCAAACAACAATTCAACACAGGATGGTTGGAGCTGTGTCTAGGTAAACAAGTTAGTCCTTCCCAGGGGCCCTGAAAACTCATTTAATCAGCTTAAACAAAACAATCAAATACACTGTAAATAGCAACCAGCTAAGAACTGCAAATTTTCTTTGTATACCTGCCTAATACAGAAAATGAGATCTGCTTTATACTGTGAAGTCTAACTGACTGACTACTTCTCTCTTTTGTAACTTTTGATTGCCCAAAAATATCCTTTCCGATCAACAGGGGCTGGTTACTATGTATACAGTAGTTACAGTATCAGTACCTTTCCACTGTAACCAATTGTATCACCAGAACCGGTAGTAACAGGTTTCAATGCTGTTTGATTATTGCATGGAATAAGATTTAGTAGTGCCATAAAATCAAAGACACAACCATGAAAAATGGAAAATAATCATAGAATATAGGAAATAATTGTGAAACGTTGAAAGCAAGCTTGCAATAGGTGAGAAAATATTATTCCAGAAATAAACTGATTGAAAAACCCTGCAACAACTGATCAGCTTCTACCGTCACCCTTCAACATCTCTTGCACACAACTAGAGCCATCTATGTATTTAAACTGTAAGAATGTGGGGGACAAGAAAGCTATAATCAAAGTACAATAACTAGGTGTCTAATTATACCATTTGCTTTTGCTCTAAATAAACGAAAGCTTTCCTTATCAGCATGTACCCACACACACGTTTAAAATGATGAAGACAAATGCGTGGTCTTAATTTACACTCACTTTTCTACTGGAAGGTATAAATGTAATTCCCAAAGATCAATGTGACGTGAAAGTTGAAAGGTCATTCATGCATGATTCTAAAATCACAAAACTGACGGATAATAAACAAACAATTAAAGTAACATAGGTCAAATCTGTCACAGGGATACATATAGTCCCATCTTTGTATTTTGCACTCTGTGAATTTACACATTTCAATGGAACTATCAGATACTTCACAGTAGTCGCATCTGCCCACAGTTACAGTTTTAGCTTGAACTGACTGCACAAAAGAAGCTGTATCAAACCAAAAACAAGTAACTGGTATGCCCCTTCCAAAGGGTTTTCAAACATACCATCTGGATTAAAAATACCAATTACCAACTCAACAATGCACAAATTACATTAAAACAAAAAGTACTGTGCACAAACTAAGCTGTAGTCCTGAATGTTATAGGAATATACAAATAGTTGTATTTATGAAAGATGTCACACAACGCTTTGTATCATTCTTTCAATTTATGGAGGAGGGGCAGGGGAGGTCAAAAGTGTTGAAAATTTTAACAGAAGTTACCTCATAAACTGGTACTGTAACTACACCTAACATCTTCCTTCCTGTCTGCTATGTTCTTCTCTTAGATTCACCTAGTCCTAACAGAATTAAAAATCATGTCACGAGAAGAAACTTTCTACATGATAGAAGATCACGTGATAGCCAGATATACCATACTGGTTGAGGTAGGTACCTCTCAAGAAGGGATAAACATGTATGATATCACGTGAGGATTTGCTGCTCAGATTCTACACTCATGTACTCAGGTATTCAATATTGTTTCATTACCAATTCTCATTAACTGAGATGGGAGTATCCATTCAATTTGTGGCTTCTGGAGGTGAGGTGGGGAAGGCTACTATCAACCTCCAACCCAGGGTGTGGAACCCTTTTGTAAATCAGGCCAGTTTGTGTTCCCTTGAAGGAAGCCACATTGAACAGAACAGAGAATACAAGATGGCATCTCACCTTCCACCCCCTTTATTCAACTACCAGCGTATACACATCTTGATCAATAAAATGTTTTTCTGCGCATTTTCCTTGGAATGATCAAAAAGCCATGTTTGATAAGATTTCATACTTTTATCAAGTGTAAGTTCACCATATCTTATGGAGGGTGTGATCATTTCTCTGTTTTCATGATTTATACTCTGATCTAACTGTCAAGTTTAAATTGCAGAAAAATGACGAGGCAAAGGCAGTGCAAAGGGTGAATTGAAAACTGTTATGCTGGCCACACAGGAGGCAATGGGCCACAGATTGCGCCTCCCTGTTCTAGTCGGGTGAATGCAATTAAGTAATACAGCGCAATGACTTTGACAGCCACAGAAGTAAGTGTCACTCTACCAACTACAACAGATCACTAAAACCAACATGCTGATAGGTTGGCTGTCACATATCCTGTGACCTAAATGTCTTACCATGACAGTTTCTTTGGTCCACTACTGCACACACAGACTACAGTACAGTGTGCACTCAGTACGCAGTTACTAGCAGTCGAGAAGAACAGCGTCATAATTCAAAACTACCAGTGACTATAGCTGAAACTACCAGCATCTTCAATGCTACTGACTACCAGCATCTTTACATCACTGAACTGGATGCTTAAATGAATTCGACCATAGGCAAAATATTAAAATTATGAGCTGCATCGACAAATATATTCCCACTCTTTTCTACTGTGTGAGATTTGACTAGGATTAACTGAGATATTCTACCAGCAGTGTTATTGTTATGTAAGTGACGACAATCTACGGTTTAATAGTCGCACGTACAGTACTGACTTACCGATGACCATCTTAAAAATGCTGGCCATGTTGGAGAGTTCGCGAGACACGTTGGTGTTTAGGAGACTCTGGTAACCTTCTCTACCTCCCCAAAACACTGAAAATGATAAAAGTGCATTGCAAAATTGTCAAAGTAAAGAGAAAAAAAAACATGCAAAACAAGGGGGTGAAATTAATCATATACCAGGAGCTGTTTGGTACCCATTTCCTGCTCAACAGTGCCTATTGAGCCCCCGTGAAAGTTACCAGGTGCCACTTTTTTTACCAAAAGAATTGCCTTTCACCTTACATGCATACAGAATTGAAAAATTATCATTGCCTCATCTCGCATTCAAAGTGTCTCTTGGGTACACCAAAAAACAGGGGAACCATGACACATTTTTTTACAGAAAGAAGCTCCTGGCTCAGCTTTTGTGAAGTTTACAGTACCTCACAGAGTTACTTAATATTGCACTAAATTGATTGTCCTTCAAAACGTTTAGGCATCTAAAATAATAGGAGAGTGGACTACCACTATTCTTTCTCACTGATATGTGCATAAGAGTTCTATATGCTACTAGATATGGAACATGCATATTTTGTTTCCATTACTGAAAACAAAACACCCTCAGAAAGACCCCATTATCTCTTTGATAGGGTCAATTTACATTAAATCTCAGTTAAAGTGAAAGAGATTGACCCTTTGTAACACACTCATCTCGAGTAAATCTTACTCTGTCAAGTGCATGTTATTATCTGAGCTATCCTCTCACCAAAATTTTCTGCTCCCAACTTCTTGCCAATTTCTAGTCCCTTCTTGACTTGGGCTGCAGCATAGGCCACAACGTGCGCATCTGGATTAGTGAAAGCTCCGTTCATGTAGCTGAAGAGATCAAATCCGTTTTTTGAAAGTCACATTCACGATTTACAGACAAAATTGACAGACAAGAAAAATCCAGTGAACACGATCAAAATCCACTCATGACGAAAATTGCTGAGAGAAAAATTTATACCACATCAGTTGAAGGCCACATTGTTGGGTTTTGTTAATTGCCTGTCCATCCCAGGTGCATCATTGCCGACCTATTGCACCACTTGAGCATCTGTGAGGAACAAGCCCACACAACCGACGTATAATACTCATGCTACAGCTGTGACTGCATTCGCAATACCAACATCCACAAACTATCACTTGGATAACGATTCAATCTGCTTAAAGACTGTATGCTACTAAAATTTACGTATGCCAATGCAACTACTTACACTCAGCAACACTTAACACTCCTTTTCCTCACAATATAGTCATGTCTTTTCAATAGACAATCACAAAACGTGAAGAAATGTAGAAAGATTGATAAATACAGAGTCCTTGGATCTTCAATGTGACAAACTCCGTAATTATTTCCAGGTGTTGCGGTACGCACTTTAAAAGAAAAACATACATATCAACACCTGCTTGGAGGGTCAGCATGTTGCTGACATGTGGTGCTGATGACAGCTGCAAGACACACTTAGAGACACATTAGGGCAACATATTTGCTACTCAAATGGTGACGCAACTGAATGTTTCTCCGCAGCTGAGGATTTTTCTGCATAACAAAACTAATGTTCGTCAAACATACTGGTGATATGAGTGCTTGGAAACAGGACACTCGATCTTCCAAGAAAACTGACCAACAAATTGAAGATGTTTTGGCTGATAATCATCAAGCTTATTTTTGACTCAATGCTAACCAATTACCGGGGGTTTGAGAAGAGGTTACATGTGTTCCAGAGTAGTTTCACCCCTGTTTCATCCATCAGCTGCGCAGCTAAATCGGTCATCACGTCCAGGTTTGCGTTTGTCTGCTCCAGGGTCTCCCCTTCTGGAGCAATGTCCCTGTGAACCACATCAAGAGGAAAGTTTGATAAATTAACACTAACTTTGTCTAATAAACTACATGTGTTGACACTTGATATAGTTTTACAGCTACCTTGAAGATGAGTTGAAAATTTCTGAGTGAAAGTTAAAGTCTGCAGAATATGTCACAGTCACTAGAAAATCATACTGTTTAAGCCCAATTTTGCGTAAATCAAAATTCATTCAGTATCCATTTCAAATTGGTCTGTTTGATTTCAACTAACAAACAGTATTGACTGTTATGCTTTCTAAGAGAGTCTGAATTTTGTAGGGCCAACAAAATTGACAAGCCTATTTTCATATTCAAATATCTGGAAGATGAGTGCATAGTTCTCTTTCAGATTTCGTGACATGCAATCTTTTCCTCTACTTTTCTCTTTCCTGAATTACTGATGAAGACCAAAGGTACATGACCAGGTGATTCCCAGTACAACTCATGTTCCAGCTCTACAAACACATTACATGCTGATGAAAGGTATACCTCAGTTTCAAACTAAATGCTATCATACTTTGGTTTGGCGATGAGGAAAGGAGTCCAAATAACAATGAAAACATTAAATGATTTTTAAAAACCTTTCTGAAGATTTAATTGAGCTAGAGGACAGTTTTGGGGTATGTAAAAAAGAAAAAGGTGCAGGTTTTGCACACTTTTATTTGGACAGCCAGATGGAAGGTGGAGGGGGGGTTCTACGTTAATTATAAAGTATGGCAAGTTTGGAACCATTAAATGCCATGTAAAGAACGTAAAGTCTTGTTTGACTTTAAAACAATGTTTCCTGGATATTCCTACCCATATGAACGACCCAACATTTAAATGTCAGTTTTTTTTTTGTGTAGACTTTTCAAACATTCATATGATATGTCTTAATATTTGTGTGATTTAAATTCAGAAAGATATACCTGTCATGGAAAGTCCAATAGGAAACACCCAGCTTTGTGAGAAATTCAAAGGCGGCGCGCATCCGTCGCTCTGCATTCTCCAAACTTTCAGAACCTTCAAAGGAAAACAAGCAAAAATGAGAGAAATAAAACACTTCCATGGTGTGACAACCGTGACAAAGACCAGGTTAACAAGATAAGAAAAAAATCAGAGAGAGAAAATTGTACTGCAAGATAAAGACGTGAAGAATTCATACCATTGACCAATGACCTCCTATGGGTATTGGAATGATTTGTTTGAAATGAATGTATCTAACAAAGCAGCGATAAAATGATCAACCAGACAATTACTACATGTATAAGGAAGGATCACCTATTTAATGAATATAAGTTTGTTGCAATACATACCGTCACACTTTAACTTCACATATATATTGTGGCTGCTAGTCCTTTGAAGTTCTTCCCCCCCCCCCCCCCCCTTCAACTGTAAAGTTGAGAGTGTTCGGTAAGGACCAAAGAATAACGTATATATGTTTTTAATTTTGTTTGATGTTCATTTGATTGTAGTTAATAGTCCTTTAAATGGTGGACATAATAATAGGGAGGAAGTATATATATCTCACCAAAAAAAAAAAATGGCAAATTCGCTGAGGGTTATCTGTACTTCATTTCATAAGGAGAGGCGGTGGATTAAATTCTTCCTTTAACACCTTAAGAATTAATCCTGTTTCTTTGTCCTCTGTTTATGGTAGGTCAACTGCCATGGCTACCCTGCTTACTAATGACTAGTCAATGCTCACACTGAAGTATTTACAATTTCTTTAATGGACCATGCATTGGAAGTAACAGGGAAAGACTCAGCATGCGGAAAGTGTTCTGGATACAGAGTTGTCGATATAAACCTTCCATGCAGTGCTCTGTTCATACGGTGCGCCTACTGTAACTGTACCTGATTTATTTGACTCACTGATAAATGCAACATACCATCATCCCATGGTCTCTCAATGGTTCCAAACCCAAATGGATCGCTGCCTACACCCCTGAACGAATGCCAGAAACAGACAGAGAATCGTAGCCAGTCTTTCATTGGTTTTCCAAGCACAACCTGAAACAGTTGTCAAAAGAAAATGGTTGCATATAATAAACTGGTACTGACTGATACGTGCATATTCCTGCAACAAAACATAAAATTCAAAGAGCATGGAAACTTTAAATAAAAAAAAAATTAAACATAACTGTCACAATGGTACGATTTGATACAATAATTAATTAAAAAAAGCTTTCAGGTAAGACTTTAAATTTCATTAAGCTTAAAGTCATGAGTGATCCTTTCTCTGACAACTAATACAGTACAATCACACGGTATTATCTTGGCAGTTTCATGAGGAAATATGTTCTGTCACAGAAAAAAGGAAAGTAAAAATACTAAAATTTGGATCAGTTGAAAGTAATTTTCAATTTCACACAATTGTTAAGAGCATAATCACAACATCTGCTTTAATTATTGACATTCACTCCTAATTGCATCACAACTAAGTATAATTAGTTTGCCAGATCTAGGGAAAAAAAACATGCAGCACGACTCCGCAAATTAAGTCTGACTCGAATTCATTGCACTGGAAAATTACATTTCTCTGTCTCCCCCCCTGGGAGATGGAAATATAGGGCTTAATGGGATTTTCCTCACCCTGTATCCTATGTCTTCAAGTTGCTGTTATCTTCTCCAATATCTACAGATCTGTCCTTATTTTTATGAGAAATAGCTTTCAACTACTGTACTTTATAGGTCTTGTGACATACCTGCACATCGAGAAAGAGCTGGCTTTACTCAAAAGTTGCAGAATGAAACCCTGAATGAAAATCTGTTGGAATGTGTTTCTACAGGTCTACTACCATTTTTGAGGTACGACTCTTCAAAGTTTGGTGGAAATGAAAATACGATGACGTGGAGACTTGTAGTGTCGGAAGTTCTTCTGCTAGGTCTATATTATGTCTTGGGTTTCACATCGGTAAAGTGGTATCAATATTTGTAAAGGAGAAAATACATCCTTCCAAAACAAAACTCTTGGGGCATATCTTATACTCAATTATCATTGAAATAAAGGTCAAGTAAACACAGGATGACATAAGAAAATTCAAGAGAGTCCCTCTCTTAAATGTCATAAATTTGAATGTACTTAGACAATGTTTATTAATGATGCAATGGTAAGGCAGGAATTTGACTGTAATATCTTCAATATTTGATGGATTTTGAAGGACTTTGTGGCTGTTTTCATCATCGTCAATGATTCATGGAGCCAACATTCCAAAATGATCCAAATTTAAGATTTTCGATCTAACAAATTGTTTGTTTCTTTGTCTTTTTTTTTCATTGAAAATGAAATATCATTACACCTTGTTGTTTAATCCAACCCTCATATATACCTCCAAGGAAGTTGCCGCTCAAATAGCTCTAAGTATATTGCTTATTACAGTATTTTAAATCTTACCTCATCACAATTGTAGTACTTGAAGCACATCACATCGTTTGCCTTTGCATCTGGCTTGTACTGTATTTTAGGGATACCTAACAATATAATCAAAACAAAAACAAACAAAAAAATGAATTCAGCTTTCAAATTCAAGTATAAAACTGTGGTGCAGAGTGTTTCTATTTGGTACAAGTAACAATCTATTCTTACAAGGAATCTAGAGGGAGTGCATCGGGTGGAAGGGGGGGGGGGGGTAAGATTGCACTGGCATTACGATTACGTGAACAAAATAGACTCACCGTAAGGTTTTGTGTATACTCTAGCTAATATGAAATGCTGCTTGTCGTTCATGGTCTCCTAGTACCAGGTTGGAAGGGAAGGGACTGAATTCAAGTGATCTTTGTATGGCCGACATGTTTAACCTTTTGGTGATGTTTATCTCATTGCATGTCAAAGGAAAGAGAGCCCCCCTTGTATGACTTAGTAGATGTCTTCTTCCTGGTATTTCTGTACTAAGGAGTTAGAAATTTCCACCCCTACGTTTTATGCCAGCGGTCGGATTTGTCAAATGTATGGCACAGCCAGCATTGACAAACCACCTGGGTCTTTTTTGAAAAGTTTGGGAACATAACATACTGAGATGCAAACTGGTACCATCTTTTTTCATTTTGCCACTTGTTCTAATGCTAGAATTTTGTTTTTTTAATGACTTTTTGAGAAAAAAGTCTAATTGTACTTAAAGGTACAGTAAGTGCACATGACAGGTCAAGTCAGCCTCCACCACACAAGCTCATCTTTCAATGATAAAAAATGGCAATAAACTGCAAATTCACATACTTTTCAGTACGGCAAAAATGGCACTTTGTCTTCCGAATAAAAATTGCTTGGAATCAGTCATCTACCCCACAGCAAAAGGCAAAAGATTTAAAATGCAAACCCAACAAGAATAAAAGAGATGTGCAGTGCAATGTAGCATAACACTGTACAGTATATATCCAACCTCAACAAAGCCATCCACCTGTACAAAATTGAACCTTGAATTTAAATATTGTGAGCCACTTAGGATTGATCATTTTTAATCTGATTTAAACTTTCTCTGGACAACATTAACTCCACAATTTACTAGCAGTAAGCTGCTCAGTTTCACGGCAGATGAAATGCACCATCGTCGAGGCGGTTAGTCACCAAGTTTCAAAGCAATTTCATTATATCAGTGATCAAACTTTCGTCAAGCCAAAGTGATCTTCAGCCTTAAGACATACCGTACTGTGTACAAGGAAAACATGTCCAACACACTTGTTGCAGACTTCTGACTGGCCAACGAAAACTAAGGGAAATATGGTACATACACCTCTCTATGAACATACAAACGATAATGCTTCCAAGTTGTCTGTCATGATGTATTGGGGGTTTGGTCTAGGTGAATGTCTCGCACGACAAGCCAACGAAAAACCACCACTGAAACAGTGCAGGAAATAATGTCTCACTTGAAAAATGCTGCAGGACACTACACAGTACTGCTGTATACACATCAAAATGTTATGCGAACCGACAACAAGCTCTGTTCTCAATTAAAAGAGCTACATGACTTCCAACAACAATAAGCCCAACAGAAACTGCAAATATTGCTTAATTTCTTCTGATATACCAAACACTATAACCTTCCTTTTCTGTTGTGCTGTTATTTTTTTGTGTAGTAACATGGATCCTGGGTGATTTGTGTGAAATACTGTATCTAGAGCTGTCTTGCATAATTTTCTGGGGGTGAGAAAAGTTTCCCTGGAAAGTCGTTACCATATTACCCACTTTTTCCTGCCATCCCCCCTCCCTCCCCTGACTCCTACTTGGCATTGATAGACGACATAGGTCCCACACAAGTTGGTGGGTTAAAACTGGGCTTCTGGCTAATAATCTAAGTTGCTAGACATATATACATAAGTCTAATTGAGATACAAGAAATGTAGTAAAGCAGTACTAGATGTTAGCATTATGATCTATTAAATTTGCAAAAGAACATTACTTCAAACTGTTCACCCAAAAATAAATCCCTGTATGCTTCTTATAGAACTTGCAAAATTCCACAGGAGTTGTGACTTCAAGGAGAGTGGAGTTGGTTTGTGAATCCTGGCGAGAGTTGCAGCTCTGAAGTAGAGGGGGGTCATGAAGCTTTCTGCTCGTCTTTATGCATCTTTCACATCATATATTTTTTTTTAAGTGGTTTATGTGCAAAAGCCAATGAGTGGAAATTGAACACATTTGAGTGCTTCAGGATCCCCACCCCTGAGTTTAAGAAGTTGGCCCTGACTGTAGCTTGAGAAAAAAATTAGCATGATAGACCTTCTAATATTTGTGTAAATTTGGGAGAGATGGGGTTTCTTCTCTACCCATGGGGGTTGGGAAGTTTCTGTTGCTCTTGTTATGAAGCATCTCACACTTACAGTGATTGTGCGCACAGGCAAGAAGTTAAAACATAAAACAGACTTAAAGGTTAGTTAAGTCTAATTTTCATTGTACCATTCAGACAATTTGGGAAAATAAGGGTGTTTCATGTGGCACATTCTACCATAGGATTAACAGTTCTTCCAACATACAGTAATGACAAACAGAGTAAAAAACGACAATGTTTGACAGTTTTCATTAAAATCAACCATATGCGGGCAGTACGGTAGTAATGAATATTCAGTCAGGCAAAACAACTTGATCACTGACGGCGCAATGATGTGATCAGTTTGTAGGTTCTTGTGCTCTGTTTCATCAAATACTACAACTTGTGCATGCACCCTGTAGGAAGGGGCTTATACCAGTGAAAGTTTGGGCACATGGGGTTTTTATTCACCAACAGGGATCGAGAATTTTCTGTCACTCTTATGTGTCTCAGACTTACAGTAAGAGTTATTGTAGATCTATCGGGATTACGTCTTGAAGTAGCACTATAGCCACCTCTCACTCAATGGATGTATACCCCACACAAAGAAATCAACATTATAGCCCAGCTCCTTGCAAAAAGGATACAGATCCCCTGCACATTTTGAAAGCTTACCAAACTGGGCCGCATGTGGTAAAAGTGTAACCCCTGTAAGAATCTGCAACGATGATTGCAGTGATCTTCATTTGTGCTAGTTTTGACAACAGACTGGCTATTCCAGTACAGAGGTCTTTAGTACCACTATAAAAGTAGCTCTAGCCTAAAAGCTACGTGGTTCAACTATATGCACAGTCTATTTTTCTGGTCCACTGACTGGTCCATAACACCAGGCATGCAAGTACTGCGAAAGGTCTACAACCACAATTGCAACTCCTAGGTATGCATTTCTTGAAAGTAATAATAAGAGTGAAGTACACTGTGTAGTGAGTGAAGAAATGACAATCAGTAAATGAATGATCAATTTCTGATGAATTTTCCTCACAAACCTTATCGTCTCCGTTTTTGTGAAGACAGGACAAGGGTTCCAGGGTACAGTAGTTAATGTGTGGTAAAACAAAGCAATGAGTCCTGTTCAATGACTCCTGTCCCAGCCCAGGCCTGAGTAAGCTCTGCCTGTATAATGAAATACTCCGTATTATTGGTATTCATTTTCATAGCGATACCAGTATTGTCTTCTGTCTCATACTATTATATAGTAAAAATCAGTATGTACAAAATATAGGTATACTGCAAATATTGGTAAGCTATATTGTAGGTAATCCATTCATATTACTTTATATCACTGATTGATGACCAGAAAAGAAATGCCCAATGTTTATTACCACAACACAATGTCAATTCTTTCTCCCTGGGGTTCAAAAATAGGCCAGTCCTTAGGTAGACTTCCCCACACGACACAACCTTTCTACAGCTCAGTTATGTTCTCACTGCTCAATGCAAACTATGCCGTAAACACATGTCAATAGTGCCCACTCCTGATCTCCCTAAATACTGATATCCTAACCTACACGTAGTAAATGAAGTGGTATTAATGCTGATGCAGTGTAAGGTAAACTCTGACAACAACATAATCTAGGAAAAATATCGACGATATACCCGAATGAAACACCAATATGCAGTACAAAATATTCGGTAGTTAATACCGACAGGGCATTCCCTCCCAACTTACATACTATCAAGGCACCGGCTGTGCACAGTATACACCTACTGACATGGCAAAGATGTAACATGTTAATTTGTGACCGATTTCAATGGTACATTCCAAATCCTCCAATCTAATGTGAAATTTAGGAACTTTAACTTGTACTGTATTTGTACAGAGGTTTGTCAGACTGTACAATATTTATTGATGTTGTTTGAGGTGGTTTTTATTTACAATGTTTGCTGCCTTGCAGACTGCTGCTTTTTCTACTGTACGTTGGGTAATATTGTTGGAAGTTTGGCAAGAAATTTTGCGCCAAAACCTGATTTCAATGTGGGAGAAACCTGCAAGTGCATTTCTTCCAGACGTTCTGTCGAAAACAGCAACTGAGTTGTGGCAGGGCCCAGGATGTGGTTATCGTTGCACAATTGCTGAGAATGAGCATTAAAATCTCAAATTTACTTGAAATAAAAACCTTTTAAGGTATTCAGTAACTTAACTTCATAATTAACTGTAACCATCCATTGCAGTGTAACTAATATACAATTTTAAGCATGTTTTCTGCAACAAAGGAAGACTGACAATATCGTAAACGTTAATGATTGTAGGATTATCATTAACACAAGTTTCAGCAACTGGTAGGTACTGCAATAAGCAACGCTTTAGGCAAATCAGTGTGTATACCTTCTATATACCACTCTATATTAGGGTTTATCTCACCTTTACACCAATATCAGTTTCTTTGCTATATCAAAAGAGCTTAGCCCTGAGTCCCTACTCAGGGCTACACTCAGTACAGTAGGTCCCTACTGTAGGTCTGTAACAGCTGTTTTATGTACAGTATAATTCAGGTCTTGAATGGCAGTTATTTTATAATGCTAAGCGACCATGCACACAAGTGTTGAGGAAGCCTGTGGCTTGTAATAAGTTATATGAACTTCACATCGGGTGACTAGCAATTTAACAATTTGGATTAAACTTTGGCATCTTTGCACAAGGTCATTTCAAATGGGAAAACCTTCGATTACTCTTGGACGGAAAACCCATCCTACTGTGACCCAGCCAGTGATTGAACCCAGAACCTCCTGGTTGCTAAGCTATGCTTAAAATGCCACCACCTTCATCCAAAAGGCCACAGAACCTGTCAGTCCTTTTCCTACACTGCCTAGGCTAAGGTGCTGAGAGAGTATGATAATGAACAGCTAACACAAACAGTCCTAGTGAAGTGCAATGCAAGATTCTACTTTCTCAGTATGTAGCTATGAATCAGAACTCTGAGGACAAACATAATGCCCTACCTCCTGTTCTAAGTCATTTCACAGTGGACAGCAGACCTAACCTACATTGTAGAGGTTAAAGCATGACCTACTGTATGTCTTACTCCAAATCTTGGCCAGCGGTTATGTTACTTGTATTACTTACCAAGTTACTGTTAGGTTGAGTAGTACAATTACAACGAACATTGGACTACCGTTATCATACTGAAAGTCACAACAACCAGTTCACCGAACTAATAATATTTTACTAATACTACATTTCCTCACCTGGGAAAAATTCATCGCTCAGTCGTGCTTTTTTGGCTTTCGACATTTTGAGTTTTATGGTGGAAAACGACGAAACTTCACCAGGTACAGTTTGTTCTGTATGTCGTCTGCAAATTGTGCGACAACTGAGTGTGAGAAGTGAGTATACTATAGTGCAGTAATTGTGCGCTACATATGTACGAGCTACATGTGACCGAACGTCAACATTACAGTGCACTTCGACGTCGAGTTGGGCCGAGGTGGTTCAACCAACGTACCCCAGGTACGTAGGCCTACCTGCACACATTTAAATACAAATATAACACTGTACTGCGCGAACTCTGCGCGAAGCAGCTGTGTAGTGACCTCGTACAAACAGTACAGGCCTATTTATCTCCGTGGTACAGGGCGCATATCCTACTACGCAGAAGGTGTTGGTATTCATTTCAATTTTTCCATTCAACTTTATTCCTCATATGGACAGAGAAACACAGGGGAGCAGTTTCATAAGTATTACAAACATATGAAGGACACTACAAAAACAGGAAACTGCCAACAAAGCTAGTGACCACTAAAGTAGAAGATACAAAAAAAAAAAAAAATACGATAACATTGCAAATGAAAACTTATCCCCGAGGAATTTACAAAAGAGAAGGCAAGAAAAGGAAAGAATAAGGATGAAGAGAGAAAGAATGAGGAGCATAGCTGAGAATATAGGCAAGGATAATAAGGCGAGATTCAGAAAAAAGAACAAGTAGTAAATATTCATAACATCAGGGTAAAACACGTATAATTACTGATAAGTTGGCAGCTTTAACGGTGCCAAGGAATGAATTACAATGAATCATAGATGAACTATGAAACGGTATCACCATTTGCAGTCCTGCATTCATGAGTAATACACATCCGTTGTGCGGACGAAATACCCTTACTGTGATGATTTTGCAGACAAATTAAGTATTCTATGGAATTTTGTCGTATTGTACGTGGTGGATGGTACAGAGCTGCAGCTGTCAGTGCCGCAGCTAGCAGTTTCAGTCGGAGGGGCGAAAATGGCTTTCAGGGGCGCTGTATAATAGAAATGCCTGGGGAAACCGTAGATACCACTGCTCACCACAGGTGGGTGGAGTGGGTGCCCGTACAATGTGGCTATTAGAGTTCTAATAAAGAGAGAGTTGCGACTTTAGGCGCCCTTTTGCTTGCAACTGAGGGATCAGTTGGATGAATAATCGTACAATAATCGTACAGTTCGAGGCAAATGGCGTGCACTAACCATGCAGTTGTCGTAACCCTCTCTATAAAGGTACCCTTAAAAGACTATCTAAGCGGAGCGCCACATCGGTTGGCTAGGATCGTACAAGAAAATTTTGGCATTTCAAACTCCTCGGATGGGCCGAAACTACGGAAGCCGAGAGATGCGGTGGGATAAAGTAATCGACATACTTGTAAACCATCGATTTGCCGAAAACATGTGAAAGGAGAAATCCAAAAGGAGAGAGGGGGTACTTCAAGAAATGACGTTCGCATCGTAAACATTCTTGACATCCTCTGATTAAATGGTCGTGATAAAAATTGAACCATTAGCCAAGCAGTGGCAAAATGTAACAGATGGCGCGCTGTTCTACAGTGGTTCACCAGCCCCACCCCCCATCCCAGTGGTACAGAGAAAACAATTACAAAGTAGAGTAAGGCGTACCAGTGTACAGTTAGCTAGGTATGGGGTTCCTAACTAGGGTTCTCTGTATGGGAACCTTGCAGCTGGCTTTTCCATAGATACTTCTAGGTAGGCCATGCCATATAGGGATTTTAGAGACAACTTTAATCCTACCATCGTCAGAAGTAGAAGTATACCTCAACGGAAGAAAAGGAAGTATGGATTTATTTAGTAGGCCTAGTTTGTTAGAGTGGCACACATTCACTAGGATGGCATAACATGTTAAAGATGATATCGTTGTACCTTGAATTCCCCCTCATTACTTCTGGAATGTCCCTTTCACTTGTTTTCGTCTAAGAAGAATCGATGGTCCACAAGCATTTCGATTACCCCCCCCCCCCCACCGCAACTCTCGGCTTCCGTAGGAAACGGCACTCCCTGGGCGTTATATGCTGCTTATGCACAGTCTTGAAACAAGGGATCTCATATGTTTACAATTTCTCAAAGTAATGAGAGCAAAAGTAAATCTATGAATTGCATATGAATTGTACAATAATTTTAATGTCTCAATTCAGACAGTAGATTCAAACGTATAGCAATTTCATCTCTTAAGAAAGCCCTGTAGAAAATCCTAATATGTAGACATTCTTTTCTCTTTGCTGCTGACAATTGATAAGGATTTGATTCCCATTTTTGCAGCTCTAAGGGGAGGGGGTGACAATTGGGGGTTTCTGGTATTTTTGCTTTTCTCATTCTCACTTTTTTTTTCTTCTATTCCAGTTGGGTGGCTTGGCCCCATAAAAGCTTTGCCTGGTCTCTGCCTATATTTCTTGTGTTGTGTGGGCTTATGTACTCGTATACATATTAGGCCCACTTTTGTGTAATGTATATGGGGAAATAAATAAATAAATCTAAATTAGCTTAATCGTGGATCGCGTGTACAAACTTACGAAAACATCAACCCCCGAAAAATATTGATGACAATTAACCGAATTTTATCATCTCCGGTCCAAATTTTCCATCCCAGAAACATCGACATAGGCCTACAGTAAAATGTGCGCTGGTTTATTTGTATTTACTAAACTTGCACACTCAATGTTGCTGTGGCGGAATATCGTCCTGTGTCATTGGATGGAGGCAAGTTTTCGGAAGTTTCAATGACATATGATGAAAAAAAGGGTAGCCAGATCATCTAAATATGCAATCACCAACGAAAACACCAAACGGAGCGAGCAATTTATCGAATTGTATCATTTACGTTCCAGAAACAAGGACGTACAGAAGTGAACGTTGAAGTGGATTGACGAGTGGCTGTGGCAGAATATACTCCTGTAACGGATTGGCTGAGGCCTAGAAATGTTCAGAAATTAACGTATCTTTTAAAATATGATTATTCCTATATTAAGACGATGGATACATTTTCAGAGGGTAAAGTAAAAATACAAGTTAGCCTACTCATTTATTTTGTCTAAGTTGGAAATTTCGTGAATTACACACGGTCGAGGCAGATCCTTTCGATAATAAAAACTAAGTGGATATAAAAAACAAAACCTTGTGAGTGCTGTTTTAACTTATATGCAGTGCTCTCCACGGGATGGGGAAAGGAAGACACGATCCCCAGATTACGGGCATTACATGATTACATGCTAATAAGATATTGTAATGTTATTGTGACTATATAAGTGTATTACACAGACAATGAAAGGTGAGTCACTGTCCTAAAACTGAGTCAATTTGTCAACATAGTGACTCACTCTATATATAGTGAGTCACTATGGTGACAAATTGACTCAGTTTTAGGATAGTGACTCACTTTTTATTTTCTGTGCAAATGTACTACCTGTATGTAATTCAAGTATCCAATCACGGGAGTTGTTATATCATTCTCCCGACTGCATCATAGCAGTCGTTTTCCTCTTGCCTTTGAGAAGATTAAGTAACATCACCTGATCAGTCACGTGCAAGCAGAGTTCATTACGAGTTCAACAACGAAGATGATGGACACTCACAGATGTGGCTGTGTATCCCTTGGACAGTGGAAATAACCTTCCTTGTCCATGCAAGCGCTATAGACTAATGACGTCACCTTTTCAATAATTTTTGACTTTAGGTTCACTTTAACAAGTCAAGGGTAAACCAGCAGTCCCATACAAAACCATATCTGCCAACAGCCATTTAACGTCCCCACCCGACGAACGAATAAGTTTATCCTCCAGTTTGTAGCCACTTTCTCAAAGGCTGGGAGGTGTGGAGGACCTGCCCAGCTCAGCAGCCCGTTCAAGCTTTTTTGTTCTGCAATTGGTTATTAAGTGGAAATAATGATTTTCAATAAATTGCAATATTCGTATTTCAAAAACACTTTTAGCTCACCGCTCTCAGTGCTCACGTTTCATCATGGCATAAAGTAGTGTGAACATAATCTTTCAACACTGGTTCACTGGTTGGTATCGTCAATTAGAAACACAGTGGAATGCTGGCTTTAACATCCTCTATTAATTGTTTAGTTTAGTGAGTAAAGGGTCAGAAAGTTCAATGTTCTCATAAATAAAGACCCCGACCAAACTTTGAAGGGCAGACTATACCCAAACTCCAGTCGCAAATCAATAACAATCAAAATCTCCCACACTGCTGAATATATTGAGGTGCATCCTTGAAGATATCACCTCAGAGTCTGGCAGACCATTCCATAACTCTCTTTAAGAATTTATTTTCTCTAACATCAAGCCTACACTGCATGAACTTTTGAAGATTGAAATCTGTGCATGGTGTGATCTCTTAATTATGCTGTCATCATCTGTTATCCGTGACGTGATCCGTTATCTGTGATGTACGTACTGTATAACTCGGTACGTCCCTTCAGTGGATGCTGTTGCTTTGAGTTCTATTCATTCTTCTGATAAGATCTGCATCACCGATGGGGCACTGTGCCATATTTCACACTCTTTAATAGCTTAATCGGATGCTTGAGCAAGTTATAGCTTCCTTCGCCAAGTGAAGTACTCACGTGAATGCATGGATATCGGGTTAAATCTTTCATACCAACAATTTAAAGAAATCGTTTGTTTTAATCTGTTCACCTATACAGAGGTTTTGCGAGCAGCATCTTAGAATTGCTCAACGTTGACTTGGAAAATCATGTTGCTATTTCTGTAACTCTGCCATGTGAAGTTCAGTGTGACAAAAATCAAAACAAAAGATTTCGCAATACTGTTTCTTGGCAAACGTGAGGTCTCATGACTTTGTTCTGTACGTCGGTGTTATGGTCGAGTCTATAAATCTATTAGGGAGTATTATAAATATTGAAACAAAAATACAATAAAAATATTGATTATATTTACCTTCATCCAAGATACAACTTCTTTTAACTATTGAGAAGTAATTTTTAATATTTTAAAAGGAATAATACTTTTATTGATGGAAAATACACCAACATTGTATTTATTATTGACGAAAGATAAAATGAACCAGCCTTTCTTGTCACAATGCCAAACAGCTGATTATTGTTGTGATGTGCGAAATCACAACAACAGTCTGCGCAATAAAGTTATACCTACTAGGCTACGGTTATCGAAAAGTGAAACCAACTCGCATATTCTATCAGTTGTTAGAAATCCACTCCAGCTTGAAAACGTGCGTATTCATCTTTCGTGCGAAATTTATTTGAATATCTCTCCACTTTTGATGGATTGTGAATGAGGTAGTAGCTGGTGTGCATGGTCAATTGTTTCAGATCTGTTAATGTTAGGTATGGACTTTGTATTGCATGGTTTCGTGTGTTAATGTTTGTGGGAACAAGGAAGGCTGAACATACCCAGCACCGCAGCCGATCCGATAACGTAACCCAGTTTGCCAAGGCCTAACGTTTCTCGTTAGGGTACGCAGTGAAACTTGGCTAGTGTAGGCTAAATGCACGGAACTTGCTTTGTTGCCTACATGTAAATAAGGAGTTAAACTCAGAGGCAGGTCTTTGTGACAATCAGGCTGCATTCTTAACAATTCGCGGAGAAGCAGTTTTTGGTTTGCGTGGATCAACTGGAATAATTTAAGTAAGAAATAGCTGCTGAGTTTCCCCTTTGTCTTATCATTAGTTTCTGCGCCGCATAGCCTACTGACTCTACGTAGTCTAGGCTAGTGTAGGCAGCTGCTGTATCACCACTTCACTAGGAAACTATTGAACTGACGATATGCCATTCATTGGAAAAGATTGGCGAAGTCCTGGAGGGTTGTGGGTAAGAACAAGCTCAGGATGGCAGAAACTGTCAACTATGCGGAAGAACCTGAACCGACATATTAAGAGGGTTGCATTGGAAAGGTAAGAACTAAGAAGTCAACAGCCTAGTTGCAATATAGCCTATGGCCTAACTTAGTCTATGCATTCTATCCTATGTGTTTATTTGTAAAGGTGACTGCATCCAAATGATGCACTTTTGGTGGTGTCACAGAATGTTATCACCATGCAATCAATTTACACAAAAGAAGATTGTATGATTTAGCCAATTGACAGTGATGCTCCAGTGAAAGATTAAAGAATGTCAGTCTGAAAAGCACATGCATTTTACAAAAAGCATTAAAGAAGGTAGTATTAAGCAGTACAGGTAACATCCCTAGTTTGTTGTTGTTCTTAGTATATGTACAGTACCCAGTAATTGGCGCACTTAAGGAATCCATCGCCAATTTTTTAAATGTTACAAATGAGCCCTTATTTAGAAGAAACGTACCTGAAATGGGTTCATAATCGTGAAATACGTAATTGTGGTTAGATTCAAGAAGGTTAGGCTCACTTCAGTAACGTTGCCTCAGTGATAGCGAGTAATTTTTGAAGGAAGCGCCCATCTCGGGGGCGCGCCAACTACGGGTTACTGTATATATATGGTGAATTAAACAGACCTATGTAGCTGTATACAGTAGCGTACATTACTAAAATTGTGGATCTGGGTCACAATTTCAAAACCTGGTCCTGACGTCGTGGGTTACTGTCGGTGTACTGTACAGTGCCTACTGCATCTGATGCAAATCTGCTAGGGATACCCCCTCAATGGCCTTGCCAAGGCCTGCTTGATATCACCAATACAGTAGTTTACATAATGCAAGAATGGTGTCATTTTGCTAGATTACATGCTGTTCTTAATGTACAGTACGGTAAGATACGATTTGGGTTCTGTGTCATGTGGATACTAAGGTACAGTAGTCGCAGTGCATTACCTTTTGAAGTACCATTTTTTTCTGTCCTTATCGCAGGATCCCGACCAATGTCAGACTGGAGAATGAAACACAGGATTCAGTCGCAAAACAGGAACATTTACAGAAAGGATCAATACGTTTGACAGCAAACAATGCCAAATTTACAGGTAACAACTTTTGCAGCTCTGGCCGTGTGTGCATGTGTGCAGGCTACCAGGGCTTAATTTTCACAATATGAAGTTTGCATATATGGATGTGATTCTTTATGAGACATCACGTTTGGCTGTGTCACAATTCACAGTGGTTTAGAAAGAAAATCTAACCAAGGACAACTCACATATTGTTTTAGGATAAAGAAAGGAGTCCTTTGTAGTGCACACTGGATATCTCTTTGCTTAAAGATCCCTAAGCCTCCTGTACGTCGCATCCTTTGTTGGGTGCATTTGTTGGAGAATGTCCACACTTAAAGCATCAGTCAATGGAGAGAAGGCATCTATTTTGCTTGGTGCTCATTGTGTGCGGGATTATACTGCATGCTGAATTACTGTCAGCCTAATGCAGACCACGGTATCTTCAGTCACTCTGTTGATACAGTTGCTGATGTCGTACAGTCTCTCCCTGCACCTTGTTTTGGTGTGTGGATTTCCTTACTCCTTTTCATGTTGAGACATTGCATGAGAAACTGATGCTTCATTTGTGAGAGTATGAGATTGCACCAAAATGCCTGACTGTCATGCTACAGGTAAATACATGAGAGTTGGTAGCCCTGAATAAATTTCGTTTGTTAAGTACTGTAATGAAGTTCATCCATGTACAGTAACACTGACATCATGCATGTGATGGCTAAACACTGTAAGAGAATTCCAGTCATTGAAGGGTCAGGTCCTCTTTTTCTTTTGTCCATTGGATAATAGTAAATTTTGCCATTAGCCATTAATGTGGTAGTGTAGTTCTGCTGCAGTCATCTCAAATTTTAGTTATTCTGTTTAACATTTGTTTATTGCAGAGAGGCCAAAGAGGCACTACCTCTTCTTACCCTCAAAATGTCTGATGTCAAAGCAGGTAGGACATGAAGTATCTGTATTTCAGAATGTTTAGATGTTTTTGCTTATTCTATTTTATACAAAGGATGAACAATTTGTTTACTGTAGACACTTAACTTATCTGGGAATGATATCCTGAAGACATTTCTGATTGCTAAAACATTGCCATATTACTTTGTAAATGTTCACATGTGTGACGTATATATGTTGTTTACATGTAAATAAAAATGTTCTCTTATGTTTTTACCACAGAGAGGAAAGTACCTGACAGTTGGAGAAGTCCTCTGCAGTTTGGACTTTTGTACTGCCCTTGGTGATCCCAGGCGTTTCCATTATGTCTGTAAGGTAGAGTGCAATTAACATGTTAACATCACTCATTGTGTCTTGCTTGTATACAGTAGGTGTCCTTTTGAAAGATCACCAAGAGGTGGTTGCTGTACCACCTTAAGGAAAGTATTTGAATACTAAATCTTTAAAGTTTTGCAAACCTTTTCAGACACTTTTGCTTTTGACACTTCACAGTTTAGAGAGTGGGACATGAAATATGAAATGCACAATGTGGATATTTTCAATATTGTCAGTGCTTAATACACCCAATACCCCAAAATGTCATTTTCATGTCATACGACCTGAAAGGTGTGGAGAAAATATGTGTAAATCATTCGTTTTGAAAATTATTGACCAAAAAAGTGTCTGAAACCTGGGATAAGATTGAGTTCTTCCGTTGTTTTGCACAATGTGCTTGCATAAATTTCAGTGTTGATATTTTTGTCCTTTTTTGGGTTATTGGACCCTGGGCAGTAGTGTATTAAGTTCCCACAGTACTGTATTTCCATAGTGTGATTGAAGTGTGGGTGACTGTCCCATGTTCCGACACCCTTACTGTATGTTCCCACACCCCTATTTTCTGACATCCTACGTTCCGACACCCATATATTCCGGGAGCAGCGGCTTAGTGACTCCCTCTGACTAGCAGTGCAGCCAACGCTCACATGCGCAGTGTTTGGCCGCAGAACCAATGGGTACGGCACTCTCAATCGTATGAGCTCTATCCGGCCATTTGCGCTCACATCTATGCAACATAGGGTTGTCTGAACATACTATAGGGCTGTCAGAACATAGGGCTGTAATCGAAGTGTGTAGCATTGTGACAGAGTAGTATTGAAGTCTGAATTGGTTTTATTCTCAACTTTGACAAAAAATATGAAAGAAGAACGTCTGATGTCAGGTATGCATCAGTAGCTTCCAGAGAATCAGGAAACTGGCTGCCTGGTTGTATTTATATGGCTTGCACTCTTCACCTGCTATTTTGTAATTACACTGTGAAAACAGCCTTCTGATTCTCTCCTGCATGTGGGATGTTGTGTTATCGCAGTTAATTTTATCTTTGCACTGTACGTAACCTTTGTAAAGGTACATTTTTTTTCAGACAAATTATTGGTGTTTTCTGACCTTTAAGTCAGTGACTCCTTGCCCCAGACAGTTTCAGTTCTCCTAACCATTTAGTTCTAGCCCCTCCCCTTGGTAATCAAAACACTGGGCCCCTGGGTATGCGGTCTGATATGAGCTACTGTACTCTGCTTCTTTCAAATTTATTGTCAACCAAAGAGCATAACCAATTCAAAATGAAGCTCATCCCTAGCCAAAAATGTAGTTTTAGGTGATGAGTGACTGTCTTTAAACTCATCAATATGCAGATTGTGGGTAAAAGATCATTTCCTGTCCTTGTGTATAGTTTGCGTACAGTAGTATCTAAGATTAACAATTCATTGTCAAACTTGAGAGAATGTTCCCTCTTGGTGTTTTTTCAAGTGCACACCGGTTGGTATGTTTTCATTCTTTTTGCTCAACCAAAGGTCATTGAACTAATTGTTGAAGACCATTTCTCTACCCTGTGTGGATCTGCAATGAAATACCTGTTCTCTATCTTGGAAGAGGGGGTTGACATTGGTAAGAACCACCTACTGTACCCTTCACTTTGATTTAACATCGGTATCATTGTTTTTCTTCAAGATTTTTTGAATAAATCCCCTTTGGTATATTTTGCATTCAGCTTCAGGGATTTTTTTTCTCAACACTCACTGGACAGTTCTCCTGTCAGTCTCGTTTTAGTTTTGTTTGTGTCACACATGTTAAGCAGGCCAGCCGGTGTGCCACTATTTTCTGTTCCTGAATTGAATGTATGTATATGTGAATAATTTTAAGCATACATTGGTACAGCCAAGGTGGCTAAGGTATATATGTGGTAATACTGATTAGGGAGGAAGAGGGGAGAGCAATCTTTAAATGAAGTGACAGAAGGCAGTTACCTAATATGAGTTTTGATTATTAGCCATCCACCAGGACATACTGTAAGCTGTCATAGAGCTTTCATTTTGCTACATATAATTAATGACAGAGTATTTTTTTAAACATATTAACATGAAAGTTGAATCAAATTTGTAATCATAGGAGCTAGCAGTTTAAAAAGTCAGGTTAACTTTGTTTTCAGTCATGTCTAATTTTCAATCAAAAGACAGTCAGCCACAGGAAGCCAAATGGGTGTTAAATACTGAATACTGTACCTCTCATTTGTAATACAAACTACCAGATATGTCAATGGTCACTTATCTCTGTTTAAAAAAGGAAACAAGTGCATTTGTTTTACAGAAAAAAATCATAGTTTTGAAACCAATATTTGTGGACACAGAATGATAGATTATTCAAAATAAGGAAAGACTTTGGCCTTCTTCTCTGGGAATGAGAAATTAAAAACCAATAGAAATGCAGCTGTTTGTTACTCAAGAATAATTACTCCACCGAAACCTTCAAAAATTCAATTGATGCATCTTCTGTAACTCATCTTGTGCATAATCTCTTGAGAAGAAGATGTTCACTGGTGAAACTGGATGGTTTTGATGAAAGCTATTGTCTTTGTATGTCATTGTTGGTGCATTGCAAGTGCATTCTTTCCCTTTCAGGGTTTCCCGGGGTTTTTTGGAGTATGAGGCAATGAGGGCGAATTACTTGACACGGCCATGACTTTTGGGTTCAAATCCATACTTAGCTTCTTCAAGAATGAGTGATTCTAGGATTTTGACCATGATGTAAAAATGTGAGGTGGTAATTACGGCATTTTTTGGCAAGGCGGTCTTGAAAAGTTGCGTGGCGGCCGCCTCCACAATTAAGCACCAGGGGAAACCCTGCCTTTAACACAGTTATCAACTATTAGTGTGTGTGTTTTGAGTCAGTTGGCTGTTAATGCTCTTTACGTCTCTTCTGCCTTAAATCACTTTTATCCTTGACAGTCACTTCATCGCATTGCTTTATTCATCGTGTAAAAACAATCTTGAGGAAGACCAAGGAAAGGATGCTGTTGGACAAAGACAAGCAAATTGGCTGCCAAGCTCTATATAACTGCAGACTTCATCTGCTCAGACTGTGGGAAAAAAGGTTACAAGAGATAGATCTTCCAGAGGTACTGTACATAGCATGAATATACATTTTTGGTCAGTCAAAGTCGATCTCTACACGTTTCAAGTTTCGATGTATGTACACTAAAGCCACAAACAAAAATAGTAACAAACAAAAGCAAGTTTTCTATTTTGATTCCAGGTCTTCATTGCAGTTTGAGAGAAGGGTCTGTCCAAGCATCTGCAAAACAGAAGGGCACAGTGTGATTTCGTACCTGAAAATCCCAAAAGAGCACTCACAATTGTTAGGACGGGGGTGCAAAAATAATTTCTAAAAACAGTGAAAATTGCCCTCAGAAATTATCACCTTCATGGCTATGTGTAGGCTACAATAATATTAGAATTGAGAGCAGAAGGCAGGTTTAGAGCAAATGCTGTACATGAAGAGAGTATCTATACTTCTCTTTTCCATTTTCAGAATTCTTTAAACACTGTTGTAAGTTGTATGCATTATCACAGAGATACAGTATGTACATATATGTATATTAATATGAAGACATGTATTTAGGGCATTTTTTTTCAATCATGAAGTGTATATCGCTCAAAATTCAGAAAGTAGCACTCAAAATGAGATCAGCAGGGGCTATTTTGTAAAAAAGTAGCACCTGAAAATTTCAGACTAAAGGCAGTCCATTTGTCTGCCCTCATCAATATGCTCCTCACATTGATTCAATACACAGTAGCTAGGAAGTATTGCCCACTATACATCACGTTGTGTGGACCCAAAGGTCTGCCAGGTTGTACAGGCTTTACAAATTGTAGCTTTGTTTCATTCAACTGACTTTTCCCACCCCACATGGTTGAGTAAAACTTGAATTAGATAGCTTCATGTACTAGAGGACGTCAGAAGTATTTTCTTGTTTACTACAGAATCTTTACATTAGCTGAACATGAGAAAAATATGTACTTTCAAGAGCGCAGTGTGAACTGATTTTCTGATGTGGCTTGAAATTGTCCGTAAATGATGAGCAAACTTTCCTTCTTAAACTCCATTATGTTATCATTCTCTGGTTGATTATTACCACCCCAGGGAGAAAGTGAATTACCCTTTATACATACCTGATACCCCACCAGCCCTTCCATTTAAAATGTTATATGAGGAGATTTGTGTTTAATGGGGCATTTGTTAAATGTAAATATTTCTGCATTATGCACAGACCATATTCTAGAACACAAGAGGGTAAAGATCAAGTGACAAGGTGTGACTCTTGACCATACCCCACACCATTTACTGTATGATGTGGTGGGGTTTCCATGGATACTCCTTTAGGAGAACAGTCACAGCATGATGCTAATTTGGCGCTTTCTTTGTTGAACCTGGAAATAGATGTTTTGATGGCATGAATCTTTGTTCTAAACCAAACACCTTCATGTTGATACCTGTATCCCTTGAACTATTCCAGAACTCAAACCATCCCTGTGTCTCTTTGCAGAGAAAAGAAGATGGTAAGCCAACCTTCCAGGATTTGCCCATCAATTGCCAGAGGATTTTGCTTCAGTGCTTCTCTGATGCCGCTGATGTAATTCATGTTGCAGAAACGAACTCAAACCTTTACAAACTCGGCAATGATCCTTTGCTTTGGCAGAGACTCTTCTTCTATCACTTCACAGAAGCACAGGTGAGAAATTTAATATCTCCATTTTATAATTTATGATGTTGTCGGCCTTTGTTTGTGTAGATACTCACAGGTTCATTTACCCTCCTAGTCCTGTATCTCAAAATCAGTTGTCAGAGATTTATGTGGTTTGGTTATCCTGTCATCATGAGAGACAATGTTATTTCAGTTTCTGATGTTTGGTCACATTTAATGATTTTTTTAAGTATGCCATTGAAAACATGTGAAGAATGTGTACTACCATAGTGAAACAGGAGATGTGGTTTATCCTTTTGTTTTTGTAGTCGTGATCCTTATTTTTACAAGTGGGTATATTTTTGAAATGCATAATCTTGGCTGTTTCACAACAGTAAGGAATATGTGGAAGCAAAAATAGGGCCCACATCTTTAATTCAGGAGCATTTTATATTGACCTACAATGCTACATCCTTACAGAGTTGTAAAGTGGTATCAAAATGATCATTTTTTTTCTAATTTTTGTTTGCTGGCATTTATAATAGCTCCAAGCTGTCTTGAGGGTTCCAGTCACAGACCAGAAGATTGACTGGAAGTTGATGTATAAGCGACTGATGAAGCGTTACGAACTAAAGGAAGAGTATGCCAGTATGCTGCAGAAATGTTTGTACTGCAACTGTATCTTCTGGCAGGTAAGACTCTGAGCGTTGTAAAGGGAACAAAAAAGAAAAAGACTGGAATAGATTTGGGACTGGTGCACAGGTACATGTCAAATTGAAACCACTAAAAAGTCCTGTTTTCATACCACACCTGTTGCTATCAGTCTTACAGTTTAGGTCATTTTTATCACTCCAAGATGATTGTATCCCTTTTAGATAGCATACTGTACAATTATACAAAGAAGTAGACATCAAGTGCCAAAGTTTCTCTTGAGCTGTATGTCATATCACCGTGTAACTGAGAAGAGAGGAAGATTTGCTGACCATTAATTAGATCCTCCAAGCAGACCAGAGTGCTCTAACTTTTCGCCTCAGTCACAATGTCATACCTGTAATTTTTTACCAATCCAGTAAAATGCAATGCATTGTTTCATTGTACACATTCCATTTGTCATAATTGTGCAGCAGCTATCACCCATGTAAATTGATCTCACTAAATAGCAAACAAATGTATTTCCTTCTTTATTTCCCACTTTTGCCTACTGTTTATAGGCAGGTTGCACAACTGAATCATGTTATAGCTCGCCTTCTTTCAGTTTCTGATTTACCCCTACTCTTGCTGAAAAGACCTATCCTTTGCTCCAAAATCTGCTTTAGATCTACATTACTGATTATATATAACAGTGCTATGCATGGCACGATAGGTTGCTGGCTCTGCTGTTTTGTTTTTAGATTATTATTGTTAACACATTTTGTTTGAATTTGCATTTCCACATGCGATATCAACAAGACAATACAATAGCACTGTGTACCAATGAAGCATCATGGTCTCTGCAGTTCTCATGTGTATCTGAAAGATATTGGATCTCTGTAAGACCAGGACATATAATTGTTTGTGATATGGTATTTGCTAAATTACCGTCAATCGTTGAAACACTGAGTTGTAAAAAGTAATCAAAATGCAGTGATAGGCAACTGGTAGGGTGCTCATATAAGCAAAGTTTTGTTGTTTAGGTGTGTATATGCAGTGACTGTTCTTCTAAAAGAAATCTACAAAAAGACCTCACCACATCAAAGGTGACTTGGGGTATGGTTAGATGCCAAACTTGTCATCTGATCTGTCCCCCCCCCCCCAGTGTTTTGGCTTTCATGCTGCCCACAATGCAGAAGTAATGAATTAACAAATGCTCCATTGAGCAGAAGCATCCTCAAATAACTGTGTCAGTTTTTAAGGCTGCAGTGTGTCGTACTTTCGGAGGAGGCGGAAATGTGTAATCAAGCAGAGAAGGAACATGTAATGGACTGAGGGACAGTTTCATCATGGTGTGTGTGGGAGATGGGGGGTAGGGAGGTATGTGAGGCACCAGTGAAAACTACACTTCAGTGGAATGGCCCTTCTGTAAAAGATGTTGACGGTAATCCTTAATCCCCAGTTGTATGTTGACTTGTGTTTAATATACATTCACCCTTTCACTGTCCAGGAGGATGGACATCCCTGCTGCCTCTCTTCATCAGATGAGTCAACCAGAACTAAAGTCATTCCTCGCACCAAAGAGCTGACCCCAAAGGATCTCTTGGCAGTCATCACTGATTAGAAGATGAAGACGAGATTCATTTCAGACCTTCGATATTATAGAGGTCGAGTGGTTCCCGTATGATGTATTCCTGGACTGTGTTTACTTGCAAGTAACCAGAGGCTTAGCGTAACTTAGTTTAATTGTGAATGTTCTGTTGTTTGTGAACATTTTGTCTCTTCATTGTTCTGGATGTATGTCCCCTGATTGTACTTCATTACACATTCCGTCTGCAATCCTGATGTGAATCATAGCAACAGAAATGTTGTGTGTTTTTTTTTGTTTTATTGAATGGAGGCAGTGATGTTAAATGTCACTCCAGTAGTCTTCTACAATACCCCTCATTGACCATCAAATTTGTTTTATTCTCCAAATTCATAGTGAATAATGATTACTCTGTTGTTTTTTTCTAGGCCGATGATATAACCAAAATGATTCGGAGACTGTTGTGTACATCCAAAGAAACTGACTAAGAGCAGCAGGACAGCTTATTCTGCTTCTCATGTGTAGGAAGCAAGTCAAGCAGATAGATTGACGATTTTGTACGCAAAAAAAAAACAGTCATTCCTTGTTTGATGTCCTTTTCCAAAAACGGTAGGGTGAGGCTGCAGCCTGTGTGACATATTCATCGTACGTACTTGAATCTTTTCTTCAGCTTCTTCACTAATTAATACCAAAAAAAAAGAAACCTTAAGAAAAAGAGATAATAGTGGCGAAATAAAATCTGAAAAAAAAAAAAAAACAGACAAAGAAAAGGAAGAAGACAGATGCAAAAAGTTGCTGAAGTAAAGAGGAAATGATATCAGAGTGCTTTCATTGGAGTGGAGCTGGTAGGGGAAAAGGTGATTGGGATTGAATACTGGTTTATTATGTGATGTTATTTGGAACCAAATTGATGCACTATGTTTGGTGAAGTGAACTGCAAAATCTGTTTCGTTTGCCATAAGACGAAGAGCATCTTTCCAAACATTTCTTTTTGTGCTTACTAGCACAGTAAAATAATCTCCAGTTCAAAAGTTAAATTTGTGTGACCATCTTTGTGCAAAAACATTTGTAATATGAAGGGTCATGGATTAGTTGCACTGTGTTGTCCGTAGATAGTAAATGTTACTGATTGGGTTATAATGGCCCTCTCTGATCAGTGGCTCATTGAAAGGAGACGTTGATGGTGTCTGCGTATAATGACTGTTTGTCCCCAACTCTGCTGACATTTGCACAAGCCTCGGTCCAGCTTGTGGACTAATCTGTTAAATCAATTTTTGACAACATTGTCGTCACGAGCACGAGGAGGCTTTGAAATGCCAGTAACTTTTAAAACGTCGATTGTAATTGTTACAAATGCTAGGTATTGAGATGTCCAATGACATTTTAATGTATGACATTTTAATATCATAAGCACCAAACTGGTCACTGGTTCAGGTTCACCCTGCCCTTTCCTAGACCTGCATCTGATAATTGGCCAAATATCCAGTGGCCATTTTGAACATACCTTAGTTTATTTTTCAGGAATTTTAAAGAGGATTTCAATATTTCTCTGGCAGTCATTCTGGTATTAATCTGAGTCTGTTTACCCCAGTGTTCAATTAGCAGTTTTTATGTAATTGCAGGAAGAAAATGTTAGCCTTTGGGAAGAATAACGTTTCCAAAATGTTAAAGATTTTTACTTGGATTGCATGGAAACAGTTAAGCTATATGGACTCATTGGAAAAAAATTTACGAAAGTGATCCCTGTCAAGTTACAAAAAGTTATTTTGTAATATTTATCATGTGGATCTCTTTGTGGAAAAGTTCAAAGAATTTTCATTGGTCACTTGATAGCGTACTTATGATATGTTGCAAAGGAAAACAGTGTGCTAAAAATATTGGATACCGAACCAGTATGTACCTTTTCGTCTTACCTTCATTTGTATGTGCTTTTTTTGCAATCTCTAATTCATACACAGCATGAAAATAAATATTGTTACATTACATTACTATTTTTTTAACAGTTGAATATCAACTTTGGCAACTTTTCTACCTGTTCTGTTCTTGGAACATGGTAGTTTTCAGTTCTTGTTTTATAGTTCCTCTTGAAAGTTGTAGTTGGAACAAACTAACAAACACACAAATTTGCAAATGAAAAAACATACATAAAAACAAACAACTAAGTAAAGAATAAGGGTAGAAGTATTTTCACATCAATATGTCATATTAAGAGTATTTTTAAAATAAAATCTCATTAGTCATGATGAGTACCTGAACCAAGGAGAACCTGAAAAATTCTCTAAGCATTTACTTTATATGAGTTGATTAAAGTTGTTACTGTGTGCAGTGGTTGTTCTTTTTAATATGCAATGAACAAAGACTTTTGAGGGGAGTTTTGTTTCTTTATACATGTCCAAATGGATGGTAAACTGCGCATTTTACTGTCAAGGCTGTTTTGTACTCGACACTTTGTAGTGTCATAAATTGCAATGATAGGTGCCATTTTATAAGCTTGTTTCCAAGTCAACTGTAAATATGTAGTATTTATGTAGATTAGAGAAAAAATTGCTGCATTTCATGAATTTGATAATATTACAGATTTAGTCTGATGTTTTTATGCCTCACCTTAGTGAACACTTTTTCCGTTTCGATGAGCGATTCTTTTAAGTATGTGCACAATTTGCCTTTGCTTGCCTCATTGAGTGTATCTATTTAATTGAGAGAATTTTATGAATTTATTGTATTACAGCCGAGACGATTTGTAACGTTGGGAAGTCTTAAAACACCTTACTTAAATGTTCAAATGGTCGCTGATATATTTTTTCATGTAAATAAACTTATTTTTTTGTCTTCAAAGTAATGATGTCAGGTATGACAAAGTGATAGTTAGAACAGCTGTATTGTACATTTAACTGTATATCAAGATGATTGGGTAAGGTATACAATTGTTTTCACTCCACACCCAGTGTTACAATGAGATGGTGAGGGTGACATACCGGTAACCTGTTTCCTTCCTTACCTGTCTCTTGTGCACTCACAGACTTTCTTGTTTCATCTACCACAGCTTCGTCTTCTTCTAAGTTGGTAACAACCCACGAGTATTGTTCTGTTGACAAAAAAGAACAACTTTGTAATAAATGCTCAATGGTAGGTCCAAAAGCAAGGATTGGCTAATGACGGGTGGAAAGTGGGTTCATCGCAGATTGAATGCCTTAATTTTACCAGTTGTTTAAGGTAGTTCAGGAAAGTGTTTGATTTTATAATAGTCAGGCATGTGTTCGTCTTTCATGAACACGTGGAACGGTGAAGTTGCAGAGTATCACTTCGTCCTAATTTTCCCTCTTTTTCAAGGGAAATGATTAAAAACTTCAGCATGGTACATGCATGGTGGGAGGATTTAAGGCTAAAAATTGAATGAGAGCTGTTCAAAGGAGAGGGCAATTTCGTTGCCAAATATTGGTATGCACATATGGTCATACCTCATGGTCAGCTGAGTAAAGACATACCCTTGACCTCCCTACGGTCATGTTCTTGACATATGGGGGAGGGGTATTGTATGATAAATGAAATGACATGCAAACAAATACAATAAAATACAGATGAAACTTCATTCGAAAACTGTTTCAAATATGCATTCTATGTCTGGGTTTCAGATGATTTCAGATTCTTTACGGGTGTTTTCATTACCTTTTTATTTTCAAATTTCTTGCCTCAGAACACATGTTGAATACCTACATTTATTCAGATATTTTACATTTATTTATCATCTCTAGTGCAATTTTTTTGAGATACCACTTCATCTACAAGAGTTATGGTGCACATCAAAACCTTTTAATGTTCTCCTCTTTGATAGCAACAGGAGACTACATTCTCACCTTTCAGATTTTCTTAGCTGGTTTCTTTTTTATCGTTTGCTTTTTTTCCCCCTTATTTTTATGTTATTGTAATCACATTTCTGCTGTACAGACTGTCCTTAAACCTTAGCATCAATGAGTTGAACTAAGTTTGCTATGGACATGATATGTAATAGCAGTTTTAAATGTACAAAGTGCAATAAACAATGAGACGACTAAATATATGTTGTGTCTCATTCATTATATAGTCTCGTTCGAAATGAGAGAATTCATGTATGCCATTCATTGCTAAGTAGGTGTGTTTCGTCAAGTTGTGATTGCATACAGTAGGTGTGAATAATATTAAGGGTGATAGAGGATGAATATACACATCCCACCATATGGCTCGATTGGTTCTGTCGAAAATGATGGATATTCACCCCTCGCTGTTGATTTCGTTCACATAGTTGTGTCGCCAAAGGGAGAATTAGTAGGCTCATGTACCCTGAAGTTACGTTTTTTTTTTACACCACTATGCATATATTTTCGTATTTGCACCCATGAGTATATACCGACGTAGGCCTACATGTACATCCACATATATGCACATAATTAGATATGGGGTCATTGCGGTCACGTTTGGCATGCTATTTTTGCTAACGTTCTCTAATCTGTCACTCTGCTACTCCCTGGTCCGCACAACAATTTTACAGAGTGGTAAGGGTAAAAGCTTATAGAGGGTCACTCTGAATAACAATCTATCCAGCATGTCTGTCCACAATCGTTTAAAGCTCCTTTCTGACAATTTTGCTGAGGGTTGGACAATATTCCTTGGAGGTGAGACAAAATATTTGTACCAGGAAGTCAAGGTCAAAGATCATTTAGGGGTCAGCGTAATCCACCACCTTAAAAATGTATCTCTTCCTAAGAAGAACCCGGCATGATGTTGAAAGTTGTTCACAATGTTCCTTAGATAACCCTCCTTTCGGGGTATATAGAGATTTCTGATTCAAGGTCATCTATGGTCTTCCAAAGGTCACATAACCTAAGCATTGGTTAAAGAGTCCACAAATCTAATTTTTCAATATTTCCTTTTGAATTTTTGAAGCAATGATTATTGGACATGAGGCTAATTTTTTGTATCATCACGTCAAGGTCAAAGTTATTATATTTTTTCATTATATGCAAATGTGTGAAAAGCCTTGAAATATATCTCCTCTTGAGGGGAATCTTGCATAAAGTTTTAAGTTGGTTTCTTAGGAAACCCTTTCTTTCAGTGTGCACAAGGACTGGAGACACAAGGTCATGCGCCATTAGAACCGTATGTGAAGGGAACTTGACAGACTGGGAAAAATTGTTTGAATCTCGTGAAAAGTTCAAGTGCCAGTTTAAAATGTCACACGACATCTCAGATACGGTATCACCATCATGCATGGACTAAGCAGTCCATAGGGCAATGGGACAGATTGCTCACTAACGGAAACTGTGTTGCCTGAGGTACATGTGGGCTTATCTATGGAGACTTTAGAGGGGCATTTTGAGTTGCTTCCTTAAAGTCTGTTAGTTATTCCAAAGCTTCCAAGTTTTCTTTCCTATGCTACTAGTCAGGAAAGGCAGATCCATGGCCAAACTACGAGGATCCCCATTATTTATCACAAATCAAATTGTAAATATGTTAACTTTTTTTTACAAATGAGTACTAATGAGTGAGTATTTAATTATTTAATTCGGTTTTGTAAAATTTGGGACCGGACATTTTTCCACATTATTACTAATTCATTTGCATACAGCGCCAGTGCAAACAAGGGAGAAAATTAAAAACAAAAATACAGTTTCCATAATTATTAGATGTGACACGTGAACAAATGGTGATGCTAATTATTCCTTGTGTGGTAGTAGTACCTTAAAAAATTATCACAAAATTACAGAAAACAGTTGAGCTTCTGCAGCGTTGGTGCGCTATGTGGGGAAGGTGATAGGGGTATTCCTGTTACCCCAACCCTGCACTATACACTAAGTGTTGGCTGGCACTTCACTGCACCCACCAACATCAATGATACTTAATGAATCTCGATACTTTTAACCCTTATTTGCAGTTGGGACTTTCTATTGTTTTATTTTTAAGTTCGTGTCGATATATAACACAACAGGATATGAGTAATAGCACTCCCGGTAGTTGTTCAAGTTTTGGCGGTGTATCCAAATGTATCATATCTTTTACCATAATGGCCGAATCATTCCACCCATTGTCTCTATTTGACGCCCATAGCAGGTGTTAGTAATGAGGCGGCATCCATGTCTTCAATTATTTGTTTTAATAGCAATAATTGTTTACAATAATGTAAGTTGTGTGTTCTCCCTGCCATGTGTGGATTTCCTCCAACTGCATATTCGCCTTACATCTGTGCTAGATTTTTGATTGCGGAAAACTCCGACACGATCTGTAGTGCCATACGGTTGTACGTTTATATGGGTCGATATCCTCTTGTATTGATGACCGGTTGTTTCGTCCGCTTGCAAGTTCGCCCCCCCCCCATTACCAGTTCGCTCCAGACTGTTTACCAGTTCCCCCCCCCCCCCCAAGCCCTTCCAAGGGTCGACCAGTTCGGACCCTAACCTGACGATTGCACTATATATGTGAAAAAGTGTTTTACATTTTCGACCATGTAATTCTAATATTTGTCCTATGGACCTTCTAAATCATTTTTTTTAAACTTCAGTAACGTGAGGATTTACTGTAGATCTATATAATTAATAATCTAATATTCCACTTCTAGATAAAACAGAATACAGTGGATTGCTGAGATTTGTCGGTGAAAGGGGTAGAACGTGTAATGTATATGTGAGCAGAACCTGTCATTATGTGCTAATGATGAGTTTTACCGAACATTTTTGCATGCAGAGGTGTGTGAAATAAGATGTGTAGGCTATAGGGTATACATATGACATCATTATTTACCACAAGATGTATATATATATATTTATAGGTCTGTTAGACTCTACCGCCTATACTATTGGGGAGTTTTGTAAGCTGAGTGAGAAAAAGGTCTGAAAGGAACATGACCACGAAAAAAGCCCCTGACAGATCGGCAGAGATCACCAAACTCCTCAAAATCAGAATCTCTCAGACACCAATTGTAGTAGTAATGCGTCGGTTACATATTCCGTTGCAGATTACGGTATGTAGGCATATGACACTATGACGTTGTTAATATAGTGCCACTTGCTTACATTATTTTTTTCGTACTCAGTGGTCAGATCATGTGTGATATTCACACTGTCTGCGAGTAATATCGATCTTCAAGGAAGTAAATCTGTAAGTACAGTAGTATTACAGTCCATATGACATGTAACATTACCTCACTTCCTGTTAAAACTTATCGATGTGCTATTTCCAAACTGATTGACGATTGAACAGGATATTCGCTGGTGTAATTTCGTTTGAACTTTTAGTCATAATAAGCGATGACGACGATCCGCTATCAGGTATCATCATAAATCAAAAAGGTATCTTAGCAGTCAGGCAAGAAATTTACAAGAAAGTTGTTATCGTATTTTTGTCAGCGAAGATGGTCAGGAATATTCTTTTGTTAACGTTATGGAGTATACCAACGATTGTCATGGGACAGCGTATTGGGGGTAAGTGTATCTCTTAGGCCTACTGTACTCTGCCTGTTACGTAATGTCTTAGAACTAGCGTATGGAACAACCTAATTTGACTGAAAACAAGCAGAAACGCTTAAAAGAGAGGTCGTTTAGCTCTGACCAAATTTAATTCAATTTCCCAATCAACTTATATGTGAAGGAGCCTTGTGTAGTCATGTTCTGACCAACTGGAATTTGCATCTTGAAATACCCTTTGTACAACTTCTTTTCCCAATTTAGGGTAAGTATTAATTATTACTGACACCGGGCAAGATTTGGAGTGTGCAGTGGAATTCCCTATAGGGGTATTGGCAACTTTTGAAAGCGTGCATGACTTTGCCCTACACTAAAACCGGAGCTCCATGGTGTGTCTTCATTTGCACAACATCGATAGATATGAGGAGACTTTCTAAGCGTAACGCCACCATTTCTTGGCGTTTATAGCCCCAGAAAAGTATTGCATAAAAATATCCCTAAATACCCTTTCCAGGGTACAAAGTGGTCCTCAGTCTTGCGGCACTCCAAGAGAGCATTGCTGGGGCGGTGTCTCAGATGCAAATCGGGGCACCAGCAGTTTGTAATTGCCAAGTTAATTTTCTTCTAACAATACAGTTTTACTTCTCAATTGTTCAGCTAATTTTAGGAAAAATAGAGGAGGCCCACCTTTGCCCGAGGGTGGGGGGGGGGGGAAGGACATGTCCTCCGATTTGCTCCTTCCCGATTGGATCCGCCAGAAGTTAATTCTTATGAGAAATATTGAGCAATGAGGTCATATTTGGGCAAATTCTTACATCATTTCAAAACAGTAGGTATATGCTTGGCCTAATTTGATATCTTGCTATCTAAAAATTGCCTTTTGACTTTACATGAAGAAAACTCTAAAACGGGAAGTGTATAACGTTGATGGAGAATGTTGCTGACGTTTTTTGTGCACTCGCATATCTTACAAAGGAATATGAATGACGAAAAGCATACGTCACAGATTAAAAAGTCTCTCGTGAATTACTGAATTGAAATGGGTTAACTGAGTACTATAGTGACTGGATTATTTATTTTTTTGCATAATATACTCGCAAATCTTGTTCTTCAGCACTTGCATCTTGGTTACAAATTTATCGTTAAGTTGTGTGATATTTTCTCGTGATAATTTTTTTCCAGTAATTGAAAAACTTTTAGGTCTTTCCTGCCGTTGGTTATCCCCGGTATAGTTCTGGTTTGTGTCGTAGTCCGTATTGTTGTCATTATTATTATTACTACTACAATAATAATAATGACTACAATTATTATTACTACAATTATTATTACTACAACTACTACAATTAGTATTATTACAATTATCACTACTACAAGTATTTTTACAATTATTATTACTACAGTCATTATTACTAATGCAATTATTATTACTAGTACAATTATTATCATTATTGATATTATGATTATTAATATCGTCATTATCATCATTATTATTATTATTATTATCATTAGTACTAGTTGTTATAGTAGTAGTATCATTAGTTTTATTATGTTCGACATTAAAACAACATATAAAAGTGATCAGGACGGTTACTGATCTACAGCAATAGCAAAGACCCACGTGCGCTTTTGCTTCAATATATAGATAATAAAGTCCACATTATATTAGTAGCGTACTACAAGTTTTCATTCTAATATTTCATCATTTCAAATAATCGCACAGATATTCGGTTACTCGGTGGATCGGTTCCTCATGAGGGACGGATGGAACTTTATCTCGGAATCAGGGGATGGTATACCACCTGCGATCACACCTGGAGTATACATGATGCCGCAGTGGTCTGTCGTCAGTTGGGGTACCCTGGGGTAGCATTTGCGACTCTCGGATCCGAGTTCGGAAGGTCCACTGGCAACCGTCCTTTGGCCAGAACGTGGAACTGCACAGGTTGTAAGTACATGATTGGCTGATGGCGACCAGTCAAGTTTGGTTAAAGCATATCCCCGTTTGTTGCCTTTTGGAACTTACGAAGGAAATCGTAAATATCATGTGGTCTCTTCAATACCTTAATGGAAGCTCCGCCAGATATCATCCACCACTTGTTTCAAAACTGACAAAATGACCACTCACGGCCCTTTAGACTATTCCTTACTGTAGTGATTAGACTTCTAATTCTAGGCCTAATATAACATATCGAAGAATTTAGACGTCTTACGTTGTGATTTAGACTGAAAACCAAAAAATTAATTTTTTACTTTGTTAGACTAAAATGTCAGAACACTTTCTGTTTTCTTTTCTTCAGTGGCTTTACTTTCAAAACAACATACACCTCATCTCTTCTTCCTCGTCTATCAGCAAAACTAAATTTCTCATATTCAACATATTCTCGAAATTTCAGTTTATAGAAATTTACCTTTAATTAATCTTTGTTTTCCTCCCATCAGCTGAAAGAAAACTCGGCCAGTGCCCTTACCAACCGACTTACTCATGTTGGGACGCCGTTGGAGTGATTTGTCAAGGTAACAAAGGAAAATATTCCTCACGTTTGCAAGTGTAGGACAGAATTCTCTTTTTTTTTATCCAAACTTATATCTGATTGAATTTGATGGAATGCATCTAAGGCATACCCCATTTCAAAACCATACAATGCCACGAAGGGATATTTTTTAGAGGGCACATATCAAAGGAATTTTAGTTTTATGACTGATTCCACAAATTTTACTGTCGAACCTGGGTGTGTTGCGTCTTTTACCTTGTTTCAGAGTGTTTCATTTCGTATTCATTCATACGTGGGAAGAATCCTCAACTCTAATTGGCCTATCACAGTCAGATGACCGTGCATTGTACCTCGGATAATACACGGTCACTTCACTGGCTGATGAATACAACAAAAACGTAGATAGTGTTTTGTCGTCCGCTTTCTTACGCAAACCAATGGTGGTATTTCATGTATCGCGCACTGACATTGTTGACATGTTTCAGTCCCGATCTTGCATTTTGTTTCCTTCAGTTAATGCATGATCCACGTTGATTAACCCTTCGATATTATTAATTAAGAGATGCGCTTGTGTGTGTGTGTGCCACTGTGTAGTTTACTTGTGCTTGTTTCTAAACTTGTGCCTAGTATGCAGGATTCCACAATGTATTAAGGGAGGTCACATATCAGTCGAAGTGGTGCGTTGTAGCACACTTGTAAAAAGAGACTCGAATCACTAAAACTGACAAGTCTCTCACATGGACATGTTAATTCAATTAGGGAAAAGAAAAAAAAACGAAACTGTTGTTTCTTGGTTAATTAAATGAGAGATGTTAGCTAGAATTCAAAGTGTTTGCATTCAAGATCGACTTGTAGCCGTGATACAGCAATTAAATAGGGACTGGTTGAAGGAAGAAAAAAAAGTTCATTGTTTAGCTAGCTTGTTTGGTGTAACAAGAAAGGTGCGATCTTTGCGAGATTTGAAAATATAGTGACTTTGGGTAGTTTATCATGTTTACATAAATCTCAAATTGCATTTTATCTCGTTTGGCATCCCAATGAACGACCATTCATTGTCTTTACATGTCACAGATCCGTCCTATATCGGTTGCTTCAACGACGAGAGAGGTATTTTCAAGTCCTTTCTACAAGAGGACTATTTCGTATCATCTTCTCTGACTGTCGAAAGTTGCAAAGAATTCTGTTCCGACACGATGCACCCGATTATTGGACTGAAGAACGGCAGGGAATGCTATTGTGGAGATTCGAGTGACGTCACTATGCGTCATTCCAGGTATTCCGATGCAATGTGTCAGGAACCTTGCTCCGGGGATGACAGGCAGATCTGTGGAGGAAGGAGATCGGCAGATCACGACAGCATTTCCGTATTTGATGGTAAATATTAAAAAAAAAAATAAACAGAAAAAAAAAGTAAAAAAGAAGTTATAGCGAATTATGAAATAGTACCTACACCGGTATTTACATCGAATTATGGTTATTTGTAGAATTATTTGAATTCCCTGAGAAGACAATGCATGGTCAATTGGCTCAATTATTCCTTTGTTTGAGTTTACCAGTGTATACTTGCTTTGTTGTTTCATCGTCCTATACTTTTTTAACCGTTTTGCAAGTTCTACGATTATGTCGTTCACGGGGACAGAATTGGGACGGTGGGGGGGGGGGGGGGAGGGAGGGTAGGGAGGACGAGGGGTGCTGACTGTTTAGCGGAATTCAATAGGAGTCTCAGTAATACCAATAGCTAACTTTACTGCTTAGTAGATCTTTTTATTTTATTTATTTTTTTTGGTCAATGCTTTTTTTAAACTTCTCATTGTACTCTTGTCGACAGTTAACCTTGGCGACTGTGAGGATCCGGGCGTCCCAAAGAATGGCATGCGTCTAAGCGATTGGTTTCACTTCGGCGACATAGTGAAGTTTTACTGCGAACGTGGGTATGAAATGGTCGGAGATAGCGTCATCCAATGTGTTATCACGAAACGTAGCGACGGCCACACAGTCCATTGGAACGGTTCGATACCTACGTGTGTCGGTAAGTACTAGAATCGAAAAATGAGCAAATGCAGAGGTTGAAATTGTACATGGTGCCATCATGACTCATGAGGAAATGATAATTTCGTGGAAAGAAGCCCGGTGGTGCATGGGTGGGTTATCGGTTGAAGCAACCAAAGTTTATGGCAGGAAAGAATACGCGTGAGCAACATTTCATTATTTTTTTTCTGCAAATATCTAACTGACTCCAACATTGCAACCCTCACCACCTAATGTTTTCCCCTCTATATGCCTATGGTAGTTTGTATAACGCAACAGTCAGTTTTTAGTTCTTGGACATTTTTTTAAATAAATCTCTCACAAGTTTTACATTTCAATTGTACAGAGACATCGCAAACAGCTACAGTTACCATGGCAACAACACCGATCACATCAACAACACGAAAAGGAATAACAACACAAAAGCTAATGACGTCATCAACGTCAACGAAAATGTCTCCAAGAACATCGCTGCAAGGGAAAAGAACCACACTGCCACCAATCATTTCGAAATTGATAACGTCGAAAACAGTTGATACGACACCAGTTAAGGTTACCATGGTAACAACTTTAAAACCGAAAATATGGTCAACCTTTGCTTCGATTTTGACTGATTCAATTCCTAAAATTACAGACAGAGGATATCAGCCATCTAAGGAACCACCGTCTCCCAGTCCCAGAGGACATGTGGACGTTGTAACGAGCAGCTCAACGTTGAAGACACAGCAGTCTACATATAGGTCAAAGACAACAAGCCGTTTACCGGGTGACGATGTCTCACAGTTTTTCACTGAGCGAGATTTTACTTATTTTACCGGTATGCTCAATTATAATTATTATTTGCAGGCAAAGTGATAATTCATGAGCATTTTAACAAAACAAAAAACAAAAACATATAACTTCAGGTTTTTGCTTTAATATATTTTGCTGAATTCCTTTCATTAAGGTAGCAAATTTACATTTGAAATTTGGAGAATGTTTGGTAGTTAAGTTATCTTCTAAAATATTAATTGAAGTACCACGGACATAATTAGTGATCCGTTGTTATCAAAACAACTTTTCTGAAATAATATTTTTTACACCTGTAATGAATCTGAGTGTTTGCTACTTTTTGTAAGCCACATTATTCCATTTCATCTCTACCAGGTTCAGCTATCAATTAAGCAAAAATGTCTTTTGTTCAATTTCCATATTGCTTATAATTCTCTCACGTTTCATATTGAGATCAAAGGTCATCTTGGCACTGACATAAGTTGTAAATAATCTGTAGATGATATATTTAAATATTTCTTTTTGTTATCACTTAGCTGGTAACGGTTTTTTGTACACATAGAAAACTTGTGTGGATCATATGTCATGAACTGACCAAGATGAGGTTAGGCCACTGATAATCCTTCAAAACAAATATCGTCATATACAATTTTCACAATTTCGTACTATTGTTTCACAGAATTTCAGACCGAAATATTTTCTGACGAGGAAGTCCCAAAGAACGGTGAGTTTCTGAAGCGATTACGACAGTATGTACTATGAGGAGATGGCTGGAAGTGTCTGCCGGACACTCTAGATGCGAAAAAAGGAGACCAAACAAGAACAAACACACAAAAATTCATTTTTGTTTGAGACATAATTGCATATACTCTAGAATGTAAAACTTGTTTAATGTATACATTATGTTGCCATACCGTCTCTTACAAAACGTGTTATAAACAGAATGTCATTAAGATCTTACTTTGTTTTAGTTTAGGGAAATTGGCAAACTTTGCTGATAGAATGTGTATGTGCTACAAGCGCTGTCCTTCCGTTTCGTTTGACCTTTGACCTATCACCATCACATCACGTCATGCTGTTATGCTATGAGTTTGTTGTGAAGGCATACTATGACGTTTTACTTCGTACGTTAACAGGGCGCCATGTATTTTACCCACGGGAATAACAATAAAGTGCCTCTAATTCCACACAAGCTAAAATTTGGCACAGGAACAACGGACGTTCATGAAAGATTAGATCCGATTCGCAACTCCAGAAGAGGGTCCTGGCATCGTCGGCCGGTTTCCCGGGTACCCGATGGACACACCGGTTAACTAGTGTCTTACTGACATGCAAACTTAATGTTTAATTAATCAAATTAATCTGAGAACAATTTAAGTGATGTACAGTACCCATGTTGTGTATAACTGAAGAAAAGTATTTTGGAAAAGGTAACAATTTGTGCTAAATAGTATAATCAGTCATTCAAATTACTTCAATCATGTTTTTTTTTTGTTTTCTTACATGAATTTTATTCATTTCACAGGTTTGTTCGGGTTATCAGAAGACTTGACAATATTAGTCTGCGTAGCTGGCATTCTGGTTGTGTGCTTGATAGCTGTCATTCTCATAACAATCACCAAGAAACTCGTTTGTCGAAAAAGAAAGTAAGTGCTGAAGAACATACAAAAACAAAACAATCACCTGTATTGTTAGGAGATGTGGTAACAGGTCCACAAATTTTCACATCAACGTCGAATAAAATTTGAAAAGAAGGAGGTGGGGGGGGGGGGGTGTTGCTTTACTATGAACAGTATCACAGCTGAGCAGGGCGCATGCTCGTATTGTATTTCCTTTAACGATTAATATTCAATGGTTGCCAGGATGTAATGGCATTCAAAGCCAATGTTTCGCTGTGCACTTAGTTATATTTTTGTTAATCTGTGGGACGGGGGGAAGGGGGTTGGGAGTTATAAAATATTTCACCTTACAATCGATTAATATCTTTCACCATCGATTTGATTTAGTGGGATCGTCGGTCTGAGATGCTGTTATCTCTTCTTTACTATTATAATTTTAAAAAATGGCAAGATAGAAAGAACGCAATTACCACAGGAAGTTTAGCTACAGTTAAATTACACTTTAAATTTTTGCGTGGACTCTACAGATCTTACCATTCGATAAACATCGAAAGGAGGTTATCGGAGGAGGAAAATCCTGACGGTGCTTACGTCTACGAACCCATGACGGAGTCCGGTCTCTATTCAAGACCGATCAGATCTTCACTGAAGAGGGGGTTTAAGAGGTTGTCAAGGCGACCGTGGTCTGACGTGGATGACGATTGCGATTCAGACGAAGCGCTTTGAGAGGACAAATGACCGGTTACCCGGTTACCTTACTTCATCGTTATACCGTCTTTACGGGTATCTAAATCTTTTCAGACTCAATGATCATAGGCTTACAAGACGAGGGGGGGGGGGGGTTGCAAATATTTCACTGTTGACGTACCATCTGTCATTCAAATATTTTTCGTTCAGAAAATTTAAATTGCCAACTGTATACTGGTTAATTTAAGGAAACTCAAACTCACTCAAACGTGGACGAAGCAGTTTAAAGCTACTATAATAATTCGAAATACATCGTTTGGTCAAGACAGATTGGTACAGACACGAAATGCCATGCCCTCCCTCTCTGAAAAGTTTCGTGAGGGAGGGGGGGGGGCGGGGGTTGTCCCGCGGTCGGACATCAGCTTTACAATCGTTCATCTTAACAGGTTTCTGCGATTATTACCTCAATTTTCATATTTTTAGTAACGAAATAAACACTGCCGTTCACTATTAGTCTATAGTCTTTCTTGTAGATAATTTTGAGTTCCTTTTTGAAGCGATGCTTAATCAAGTAAGAGTTTTACTTTTCTTACTAATTTAAATTAGAATGTATTTTTTCGATTCTGCTGATCATCTAATAAAACTTTAATGTCTAACAAAGGGGGGGGGGGGGGAAGGTAGAAGGGTGAAAGGGAGGATTTATTTTGAAAAATCATAAAATTGATAACCTTCACTACTTACATAAGAAAGCAAAACACGTAGGTTCGTAACAACTTTTGTTGATGAAATCTTGCTTTTATTTTTATTACAAAATCTTGTTGACAAAAACGATTATTTTTTCGATTCTGCTTATCATCTAATAAAACTTTAATGTCTAACAAAGGGGGGGGGGGGGAGGTAGGAGAGGGAAAGGGAGGATTTATTTTGAAAAATCATAAAATTGATAACTTTCACTAATTACATAAGAGAGCAAAACATGTAGGTTCGTGACAACTTTTGTTGATGAAATCTTGCTTTTATTTTGCTTTTATCTTTATCACAAAATCTTGTTGACAAAAACGTAATGTGAATGGCTCTGACATCACAACGAACATGAACCATGTACGGTTCCTTGCAAAGGTTCTCTGTGGGATGGAAGAATGGAACTTGTCATTTCAAGGTGACCCACGAAGATGCTATAGCAATAATATATTGGTGGTTTTGTTGCGATCACCTGTATATATGTTTAAGTACATCGGAATATATTTTCAAACTTCAAATGATGCATTACGTATTTCCCGTCTTTCGACATCTGAAAAAGGCACGATGCATGCACTTTCGACGTCTGAACTTCCGAAGTCTTCGAAATTGGTATCTTGATTTTAGGAGGTCTCCTCGCTGTCTACGGATCGACAGAGTGAAGTATTGATATTCAAGAATGTGTAATAGAAGTGATGATAATGTTTAAATGTTTTACTTCATATATCTTCGTCACCATAAAAGGAAGGATTTCATTATAGCGATCCCACTGTTGGGGTGAAGGTAAATGTTGTTTGAACGAGAAGAAATTGATTAAGTTGAAGAAAAAGCTGTGTATGCATTTGGTATAGTAGTGCCTATAACCGATCGAAATAAAATATTCAAAACAGGATAGAAAATTATTTAAGTTCATTTAAAGTTAGTGCAATGACGTTTCTTGCAAATTTCTTTCGCAACGTTCTTGCAAATTCTCTGTTAACAGTTCAACGTTTCGGATATATATCACCTGCCTGTACAAATATAAAATATGAAAAAGTTGACCTGCCAGCGACAGATGTATTGAAGGCATTATTACATAATAGATACATCATTGAACAATTTTCTTGTACACTTTTCGAATAGTCACCCACTACTTCATACATTTTCCGTGTGGCTGCTCACTGTGAACATCAACGAATGTGACACTGACATCATGTGACTTTAAAAAAAAAAAACACAGACTCAGAAAACCTTGCAACAAGGTCCAGTCAATTGTACATTACGTCACGTTTACGTAGACACGTCACATATGTGCCCTTTTATTCACCGGTTTTTCATCAATTTTTCTATGCAATTATGGTCTTATTTTACATATTCCTCTTCCAGAGATTCCTATATTCTGCCTACGTAATATATGCCGTATAACATGTAGTGCAGCTTATTACCATCTCGTCTGGTTTATCGAGAAGGAACGGTTTTTACATAATATGTGTATGATGTTGCACGTTGTTTATAGTCACTCATAGTCTCTTTTCCTGTTTTCAAAGTAAAAATTGTAACCGCTTCCTTTTATTTTGGGACACAAAATATTTGATAAAATTTTAGTGTTTACACATGTGGGTCCAAAATGTGGACTTTGTGTCCCCCTCCCCTCCCCCCTCCTTCTGTGAGTACTCCACTGCAGTAATTATACGATGAACTGTTGGCGCCATCAGGAAAAAAAATTGATATTAAGATTACACTTCTCGGTTGTGGCATATTATTTATGCTATTTTCAGAGAATATGTAAAATTAAGACTTTTTTTTTAGCTTACCTTCGAAACTTTATCAGTCAGGCATATACAGGTAATAAGACCTTGGATATAAGTTATAAGAACATACATTTGCAAGTTACATAATACGTCGAAATATAGTGAAAATATGTCTTCTTGATAAGCATAAATATTGAGTGTAAAAAAACACAAAAAACTGATACAACCATATGTGCATGTGCACACCGTTCATTAAATTTGTACAGCCTACTTCTAAACGGAGAGATAGTTAAGATTGAGCGGAATACGGTGCATTAAGATCTCCGAAGCCATAATCTTGGACAAAGTACCTTGGGACACCCCGCTCCCCCTCCCAATGTTGGCTATAGGTTTACTGTTCAAAGTGTACATTCACTCATATAGCGCAACATTGGAAGGGGGGGGGGGGGGGGAGGCGGAGTTTCATGTTATCCTCTAACCTAAAATTGGGTAATATATTTGCAATGTAGGACAAAACGTCCCAACGATTTTGTCCAAGATTGTGGTTGGCGGTTTTTCTTTTGTATACCACGATGCAAAGTGAGTTCCGCTTGAGTCTCCCTGGGAGTTCCTGGAATGGAACCTAGTGGTGACGTCCTGCAGCACCATATATACGTATACATGGTTGGACACATTGGACAAAACAAAAACTTATTGTATTGTGCATATTCTAATACAGGGTACCATACATTACAGTACATGATGAAATAAATTCCAAATATATGGTGTAATCTATGGTGTAATATATGGTGTAATATATGGTGTAATAGGTTGTCGCTTCCCCCGAGTGGACATAAATAAGCTTAGAGGGCTGAGACCGGATAAAAGGATGGATTTCAAGTAATGTCAACATGTTGCTGTGCCCAATCGCCTGTTGACAGATGTATACTTTCGCGCAACTTTTAGGTGGACCGACGGGACAATTCTGACTCCACTTCTGCAATACTGTATCTGTAGGTAGAGTTTTAGAATGTCCTTTCGGGCTCAATCACTTAAACATTCAAAGGATTCCAAAGTGAAGTAACTGATTACGATACCAGGCCCTCTATTTTATGATCACAAAATAAATCTTACGTCATATGATTTTGTCTTATTTTATTGTTATTATTACTTGCATGGACTTGGCAATATCAGGTTAATATTTAGTCTGATACGTACAAATCTTTCCTAAATTTCTGTCTGGACGGCCGTCGAGCAAATAAAATTTAAATTTTATGTCATTGCGTGAGGACAATTAATAATGAAAGACATCTCATGCCTAAAGCACATAGACTGAAGAGATAATTATTGTTTTATAATCAATAAATCTTCTCCTTTGTTCCATTTCAATTACTCTATTGATGGATTTATAACGATGGGAATATGTGACAGAACCGTGTGTTTTCAGAGTCTGCAAACTTAAAGGTGATTGATTGTGTTATTGTATCTCATATGACGTCAGGCGCTTCTCGATAATTACGGTATCTGCAAACGTTACAAGTTAAAAGTATACACTTTTTGTACTTACTCATGTACTGAGGATAATAATAATCTTATTACAGTAAATCGCTAGGCACACAGACGAAGGCGCTACAGATGGGTAATATTACTCTCTACATCCAAAGAAGTGAAATTAGGAATGACTTCAAACTAAGACTGGACATTCACTCTGGAAAGAGTGAAAATGACTGTCTTTCGAGTGGAATTTTTCACCCAAAATGAAGAGTCATCATCATGTCACTCTAAAAGTGTGAATTTCCAGGATAACTGTTTTAACTGGTGACGTTTGTGGAGAGTTATCAAGAAAAGAATGACGTCACATGAGAGGCTAATAACAGTCCAATCTCCTTTAACATTCTGCATGCAACTGTCAATCGAAGACGCTTTACAATGGGGGCTGTGTGGTCCCTCTCTTCTTGATTACAACTTTTGAAAACAATGGAACAAACAAATAAATAAAACTCATTTTACTACATAAGGCACCATCTTGTGTCCAAGCATTATTACCTATACAACATTTACCAAAAGAGGAGAAGTACAATTTACATCTCCCCCCCCCCCCCCTCGCTATTGGAATCTTTCTAACATACTCATTTAAAAAAATCAGTTTGGCAAATGGTAGGCGCACTGAAAATGGCTGAAGTACTCAGAATAACACACAGACACAGTAGTAGGCGAAGTTGCGTTGGAATGACATAAAGCAAAAATGGACTCCGCAATTGTACAAAACATTTGTTTGAATCTTACAAAATCGTTGACAGCAAACGGTTCGTTTTAACACATTATTTGCAGATCAGCTAATCAGCAATTTACCAAAACAGCATTTTCACCTGAAAGACCATCATGAAAAGGATGAAATTTTTGTTCATCAATTAATTTGCATGTAAAGTAGAGACTTGCTCTCTCTCCGTCTCATTTTTTTTCTTTCAGTAATTTGAACTTTTATTTAATTCTGTCTAAAATGATTTTTTTTTCGGTCAAGTCTTTAAAATGACTCACCGGACACATTTGTTGTTGTTGAAAAACTTAAAACATTGAAAACAAAAAGGTTGTAGTAGCTGTGTCTACCTAAATTCGAGACGTTTGCGCTCGCTTTCAGTTGAACGGTTTGAATAGATACAGCATTATGTACATTTTTTGTAGTATTTGGCACCCTGTATATAATTTTATGTAACATATTACGGTTTGTACACAATTTACAGTAAAATTTACCAACACTTCTCAGCGTAGGTTTAGTATCGTTACATTCTATCAATCCAACACGTACAATTCTGAGTTAACGTTCCCCCTTCATGATCAATGGTACGGAATACCATGAAAGCAATAATTGTTCTTTTTTTTGGGGGGGGGTGGCTTGTTGAAAGGGGATTTATTCTCCCCTCCCCATAAGCTACGTTTTTGCTCAGCCGTACAAAAAGGAAAATCAAACCATAGTCAGTACCATTATCCTAGATGCAAGAAATCAAGGACTTACAAAAAATTGCACTTTTAAGAGGAAAAAAAAAACGAAAATTATAATACAAAGAAAATAAGGAAGTAAAAAAGAGATGGAGGTAATTTATCCACACCCAGTGTAAGGGTAAAAAATTACTAGCATGTAAAAATGAATAGAAAGACGAACCATGTTTTAAAGACAGTTACTGTGACGTGATGGTCAACTGTACAGAATATTTCAGAAAAAGATGTATAAACAATCTGGCTCTATATGGGAAAGAGTTTGTGATAAGAAAACTCTTTTCCGCCATGCAGCAGTTACACATAATTATACATAGGGATACTAAACAGACAGCTGCGGACGCGTCGAAGTTTTATAGGGGGCCACAAGTGTCTAGAAGCTGCACTTATATGTTGCGTCTCGACTGGACGAGTGCCACCACGCTTATTTTTTGTTTTTTCTTACCCCTCATCACGTGTAACAATCCATTTTAAAGACTTTCGAATAACAGGTTTACGTTGTATGTATGATATTATTTTAATTAAAACACATACTAGTGCGTCCCTAGCAACGTGGGAGAGACGTTCCTTATCAGTTGACGACGTTGCTCTGAGCTAATTTTTTTGTTTTTTTTTCACCAGTACGTCGTACCCGTGGAATCCGGTGTTTCTATTTCTTCGACCTGACGGGGGGTGTTTGATTTTCTTATAACGTTTGCAAGCAGGGCAGCTTGGTCGCTACCATCCGGTCCTTTCCCCTTGGCGGGAATTCTGAACTGGTGTCCCGCACCAGAGGAGGATCTAGGAGATGGCGAATCAGCTGTTTCGGGGCTCTTTGGCGGTGAACCAGGTTGGGCGTCGTTACTGATGATACAAAATACGTAGAAACATATAACGGATAGGTTTGATAAAATATGCCGCGAAAGAGGAATCACAATTATATAGTCACTTTGCTCACGGGCGGCTGCCAGTTTTTGTCTTACGATGTTTTAATTCTAAACAAACGGTTGGGTCCAATTTTCTTCAAACGTGATGAAAAGTTTAATTTCTGTAAAACACTGTGCTGTGGGTAAAGGACAAAGGTCTAATACCAACCAACAAGACGTGAACCTGTTCCAAGTACTTAAATACGTTCCTGAAAGATTCCATGTTTTAAGTAAATAAAAGTAACAAAAAAAAAAAAAAAAACAGGAAAAAGAGAAAAATTGTCGTAACTGTCAGTTTCACTTGTAGTGATAAACTATGAGAGCTTACATATATCAATGTGATACAGAAGAAGTTAAGAAAATGGAACTGTTTAAAACTATAAATGTAAGGAGGATTAAGTGATAGTTTCATGTTTTGCACGTATGTCACGCAAAGAGGATAACATACTAGTATGTCGGTGTTCAATATTGCATTCATAAATTTTGCCTTGCAGCAGAGGATTAGTTTTTAAACACGAGTTTAATCATTAATTCACATTTACCCATTTTGAGCGTCCGGGTTAGGAGTCATTGATCTTGGCCGTGGTCTAGGTCTTGGCTTGAGTTGGTGAAGTACATTTTCTTTTCGATTAGATATGTTTCTTTTCAAGCCCGACCTCGGTGCTGGTTCTCTGTAATTCCAAAAAGTGAATAAAAAAGGGTTTAGCTTCTTTCTCGTCTACTATTCAGAGAATGGTAACGTTTTCTGGGAGAAATCCCGTGGTCATCTCAATGTGTGTATGTACGAGATTTAGAATTTAAAAGAACACGTCACATGTAAATGATATGCTAATCAGAAGATAGCTTCACCCAAATTTGCAAATTTTGATAAATGTAGTGAATATTGTATCAGGGAAGAAATTTCGGAACCGATGGAAGGAAAATGGTGATAAAATTAGAGACTTGAATGTTCGACTTTGTTAATTAGAGGCGAAGAGGACGTTGACAAAGAAAAAAAAAACGGAGAATGTGAGAATAATGGACGGAAAAGGCAATGGATGGAGATGAAATAATTGGTTTGTTGAATTTTGCTGTCCATTTAGAGGGAAAAGGGTAACTGCTACGAAGGGTCAGATCTTATCGTTTCAGTGTGTGGCAATGCGAGCGCTATATGTACCTTGTCTCGCTTTTCTCAGGCTCACCCTCCTCGTTGGTGACGTCATCGTTAGGTTGCACTATCTTAGGAGTTAATTCCATCTCATCAGTGCTGTCGACGGCTGGGTCAACTTTCTCAAAGATATTTCCAGTCTCTTCGTTGGTAGAATCACTTTGTGATAAAAACGTCAAAACGAGAGAAAAGGAAAGATGGAGAAATTATTCGAAGAGTTAATTTATGATGAAAAACTACAAAAATGGCATTATGTAAGAAAGGAGGTTGTACCTTAGCTCTTCGTTGTTTTTCATAAACGTATTGCATTTAGATAGTCACATCAAGGAAGGTTAGCCTTCACCGACCGCCTATTAACATACGTTAGGCTATGTTGGAGAGAGGACGAAGAATATGTAATAGCGAAGAATATAATTGCCGTTTTACCTTCGAAGTGACTGTCTCTTGGTTTCACTTTTACCCTCATCATCGGTATAGATCTGGTTTGAATATACCTCCGTGCCATTTGGCTTATCCGGCTCTGCAGGCTTCTTTTCGTCACTCGATTCAACGTCCATACCATCTGTATCCTCATAGACATCTGCCTCATTGTTGGAAATATATTTGTTCCCCTTACCATTAACCTTCTCTTCGTTGGCGCCCTTCTCGAGATCCTTGATTTCCTGTTCTTTGTGTACTCCGTTCATAATAACATCCGTGTCTGATTCCCGAGGAGATTTCACATTTCTGTAGAAATTAATTTTAGATAGATTAGTTATTTGCTGTCGAGAATGATGAAATGGCATAAAATAGTAACATTTTTTGTTGTAAGCACGAATGGTGCTTGACTATCAGCTTAAGAATTTTGGATCGAATTTGGTGTTTATTCTCACACAACGTCAGTTCAGATGGGGGAAACTCTAGATTACTTAGGGGCAAAAACCCATGGTACTGTGACACTGCCAGACCCGAAAATCGTCCACAAAGGTCATTGCTTCAAATGTTTCTGTGTCGAATAATAGCAACGCACACTAAATCTAACATCTGGGAAACTTTTACTGTTTTTTTTTTTAATTTTTTATTTTTGCAAAACTAATGAAAAATGGAAATATGAATCAATGATAAAAGACTCTCCGTTTCAGTTTGAATGGATATTATATGTACAGAGAAATTCTTCCTCATGACGTTCAGAAACCCTGATGTTCAATGGCTCTGAACAAATATATTTCCTCCTCATTTTTTTTTTCTAAAAAAAAAACTGGTTTTTTATTTTTCGCTGTCTTTTCGAAATGTTTCAAGGATGGAAGAGCAGTCTCGATCCGTATAATTACAACTTTGGACACGAAGAGCAACACTGTACCGTATGTATTGCGAGCCGTAAAATTGATCCTCGGATAGAGGGGCATAATGTGTGGAGTGTAAGGTATGATACTCTAACATTAACTTGCGGATTAGTTGGATAGCTTTGACATAGTGAGGCTGTGCTCTGGGGTTGGTCCTGGAGGATGAAAGAGGAGTGCAAAAATAGAGGGACTCTTTTGAACTTACCGACTACATATACAACAAAGGCAAATAGCTGTGATTAAAACAATGACAATAATGATAGCAGCCGTAGCCCCGACTATGATAACCAAAGAAGAATCAGTGCCTGCAAAACAAAAGGCAAACAAAAGGTATGTAATACAGATCGAAAACAAAATGATGAGTGACAAAATCGACCCATGCATTCAAATGTAAAATGAGATCTCAGAGGGTTAGCTATAGGCTTTGGAGGGTAGTTTGTTCGTTGTGAATTACTATTTTGATACTGCTACTTTTGGATGTTTTACTTCTTTGTGTGTATGTGTGTATGGGTGTGTGTGTGTGTTGGAGGAACCGAATACATGCTATCCGTCACACTCTACATTTTAACTAATTCCTTTCCTCATTCAGCGAGTGAATAAGCTGCTGGAGAGTCTTCGCTATACTATTCTAAGACTTGAGTTCACGCAAATCAGTAATCGTATGATCTGCAAGGAAGGGGATAGGAGAAATTAATTACTCAATCAACCAACTAACTAACCAATGAATCAATGAATGAATGAATCAATAAATCAATTAATGAATCAATCAATCAATCGATGAATCAATCAAATGAAGTTATTTCTTCCGGTTAAATTGCAATATACCTGACTATAGTCATAGTTTTATTGTTGTATTATCAACGAATTCTCGAATTATGTTCCATGTTTATACGTGCATGAATACTCTTAATGCGTGACCGTGGATCGTAATGCGTGATCGTGGTGTCGATCCAATTTAGCTTGCATAAAATGATGATCTAGCCCCAAATTTACCTTTGATACGTTGAAGAGCCTAGCTAATCCAACCATTGTTGTGAAACTTCCACTCAATTTCCAGGTGTGGCTCCCAAGATATGAGCAGCTGAAGTTGCCAGATTTGTTAACGAAAGTTAACTTGAAGCAACCAGGAGTGATGTCATCTCCCCACATTGATAAATCATTTTATGTTTTTCTATAAACTTTGCACCAACTGTGATACAGCACTTCAGTGTAGTGCTATCATAATGAAATTGTATGAGGGGCATGAGAGCTTTGCGACCTTCACGTAACGGGTATCTAAGCTGACCACATATTGATTTCAAGGTCAAAATAATTAATTCAATAATAAAGAAAAAAGAAGACTATTCAACCACGTGAGGAGATGATGTAATTCCTACTTGCCTCAAGTTCCCAGTTTGTAGCAAAGGGGGTAACTTCAACTAGTAATATCTCGAAAACCACAGATGGGAACTGAATGAAAGCTACACCAGAATGGTTGGATTAACTTACCTTCAACATATCCAAGCTAATTTGTGGCTGAACTCTGCATCCAGGTATACGTGTGAATGTACACTTCGAGACGAAAGAGATGGGACATACGACAAAATGTACCAGAAGATGATGAATTGTAGAGAGTTTTTGGTACATGTTGTTCAACATATCTTTGTAACAATGTATTTTAAATGCAAGATCAAACAGTATCTAACTCCGACTTTTTTATAAAAATTTTGATGAAAAGTTTTGAAGAGTCTCAATGATAATTACTATAAGTTAAATTCTTGCTGTTTGGCTTAGACAATAACAGGAGAAGAAGCAAGACAGGGATTCGCAAACCAAACATGTGAGAGATTCACACAATTAAATCAGTAGATAAGATGAGCTTCAAACACGCAACGGATAAAACTCACATTTGAGACTAGTGGACGAGCGTATCGCTTTAATCTATCAATAGAAATATATCGAGAAATGTAGCCATGCTTGTCCTTACATGTCACAATTACATTTTCCCTATGATTGTTCCGGTCTGACGGAACAGCCTCGGTCGGTGAATCTATTGTCATCATTTTTTCGTACCACACTAATAGAAGAAGAAAAGTGTGTGCTAAACCTTGTTGCCAACTTTGTTATCACTGTAGGTCATTTTAATTCCCTCACTCAGGTAGCAGACTATCACACGATCAATTGGGTATCCCGTGGATTTGTTGAGCTGTCTACAATATTTCATATGATGACAGGGGATATCGGTTGCCATGCCGATACACGAAAGCGTGTTCTTGACAAGGAAAGAAGACTGCCGGACCATTTTCGTGAGATCAGTTAATCATAATGGAGAATTTACTCACCAACTGTTGCTGTAGTTGTTACCATTGATTCGATATTACTATCTGCCTTGGCACTTGCACTTGTGCCATTCGCCGTACTGGTACTCACGTCTCTCGTTAAGATAGAATCTGTTGCTACATAGAGGGAATACAAACGTGTTATTGAAGGGTATACTGGTTTTGTCAAACATCAAAAATAATTTGCATGAAAAAGTAAAGTCTTAAGGTGAAAAGAGCAGGATTTCTTGTTACTTTAGAGAGTATTTACTTGACAGAAAGTTATCCACTTTAAGTAAATATTTTAACACTCACGTTGCTTTAGTTCGAATCCCAAAGAAGATATTATGTACTGTATTATTGGACAGCCACACGTGGCACGTTGACCTTCCGTCATTGTTAACAATACGTTTGACGTTTTTGCTCCTATTACACTAAAATATTACATTTACACGTTCTCAAGCGACTCCTATTCCCAGGCCTAACCATTTACCCTGTAATTGTGAGCGAAGAAAGTAGATTTATATTGGTATGGGAAATGCAAAAAGCAAATGGTGAATACTACACATCCTACCATGGTACTTATTTTGACATTTAGATATACTTACCATCGACTGTAGGTTTCGTGTTACTTTCGCTGGATGATGTCATAGTGGTTGGGGCCGGCATTCCTGCTAAATGAAAATAATAACAGTAATATTGTGAAAACTGAGAAATTCTCTGACGAAGGCCTCCTGTAGAAGTGATAAGGGAACTTAGTGATTCTAGTGGCTGGTGTGTTTGAGATATGTGAGTCGAATTTAAAGGATCTTGTCTCGAACAAAAGAAAGAAAGAAAAGAAAGAAAGAAAGATGAACATCGTGACGCACATATGACTATGATCACGGCAGGATAATCACTGCCATGAGATTACCCAACAGGTGAGTAGAGATAACGGCGAAGATCTTTAAAGGTGTCATTGCCGTATGTAAACGTGAACTGTCTTCAGTGCAGCAAAACAGCGCACTGGGGGAATTGACACTGAACAAGCGCTTGATACTTTTATCGAAAGACAGAGTTCTGTTGGCATTTTCTTAGTCCTCACGTCTCACCCCTTAATCCATCCAGTTCGTCAAATCGTTTTTCAGAATTTCCGGTACCGTGCTCACTATAATCCCGCCACTACACATACCTATCCACCCCATTACTGCCTTCAGGAGACAAAAAAAAAAAATCCGTCTGACTATAGTCTGAGCCTCTCACCCCAACTCCCATCGACACCCATCCCAGTACCTCATCGACACCCATCCCAGGACCTCTTCTTGCGGTTGTAGGTGGAGCACTTGTGAATTTGTCATTAATGATAAAGTTCAAAGTAATTCGTACTAGTAACACTCATTTGTCACCCGTCGCGTTTCTTGCATTTCTGAGAGTGTTTTTTTTATTTACGGTATTTCTTGTAAAAAGTTGTGATGTCTTTTGCGTCGGCGAAACCAAACGGCGATTGGCTCATCGAGTTACTAAGCACTTATTATATACCCAAAGAAATTCGTTGGTCCTCACATATCCCCCCGTTTTAACGGTCATTGTAAGCTTACATTGTGCTACTTCCACGATGTATATATTATTGTTCATAATATCGGTATCCTACAGACGACATTTTTCTTGTTACCATGGACGTCACCTCATTATAGTCTAATATTCCCCATGAAGAGGGCGTCCTTGCTTGTAAAAACTTTGTTTTTGAACATACCTCTGATCGAACGCTTTCTTGTGACATATCCAAACTTATCGATTTCGTCCTTAAGAAAAACTTTTTATCCTTTAATAATAACTAAAAAGAGTTTTTCTTAAGGCAGATCTTCTTGGCTCATTGCATATAGACTGTTACGACACAGTCAGTCGTGAACAAAGACGTGGATACGTATCAGAAATGTACCAATAGTTTGTCATCAGCATATATCTCCATCAGTAAAAGTTTTTCTCATATGTACCCCAAATTGATATTCTCCTGTAAATAAAATGTAGAAAGAACTTGTCCAACATATCTCCTAACTCCTCTTTCATCCCCGTGTAATTGAACGCGACAACATATACACGTACGTATATTGTTGTTGAAAATATTTTGGAGCTCGCGCCCAGGGGAAGTGCCTAGGTAATAAGTTTAAGAAGATCCAAGGTAACTTTTTTAGGTCCGGCTTCTACACAATTTCTTTACAAAATACTCGGACCTAATTTCTACGACTGCGTTACTCACAGTTATCAAGTGTAGGAGGTAATGTTATTATTTCGCGGAACTGTCTCTGCCTGCAGGTATGATATCCAGCAAAGTGCTGGAAAGACTTAGGCCTACTTCAAAGAAATTGTGAGGCCAAGTGGTCGTCGACTTTGAAGAATCAGTTTTGGACCGGGGTACAATATATGATGTAAGAGCCTCTGGAAAGAACCAACATGGCGGGAAAGGTTTGTTTACAATGTATTCTGACGGTAGGCCATTTTTGCGAAGACGAGGCGCAAGTGTTAGGAAATCCACGATGGAACATCATAACATATGGTGTTTGCCAAAATCTTCCTCGGATTTTATACACGCCATAAGCATATACTCTAAACTTAGTTGGGTAGATTTCACGTGTAAGTGCCGGCCATTCTATGACGTCATCAAATCGGCCAGGAAACTTTCGCAGTTAGTTTGGGTTCACTAGAGTATTTCCACAGGTGAGAAAAACGCATTCCCCTCCTTCCTCCAGCCTATTAGTGATGTAGAAATTTCCTATTTGTATGTGATTTAAGTTATCCGTATACTTGAAATTTACGTATACTTTTATGCTTTGTAATGAATAGGGCTTTTAGTGTACATAGGCTATATGTGCCTCGTGTGTTTTGCCACGTTATAATTACCTTTCCCTACATGCTGTTTCAAGATTTGTAATATAAATAAAAGTCTCCTTGCACCCTCTGTTTGGTGACGCGCAAGACAATTCATACTAAAATTCCATCGGTACTAGTTACTCTGTGTGAGCACGGCTTTGTGGCACATGTGGAAAAGCAGTTTATTTAGTGGAGTCTCTGTTATTACGTAATACCAATGAAGTTTTAGATTCCATTATTTCATTAAAGTAATCACTGATGTCTTTGTATTGTGACGGCGGAGGATATGACTGATTTCTTGATTTAGGATAACAAGATATGCTGAGATTGTTTGGCTCAAATGTAGAATTGGACAGAGAGAGACATAATCATTGTTTAAATCAAACTGTGAAAAATAAGAAAGGGAAAAACAACTGCACAAGAAGTCACATAAGAGTAAATTTCTATCATCTTTATCTGATAATTTCCTTTTGTGTGTAAAAGCTAAATGTGAATGAGAAGAACCAAATTTCCAGAAACATAATTGAATGGTCATTCTGTAAGTGTTTCGCTATAGTGCAATAATAAAAAATACATAAAGTAGAAGGAAAACAGTGAATAGATTTTGTGTATGTTGCACATATAAGTAGACTATGCATACTTACTTGCTATAGCTGAAGATGACATCGACTCAGCTGGAGATTTGTCTGAAGTAACTGGAGTATTTGTAATAACTAAGAGTATGACGACAAACAAGGAGGAAATTTCGGAGAAAAACAAAAAGAGGTTGAAATACTTTCTTTCGTTTTCATTCTCGACATTGGTTACCTTCTACTTTACACTAAACACATTTAATTAAATTCATCGGTAGTAGTTACTTGTCCACTCATCCCAATCATACATCATTTAGCTTATTTCAAAGGATTGAAATTTCAACAAAGGCAAGGCTTACCAGGCGTTTCCGTGGTACTCGTTATGTCGGTAGAACCTATTGGAAGGAATGTAGTTGCTGAGGACAAAGAAACAAATATCCTCTAAGGCGCCATATTTTGGAATAAAAGAATGAAAGTTACCAATACATGTACTGGTATACCTTACATAAATATCGTGAGTGAGCCTTTTCCGCCCCCTAATAGAGTTCAACGAAAATAATACTCATATACTGTTTCATAATTGGGTACGATTTAAGTGCAAGGAGGTGCATGTACTATATCAATGATATAAATGTCTACGTCTTTGTCGTTGCAACTCATTGCCTTATCTTGTCATATATGATACTGCATATGTCTTCATAGGTCTATGCATCGCATTTTCGAAAGACTTGGAGAAATGAGATGGACGTTGCTTAATATGGCTGCTTTAAAGTTTATTACAAGCTTTCCGCCATCTGGCCTTCATCAGGTACTGCAAAAGGCAAATAAAGGGTACAGAAGTAGCATTGTAGGTAGAAAGGAATTATGAAAATGTAACAACGTTAACTAGGGCAAAGACTTCTGCTATTCTTACCACACGTTCATGCATTTCAATAGGGTATCTTTATTTATATGAGATCCCGATTCATGTGAGTTCGTGTTATACATCCAGAAGTATTCAAATATATACATACACAAGATAAACAGAACGTGTATGCTTCGGACAGATTGTGACATCAACGTACAAATGTAAGAAGTAATTGTAACATTTTGGGAGTGCCATTAACATAGTAGATCTACCTTCCACCGTTTATCATTCATTGGGATCAATCCTGCAATGTAAAGACAATTGATCGTCTCATGAATCTCATGAGCGCAAGAGCGTGCGCATGCACTGTGTAATTGCACGAACGTAGATGTAATTCAACAAACGTAGCACGTACGTGTGTACATTCCTTGCGTGTACAAGTCAACTACCAGTGAGACATCCGTCGATCCCTTGTGGTGAACAATATTGTAAACTAAAATGCGGAAGTGACGTAACGAATTCATTGGCTCTCAATTTATGAGAGATGATGAGACGACCCGTTGCCTTTAATTGTCAGTGCTGAGGACAATGCTCTCAATATGCAATAGCAAAGTAACGTTTTAATACAAGTGGGCAATCCATGGAGTTTCAATTTCATCCTTTTGCAGTTAGTCATTCGATATCCATACCACTTTCTGAAGTGTATATTTCATCAGTAGTTCAGATTGCTCGTTGTGGCTAGAAGTGCTTAATATTCAAGTTTCTTAGTGATCTAGTACGACATACACCGCTCATGCGTCGAACGACATACCTGCATGAGCGTATACACAGTGCCTAGAAATTGAGCGTGCGTCAAAAGTATTCCCAGAAAATGCAAGCGCGTCAAAGTATTCCTCAGATCCGCACGCGCTGTCACTCTGGATGTTTTGAATACCCGAAACTCGGGTTATGGGTAGTTCAACATTTTCTTTGCAGTAGGTAAACATTTCGGGTTCTTGTAGAGGGCCTATATACTCTGTACTCACGGGACGTTGACATTGATACCTGACATGATCACTCAGCATAGAACATGGTTGCATAGTTTGAAACACCGTGTCACATTCATGGAAACTTAAAGTTGGAAAGGTCATGTTGACACCACTACCAGCTCCAGCCACTCTGTATTATGCGATATAGAAATCTTGACCTTTGACTTTGACCTATGGTGTCATCAGTCGGGTGGACACTACATCTCGTACCCAGGCACTCACCCACCAAGTTTGAAGTTCATGCGACTTATCGTCTACGAGGAGATCGTGACACATTTTTTCTAAGCGTTTTTGCTGTTTTGACCTTTAATGACGTGACCTTTGACCTCTTGACGTCAGCAACATTTGAAAACAATTGTATCTTCTACTGTTTTATGTATGGTAGTTTTATAACTCTAGGATATTTACACACAGAGAAAATGTTAGAAATATGTTTTTCGTTTTCGTGACCTGTGACCTTTGGCCTATAAAGTCATCAGTCTGGGGGGACACTACACCTCATATGTGGGCACCTACCCACCAAGTCTTCTACACACCATCTTCTACATTCCTGTTCTATTTCAGAGCATCATATACATATGCAAGTGTGAGGAGACATAAAGCCTCACACAGTTCCACGTATGTAGTGCACCTGTATGGACAGCCTATATGATCCTCTTTCCTGGCTGCAACATGCTCAGTTTTCGTGTGTGATTCAAATAAAGACAATTCTTTTGATGTGCCCTATAGTTCAGAGTCAACTGTCACCAGAAAGGATTTAACGTCTAAATCGTAAAAAAAAAAAAAAAAAAAAAAAAAAAAAAAAAAAAAAAACAGTGAACACGATTGATACATACCTAAGCCGACAGTATTCGTAGTAACATTTTGCTCACCTGCAAATTCAAGAAGACATTGCTTGCCTTAGAAATTTCAAAGATGAAAATTTTACATTTCCGTTTTCGTTACAGCGCATAAACGTACCCACCTATGATTGTAAAGTTTAGCTAAACATTACTACATTGCCTCGCTATAACTACATGACCCTCAGATCATGTATCGCTATTACAGAGCAGCAGTTAATGCACACATATTCAAATCATATTTGGTTTTCTCGAAAACCGATCCTATCATCATGGGATTCAAATTTGAACTAGTTCATGCTTTGAAATTATTGAAAGGTCACAAATAGTGAGTCAACGTGAATCAGTTATAACAACATGCGGTCACTTTCTCTTGAAACCAACCAGTACAAATGATCAAATCTGGTTTTACATTTATTTTGCTGAGTCGCGGCATGATTAAAGAACACCAAATAACGACGTGTGTATACTGGGCAGTGATTTCTTTTATTCTGACTGCAATCTGGGTTTCCTCCTCTTCGTCATGACTCAATAAAACTTGTTTACACTTCAGGAATTTCAGTAGGAACGTTTCTTAGTGCTTGGTAATACCATTCCGTACTTCATTGTATGTACCCGTTCACTCGTAAGGTATATTCTCAGTTTAGTTAGGCTGCTTTAAAGAGAAGAAAATGAAGACAAACACACACACACGCACAAACTCCTACACAAACTTACACACTTAGGAATTAACATTCATGATGGTAGTTGCAACTCAAGCGGGAGGCCGGGGGGGGGGGGGGGATAAAAGGGCATTTTCGTGCTCTCAGTCAATCCGAAACAAAAAAGATGTACCAAATGTCATCCTCAAAAAGTTACCTTCTGGAAGTAAAGTCAAAACTTTTTCAAAAACGAATGAAATATTTAGGTTTTAAAGAACGGGAGAGACAGACATTTAAGGCCAACTGCATACATCTTGACAGAAAAATCTGATCTTGTTCGTGCAGCCTTCCTGTGTGAAATATGAAAAATTATTCAATAGGCACATAACATGCTTAATTATTGTGCTACTTATTTTTAGCAGACCTACATTTAATAAGTCAAAGAGGATGCAGAGAATGAAAAATCTGAAAAATCCGCTGGAAATAGTTTTATAGTTGTTACCGTTTGTTAAGTCCTTCGTTCTTATAATAGCGCCTCATATATTGTTTTCTTAATCACGTGCCCTCTGGTTTACACAGGGACAAGTGATATTAATGTCTTAAATGAAGACAACATTCACTCTCAAAATAAGTCCCTCATGGCATATCAAATTTTGAATTATCCTTGAAAGAAATGTTAAGAAAACAAAAGATATGTTAAGGTACATTATGGGAGTCAATCCCTTGACCTAAAAAATTTGCACACTTTTAATATCCAATGTTTACCCATTATGCAAATGCACGGCATAAACGTGTTTGTAAAATGCCAAATAGCTGATGAATTCTGAGGGAATATGTGGCTATAGTCAACATGATAAACACAGAAACAGAGAAACTGCAATTGTCACTTCCACGTGTCTTAGCTTTTGCCCGCAAAGAAGTGGGCTACATAGCGGGGTCAATATGTGTTGCCGGAGAGGTTTTCTACAACGGGTCTTGTTCTTACTGCCTGGTTGTGAGACAACTTGTGTTTATGCTGTTCATTTCATTTAATGGAGGTGATCCACATACGTCCGTCTGTGCCCCAATTAGTTTGAAAGTAGTGCCTGTATATATTTAGCAGTGTTCAGTGTAAGTGTTCTTGTAATAAATATCGTGAGTGCCTTTTGAAATACAGAGATGAATGAAATATAATAGCATGTAATTTCACCCATATATGTAAACACGTTATAATTCACTTTGTAGGGCATAACTAAAATACATCGGTTTAAAAAAAAAATCAAAGAAAAAAAAGTAAATTAAAACAAAATCGACGAAGCGACAAATGGAAAACAAGCTAGCCTGGCGGGGGATTTATCTCACAATGTGGGACAAATTTGCTCACCACCCATGGCCCTCGTCGGATGGATACAAGGCTAAGCCCTCAACTGAATAAGGTCAAGCCTTAAAAAAATATTTGAAATTTGAATAGCATACTTTGTGTGACATGTCATAAAAGATATCAATTATTGGATATTGTAAAATGCTTTGATGATTTTATCCAACTTGGGAGAATTTCTTATCATGCACATTGCGGGATAGATCCACGTTTGGTTGGGCGAGACCTTAGTCATTCTATTGTCACCGGTAAATATATAACTCATGACGTTACTTTGCACTTTGAGTCTTCATGAGGTGAAGCCGGAAGCTACGTGTTTATTTACGTTGGAAAGTTTGAGAGATGATCAATTCAGCACCAGGAAAAATTATTACAATGCTCCACGCGAATGACGCTGGAAATAATAAACAACCTTCAAAAAAATTAACAATATTAATTTCCTTCTGCTAGATCATTTAAAAAAAAATGCTCTATCATTAATTGTGAAAATAAATAGGTCGATTGATAGAACACAACGATGCTTAAAGGAAAACCGGTGTACGCTAGTTAAAGATAAAATATGAAGACATTCATGCCAAAATGTTAATACAATGAAGCAAACCACGTGACTATATTTAGGCAGAAATGCGACATATACCTGCAGGGAACCTTTTCTAGACGATTTGCTGACTTGAGATTTTAAGTTTATACCGTAATCATTTTAAGACTTCACACGATGGCTTAAGTCAAATATGATTGATTCTTGCTTTAATCACCATTATTTTGTTTTCTTAGCACATGTGCAAGTTGGAGAAGCTCACACAATTCACAGAGAAAAGATCACTTTTGATAACTTTCAGACCAGTTACTATGATGCTTTTACGAATGCAGACTTTCCGTATTTGCATGTATGAACATATATCTGATATATTTCATATCTATTGCCAGTCCTTTGAATGTATCGCATCGAACACAACTATTTATAAGAATCACTAAAACTTGATGAGAACATAATTATTGGAAAGCACGTGGAGAGGTTTTGCTAAGTTTCTCAAGTTGTTTAAAGAATTTATACGTACCCTCGGCTACGATGACAAAGGCCAGAGATATTAAGACCACCGCAAACTTTGTCGTTATCGCCATGTTCGTTGTCAAACGTTCCTTAGGTGTACTAAATATAATGAAATACGATCCAATTAATTCCGTCTTTCTAGCTTTTTCCCTCGCCCCAGTCAACTGTTCAGCTTGATAGTATCTTAGTTCTACAGATCGACGTCTACTAGAGTAAGTGCTTTTCATATGCTCCGATATGGGGTATAAATGCCTCCGTCTGACTCAATTCTCGTTCGTCCAAAATATGTGACACAAGCGTACACATTAATAGATGTGCAAAATGTCCGATAGGTGTGAACAGGAAGTATCTGTAGTCTTGGAAGATCTCAGAATCAACTGTTTCACCCTCGGCTCGTCAGCTGTCCATGTGCTACAACCACACAATCAGAATGTAAAACAGTTGTTATCAGGAAATGTTAAGAGTTGCGGTTTCGGTTGCAGGTTTTGGACAGTTGCTCAGAAGCCAAAGAATGGTCAATATCTCCTGTTTATGTCCCGATATAGCAAGCCGCGCTGGTATGGCACAAGGACAGCAGGTATCGCGTCGTAGTATCTCATGTAGTAAAGTTCCTGTACTGCACATAATCAATAACAAAACTTTTACAACGTGTGTACACCTACAGCATGTCCTGTTTAAATCTTGCCTGAATATACGCAGTACATTTTAAGTGAACCTAGCGAGCCGTAGCCAACTCAAACTAAATTTGACTGAGCAAGATTGCTTGTTACCTTATTAGAAGGAAGTGAAGCATATCGGGTGCAGATTGTATGCCATTTACAAACAGGGTACTATTTGGGTGTATTCGAATAGTTGACCTTCATTGCTGTAAACAATAGACTATAATATACACCTTCTGAAGGCCAAGTGATCTTCCCCACAGTTTACCCATTTTTTACGTTTTCAAACCACAATCTTCGGAAGTGAAAAGTACCAGTCAAAGTAAAAAGTTAACATTAACAAGAGTACGAAAAAAAAGACAGAAAAATTCTTTGAAGGATGTATTGTCTTCTGTTTATTAGGAATTGTCATCGTTTCACTTGGTTTTATAGCTTTCAATATGATTTTTTGTTTATCAAAAATAGACAAAATCTTGTAATTTGATAAGATAATGATGGTATAATATTTGCATCGTGTCTCGTTGTATGTTTTGTTTTCAGATAAATTCTTTACAGAGTAAGTCTTTACATTGCATGCTGACCGTCGTTCAAACGATCCTGTCTCACCTTCTGTCTAAATTGTGCTATTCATGGACGGGATATGCAGAGGCTGATCCCTGAAAAGTATCACACAAATGAGTTATACGAGGGTTACAGTGAACCAAACATCGATGGGTCGATGTACACGTGACACCTTTACTCTCAACTCCTGACACGTTTCAATGAGATGACGAAACAACTACCAAGAAATTGAATCGTCGTTATCATCTGTGGCAAAAAAAAAAAGAGGGACATTAGGGTATTTTGCTTGCCATCGTCAATTTCATGATCAAAATTAATTTCACTACGTGATGGCAACGTGCGATTATGAAGACAATCTGCGAGAATTCTATTTCCGAGGTAGAAATGAAATTGAACGTATTAAAGAATTCGATAGCTCGTGAGCCTCGGCAACTTAAGGAGCCCGTTGAGTTGACATTGTTTATTTTTGTAATATGTTTGAAGAAGAGTACTGCATGCCAATACTTCTAGTTAGCCCCATAAGTCATGTATCTATTCCTGCACTCACTGAAAATAGGAGAAATTGTAATTTTTATAAACAGGGATTGCATATGGTTATTTTATCCTATAGTAAACGTGTCTGGTCATAGATTTGCTTTTATAGAGGAACCGTAGTGGGTGTTTCAGTTTCAACCTACACTTAGTGCACATCTATTTACAAACAGTCACGACAGTAATGGTTTCATTTTCTTAATAACTTCTTTCCAAATATAACTTTCAAATATCCCGCCGTTGTTGTACACCGCATCGCCATTTTGGAAATGTATGACGTATCACGTGCACCGACAATACTACGTGACATGTACCAATGCATGTGTGACGTCACGAATCACGAAATTTCGCAACAACATGGCGACTTGCTAGTGAGTAAAATGCATATTCATAAAAAAAACTTCATATTTTCTTGGACGTAAATTTATTGTATTACCGAATGGTGTCTTATTGTTTGAAAAGCTACATTTGAAGTATCAGGTCTGGACTGTCTGGAAGGCTTTACAATGGCTTTCCTTTAAGTGATTTGGATTATTCATAACCATCATTTTTGGTTCAATTGTATTTCAGATGTTCAGAATCTCATAGTTTGACCATTTGACGTATAACAAATCCTCATTTGCTTCACGATATTATGAATTTTGTGAATCAACTCAATTAGCCCCTTTAAAAAGAAATGTGACACGCAAATATATACACACAGAGGTATGGTAGAAACGAAGGTGATTGACCCACTCTCCACATAGTAACCAAAAGATCATCTCGGTTTTCCATGCAACTAGTCAGGTTATTATACTTGTATAATCTGTACAACACGTGTCTTGTTTGCTCCTTGCAACACTTTCGCAAGTTTATGTAATTCTGTTCTAAGTAATAAACGTAGGCCTAGAAATTAATAGACCCCTAATTAACGTGTGACGTCACAGAGATACAATAAAACGCGCTCATCAAGTGTAAGTTGTAAAATAAATTTAACACGTGTACGTTTTGCCAATACCATTCAATCTTTACCCACCTAAACGTGACCAAATGGACTGGTTGATTACGGTTGCCTACCCCTAAGGAGGGCGCACTTGTTTTGTTGTTTATAGCGCCATCTATTTACATCCGTTGCTATTTGACGTCAGAAGGTCAATATCAGTTCTGGTTTTAGACAACCAAGACCTAAGTCCTAAGACGTAAACATAATTTGGAATATTACAGTGAGTTGCATCTAATCGATTGAAGTGAATATTAAAAGGAAACGTAGTTACCCCAAATTTGCATCAGTAAAGTCGCCTATCCATACAGTTCCTTTGACATATGTGACAATGTTCTTGTCACTGGATTGCTAAATCAAGATGGGTCACTAAATTTATGCAAGTTCTTTGTTTACCTTGTAAAAGCAATCGTTTGAAATATCATGAAAGATACTTGTAAGGTAAACAAGAAAGGATTCGTGAGATTTAGCCGATGCTAAGTCGGGGTGACTGCTTATTCCTTCTTAAGAAACCTCATTTCTTATCGATGGTATGCAGAAGTTGTAGAAGAAACGTTTTCTCCATCCTCCGAAAACTCGTCCGTAATCCTCAGTGAGGTATCATTTGTAAAAACTTCGTCTGTCTTTCTTATAGATGCCTTAGATACCCTCGGCAAAAAGTATCTCCTTGGTTCGTATGGATGCCTTGATGGTACGTTTACGTCTCCCTCACTAGAGTTTTCGGTGCTGCCTTCATACAGTACTAAGCCGCTCCTTTTGACACAAGGATACAAGGAACAAATCAAATCTCACAATTGATCGGAAAAGTTCACACATTGACTCAAATGCACAAATTTCTAAGATGACGTGTATCGAGTGAAAATACTGGTTAGATGTGCAGCCTTGGCATAAAGGACAACCTTATTTGACAAATGAAATTTGGAAGAAGGATTATAACTACCTACAAAATCTGGACTGCGATGTAAATCCACACTTAATTTGGTCGGGTAAAGTTCTTCACTAAGTAACACGAAATTTAAAAAGAATAAGTATACGTTAGCTCTAGGATTACGCTTTAGTTAACTGAACGCATCGCTGAGTAAAAGAGAGGCGTGTTCTTACCACAGACTGCTTTAAAGCAACACCCTGAACAAACAAACACAAAATGTTTTGTTTAAGGCCAGGCAAGTATGATTTTCAATATGTCAGAGGGCTCTCTTAATTCTAAAGTTATCAAAAGGATCTGCTTGGATCACGAACGCCCCATACACCGTCTGGCATGATCAGCGTACAATATGTTCAATATTTAGCATGCATGGCTGGAGCTGATCAATGCGCATACTGTGTGCAGACCTCGCGCGTATCTTGCTTCAAACAGCTGGATGTATGACAGGCTTTAAGGTCTTGCATATATCGACACTTAATAATTCAAAATTTGAATATAGTCAGAAAAGGTCACCTCTTTGTTGACGTAACGATGACGAGAGCAACAAGGGTTAAAGCGATGATAAACAGGATTAATATCACGACTGAAATCGTCACTACGAAGAGACGGAAAGAAAAAAAAAAGTGTGTTGAGGAAAGGTATATAACCTCACTTGTCAGTATGCATTGTATAATGATATAACAGTAATTGCCCAGATTTCATTCAACTTTGTCATTCAGACGGGTGAAGCTAAAGGAATATTGGGTGGTTTAATTGCCGGCGGGACTAACCAAGCGGAGCGCCACCATCCGTTGGCGATGGAACGTACAAAACAAAAAAAAAAAACACGTAGATGTCTGGAAACGGTATTTCTCGGGTGTTCTACCCTGCATGTACCCAGGCTTGAATGATGGGGTTCTCACGACTGCAATGTCTGCATTAATGAGAAAAACAATCAATCTATACATAACATATAGGCTGATGATATGCAAAAATCATAAATATTAATGATGTTTTTCTCTTTAATTTTTTTCTTTAAACAGTTGGCAAATACCGTGGGGGGGGGGGAGGTAAGGGATTGAGTTCTCTCTCTATTTTCTTTGAGGAGGTCGAGCCACTGTTTTCATTGTGTATTGAACAGACAACCACAAGTCAAACCTTACTAAAAAACATACCAAAGTGACGACGTTCTTATGGTAACCTAAAATTAAGTCTTGCGGGCCACAACACAAGGAAATTCAAAAAATAAAGGTTTTTTCCCCAATTCAGAGCCTTTTCCCCCAGTTGCCCCCCCCCCCCCCACTTATCTCCTGAACTATAGTGTCCTTTCAAGAGTTTTCCTTTAGGTGCTTAGGCTAATATTTCTGTTTTGTTTTCATTATTTATTTCTTATATAAATTGGCACTGCTGTTTGTTTGATGCATGTTTTTTTTCCTGTCTAATGTGTTAAGAGAAATTTTCTCGCTGTAGTTGTGAACACATCCCTCTAATGCATTACGTACCACTTTGTATGCTCGATATATAAACTTAAGTGTAACAGATACATATCTATTCCCTGTTATCCTACTGTACATATTGCATTCACCATTCTGTTTCAAGAAAAGTGTAAAAAGTGTCAAGAGACTGCTAATAAGTAGCTTTTAAAGGTATTGTCGCTTTCCAACTTTTCATGGTGTCAGCTAAAAAGAGTAACATCCACATAAGCCTAGCTTACATTACAATAATTTGCAATCTTTGATTTGGATGATGCATTATGGATCAACATAGACTTAATATTTTACCTACAGACTTGCTAACATGCATTGATTTAAATACAGGGCATGCACACAGGGATTTGTAATAATTTACTGCAACCACATCTCACAGAGGCCTAGTTCGGGGAACTGGTTGTAAATGAGTGGCAAACATTCTTCAAACATAAGATGGTGGTAAGCATCTCAATACTGATATCTGCTGTAAGGTAGCAAACTTAAGGTTATGTCCTGGTACTACTAGGCTCAAGTAACGATAACAATAACGGCTCAAAAGTATCTGTGCATATTACGCTACGTAATACAATTATAACATTGGGTTATTCCATGTAGGTGATGCTTAGTGGTTAGAGTTAGGGGCAGGATATAAGAGCATCCCTCTTTGGGTATTTGCACATAAGTTCCCTATTTACCTGTGCATGACCTGGTTCTGCTAAAATTATTGTTTGACTTAAAATAATGTTCTCATAAAAGACATTATCCACAGGGGGCAGTTCTGCTAAAGATGTTTTGGTTAAAGTTAAAAAGGTGGTGTCTATTGACCCAGATGCTGGCTCTAAGTTTGTTATCAAACAAGCATACAATTTCACCAGTTTACTATAATACACTGTATCTTCATTAGTGTGTTAATAGGAACGGCCATGCAAAATTTTGCGTATAATGCTTAATTAGCTCTTAAGATATGGTGGAAATACAAATTTGGGGGCAAAATTGGCTTTTTCTAAAAAAAAATCAGCAAATTTCACTCTCTTTCATACAAAAGTGATATACCATGAATATTACATTCTCAAGTAAGTCCTTGCAAAATTTTGCATTAAATGCTCAAATACATCTCAAGATATGCTGGAAATTCCAATTTTGGGACAAAATTGGCCTTTTTCCTCCAAAATCAGCAAATTTCAGTGGATTTACCATTACAGTAATATTATGTTGAACAATGTGTTTTCAGGTAAGTCCTAACAAAACGTAACTTTAAGTTAATTGGTCTAATAGTTCTCAAGATATGCTGGAAATACAAATTTTGGGACAACATTGCCTTTTTTTTCCTCAAAAATCAGCAAAATTCACTGGATTTATCATTACAGTAATGTTATGTTGAACAATGTGTTTTCAGGTAAGTACTTACAAAATTTTAAGTGAATTGGTCTAATAGTTCTCAAGATATGCCGGAAATACAAATTTTGGGGCAAAGTTGGATTTTTTTTCTAAAAAATCAGCAAATTTCACTCTCTTTACTACAACAGTGATATACCTTGAATATTTCATTCTCAGGTAAGTTTTTACAAAATTTTGCAGTAAATGCTCAATTTTGGGGCAAAATTGGCTTTTTTCTCAAAAATTATCAAATTTGACTAGATTTACCATACATCTAATACATCACACACATATTGGTATCATGCACAACCTTACCAAGTTTCAGCTTAATGGCTCATATGCGATTTCAAGCTATTCTGGAAAAACCACAATTTGGACAGGTCGGACGCACACACACATGCACACACGCATTGGCACTGACACGTTTTCATTTATACCACCCAACAGGACCCTCCTGTACCCATGGTCACTCTACCATGGGGTACCCCTGGGGTGTCGCTACTCATGCACTCCAAGCGTTTCCATGGCAACCGTTCTCCCATGGGTGCACATGCAGTGCAATATATAGTTCCACTAGCCAAGTGACTACAATATCTCATCTAGCCTCAATAGGGCGATGAGATAAAAAAAGAAAGTGGGACAAATGGGATTAATTCAATCTCAAATTGAAGTCAATTAACTCTATGTCAGTAAGTTTTTCTCTTACTCGTTAATTGATGATTATACGTGATTTCGTGCGTACACCAGAAGTACAAACAAATAGCTTTTATGTCCAAAAGTTTTTGTCATCTTTTGTTGAACATTCGAACAATTTAGGAAAATAAGTAAAGTTTCTGATGATAAAACTCTGCCATGTACTTTAAAATTCGTATAAAAGTAATCACGAAAAATAAAACATGAAACACCATAATGAAGTGGATAACGTTTAGTTTTCACTGAACTTAACCGTTCGCTTACTTTCTTTTTGTACATGCCAAAGGGAAGTAAGCTAGTCATGAATATTCATTTAGTCGAAACGTTGATCGCCAACTATCGACAGCTGAGTTGTCATTTTGTATAGTTTATATGTAGATACAGTGGTTTGTTTCACGAACTACTTCTCGCCCCGAAACTGATCAAGGAACTTACGACTTGAGTACCATGTTTCTTTGACACACTATAGTGGGATCAGTGCTGCTGTATATTCATGACGTAGGCGTGGTCTATGTCCTTCAACAAGACTCGTTAATTTTAAAATTTGAATTCTGTTGTAACTGGTTTTATGTCATTTTCGTTGCTTTTCAAAGCGGCTGCGGTAATTATATTTTCGTTCACTAAAAGACGTGTTCCCTCCACATGGTCAACTTCGCTTGCACATTTGAAAAAAAAGTTCACCATAATCTGTATATCCTTCTGGTTTTTTTTACCTTTTGGTAATCACTTTAAGCTTATCTTTTAATTTTTTGATCATCACTTCAAGCACGTTACATATGATGTGACCATCGTATGCGCAATTTCACAACAACAGTATCTACTATGTGATATTCCATTGTATTATGAATTTAGCTTTACGAGGTCGAAGAATTTACATTGTTTCATATACACTTTGTGTACATGAAACATGTTAGATCTAATATATAACCACTATTTAACGTTCCTATGAGATTACTTAACGACTTAGGCCTCTCTTGTATAGGCAACGTTTTGCGGTAGGTAACTTCGTCATATAATGTTCGCTTTGCCTGATATGAAACATTGGATAGTAATAGGTGAATTAACAAGTCCAAAATGGAATGTGTAGATTTGTTCAACTTACGGTAGATCCATCTGCTATCACCAATGGTATCAAAGACATCTTCAGCTGACGAGGAAAAAAAAAGTACTTTTGTTAGATTTAGATATATAAGATAATAGCAAATCATAGTAAATCATATTCATAATTTGAAAATGGCAGTAGACTCTTCTAACAACCATGGTAAACGTACACTGGACGTATAAATTAACTTATCAAATTTTTCTTCAACATTAGGTTGCCTCAAATTTACTGTGTCGAGGGGGGGGGGGGGGAGTCATATGTAATGGTATCCACAGCAATAGTCTTAAATTAAACGTCATCTCACCCTCTTCCCCCACCTTCTGTTACCTAGTCTCCCAGGTATACACTCTAACAACCAAAAGGTGAACTCCACTTACAAGAGAGTGTGCTGAAGGACCACTATAGTACTAGTGAAATTTTAGCGGGACTGGAGCGACAATTCACTCCAATAAGAACGATATTTCACACACTTATAATGAAATATCACTCTCTTTGGAATGAATTTCCTTCATACAGCGCTATAGGAGAGTGAAAATTCACTCCGAAAAGAGAGATATTTTATTCCATGAGTATGAAATATCGCCCTTTTTCGTGTGAATTTTCACCCCATTCCCTGTGAAATTCACCCTTGCTACGTATGGTACCTCAGCACGCTCTCTTTGAAGTGAATATCACTTTAATTTTCAGAGTGTAGAGCTATAATCTTCTTCATAGCTTTTGCAATTGTTATTGACTCCCTCAGTGATATTTAAAAGTGACATCCTTGTGACGTATTAATCCCTATGTTGCTCATTTTACATGACTACAATTACTTACTTGTTAACCTTTTCTTGGGTTGTATTCATGCCAACGTTTAATATATTTAACACTATCTGAATTCTATAACACCTGAAAGCTCCCTTGACCGTGGATTCTGTAAATATGGGTAAGGGCAGAAGACAGAATCTGCTGGAAAATGATATTTGTTCGAATTTCCTCAAATGAGTTGAGTGCCTCCAGGATCAGATGGTGAGGAGCGTAGAAGGAAGTCTTTTCTTAAAAAACAAAAAAAAAAAACAAAAAAAAAACACACACACACACACACACACACACACACGGCACCTCCGGACGCCAAAAGGACCACATTATATGATGACTTAAATGATGATGAAAAAAAAATATACGATCATGTACTGAAAACTTACGATGTACATCAAAATATATACGATGATTTATTTTCGGACTGAAAACGTGTAGGCCTATTTTTTTTTGGACTGAAAACTGGTCGGACTAAAAACTTGTCGGAATGAAAACTTGTTAGACTAAGAGGTTGACCCAATACTTCACAAGGCCTGGCAACAGTTGATGTTTTATCGCGTTTATTTTTTATAACGCAGCCAACTGTGACTTATACGTTACTGATCACATTGAAATACAGTTTCAAGTGGATGAGTGGCTGCAGGATCGCCTTGTTGTCATGTGGTACATACTTTGGTTATTTAATCTGGCGTAATACAGGACACGTGCTCTTTATTATAGTTCCATTTTGAGGTGTCTTCCGCGTCCGTAACACAAGAAATTTTGTCTGGCATCCATTTTGTAGTCTGTGGAGGGCAAAACTTGAAACTGGCTTCAAGTGCATGGTATTTCTTACGTTTAATTGAGGCTCTATTCTGGGTCTATCAAAGCCTTGGCAGCACTTTGCAGGAAAACCTTTATCTTTCAGTGACTAATCTGAACTTGAGTGAATTGCAAACTGTCCACTTGCGTTTATAGGTGGTAGTTCAAACATTTGACCTGAGGTGGTTTTGGGGGGTCGTCTTTTAGAGGGTCCCGCTGACCACGTGCCGCAGAGATATTATGGCAGACGTCCATTTCTGCATATGATGGCTTAACCCTTTCGTTTTCACTACTCAGATATTTCTAGACTACCTGCTTCGTTCAATTCAAACCTGGCTGACCTGCCTGACTACTCTAGTAACGTTACAGTAGTTGGTAGAGTGTAGATACACTGTGAAGCCAAGGCTGAAGTGTATCTGCATAGAAGCAGTTACGCAAAACCGCTTTTCATGAAAATTATTTTGTTTCGAAATTTCGCTTTCACACTTTTGTCTACAATGCATATTTTTTCTTTAATCTAATCACATTTTGCTCCGTTGACTAAAGGTTTCTGATCGATGTAAAACAGTAGTGCACGCTATTCGCTTTGGGTGCAACATGAACTGCTCAATTCGCTGCAGACCGAAAGTCGCTTCTAGGTATTTAATTGTTGTACTGTCCATGACGTCATGGACAGTGCCTTCTGTCCATGACGTCATAGAGTAAAGTTTTCAGTTCCGAAAGGCACTTCTCTTCTGGATTCACACTGCAGAGTCGTTGTCCCACAATGGAACTCATTGTGTTGAAAGAATCACACCGACGGGAACGAGATTTCGTGGTAAATTTTGTTTGGGATATGGCTTCATATTTTGGCAGTTCACGTATGCATTTTTTGTTTAGAAGTAAATGGCTTTAGTAAGTCAAACTGACCAACGGCCCATGGGATAATCGTTTATCGCATACCTCTCTAAATGGTTGCTTCCCCGCGGAGACTATCTGCCTCTGGAATATCACGCCACGGTCGTACATTGTATCCATAGCCTCTGCTGGGACATTCCAAAACAAAACAACCTCTCACACACATACTGTATACAGTAAGTGTTTTCGGAGTGAGTTTCTATCAATGTTCATTGCAGACAGGGTAATGGATTTTAAGAAAAACGATTCGAAGTGGTAAAGATGAAAGACGGTATCGCAAGTATTTCACTCAAGCCTGGAGTAGACACCGTCAGTTTAGAACTAAGGACTGGCTGCCTACGACATGCCGCCAGCTGGCTACCCACGACCAAGAGAAGTAGAGAAGTAGAACGCTAGGCTCAACGCTACTACGGCTAGTGTCGGGTCATTTGTACAAATTGCTGTAAATCAATGTGCTGTATCGCGAAAAACCTATCACGCAGCGACACAGTAATATTTGTATGGAACTATACGTAGTCTCGATCTGCAATCTCTCTCCGAACACAGTGTGGATGAGTAAGTAGCACGATAATTTCGATGAACAGACTTTCAGTAAAGTAACTTACAACACAAAGTACGGTGTACTGTAATATTACCCTTGCTTCTGAATTTAAAGTCAGTCACTGAAAAGTAAAGCAAGGATACAGGCCTAGAGCCAGAGTTGGACATTCACAGATTCAAAGTGGTCCTAACGTTATAGCAGTTGCAATGAGAAACAACTGACTTTACAACAACCAAGGAAGTTTGGGTAATGCTTAAACACTAGTGTCACTCTTTGGAGCCAGTATAACATTCAGGAACCGTGTGTAGGCCTACACCAGTTTCTGGCTATTCGTTTATACTGTACTACTACTACTACTACAGCCACTTTCTAAATGCGACATCTATGCTTGGCGGTATGTGATAATATTACAGTATATGGCACCCTTGACTTAGTTGTACCGCAAAATTTATGCCGAACATGATCAAAACTCGACAAAGATCTTGTGTAGATTTAAACATTTGTAGGCTTATGTTAGTTTGTCTTGAGAAGTCAACGTAATCTTGGAACATCGTTAAGCGTCTCATTCATCATTCAACAGGTTTCATGCAGGCACACTGGCCTCCTTCTACTATGTAAATAAGAACATACAGTATAAGCAAGATTCATGCCTCAAATGGCAGCTATTGACTGACATGTGACATTACTGTACATGCAAAGTCTGGCGTTGCTTTAGGACCACAGGACAGACCGCATCCATTTGTGGCGTCGAGCTTAAAGAAGTCACGGAACATCTCAGGCGAAATGAACTTAATGAACTTGAAAAGATTCTTCATCATAAAAATATGACTGGTGTTCTAAGTGTGGAAAAGCGTGCTCACAGTATTACTTTTGTATGAACGATCAGCTGTTACTACTAGTAAATATTGCATCCAACAATTTTAAAGTGTTACTATAGCTGTTGTAGGCCCTTCTGTAAAATAAACCAAAAAAAAAAAGAAAACTCTGTTAACAACAGTGTCTAAAAAATTACATATAGTACCGTCTTGGCAGTCTTCACCCTGCCAACCAGTCTCGCAGGTGCAGTTATATCCTCCGTCGTAATTTGTACAATTGGCGTTGTTTTTACAAGGATCGTCACCACATTCGTTAATGTCTAAATTTGTAAAAGTAATCGATAAAGTAGATTGTGTTATTGATCTATAAAAACTTTTAGCGGTCTCCGAAGGATGTTCAAAAACAGACTCATGTGACTACTTCATAGTCGAATGAGTTATTTGAACTCTATCCATATGCTTTATTCTTGCTGTACATAAGCTACATCTAATTTCTCCACAGCAATATTTGAACCATGTCCTTAAATTTCTGAAGGTCACGGTGATGATTTTGAGTACGCTTCAAAGTATCTCAACTCTCAAAATGAATGATGACTTCAAAAAAAAAACGACATACAGTACCTTGTGAACAATCTTCACCCTGCCAACCAGTCTCGCAGATGCAGTTATATCCTCCGTCGTAATTTGTACAATTGGCGTTGTTTTTACAAGGATCGTCATCACATTCGTTAATGTCTAAATTTGTAAAAGTTAACAATAAAGTAGATTGTTATTGATCTATAAAAACTTCTAGCGCTGTCCGAAGGACGTTCAAAAATAGACTCATGTGACTACTTCATAATTGAAAGAGCTATTTGAAGTCTATCCATATGCTTTATTCTTGTTGTAGATAAGGTACCTCTCATTTCGCTACTACAATGTTTGAACCAGGTCCTTAAATTTCTGAAAGCCGCGGTGATGATATTTAGTACTCTTCAACGTAAATCCTCTCAAAATGAATTGTGACTCTAAAAAAAACGCGATATACAGTACCTTGTGAACAGTCTTCACCCTGCCAACCAGTCTCGCAGGTGCAGTTATATCCTCCGTCGTAATTTGTACAATTGGCGTTGTTTTTACAAGGATCGTCATCACATTCGTTATCGTCTGAATTTGCAAAACAAAACGACATAGTAGATTGTGTTATTAATATATAATTATGTCTATCTCGTTTTTACCAAGCTTGAAAGATACAAACAAGACTATCACATAGTCGTATGGGTTATTTGTACTTTTCGATAGCTGTTGATATGTATCATTCTTTCTGTTGATAAGCTACATCTCATTTCAGTAATACAATAAAATGTTTAAACCAGGTTTTTTCTTTAAATGTCAGAAGACGCTATATTTAGTTATCTTTAACTATCTCAGCCAGTGAAACGAAATGGTCAATTAAAGAACCGATATACAGTACCTTGTGAACAGTCTTCACCCTGCCAACCAGTCTCGCAGGTGCAGTTATATCCTCCGTCGTAATTTGTACAATTGGCGTTGTTTTTGCAAGGATTGTCATCACATTCGTTAATGTCTAAATTTGTAGAAGTAAACGATAAAGTAGATTGTGTTATTGATCTATAAAAACTTCTAGCGCTGTCCGAAGGACGTTCAAAAATAGACTCATGTGACTACTTCATAATTGAATGAGCTATTTGAAGTCTATCCATATGCTTTATTCTTGTTGTAGATAAGGTACCTCTCATTTCGCTACTACAATGTTTGAACCAGGTCCTTAAATTTCTGAAAGCCGCGGTGATGATATTTAGTACTCTTCAAAGTAAATCCTCTCAAAATGAATTGTGACTCTAAAAAAAAACCGATATACAGTACCTTGTGAACAGTCTTCACCCTGCCAACCAGTCTCGCAGGTGCAGTTATATCCTCCGTCGAAATTTGTACAATTGGCGTTGTTTTTACAAGGATTGTCATCACATTCGTTATCGTCTGAATTTAAAAAACAAACCATAGAGTAGATTGCATTATTGATATATAATTATATCTAGCACGTTTTTAGCAACTTTGAAAGATGAAAACGAAACTTCTACATACTCGTGTGAGATATTTCTACATTTCGGTAGCTTTTCATATGCATGATTTTTAACTTGGTGAGAGTAATCTCATTTCTAGAAAACAATGGAAGGTGTAAACCAGGTTAATGTCTTTAAATGTCAAAAGACATTATATTTAGTGATCTTGAAAGTAGCGCAGCTGCTAAATCGAATGTTGATTTAAAGAGCGGATATACAGTACCTTGTGAACAGTCTTCACCCTGCCAACCAGTCTCGCAGGTGCAGTTATATCCTCCGTCGTAATTTGTACAATTGGCGTTGTTTTTACAAGGATCGTCATCACATTCGTTATCGTCTGAATTTGTAAAAGTAAATGATAAAGTAGATTGTGTCCTTGATCTATAAAAACTTCTAGCACTGTCCGAAAGACGTTCAAAAATAGACTCATGTGACTACTTCATAATTGAATGAGCTATTTGAAGTCTATCCATATGCTTTATTCTTGCTGTAGATGAGGTACCTTTCATTTCTCTACTACAATGTTTGAACCATGTCCTTAAATTTTTGAAGGTCACGGTGATGATATTTAGTACTCTTCAAAGTATCTCAACTCTCAAAATGAATGGTGACTTTAAAAAAAAAACCCCGATATACAGTACCTTGTGAACAGTCTTCACCCTGCCAACCAGTCTCACAGGTGCAGTTATATCCTCCGTCGTAATTTGTACAATTGGCGTTGTTTTTACAAGGATCGTCATCACATTCGTTAATGTCTAAAATTTGTAAAAGTAAACGATAAATTAGATTGTGTTATTGATCCATAAAAACTTCTAGCGCTGTCCGAAGGATGTTCAAAAACAGACTCATGTGACTACTTCATAGTCGAATGAGTTATTTGAAGTCTATCCATATGCTTTATTCTTGCTGTAGATGAGGTACCTTTCATTTCGCTACTACAATGTTTGAACCATGTCCTTAAATTTGTGAAGGTCACGGTGATGATATTTAGTACTCTTCAAAGTATCTCAACTCTCAAAACGAATGGTGACTTTGAAAAAAAAAAAAACCGATATACAGTACCTTGTGAACAGTCTTCACCCTGCCAACCAGTCTCGCAGGTGCAGTTATATCCTCCGTCGTAATTTGTACAATTGGCGTTGTTTTTACAAGGATCGTCATCACATTCCTTAATGTCTAAATTTGTAAAAGTAAATGATAAAGTAGATTGTGTTATTGATCTCTTAAAACTTCTAGCGCTGTCCGAAGGATGTTCAAAAACAGACTCATGTGACTACTTCTTAGTCGAATGAGTTATTTGAACTCTATCCATATGCTTTATTCTTGCTGTAGATGAGGTACCTTTCATTTCGCTACTACAATGTTTGAACCATGTCCTTAAATTTCTGAAGGTCACGGTGATGATATTTAGTACTCTTCAAAGTATCTCAACTCTCAAAACGAATGGTGACTTTGAAAAAAAAAAACCGATATACAGTACCTTGTGAACAGTCTTCACCCTGCCAACCAGTCTCGCAGGTGCAGTTATATCCTCCGTCGTAATTTGTACAATTGGCGTTGTTTTTACAAGGATCGTCATCACATTCGTTATCGTCTGAATTTGTAAAAGTAAATGATAAAGTAGATTGTGTCCTTGATCTATAAAAACTTCTAGCACTGTCCGAAAGACGTTCAAAAATAGACTCATGTGACTACTTCATAATTGAATGAGCTATTTGAAGTCTATCCATATGCTTTATTCTTGCTGTAGATGAGGTACCTTTCATTTCTCTACTACAATGTTTGAACCATGTCCTTAAATTTTTGAAGGTCACGGTGATGATATTTAGTACTCTTCAAAGTATCTCAACTCTCAAAATGAATGGTGACTTTAAAAAAAAAAACCCGATATACAGTACCTTGTGAACAGTCTTCACCCTGCCAACCAGTCTCGCAGGTGCAGTTATATCCTCCGTCGTAATTTGTACAATTGGCGTTGTTTTTACAAGGATCGTCATCACATTCGTTAATGTCTAAATTTGTAAAAGTAAACGATAAAGTAGATTGTGTTATTGATCTATAAAAACTTCTAGCGCTGTCCGAAGGATGTTCAAAAACAGACTCATGTGACTACTTCATAGTCGAATGAGTTATTTGAAGTCTATTCATATGCTTTATTCTTGCTGTAGATGAGGTACCTTTCATTTCGCTACTACAATGTTTGAACCATGTCCTTAAATTTCTGAAGGTCACGGTGATGATATTTAGTACTCTTCAAAGTATCTCAACTCTCAAAACGAATGGTGACTTTGAAAAAAACCGATATACAGTACCTTGTGAACAGTCTTCACCCTGCCAACCAGTCTCGCAGGTGCAGTTATATCCTCCGTCGTAATTTGTACAATTGGCGTTGCTTTTACAAGGATCGTCATCACATTCGTTATCGTCTGAATTTGTAAAAGTAAATGATAAAGTAGATTGTGTCCTTGATCTATAAAAACTTCTAGCACTGTCCGAAAGACGTTCAAAAATAGACTCATGTGACTACTTCATAATTGAATGAGCTATTTGAAGTCTATCCATATGCTTTGTTCTTGCTGTAGATGAGGTACCTTTCATTTCGCTACTACAATGTTTGAACCATGTCCTTAAATTTCTAAAGGTCACGGTGATGATATTTAGTACTCTTCAAAGTATCTCAACTCTCAAAATGAATGGTGACTTTGAAAAAACCGATATACAGTACCTTGTGAACAGTCTTCACCCTGCCAACCAGTCTCGCAGGTGCAGTTATATCCTCCGTCGTAATTTGTACAATTGGCGTTGTTTTTACAAGGATCGTCATCACATTCGTTAATGTCTAAATTTGTAAAAGTAAACGATAAAGTAGATTGTGTTATTGATCTATAAAAACTTCTAGCGCTGTCCGAAGGACGTTCAAAAATAGACTCATGTGACTACTTCATAATTGAATGAGCTATTTGAAGTCTAGCCATATGCTTTATTCCTGTTGTAGATAAGGTACCTCTCATTTCGCTACTACAATGTTTGAACCATGTCCTTAAATTTCTGAAAGCCGCGGTGATGATATTTAGTACTCTTCAAAGTAAATCCTCTCAAAATGAATTGTGACTCTAATAAAAACCGATATACAGTACCTTGTGAACAGTCTTCACCCTGCCAACCAGTCTCGCAGGTGCAGTTATATCCTCCGTCGTAATTTGTACAATTGGCGTTGTTTTTACAAGGATCGTCATCACATTCGTTAATGTCTAAATTTGTAAAAGTAAACGATAAAGTAGATTGTGTTATTGATCTATAAAAACTTCTAGCGCTGTCCGAAGGACGTTCAAAAATAGACTCATGTGACTACTTCATAGTCGAATGAGTTATTTGAACTCTATCCATATGCTTCATTCTTGCTGTAGATAAGGTACCTCTCATTTCGCTACTACAATGTTTGAACGATGTCTTTATATTGCTGAAGGTCACGGTGATGATATTTAGTACCCTTCAAAGTATCTCAAGTCTCAAAGTGAATGATGACTTAAAAAAACCGATATACAGTACCTTGTGAACAGTCTTCACCCTGCCAACCAGTCTCGCAGGTGCAGTTATATCCTCCGTCGAAATTTGTACAATTGGCGTTGTTTTTACAAGGATCGTCATCACATTCGTTAATGTCTAAATTTGTAAAAGTTAACGATAAAGTAGATTGTGTTATTGATCTATAAAAACTTCTAGCACTGTCCGAAGGATGTTCAAAAACAGACTTATGTGACTACTTCATAGTCGAATCAGTTATTTGAACTCTATCCATATGCTTTATTCTTGCTGTACATAAGCTACATCTAATTTCTCCACAGCAATATTTGAACCATGTCCTTAAATTTCTGAAGGTCACGGTGATGATATTGAGTACGCTTCAAAGTATCTCAACTCTCAAAATGAATGATCTCTTCAAAAAAAAAAAAACCGATATACAGTACCTTGTGAACAGTCTTCACCCTGCCAACCAGTCTCGCAGGTGCAGTTATATCCTCCGTCGTAATTTATACAATTGGCGTTGTTTTTACAAGGATCGTCATCACATTCGTTATCGTCTGAATTTGGAAAACAAACCATAGAGTAGATTGCATTCTTGATATATAATTATATGTAGTACGTTTTTAGCAACTTTAAAAGATGGAAACGAAACTTCTACATAGTCGTGTGAGATATTTCTACATTTCGGTAGCTTTTCATATGCATGATTTTTAACTTTGATAAGCTTAATCTCATTTGTCGAAAACAATGGAAGGTGTAAACCAGGTTAATGTCTTTAAATATCAAAAGACATTATATTTAGTGATCTTGAAAGTAGCTCAGCTCCTAAATCGAATGTTGCTTTAAAGAGCTGATATACAGTACCTTGTGAACAGTCTTCACCCTGCCAACCAGTCTCGCAGGTGCAGTTATATCCTCCGTCGTAATTTGTACAATTGGCGTTGTTTTTACAAGGATCGTCATCACATTCGTTAATGTCTAAATTTGTAAAAGTAAACGATAAAGTAGATTGTGTTATTGATCTCTTAAAACTTCTAGCGCTGTCCGAAGGATGTTCAAAAACAGACTCATGTGACTACTTCTTAGTCGAATGAGTTATTTGAACTCTATCCATATGCTTTATTCTTGCTGTAGGTAAGGTACCTCTCATTTCGCTACTACAATGTTTGAACCATGTCTTTATATTGCTAAAGGTCACGGTGATGATATTTAGTACCCTTCAAAGTATCTCAAGTCTCAAAATGAATGATGACTTAAAAAAACCGATATACAGTACCTTGTGAACAGTCTTCACCCTGCCAACCAGTCTCGCAGGTGCAGTTATATCCTCCGTCGTAATTTGTACAATTGGCGTTGTTTTTACAAGGATCGTCATCACATTCGTTAATGTCTAAATTTGTAAAAGTAAACGATAAAGTAGATTGTGTTATTGATCTATAAAAACTTCTAGCACTGTCCGAAGGATGTTCAAAAACAGACTTATGTGACTACTTCATAGTCGAATCAGTTATTTGAAGTCTATCCATATGCTTTATTCTTGCTGTACATGAGCTACATCTAATTTCTCCACAGCAATATTTGAACCATGTCCTTAAATTTCTGAAGGTCACGGTGATGATATTTAGTACTCTTCAAAGTATCTCAACTCTCAAAACGAATGGTGACTTTGAAAAAAACCGATATACAGTACCTTGTGAACAGTCTTCACCCTGCCAACCAGTCTCGCAGGTGCAGTTATATCCTCCGTCGTAATTTGTACAATTGGCGTTGTTTTTACAAGGATCGTCATCACATTCGTTAATGTCTAAATTTGTAAAAGTAAACGATAAAGTAGATTGTGTTATTGATCTATAAAAACTTCTAGCGCTGTCCGAAGGACGTTCAAAAACAGACTCATGTGACTACTTCATAGTCGAATCAGTTATTTGAAGTCTATCCATATGCTTTATTCTTGCTGTAGATGAGGTACCTTTCATTTCGCTACTACAATGTTTGAACCATGTCCTTAAATTTTTGAAGGTCACGGTGATGATATTTAGTACTCTTCAAAGTATCTCAACTCTCAAAACGAATGGTGACTTTGAAAAAAAAAACCGATATACAGTACCTTGTGAACAGTCTTCACCCTGCCAACCAGTCTCGCAGGTGCAGTTATATCCTCCGTCGTAATTTGTACAATTGGCGTTGTTTTTACAAGGATCGTCATCACATTCGTTAATGTCTAAATTTGTAAAAGTAAATGATAAAGTAGATTGTGTTATTGATCTCTTAAAACTTCTAGCGCTGTCCGAAGGATGTTCAAAAAGAGACTCATGTGACTACTTCTTAGTCGAATGAGTTATTTGAACTCTATCCATATGCTTTATTCTTGCTGTAGGTAAGGTACCTCTCATTTCGCTACTACAATGTTTGAACCATGTCTTTATATTGCTGAAGGTCACGGTGATGATATTTAGTACCCTTCAAAGTATCTCAACTCTCAAAATGAATGATGACTTAAAAAAACCGATATACAGTACCTTGTGAACAGTCTTCACCCTGCCAACCAGTCTCGCAGGTGCAGTTATATCCTCCGTCGTAATTTGTACAATTGGCGTTGTTTTTACAAGGATCGTCATCACATTCGTTAATGTCTAAATTTGTAAAAGTAAACGATAAAGTAGATTGTGTTATTGATCTATAAAAACTTCTAGCGCTGTCCGAAGGATGTTCAAGAACAGACTCATGTGACTACTTCATAGTCGAATCTGTTATTTGAAGTCTATCCATATGCTTTGTTCTTGCTGTAGATGAGGTACCTTTCATTTCGCTACTACAATGTTTGAACCATGTCCTTAAATTTCTGAAAGCCGCGGTGATGATATTTAGTACTCTTCAAAGTAAATCCTCTCAAAATGAATTGTGACTCTAAAAAAAACCGATATACAGTACCTTGTGAACAGTCTTCACCCTGCCAACCAGTCTCGCAGGTGCAGTTATATCCTCCGTCGTAATTTGTACAATTGGCGTTGTTTTTACAAGGATCGTCATCACATTCGTTAATGTCTAAATTTGTAAAAGTAAACGATAAAGTAGATTGTGTTATTGATCTATAAAAACTTCTAGCGCTGTCCGAAGGACGTTCAAAAACAGACTCATGTGACTACTTCTTAGTCGAATGAGTTATTTGAACTCTATCCATATGCTTCATTCTTGCTGTAGATAAGGTACCTCTCATTTCGCTACTACAATGTTTGAACCATGTCCTTAAATTTCTGAAGGTCACGGTGATGCTATTTAGTACTCTTCAAAGTATCTCAACTCTCAAAATGAATGGTGACTTTGAAAAAAACCGATATACAGTACCTTGTGAACAGTCTTCACCCTGCCAACCAGTCTCGCAGGTGCAGTTATATCCTCCGTCGTAATTTGTACAATTGGCGTTGTTTTTACAAGGATCGTCATCACATTCGTTAATGTCTAAATTTGTAAAAGTAAACGATAAAGTAGATTGTGTTATTGATCCATAAAAACTTCTAGCGCTGTCCGAAGGATGTTCAAAAACAGACTCATGTGACTACTTCATAGTCGAATGAGTTATTTGAAGTCTATCCATATGCTTTATTCTTGGTGTAGATAAGGTACCTTTCATTTCGCTACTACAATGTTTGAACCATGTCCTTAAATTTCTGAAGGTCACGGTGATGATATTTAGTACCCTTCAAAGTATCTCAAGTCTCAAAGTGAATGATGACTTAAAAAAACCGATATACAGTACCTTGTGAACAGTCTTCACCCTGCCAACCAGTCTCGCAGGTGCAGTTATATCCTCCGTCGTAATTTGTACAATTGGCGTTGTTTTTACAAGGATCGTCATCACATTCGTTAATGTCTAAATTTGTAAAAGTAAACGATAAAGTAGATTGTGTTATTGATCTATAAAAACTTCTAGCGCTGTCCGAAGGACGTTCAAAAATAGACTCATGTGACTACTTCATAATTGAATGAGCTATTTGAAGTCTAGCCATATGCTTTATTCTTGTTGTAGATAAGGTACCTCTCATTTCGCTACTACAATGTTTGAACCATGTCCTTAAATTTCTGGAAGCCGCGGTGATGATATTTAGTACTCTTCAAAGTAAATCCTCTCAAAATGAATTGTGACTCTAAAAAAAACCGATATACAGTACCTTGTGAACAGTCTTCACCCTGCCAACCAGTCTCGCAGGTGCAGTTATATCCTCCGTCGTAATTTGTACAATTGGCGTTGTTTTTACAAGGATCGTCATCACATTCGTTAATGTCTAAATTTGTAAAAGTTAACAATAAAGTAGATTGTTATTGATCTATAATAACTTCTAGCACTGTCCGAAGGACGTTCAAAAATAGACTCATGTGACTACTTCATAATTGAATGAGCTATTTGAAGTCTAGCCATATGCTTTATTCTTGTTGTAGATAAGGTACCTCTCATTTCGCTACTATAATGTTTGAAACTGGTCCTTAAATTTCTGGAAGCCGCCTTGATGATATTTAGTACTCTTCAAAGTATCTCAACTCTCAAAACGAATGGTGACTTTGAAAAAAAAAACCGATATACAGTACCTTGTGAACAGTCTTCACCCTGCCAACCAGTCTCGCAGGTGCAGTTATATCCTCCGTCGTAATTTGTACAATTGGCGTTGTTTTTACAAGGATCGTCATCACATTCGTTAATGTCTAAATTTGTAAAAGTAAATGATTAAGTAGATTGTGTTATTGATCTCTTAAAACTTCTAGCGCTGTCCGAAGGACGTTCAAAAACAGACTCATGTGACTACTTCATAGTCGAATCAGTTATTTGAAGTCTATCCATATGCTTTATTCTTGCTGTAGATAAGGTACCTTTCATTTCGCTACTACAATGTTTGAACCATGTCCTTAAATTTCTGAAGGTCACGGTGATGATATTTAGTACTCTTCAAAGTATCTCAACTCTCAAAACGAATGGTGACTTTAAAAAAAAAAAAACCGATATACAGTACCTTGTCAACAGTCTTCACCCTGCCAACCAGTCTCGCAGGTGCAGTTATATCCTCCGTCGTAATTTGTACAATTGGCGTTGTTTTTACAAGGATCGTCATCACATTCGTTAATGTCTAAATTTGTAAAAGTAAATGATAAAGTAGATTGTGTTATTGATCTCTTAAAACTTCTAGCGCTGTCCGAAGGATGTTCAAAAACAGACTCATGTGACTACTTCTTAGTCGAATGAGTTATTTGAACTCTATCCATATGCTTTATTCTTGCTGTAGGTAAGGTACCTCTCATTTCGCTACTACAATGTTTGAACCATGTCTTTATATTGCTGAAGGTCACGGTGATGACATTTAGTACCCTTCAAAGTATCTCAACTCTCAAAATGAATGATGACTTAAAAAAACCGATATACAGTACCTTGTGAACAGTCTTCACCCTGCCAACCAGTCTCGCAGGTGCAGTTATATCCTCCGTCGTAATTTGTACAATTGGCGTTGTTTTTACAAGGATCGTCATCACATTCGTTAATGTCTAAATTTGTAAAAGTAAACGATAAAGTAGATTGTGTTATTGATCTATAAAAACTTCTAGCACTGTCCGAAGGATGTTCAAAAACAGACTTATGTGACTACTTCATAGTCGAATCAGTTATTTGAAGTCTATCCATATGCTTTATTCTTGCTGTACATGAGCTACATCTAATTTCTCCACAGCAATATTTGAACCATGTCCTTAAATTTCTGAAGGTCACGGTGATGATATTTAGTACTCTTCAAAGTATCTCAACTCTCAAAATGAATAATGGCTTAAAAAAAAAACGATATACAGTACCTTGTGAACAGTCTTCACCCTGCCAACCAGTCTCGCAGGTGCAGTTATATCCTCCGTCGTAATTTGTACAATTGGCGTTGTTTTTACAAGGATCGTCATCACATTCGTTAATGTCTAAATTTGTAAAAGTAAACGATAAAGTAGATTGTGTTATTGATCTATAAAAACTTCTAGCGCTGTCCGAAGGATGTTCAAAAACAGACTCATGTGACTACTTCATAGTCGAATCAGTTATTTGAAGTCTATTCATATGCTTTGTTCTTGCTGTAGATGAGGTACCTTTCATTTCGCTACTACAATGTTTGAACCATGTCCTTAAATTTGTGAAGGTCACGGTGATGATATTTAGTACTCTTCAAAGTATCTCAACTCTCAAAACGAATGGTGACTTTGAAAAAAACCGATATACAGTACCTTGTGAACAGTCTTCACCCTGCCAACCAGTCTCGCAGGTGCAGTTATATCCTCCGTCGTAATTTGTACAATTGGCGTTGTTTTTACAAGGATCGTCATCACATTCGTTAATGTCTAAATTTGTAAAAGTAAACGATAAAGTAGATTGTGTTATTGATCTATAAAAACTTCTAGCGCTGTCCGAAGGACGTTCAAAAACAGACTCATGTGACTACTTCATAGTCGAATCAGTTATTTGAAGTCTATCCATATGCTTTATTCTTGCTGTAGATGAGGTACCTTTCATTTCGCTACTACAATGTTTGAACCATGTCCTTAAATTTCTGAAGGTCACGGTGATGATATTTAGTACTCTTCAAAGTATCTCAACTCTCAAAACGAATGGTGACTTTGAAAAAAAAAACCGATATACAGTACCTTGTGAACAGTCTTCACCCTGCCAACCAGTCTCGCAGGTGCAGTTATATCCTCCGTCGTAATTTGTACAATTGGCGTTGTTTTTACAAGGATCGTCATCACATTCGTTAATGTCTAAATTTGTAAAAGTAAATGATAAAGTAGATTGTGTTATTGATCTCTTAAAACTTCTAGCGCTGTCCGAAGGATGTTCAAAAACAGACTCATGTGACTACTTCTTAGTCGAATGAGTTATTTGAACTCTATCCATATGCTTTATTCTTGCTGTAGGTAAGGTACCTCTCATTTCGCTACTACAATGTTTGAACCATGTCTTTATATTGCTGAAGGTCAGGGTGATGATATTTAGTACCCTTCAAAGTATCTCAACTCTCAAAATGAATGATGACTTAAAAAAACCGATATACAGTACCTTGTGAACAGTCTTCACCCTGCCAACCAGTCTCGCAGGTGCAGTTATATCCTCCGTCGTAATTTGTACAATTGGCGTTGTTTTTACAAGGATCGTCATCACATTCGTTAATGTCTAAATTTGTAAAAGTAAACGATAAAGTAGATTGTGTTATTGATCTATAAAAACTTCTAGCGCTGTCCGAAGGATGTTCAAGAACAGACTCATGTGACTACTTCATAGTCGAATCTGTTATTTGAAGTCTATCCATATGCTTTGTTCTTGCTGTAGATGAGGTACCTTTCATTTCGCTACTACAATGTTTGAACCATGTCCTTAAATTTCTGAAAGCCGCGGTGATGATATTTAGTACTCTTCAAAGTAAATCCTCTCAAAATGAATTGTGACTCTAATAAAAACCGATATACAGTACCTTGTGAACAGTCTTCACCCTGCCAACCAGTCTCGCAGGTGCAGTTATATCCTCCGTCGTAATTTGTACAATTGGCGTTGTTTTTACAAGGATCGTCATCACATTCGTTAATGTCTAAATTTGTAAAAGTAAACGATAAAGTAGATTGTGTTATTGATCTATAAAAACTTCTAGCGCTGTCCGAAGGACGTTCAAAAATAGACTCATGTGACTACTTCATAATTGAATGAGCTATTTGAAGTCTAGCCATATGCTTTATTCTTGTTGTAGATAAGGTACCTCTCATTTCGCTACTACAATGTTTGAACCATGTCCTTAAATTTCTGGAAGCCGCGGTGATGATATTTAGTACTCTTCAAAGTAAATCCTCTCAAAATGAATTGTGACTCTAAAAAAAAACCGATATACAGTACCTTGTGAACAGTCTTCACCCTGCCAACCAGTCTCGCAGGTGCAGTTATATCCTCCGTCGTAATTTGTACAATTGGCGTTGTTTTTACAAGGATCGTCATCACATTCGTTAATGTCTAAATTTGTAAAAGACAAGAGGGCAATTCACGGAGTTGCATATCTCATCACCAACATGCATTGACTTAAATACAGCGCATGCACATAGGGATTTGTAAATAGTTACATGAAGCACATCACACAGAGACGTACAGTAGTTCGCGGAACTGGTTGTAAATGAGTGGCAAACATTCTTCAAGCGTAAACTGGTGGTAAGCATCTCAATAGTGATATCTACTGTAAGGTAGCAAGCTTAAGGTTATAGCCTGGTGCTACTAGGCTCAAATAACGATAACTAATGGCTCAAAAGTATCTGTGGATATTACGCTACATAACACAATTATAACATTGGGTTATTCTCCATGTAGGTTAATTAGGCTAAGTGGTTACAGTTAGGGGCAGGATATAAGAGCTTCCCTCTATGGGTATTTGCACATAAGTCTCCTATTTACCTGTGCAGGGCCTGGTTCTGCTAAAATTATTGTTTGACTTACAAAAATGTTCTCATAGAAGACATTATCCACAGGGGCCAGTTCTGCTAAAGATGTTTTGGCTAAAGGTGGTGTATAGTATTGACCCAGATGCTGGCTCAAAGTTTGTTTATACCAAACAATCATACAGTTTCACCAGTTTACTATGAGAATAATATACTGTATCTTCATTATTGTGTTGATAGGAACAACCTTGCAAAATTTTGTGTATAATGCCTAATTAGCTCTCAAGATATGGTGGAAATACAAATTTTGGGGCAAAATTGGCTTTTTTCTAAAATAATCAGCAAATTTCACTCTCTTTAATACAAAAGTGGTATACCTTGAATATTACATTCTCAAGTAAGTCCTTGTAAAATTTTGCGTTAAATGCTCAACCACATCTCAAGATATGCTGGAAATACAAATTTTGGGGCAAAATTGGCTTTTTTTCTCCAAAAAACAGCAAAATTCACTGGATTTATCATTATAGTAATATTATGTTGAACAATGTGTTCTCAAGTAAGTACTTACAAAAATTTAAGTTAATTGGTGTAATAGTTCTCAAGATATGCTGGAAATACCAATTTTGGGGCAAAATTGGCCTTTTTTCTAAAAAATCAGCAAATTTCACTCTCTTTACTACAAAAGTGATATAACTTGAATATTTCATTCTCATGTAAATTCTTGCAAAATTTTACATTAAATGCTCAAATACTTCTCAAGATATGCTGGAAATACCAATTTTGGGGCGAAATTGGCTTTTTTTCTCAATAATCAGCAAATTTCACTCTCTTTACTACAAAAGTGATCTACCTTGAATATTTCAATCTCCTGTAAGTCCTTGCAAATATTTTGCATTAAATGCTCAAATATTTCTAAAGATATGCTGGAAATACCAATTTTGGGGCAAAATTGGCTTTTTGTTCTCACAAACCAGAAAATTTGACTCGACTTACCGTTACAGCAACATTATGTTGAACAATGTGTTCTCAAGTAAGTACGTACAAAACAGTAAGTTAATTGATCTAATAGTTCTCAAGATATGCTGGAAGTACAAATTGTGGGGCAAAACTGGCTTTTTTTCTAAAAAATCAGCAAATTTCACTCTTTTTACTACAAAAGTGATATACCTTGAATACTTCATTCTCAGGTATGTTTTTGCAAAATTTTGCATTAAATACTCAAATACTTCTCAAGATATGCTGGAAATACCAATTCTGGGGCAAAATTGGCTTTTTTTTCTCAAAAATCAGCAACTTTGACTCGATTTACCATACAACTATTACATCTCGCACATATTGGCATCATGCACAACACTACCAGGTTTCAACTTAATCGCTCATACACTTTTCAAACTATTCAGGAAAAACCACAATTTTGACAGGTCCGGACGCACACACACACACACACACGCACATACACACACACCCTCAGACGCACACGCAGTGGCACGGACACGTTTTCATTTATACCACCCAACAGGACCCCCCTGTACCCATGGCGACTCTACCATGGGGTACCCCCAGGGGGTCGCTACTCACCCACTCCAAGCGTTTCCATGGCAACCGTTCTGACATGGTTGCACAGTACAATATATAGCTCCACTAGCCAAGTGACTACAATATCTCATCTAGCCCCTATAGGGCGATGAGATAAAAACGATAAAGTAGATTGTGTTATTGATCTATAAAAACTTCTAGCGCTGTCCGAAGGACCTTCAAAAACAGATTCATGTGACTACTTCATAGTCGAATCAGTTATTTGAAGTCTATCCATATGCTTTATTCTTGCTGTAGATAAGGTACCTTTCATTGCTCTTCTACAATATTTGAACCAGGTCCTAAAATTTCTCAAGGTCACGGTAATGATATTAAGTACTCTTCAAAGTATCTCAACTCTCAAAATGAATGGTGACTTTAAAAAAAAAACCGATATACAGTACCTTGTGAACAGTCTTCACCCTGCCAACCAGTCTCGCAGGTGCAGTTATATCCTCCGTCGTAATTTGTACAATTGGCGTTGTTTTTACAAGGATCGTCATCACATTCGTTAATGTCTAAATTTGTAAAAGTAAACGATAAAGTAGATTGTGTTATTGTTCTATAAAAAATTCTAGCTAAATATAACTTCTTCGACGTTATATTTAGTAATCTTTAACTTATCTCAGCCAGTGAAACGAATGGTCATTTAAAGAACAGACATACAGTACCTTCTGAACAGTCTTTACCCTGTAAAAACAACGGCAAGGGTTGTCTTCACATTCGTTTATATCTAGATGTAATAAATTCATAAATTGATAAATTGCGAAATAAAGTCATGCACTTGAGTTTGTCATATCAATAAAATTAACCTATGTTAGTTATGTATTTTATGGTTTTGTATTTCTTGTGTTGCCTGTTTATTTGTTTTAACATTTATGTTATCATTTGCTATATGGTTGCTGATAACGTTCAAAGTCACACGTCCTCACAGCCGTTTGATACTTTCTGTGCTTTCAGAGTCTGTAATAAGAGGGATTATTAAGGACTTTTGGAATCTTGTTCGACTGACAATTCCGATAAATCATTAAATATACATCCTGTGATAGTATTCATATTTTAGAAGGTTTTTTCATTTGAAATTCTGTAAACCTTGAATTTGTTTTTCATTATTACACATATCAATAAGAACTGTTCATCCATGTGCACGTAACTTTAATGATGTCACAATGTATCCGCTATTTTAGCCTCAGTAGCAGGACTGATATGATAGGTTGATATTGAGGCTACACTTCCAGAAAACAGTTATCAGTGAATTCTTTACCAAGACATTCTATGTCCGTGGAGTCACTCCAAGAGCCGTTTGAAAGGCACCTTACAAAAGGCGACCCGTTAACATATGATCCGTTGTCACAAGTGTATATTGACAGTCCGCCATACTTATTAGACAGTATGTCTTGGTTAGCTCCTATTACCGTCCCTGGTGCATCGTCACACGTGATCTCTGAAATCAAATTGCAATCATTTTTATGTTCATATTTCTGAAATCAAGAAATAGAAATACTTTGCTTTCGTTGGTTTTATCACTTAAATGGTACTTAGAAGACAAAACCGTTTCCAAGTTGTGCTGCACATAATTCCTCAACTTCATTACAGGTGAATTCCTTTCATAAGGTTGATCATGTTTGCTTGTGGAATCCTTTGAAACGATATACTCTCTCTTTATAGTTACAGAATAAGCACCATTACAGGATGTTTCGAAGTTTTCGTTTAATTTGTTTTTACTGTAGCCTTGTTAATTGATCTACCAAAGGCATTTGATACCATTAATCATAGTATTTTACTCAATAAATTGAATAAGTATGGCGTACTGGGTGTGGCAATTAATTGGTTTAGAAGTTACCTCGCAAATAGGAAGAAATTTGTCCGGTACAAAGGTGAAGATTCTAAAACAATGGAAATTTCTGTCGGTGTCCCACAAGGCTCTATTTTGGGACCTTTATTATTTATACAATATATTAATGATATGTATCGATCTTCAAATTTACTCAAGTTTGTACTCTTTACTGATGACGCTACTGTCTATTGCCACAATCGCAATGTAAACGAAGCCCTTCAAGTGGGATCCTTAGAATCAAACTGTGTGGCTGACTGGTTAGCTGCTAACAATTTATCCTTAAATATTAGCAAAACTGAGTTGTTGGTCTTTGGTAACAACAGAAGAGGTAACTCTCATTTTTTCGTGAATTTCAATGGTACCATTATAAAAAAAATAGTAATATCACAATTTTTTTAGGTATCACAATTGACAATAAGCTTTCTTGGAAAAATCACATTGACAATGTTGCAAAATCCGTCTCTAGAATAGCTGGTGTCTCGAATAGTTTAAGGTATCTTCTTCCAGTAACAGTTTGCTAAGTATCTACAACTCTCTAGTAGTCCCACATCGTACTTACAGTATTTTACTCCGAGGAAATTCCTCCCAAACTTACCATGATAAACTCCTTGTTCTCCAAAAGAGGGCGGTCCGCATAGTCTCAAATATTCCACTTTACAGAAATACACTATTTTTATAACCTCAATATTCTTACTTTAAAGGATTACTGTAAATATCAGTTAAGCATCTTCTTAAATAGACGTCATACTTATCAGCTTCCCCATGATTTGAGCTCGTTTTTCCACCCACACAGTACTCATCATAGCTATATCCTACAAGTGGAAGAGCTCTGGCACAACCTTTCACACGAACAATGTTTGCCCTCTCTCAGGTGAGAAGCTATATGGTATACATCTCTGAAATACCCTTGACACAAAATTACGTAATTCCTCAAATATTACATCGTTTAAGAAGTACTTCAAACAAATATCTTTTTCCTTTATACCTTTCATTATCTGTTTCTTGTGTACTATGAGCCTAGAATTCCTTACGATTCATTGTTGAGCTTATATATGCGTACATAACAGCATTATATGTTGCAATATTTAACGTAAACTTCTGGATTAGACCAGACTAGAAAAGCTTTCAACTTCATTTGGTACCGTTTTTTTCTTTTCTTTTTTCTGATACATACGTTAATTTCTTTATGTACACTTCACCTTGTATAAACTATTTCATGTACTTCAATTGAAAAAAAAAAACTACTTATTTGTTATTACTTTACTAATTAAATATAAGATGTTTGTAAGGAGATATTACGCATGCTTTCTTAACTTTCTGTATTAGTTAATCAGAAAGTTTTTACTTACCAAAAAAAAAAAGAAGAAATTTATCGTTGCTACTAGTTATTATTTATTAATCATGTTTCTGCTGGGAAATATACATTATATCTTTTTAATAGACCTGTCTGTGTTTGTCTCTATTCTTTTAGTCACCGTCAAGGAGAGAAATGAAAGAGATAAATTAACGTCGTTAGTTTTTAAAGCCTGCCCATTGCCTCCAATCTATAAAAACAACTCTTAAAGAAAAAACCGGCAAATGTGACTTTCGTTGAAACGAAATGTTTCATTTAGTGTACTTACCACGGCAATATGGAGTGGGGAAGTCCCATGTCCCGTCGCTCCGGCATAACAATTCTGAGCTCCCAATTAACTGGTAGCCATCAAAACATGAATATAATACCGAATCGTTTGCTTTGTATCGTCCTTGCATAGCGGATACATTGCCGTTCAAAATCGAACGGGGGTAACCACAGAGAATATCACTCTCGATACCTAAATATTTAATCAACAATATTAAACTAATGAGGAACATAAACAATCTGTCATTATTCCAATTGAGAAATTTGTTAAATGCTCTAAGGAAAAATCGTCGTCATTATCATCGCAATAATTGAATTTGCCATCGTCATATCGTCACTTTGTTTGTCACTATGGTCATCATCAACTTTATCATCACAAAGATAGTTAACTTTAACGTAATCATCATTATCACCGTAGCGTTGTCATCATCCACTATTATCATCAGAGAGATGATTGTCATCATTATCGTAAACATCTCAGCCACCTCGCTACCAACGTCAATAACATCGCCATCTCCACTGTCTGCCATGGGGAAGATGATCATCATTATCTGCATCATCGTCATCTTTGTTTTTGTCCATCGTCGTCATCAATATCATCATCGTCATCACCATCATCATCATGACCAGTATCATCTATCATCGTTAGCATCGTCATAAGAATTAACATCATCATCATCATCGTCGTCATCATCATCATCATCATCATCATCAACATCATCATCATCCGGCATCATCATCATCATCATCATCATCATCATATCATCATCATATCATAAGTAACCATTGTCACATTTATCAGATCACTCAAGTCTCCTCCTCATAATCCCTATCATCGTTATTGTGGTTGCCGCTCCTTCTACCTTTTACCTTTGTTAAGGTCATCCTTGTTAACAATCACCTTCAGCACCACCTGAGGTTTGGAAAACAACTCTTTCCTTTACTGAGAATATTCGGAAAATGTAAAAAAAAAAAAGTGTTCTTTTATCTGAAAAACATAACATGGGGTAATTCTCTCTCTGGGACTCTGAAGTGATGTGCAATACGGCATCTTCAAGAACAAAATAACGATAAGTAACATAATTATTCATCTCTGCCAACCAAATGAGAGGGTGATGACTTGTCTATGGAAAAGGTGGATTGTTACTTGATCAAACTGTACTCACCAATTTGACAGATGAAGTAATTATCACCAGAATCACAATTATCGTCATCCCATCTGTAGCCTTCGAGAAGTAACCGTAGACATTTTCCGCTCCCATCAGGCTGGTAAGATTCCCAGTTAGTGTATCCTCCAAAAGTCGTACCTGTATACAAGGTTGTTCAGTAAACTCCTGTCTTTTCCTCGTCGGCAAAATGTGAGAATTGAAAGCAGCATGGTAGCCCTCGCTAAGTGTAATTACATAACCGATAGATGGAAACTGAAATCGCGCGGAATTTGCATCAGAGAAACTTGCCTGAAATGGCATGACGTTTCCAGTTCTATAAAACTATCAGTACTATTTACTTGGTTCTTGATTTTCTGTCTTGAAGCTTCTATATAGTGGAAAAATGCTTCATTCAAACCTATAGATCCGCACAACTAAACGTGTGCTTATCGACGCTGTCTCGTTTATATAACGAGAGCCCTTGACGACTGTTAAGGCATACATTTCCCACGTTAAACAGCTAATTCCTGCATCTTGACAGGAAAATTTGCAGAGAATTGATTCTGCAGTAAATTATTACTGCAACGTGGGCAACCTAAATGGAATCTATAAGTTCCAATAATTTTTCTCAAAAAATGAAAAAGGAAAAAAAAAAAAAAAACTTTGGGAAGTTTGTCTCGTGCCTAGGCCCGTCTTCCAAAATTCACAACAAACACGTGATATGGTTGGAGAATACTATAAAAAGTTAAAAGTAATTGAAACATTATTTAAATATACCAAGATAGTTCTGCCAGTGTAGACCTACTTCTTGTAATAGAAACGACAAGAAGTTTTCTCCAATTCTGAGGGGGCTATTATTTGAAACACTTCCAAAAAAATTCATAACATTACGCAAGTAAAAGGCTGATATGTAAAGCATAGGTGCGCGGGTGGGGGATATGTAACTCCTCGTTCATGAAGGAGGGGTTACCGCAGGCAAAGGTTAAAGAGGGGAAATGGGGGGGGGGGGGGAACAAGAAGTAATGATTTCATGTAGTAGCCATTATCAGTTGGAGTCTAGCCCAAAGATTTGTTACAAAACGTTTTTCAGATTGCAGAAAAGGCGTCTTCCCAGTCTCTCTAGCATTGTACATTGAAGCCTAGTTTCCGTTATTGTGATAAAACACATGTCTGGAAAATTTCCACTAGGAATTTTCTAGTTTGTCATTGTTTTTTACTTGCTGATCACAAAAAGTGATGTGTGTGTGTGTGTGGGGGGGGGGGGGGGGTTGTCCGCTACATATATAAATGATTTCTTTATATTTAACATTGTTATTAATATAGACATTTGGAAGCATAATATCAATGGAAGAAAAATATTAAGAATAGATTGTACTCTCAATGCATGTTAAATTGTTTGGTCACTTTTTTACGAACAACCGTGCGCGCATTTCCCGTACACGTACACACGTCACAGTGATACGACAAAGCACCCTCATCAGAGACAAGCTACTCAATTTAAAGGCAGTGACTCATCACCACAAGCTATATTTTGGCTTTCAGATAACAAAATTCTCAACTGGTTATAAGTTACAGTAACATTTGACTGGCAGTAAATTCGAAAGGTGCAGAGTAGCCCATATTACTCAGTGTACACAGGAATTCATTGTTTTGAGTACATATGTGGAGGAAATTTCATAGACTGTGGGACGAACTACACGTCTAGGGTGATGCCTTTGTCTCTAACATGTTTACCACTTTCTTCATTTAAGACATCAGATCTGCAATCAGGAGCATGAAATGACCATATCTTTTCAATCCTTTCGTGGATATACTAAACCATTTCAATTTAAACCTTTTTTTTTCTTGGGTTGGGTAATTCATCATTCCCCACCCAAAGATTCACCAATTTCAAAACCTATGGTCCATTCGAGCGTTTGCACAGCAACGCTTTCCATTCACGAGATCAAACCTTTGGTTCTCGAGATGTGAATTCAATCTTTGCCAGCTCCCGGTCTATTACTCCTCCCTTACTTACTTACCATCGATCCAGACCCAATTTTGTCCGTCGCTAGTTGTATGTTCCGATTCGTCGACCGATGACCGACGGAAATTACTCGTTCTGCTGGGACGATCTCCCAAATTAGGACTTTTCAAGGAACCTATTTTAGGAATACACAGTGGGTGAGAGAAACATAGGTCACCACAGCATAACACGTGAGAAAACTACGTAATCCGGAACATGACACTCATTTACGGTCTAGGAGTGACGATATTATTCACACATTACGTAGAGAAATGATGTTCGGTATAAGAGTTAAATCTCGTTGTCGTAGCCAAATGGGGTAAATGTTTTAAGAACTGGTCAGATGTAGTCAACGAGGTAGTTAAAAATTATGAAAAGCGCCCATCGTAAGTTGAAGTTACACATCTTTAAATTCAGCATTGGTTACATGCGATTGAAGACGATTCCGTTCGGGCAACCTGGAATGTCGGCGACTGCAATGTGATTTTAACTCTATAGCTGAGCATGAACGGTGGAGTTTCAGTAACTTTTGTCACATCTCTTGGTTCTTTTCTCGTGTTCTTTTAAGTGTTGAGTAACCAGCTTGCTCAATCATACTATCAATGTAGCCCCAGTAGAGTAAAACGTGTTTTTTTTTTTTTTTTTTCATTTTTTTATTTTTGAAACTGTTTGGACGATGCAAGTTGGTATTCACGTTAACTTTACAGGATTTACCGTTGACCTCGTCTTGAGCTAAACTGAATATTCACCTGAACTAAATCTCCATGCTGAATCAAAGCCACTTAAAGTGTTGTTTTCATACCACACTTAGACAAAAGAAAAGTGTAGTATATCTTGTTACCAATTACATCGTCCAGGTGATCAACTTAATCAGTTTTAATCAATTTAATTCACTATAGGTACATATCAACGAAAGGCTGATTCTATCGCACTCAGGTTGCAAACAATAACACAGTCAATTAGATATCTTTTCTTGAGCTGTGTTTAGTATTATGGGACGAAATATAATTTATCACCCCCATAGGCGAAATATGTGCAATCGAGTAGAGAAGAAGATTTGCTAATTATTTAAATGAGATCAATTCACCCTGCACCAGGCATGAATATGCATTAATCATTTACATCAGTTCGAATACCACAGTCCTCCTGCAAGTGTATTTCGTTTGTCACGAGGCAGAGGTGAGTATTGTAGTGGAAACAAAGTTACTACTTTACGTATACGTAAACGTGTTCATGGTAAAACAAATAACTGAAGTAAAGATTGCGAATTGCGAAAAAGGAGATTGCATTATCTCATGTGATGGAAACAACCTACCAAAGGTGAATGTATTTAAACCTCATGTATTTTACTCTTACTTTTCAAAACATTAATTTTATATTGTTGTTTTGGAGATGGTGGAAGTATAGAAGGCCGTTTTTGGTTGGTCATTTTTTACCTGATATTGACTGGCTTTCATTGACAAATCCGCCAATCCAGAAGTCTTGATCAAAAGTCGTGCCGTTGAGCCGTCCTTCTAGAAACGTTTGAATGTCATCATCATTGATAACTATCAGGTCGCCATCCTTCTCGTAACATATATTTCTCGCTGCCTGCCAGTTTTGGTAGTTTTTAAAAGGTGTGAAGCACATGGTGTCATTGAACTTGTCGTCTGCGTGTTGACATGAAACTGTGGTGAAAGACAGATACGCAGAAGTTTGTTTTGTGCGTGCGCGCGAGATCGTGTGCCTGTGAGAGAGAGAGAGAGAGAGAGAGAGAGAGAGAGAGAGAGAGAGAGAGGTGGAGAGAGAGAGGTGGAGAGAGAGAGGTGGAGAGAGAGGTGGAGAGAGAGAGGTGGAGAGAGAGAGGTGGAGAGAGAGAGGTGGAGAGAGAGAGGTGGAGAGAGAGAGGTGGAGAGAGAGAGGTGGAGAGAGAGAGGTGGAGAGAGAGAGGTGGAGAGAGAGAGAGGTGGAGAGAGAGAGGTGGAGAGAGAGAGGTGGAGAGAGAGAGGTGGAGAGAGAGAGGTGGAGAGAGAGAGGTGGAGAGAGAGAGGTGGAGAGAGAGAGGTGGAGAGAGATAGGTGGAGAGAGAGAGGTGGAGAGAGAGAGGTGGAGAGGTGGAGATAGGTGGAGCGAGAGAGGGGTGGGTGGGGAGGTGGGTGGAGAGGTGGGTGGAGAGGTGGAGATAGGTGTGGAGAGAGGTGGAGCCATTACGTCGAAGGGAGGAATAGCAGCATTCAGTTGATTAGCGGAATACATCTTAAAAATTTATTTTTCATAGAATACTCTGCTTTTCATGATAAAAATTAGCCACTCACTGCGTGATAAGATTTTGTTTGGATGACCTTTATAACTTTACGTCAAACTTAATTCCTTTTTAAATCGTATCAACATCATACATGTCCCTTTTGGCATTACTTCAGGTACGATAAGTTTGACATAGGTTAACAAAAATCGTTTTCTCCAGACATGAAGACGTGTATTCATTTTTGTTTTATGTTAGGAAGTACCATTTACCATTAACACTAATTAACCATGTCTTAAGAAAAAATAAGAGACCATAAAATGGTGACATTTTGCACGAAGAATAGTTCGTAATCTTCAAACCGTTTTACTCAAAGTTTTAGTTTGTGGGTTAAGGTAAGTTATAATACACGGAAGTGTAACTGCACAAGCCACGTGACAGGTAGAATGTTTCAGTGACGTAATGTTCATACTTCAGGATCTCCACGACGCTTTCCGGGTACTTGATCCAAAATTGCTGTCCAAAGGAAGATGGGCATCATATTTCCGATGATGAGAGAGGAAACTTACTCTGACATGTTGGCGTTTCAGGTTTCCACGTTCCGTCCGAGGAGCAGTTCACGACGTTCTCCCCTACTAAGGAGAAACTGCTTTCACAATAGTAAGTGATTTCGTCGCCATAGAGATATTTATCATTGCCAACGTGGTAGCCACCGAATGCAGGTGACGGTGGCAGAGGACACTCGACCGCTGAAGAGAACATAAATATTGCTGACTCAATTTCAGAAGCATTGATTTATTCATGAACGGAATGATTACAGACAAATCATGTGTGAAGAGTAACAGTGAAGTCAAATATATCTTTCCTTTCATAAACCAGAGAACGTTACGTACTCTACAAGATAGTGAAAGAACGATTACGTAATTCAATATTTCTCTTGTGGACTTATCAATACCGGGAACTTGTACTTTGACCCTTTCCTGGGTAATTAAGCATTTCATGGATTCAAAAAGTAAGTCTAATTGTTGATCTTATAACAAGAGATCGAAAAATTAAGCATAATCTAGCATATTAAATAAATCTGTTTGCTTTAACTTTGTGATATGTCAATATTTATGTGCAGATATCCATGACTGTATTAATCATGAAATGAATGCCAGAAAATCACTATCTGTGCAAACTCTCTAGTCACATTCTAGTAGAATAGCCTTAAGGCAACAGTAAGTCTACCAAACCCTCCAGCCTTTCGAAATCCGTAACGGTAACTTTAGCAATAGTTACATGAAAAGTTGCTTGATACACGCATGATGTACTTGAAACTTCAGCAGTTCAACGTTAAGAGTAAAAAGAGCCAGTACCAACCACTGCAGGTAACGGCAGGTCCTTCCCATTGGTCTGCTTGGTTGCATACTTGTACCACGTGCTGGAAATTGTCCTCGAATTGGTAACCTTCTTTACATTCATAGATCACATAGCTTGGCGGGTAGAAGTAAAAACGAGCATTGTCGTAGCCTGGAGGAGTTGGACATCTGTTGCTGTAATCTTTACCAAATTTATTGAAAAATACTGATGAAAAAACAATATAGTTGATGGTTTATTTACTCATACTTTTAAGTTGTTGTTTAATTTTGCGAGAGAGCTTAATAATCGTTCAAATTTCCATCAAATTAAAAAGTAAAATCAAAAGGGTGCAATAAACTACTTATAAAGGACTTGCGGTTGGGAGCAGTTCGTGAAAGCACATTATTGCGGGAAGTAAGAGAACTTTATGAAGCTCAGCAACTAAATACATGAAACTTTCTGTCACTGGAGATATGCTTTTCAGTTTGCATATCCCCCCCCCCCCCCTTCTCGATCGTTTAAGCCAGACTTTATGAGGCTTTGGAAAAACTCTTTTCCGCTCAGTTATAATGATTACAAATGAACGACTCGTATAAATATCATTATTTCAGCTTTAAGAAGAAATGAGGTGATATTATTTTGGAAGTTATGTTTTTGGTATCAATGGAGAAAGCGACTCAAATCCAATTCACTAGATCCGTGGCTAGCTTGAAGTTACTGTTTTCAATTATTTTAAATCTACCTTGATAAGCTCCTCGAGTTCCCGACGTTGCTATCTGTATACAAACAGCACAGAGTACAAGATGATGAATAATAGTCATGTCCATGTAAATTCAAGTGAAAATCAAACTCTCCGGGATAGATTAATTCTTCCAATTGTTAAGAATTTTCAACGGAGAAGATGACCTGAAACGCCTTCTCTTTGGTTCCAACCGTTAAGTTGATCTTTGCTCCAACTGTTATTGATTAAGTCATTGTGTCATTTGTGGCAACCTGCACTATCGGAGATGTACAGATAACACACCGTGCAAATAATATTTGGAGGACGATGTTTGATTACAAACACACATGACATCTATGGTCAAGAATTGGAAGTCTTGAAGTAGGAGGTTTTATCACAAAAGTTCATCAAAAACCATCCAAGTGGCTGTGACGGTGATGAAGAGTATAGTGATGATGATGGATCATGATGATGATGATGATAATGGTGATTAAGACGATGATGATGAATTTGGGGATGTCGAAACTGATGATGATGATGGCATAATGATGATGATGATGATGGTATAATGATGGTGATGGTATAATGATGATGATGGTATGATGATGATGATGATGATGATGATAGTTAAGATGATGATATGATGATGACTATGATGATTGATGATGATAATAATGATGATGATGATGAAGAAAATGGTAAGGATGATGCATATTATGACGCTACTGATGGCTGATAGTAATGCTACTGATGATGGTGTTAATGAGCACAATGATGATATTGATTATTATAATGACAATAACGATGCTGACGGCGTTGATAGTGGGGATAACCACCATGTGCCAATATCATTTTAAGTTTTACTGGAAGGAGACCTGTGAACTATTCGAACCATTTTTGGATAGTGGGGGCGCTGATGAATGTTTTGGTGTAGGGGTCTCAGGAGAGGGGAATGCCGACACGTCCTTTTGAGAAATTTTCATAACGTTACATCGCGTTGATTGAGAAGTCAGTGACTGCACCTATACTTGGCCTCATATATCATACTGTCTTTCTTCCATTGTTTTCCTTTCTCCCGCTTTGCTTTTCCTCTTTGTAACATTTTTGTTAGGTGACAATAGAGAGAGAGAGGGGGGGGGGGGGGATAAGGCGTCTAATGTGTCCCCAACCCCTCTGGATCAGCCACTGCTATTAGTGAGGTAGAAGTCTCGTACCCACCTGTAAGGGATGGAGATTTACCTAAATAGTAAACACTGCCGGAGATATCCCGCTATATCAAATATTGTAGCAGAAAGGGGGAACTTTCAAACTGTTTTTCCACAGCTGTTAACAAACTTGAAGTGCACCCACGCTCATCGCACTGTAAAAACTTGCAACTGCTTCAATGTGGGGTCAGTTGCTCTAACTATAGATACATCTGTTGATGAGAATTATGTAGTTTTACAAGTTATAAAAAAATGGTCTTTTGAATCCCACCTCCACATTTTCGCTCACCCCTCCCCATCCCTGCACACTCTTTAAGCATTAACGGATATATGGGAGAATATCAGGGGCGTATCCAGGATTTTGCTTTAGTAGAGCACTGTCCTGGGGAGGGGAATATGGGGGGGGGGATTGTCCTCCCGTCCTTTCCAGAAAATTCACTAACGTTGCCTGTCGTAACATATGAGAAATCAATGACTGTACCTACTTGACCTCATACATCACGCTGCTTGTCTTTCATGGGTTTCATTTCTCCCTCTATGCAATACTTCCCCCCCCCCCCATTTTCTATTTTTTCTTAGATGCCAATAGCTTCGACGGATCAGTTTCTTCCTCCTCCAATCAGGAGATGATTTATGAGGATAAGCGCTGACCCAAGAGTTGTTGTAGGTAAAAATTCATGTAGATGAAATAGGTAGCTGTTACTTAACAGTTTCATCTGCTTCACTTCTCTATATCGTGGTATAGTTCAATAAAAACAGAAGGTAGGTCAATCGTAGATAATTACAAGTTACATAGTTACGAAGGCATTTTGTACAAACCGTTCATTACGGTACAAACTCACTTTGGGTCTTGGGCCGATAACGGCACAAGTTGACTTAGGTTTATCTCATACTGTCGTTAATTGGCCTAGAGCCCTGGTAATTGTGCTTATCTAAGACAAGCAATGATCCCCCATTATCCTGATACGTTTTGCTAATGACAAGTCTGCGTACAGGGGCATATCATTTGAACATCGTTTATACAAGGAGCACTGATAACAAAGAATATCGTCGAGCCCAGAGCTATCCACATCCGTCGACATCTGGTGTAAGTGGAGGGTATGGCCGGCAACATTGGTGTGGCACTGATGTGGTAGATTTCTTTTTTTTTCTTTCCAGAGAGAAAATTTTACAGTTTTTTAAAGAGATGTAAAATTAGTGGAATACATACGCTACCCCTTTTCTTTTTTGTATTTATCACTAAAACAATTTTGTGAGAAAGACTAAACCAATTTCAATACACGAAATAGCAACAGACAGTACATTAAATTGGAGTAAAATATAAGATAGAGCCCCTGGCAACCTTTTTTTTTTTTTGAAGTAAGGTGGCTGCACTATACTACAAGTTACCTTAAACAATACGACCATTGAAACGAATAGCGTTGGCACTGTCAAGATTAAAACGGCCTGGATGTAATCCCTTGTATTTGATGGGCACAATTTTTACTCCAATCCAGGTGTTGGTAAGCTTAACATCTACTCTCGCAACCTTTGTTTTTACTAGTCTAGAATATTCGGTATCTATACCAGGTCATATCGGGGCATTAGCCCCGATGTAATTTGTGACAAACAGGTTAGCACTTTCCAGTCATCTTTGAGCTAGTTGGGGTCGAGTCCCGTGTTTTGAATCACAGTTAGAGATACCGAATCCTGTCTGGGTAGGTCAGCAAGTTAGATCGTGGTTTATTACAAATGTTACTTACCTTCGAGTTTGAGCATTTCTTCGTGAACAACAAATATGCATAGCATGACTTCATTGATTTCATGCAAAAAGATAAACTTTCTTGCAGTATTCACTGTCGACTTGTTATCTACATGTAAGTATGAAACAGTTTCTAGTTTATAAAATAATATCGTACATACCCATGGAATCACCCTCCCCCCCCCTCCTACATTACACACACACACGCACGCACGCACGCATCCACCCTCCCCTCTCACACACACACGGGGGAGACACAATTCAGCATAGTCTTGTACAGTGTTTAACCTGAAACAGTCTCGGAAGTGGTGGGTTGCAGTAGTTAGTTTTATAGCTTCATCTAATTCAGTGTTTCGCGCATTCACTTGAATGATACTAAAAGAACCAATATACGGCAGATTAATGACGGTCTGTTGGCTTTTTTCTGTGCAAGTTGTAAAAGAAGCCACAATAGGACCTGAAATGCCAGTCAGTATGAGATTACATTTACGATAGTGTGGGTCAGAGAGAGTGGGGAAATCACGGTTAGAATGGAGACGATTTACAACTGGTAGAAAGTTTTACATGTTTCTAGAATGTCTTATTTAAATATTCTCTGTGTGTTGGGGGGAGGTAAAGACAACTTTAAAGACGACACAAACCCTGGGGGCTTACCACGACCCTAAAAGTAAATAGACTTATATCTTTACAACCCCTGTGAAATAACGTAGGAGATCTACGTTTCCGGAGCTTTCACTGGTAAATTACTTTTATTTAACTGATAACGTGTAGGCTGCCACCTTTCCGATTTACAAAACGAGGGCGCTTTAATAGTGACGTCACTAAAGACGCCACTTCACATGTACAGCATCTATGAGCTCGTCACGGTTGTTGGGTGTAATATGTCAATACTGTTTTCAGTATCGCTGGCACAACTCCTCCGTAGTCTATATGTTGAATTAATTTAACATGGACTAGTATGGAGGAACTGTATAAGAAAAGCTTACCTTCGTATATTTGTATCTGTGTCTGCTTTTCGGTAAGCAAATTCTTCCATACCCAAGTGCTTTGTCTTTTGCATTTTGGATTCAGGTTGTGTTTTGTGTGTTTTGTTTGTGAAAGATTGAAGGTTGCTGATAGAATGACGAATTAGGTTTGCAATTGCTTTCGGTTTGGGGGAATTTAAACATTACACCAAACAACCGATGATAAAAACACGTAGGCCTATATGTAAGTTGTACTTTTGAAATGGCGTCATGACGTCACTTTCGAAATGACCTCGTTTCGTAAAGCGGGGAAAATGGCAGCCTATACAATATGAGTGGAAAAATAGTTTAAAACATCACGAAAATGTCAGGGAAATATAGATTTGCCACGTTACAGGATGGGCGAATATTTTTCTCTACTATAAGGTCACTGCAAAACTTCAATTTCTCAAATTTGCAGTGAAAATATGGACAGATACATGACTAATAATTCATGATTAGAAATATTGATATGCAACGGTCTCCTTCAAATGTGTCATAACGCAACGGGAGATCAACCTAATGAGCATCTTTAACTACTACGTAATTGGATGTGAATGAAATGCGTAAGTAGTTTCAAGCATTAAACGATACCGTGATACCTAGCAACAACATCTCTCCAGCCTAACGTAATACCCATATGGCAGAATGTCCAATAGGCCTACAGAAGTTGACGATTCCTCCGCAATTCACGAATAAGGTCCCTTTTTTTTAAATTTCGGCATTTTTTTCGGTATGTTCACCCTGTGTGTTTGTTTGCTTCTTTTGGGGGATTGAGCATGGAAGTAGGTGAGTTAAGACATACGGTACCTGGTGTACACATGGAGCCGATTAAAGCTATTTTGTACAAGTTGAATACGCACATCTGCCGGAGCAACATTTTTAAATTTGAGGCGTGAAAACCACCCTGGACAAGCTTTGTGAACTCCGATGGCCTAGAGCTAAAAATCGAATCAAATAAGGTACGGAAATTTGAAAGTGCCATTACAGTTCAATGTGTCAGTTTTCCAACGAGAGGAAGCTTAAACCTAATGAAAATTTTTGTGAAATTACTGTGTAAGCCAATGCAGCACTTGAATTAATAGGGGTATGATACATATGTTCATTGTTGAACAATAGATCAGATCACATCCGGTTTGTTCGCCTATGACACTCAACTAAACCTAGGAAGGCACCGCGAGCGTTTCTTCGATCAGTCGGACTCTTTGTGCAGTAACTCATTGCGAACGTATTACGAGTTTCGTTTGTTCGATATTAATGTCGAGATTCTGCTCTATGCATCAATTAAATGGGAGAAACAATGCATCTTACGACCCTTCTATACCCCCCCCCCCCCTTCTTACTCATTTTAATAACACTGTGGAACACAGCGCATGATCTAGTCCATGAATGACGCAGTGATCTGTTATGTAGAGATCGTGAATGCGTGTAAGCCCGGGGAATTCGCGCGCTGCCGATAAAGGGGGCGCCGTTTGAGAATGTCGCTCTTTGCAATAATTCTTCATGTAAATCAGATGCAGTGTGACCAGAGCCGTAAATATAGATGGCCCTGAGTGTGACTTGTAAAGGAGGCCAAATAGTGTCCACCTTGCCCTTCATTTTGTTAATGGTAGGAAATGACAACACAGGAGGTATATAAATGTACGTAATATATCAAGACTTTTGACCAGCCTGAGACTGAGTTTCGTAGACTTATCCACTCTTCAGACGAAGAAGAAAGACACTCATATACACACAGCACGACGAACACAATACAATAAAAATTAAAAAAAAAACACTGCGCAGTGTACATACGGGAAGAGCCAAAAAGGTCTTTATCGTATTTTTTCTTTTTTCTGTGTATTAATATTTTTCGGGGTGATTACCCTCACAAGCCTCCTCAAGCTTTCAGTAATCACCGATCCCCAGTCTCTTTTTGTCTTTATCTATTATGCTGTTTAATTGTTATACGTTTTTCATCAATTTCTTGAAATAAACTTTATGAAACAAAATAGCTACTATTTCAAGTTGGAAAGCTGGTATTTTCTAGCATGTCTACAGGCGGAGATGAATTCAGAACGGGTATTTAAAGTGGCAGTGTTAGGCTTACAAATGATTAAAAAAGAAACTTTTCCCAGAGACTCAAAGCGCATCTGTTTGTCGCAACACTGTATAGTACCGGCTTTGCGGAGAAATTTCCATTGTGATCTGTTTGACTTTGTTATCTTTCGAATGTCAGATGCATTTGCTAAGAGCAGTATCATGGGAACACCTTCTATTGTTAAACGATTTGATGTGATAGTTAAATAATCTAAATTTGAAGGAATCTGCTAACCCGACGAATAATACGATGGGTTTGCTCAGAAGATGAAGTCACTTGGTAGTCTATATCGTATTTCTGCAGTAAGTTGCACGTGTCGTGTGGCTTGCTGTCTGCTTTTAGTAAGGTTTGATTGTTTTTTTTTTTTGGTTTTTTTTTAGGATAGTGTGCGGTCACCTGACTGAATTGAGCCAAGGGGCGTTGAGGATTCTTCCCACGTATGTTAGAATCACATAGAATTTCGTCAAACATGGTTTCCTTCAAATTATTCAGAGAGGGTCTAAATGAAATTTAGTAAGGCGCTTAGATAACGTAGATGAGTAATACCACAGGGATATCAAAGCGAAGTCATACGATGATTGGTCTGTCGAAGAAGCCTTTCACACCACCCCGCATGCGAATCTAGCAACTGTTGACTGCATCTTTAAAGTGCAATATTTCTGGATAAATAATAGAGTATCAATTTGCAAGAAACTTCAAAGTGATGGTGTCCTCGAAATTATAGAGAAATATGCTTGTAACGTGAGTAATGAGATTTGAGACAATAAAAAAAAATTCATAAAAGATTAATTTGGGATCCCCTCCGTGGTCTTGGTTATCAGAGGTCGACGTCTTTGGTTGTTGATTTCACTCCTGGTTGCTTTAAACCAGGGCTGTGCAACCTGCCGGCTGCCCTGCGGACCAACGCCTTCCAACGAAATAATTTTCAATTTGGGGCCCTCGCCTTTTCATTTGCCGACTGTAACTTGAAGTATGTCTGCTGCTCTGGTTCAGTGGTTGAGAATATCACGAAGCAAACAACGATCACCCCTTTGCCACGAAGAGAGGATATTCCGGACAAAATGTGGTAAATTTTATGTCAATGACGGATTTCTGGTGAGTAAAATGGCATTTTAAACTTAAACCGAAAAGTACATCCAATTTTTCGATTTTTCCATTTCATCCAATGAACTCAAAAACATTGAAGTACCGGTGATATATGTTTGTCGACACAAAATTGTAGTGCAGCTACAAGTAAAGGGCAAGTTTCGCTTAAAATGACAATGACTTTCAATGACTATACATGGACATTTCAACACTGATGGACAGTTGGAAGAATGGTAGATTGATGGTGAGAAGGGGGGTGGATGGTGGGGGGTTGAAGACGAGACACCACCTCATATAGTTCTTGTCATTCAAGTTCTTTCGCAGCCCCTTTGAAGAATTACAGCAACGTGAGTTGGCTTCGAAAACGTTGCACATCCCTGTCATAAAACTACTTGGACTACGTTCCTGTTCAAGAGAATTGCTTCACGTACCTTATCTGCAGTAATTGTCGTTGAACCCTTAAAATTCTGTTTCTTTTTTTTTTTTTTACATTCAATGATTTTTTTTTTTCTGCAGAGGTCAGTTGCAGTTACATGTGTATGTCAAGGTAATCCCAGTTTTTGAATAACAATCGATTCCGATAAATGCCTTTAATGAACTTGAACACTGTTAGTTCGTTCTTACGCAAAGATCTTAGTGACGACATAGTGACGACATCACCTCTCTATTGGTCATGTCTGCAAAAATAATTTGATTTTGCCATTATCATACTTTTTTTTTCAATATTATTTGAATATACTAATATCCCAAGCAAAATTGTCAGAATAAATCAGAAATTCCTAAGGCTTACAAATAACCTCATTTCCTTACAAATATAGAGACCTAGAGAATGAGCATAATATGCCACCAGTGTTGAACCTCTGTGAGTACAGTGGACTAGACGCCAGAGAAATGAACTGACATATATGGTATGCGAGCATGAACTACACCATTCCTAACCACTGGAATTTCATATATTCTGCATATATCTGAATAGTTCCAACATGAACTGTGTATTTCGCTGTGAAGAGTGGAATATTAACATTTTACTTAATTAATAAACAGCGCCACACCGAGCAATAACCCCCTCCCCTCCCACCGGGAGAGGACATTACGTATTACTAGAACGATAATCTGTTAACACGTGATGTCACACGGAAAGCGAGTCTCGAGCCCTTGTCGATTCGCTAAAAGGGCTTACAGGAAGCAAGTGAAGATGGAATCACAGTAAGTTTAGCTTTAAGAGGAAATTTTAGAAGGAATTTTACGAATTCAAACAATTTGATGAAACATTTTTTTAGTTAGTAGATTGAAACAAGACCTTCTAAGTCAAAAGAGCATATCATATAACACGAGTGAAGTAAAAAACAAACATTCAGAACTTTTTTTTACCGCATAATCGCATTAATCAATGTCAAAGCCCGATCCAGAAATAAAAGTTTATTGCAATTTTCGTAATATGTCAATAAAAAATAATTACGGCTCATTTGTGTATGTATTTTCGTTTTTTAAGGTTAATTATTTGTTACTGTGGTAATTGTATTTAATACAAACTATGCTTTCAAAACATCCAGTATACTACAACTCTATAGAAAAGTCCTTTCTCTTGGCAATGATTTGATGAAACTAGATCTATAACTTCAATGAGTAATGTTTCCGTTACAATTGATCACTTTTTGTAACTCATATTTAATCCCATACGTAAGCTAATAGTGCTCGAAATCAATGACCCTTCCCCTCATATAAGTAAATTTCTATAACTTTTTGTTTTGTTTTGATGATTTTGTAATCAAGCTGGTGTGTGTGTGTTTATGATTTCCCTTTGAAAACGATATATAAAGACCGGAAGCTTGCACTGATGTCATACTTAACATGCGTTTGTACCATATTGAGTACAAGAAGTACTCTCTCGGTTGTTGGTGGAGATGAAAGTCATCTGAGGACAGCATATGTCAAAATATAAAGTAAACACAATACCTCCAGAACATGAAGGATGGACTAATGGTATACTAAAGAGGGTATCTTGCGTCCGTCACTGCAAGTACAATATCCACAGCAATATCCATATCATATCATTTCTATAGTCACTTTAAATCTTTAAGCCAATCTCTGGTTGAAACTGAAATTAAAGAAATTTAACTAAATTAAAGAGAGGGTAGACATTTCTGCTTTCAGTTCTTGGAATTTTGCTGTCGGTCAAAAAGTCGCTAGGATCCCTGGCCATGTAAATGACTACTAAAAGGTCTGGTGACATGCTTCCAAAAAAAGGGCTTCCTTCATGCAAACGTTACAAAGTAAAACCCTCAGTGAAAATCCGTTGGAATTTTGTTTATATCTATTACCGTTTTTGAGATATGACTTTTCAAAGTTTGAAGAAAATGCAAAACAGATGACATGGAGTGTTGCACAGTGTCAGTTTTTCTTTTGTTAACCCTATATAATTTGCCTTTTAATTATTTAATTACTGAGTTTCATATTGGTGCGTCATATCGATATTTTTGAAGGAGAAAATACATGCTTCCAAAATAAAACCCTCTGTGCATATAAAATTCTCAAATGACCTTGAAATAAAGGTTACATAAACAAAGGATTAACATAAGACATATCCTGGGAGTCCCTCACCTGACATCACAAATTTGCATATTTAGCCAATGTTTATTCATGACACAGCTGTGAGACACTAATTTGCCTGTAAATTTGTCAATTTTTGACGGATTTTGACGCAATTTGTGGCTATTTTCAGCATTTTGAATGCCTAATGCACCCAATACCTCAAAATGTCATTTTCATGTCACCAGACCTTTAAATCATATAATTGAATAATATGACCAGCTTTTGAACTTTTAACCTTACAGTGGTTGTTCGCTCAATGTCACTTGTTATATATACGCTATTGCAATACTGTATACACGTATACATACTGCATCACCTTGAATGTATATCTATTCGTATCTTTGTTCTGGTCTGCTTTAATGTGTGTTTGTGATATATTACTTTATTTTTTTTTTTACATTTACACTAAAAATATATGCTTTTGGTAGAGGTCAAACTTTTATGAGGTCAACAAAGGTCAAACTGAGTGAAAACGCTGTAAACATGATATCTCAAGATCTAAAACTTGGACTGATGTCATACTTGGCATGTCTATGAACCATATAAAGTGCAAGAATCCTATTGGCTTTGGAGGGAATCAAAGATCATTTGAGGAAGGCAGAGGTCAAACTGGGTAAATTTTGTAAACTTGCATATCTCAAGAATGTATGCTTGGACTGACTCTCGTGTGTGGGTATATTATAATCAAGACATCAGGTGTGTTTGACTGAGTCAAAGTTTGATCAAAGGCAAAGCGTGAAAAGAGACAAGGAGATAATAAACCGCAACCAGTGTGTCCGAACCTCTTACGGTCAGCAGATGTTAAAAAGTAAAAAACCTTGTAAAGACAAGAATTTTAACAAGACAAGGTTTGACTCATCTCACATTTAGTACGTACATTAATAATGCTGAGTTTGAGACCACCTATTGGTTTTGGTGGAGATCAATTTTCCGATTTTTTTTTTCAGGAGAGAGATCGACCCATGAAACCCCTATAAACATAATATTTCAGTGAAATTGGACTAATCTCATAAATAGTGCGATGATGTCCCGAATTGACTAGGATATTCCCGGATTTATTAGGATATCTAAGTATAATGCCATGCACTATTTATCGTGGCCCAATTATCTTCTGCTTATGTATTGAAAACTGTAATTTATGTAGTATGTGCTACTATACAGGGTATAGAAATAAACTGGTAATCAGGGGTGGGGGGTCCTTTATCACACCACTGAAAGAAAACTTGTCAACATTGTACCATTAGGTTATTCTCTCTTTCTGTCGGTCTATGTGGTAATATTGCTATAGTTTAAGTGTGTCTTGGCCTTTGAAGAATGATTCATACTTTTATTATGCTATCTATCATAATATCCTTACACCCACACAAAATGGTCTTGTCCATGTGGAAGTTATTATGTTCTTTTTGTCATTATTTGTTTGTTTCGAGTTTGTAACGTTAATACTATGTAAGTCACTGTTTCATCAATTCGCCCCCACATGCTGATGGTGGGGTGGGGGGTTAACTCAAACAACCCAAAAGTAAACGTGATGTTTTGCTTTGCCTCATAAATCCATTCAGAATGCCAAGACAAGACCACGGTAGACACTATTTTTTTTAGGGATTAGATAACTCCAGCATGATCATGCCGGGACTATGGTGAGCTTTTATGCAACAGCTTGTAGTTTATAGTGCATTCATTCTTTATTAATCGAATCTACGTCAACTCAATTAGGCGATGTAATATTTACGTTCTGTTGGCTCTTCCAGTAATAATACAATAAAATACTGTGTGATAACATATAATTGAAAATAATTTGATATTAATGTAAATACAATTGAATCTTCAGGGAATATTGGCGGCATCAATGACTGTCATAAATAAGATGAAAGCAATCGTTCTAAATTATGCATTCTGCATATGAATGATCCTACAGAATCTTTATTTGACGCTGTTTATTTTTCCGCTTTGCTTTGGAGTCTGCAAATTTCTGTAAAAAACCATCTGAATGTCGAGCAATACTGACTTGGCAAACGGTTAGAAGTAAATTAGAATGCGTGGGGGAAAATTTTGGGCTGGGTGGGGGGAATGAAGGGAGGAAATGTCCTACACTTTTGTTTTAGTGGGGAACATTCGTTCCTCCTCTTTTCGTGCCCTAAAACTAAAAACATAAAGACGTATTTTTTTTATAGCAACCACAAACATTAAATAATTTCTCACCATTTTGAAATCCTCCTGTTATACCCCTCACCAGGATAGGAGATTTGTATGTCAGATGTACCCCTCCCCACTAACAAACACACACTTTTCATAATCAAATCGACCTGTGGGTCAATATTTTGTTTCAAGCTTTATAAAGGAAGTATTACTGTTGTCTGTCGAACAAAGCATTTTCAAAAAAAAAAATAAATAGGAATAATACGAAACTGTCGGGCTGTTTGTATTCCCTCTTTCTAATGGGTTTTATTTTAGAAATAATGGATCAAAAATTGAAGAGCTTCTCAAAGTAAAGATCATATTTTTTCACTGCCTGCAAGTCAAGGTCCAATGCCAACAGCTTTGTTCGTAACTCAATTAAGCTATTGTTATTTGGAGAAAGACGTTTACGATCAAGGAAGCGTTTCCTTTTTGCTTTGTCTTGTACCACAGGTAAATTACCGTGAAAAGACCCATTGTAAGTGAAGGGCCCTCCTTAAGAATATGCTGTCAAATTTAACGCATTTACGTCTGCACGTAGGCGTCTCTGTCAGTCGATCCACACATGCCTAGTATAGTTTGTCTGACAGAGGGCGCGCTTGATTTTTGTTTGTTTTTTTGTTTTGTTCTGCATCACTTGGTAGATGCTAGGGTTAAAATGGCCAATTGTCCGGATTTGAAACTCGTTCATTGTAGCCTACCCTGTTGTAAAACATCAGTGGCTTAATTGTTGTTAGTGATATCATTATAATAATGATCTCTGCAAACAGATTGTTTCATGTAATAATGATTTACCCATATTACCATTATATGACGTAACAAAATTGGTCTTCAGTGGAAACAATAGACTTTGTGACTTTAAAGTTCCATTTATCAAAAGCGATTGTATGACATATTCTGTGACCACTCTCTGTAAAGCTAGTAACACAAAAAGTTTGTAAACGTTTTCAAAACGTTATACAACGCTTACAACCGTTTTGAAAACGTAAGAACGTTTTGTGTTAGCTGGGGCACAGTCGTTTAGTGAGCGAGCATCGGACGTGACAAGTAAACGTACGTACGTATGTAGGTTCTTTGCAATTAAGTCCGTAAGCATCACAGTAACGTTAAAAGGCCATCACTGGTTAGATCTACGTGAAAGCTATACGTGCAGCTGATTTTATTCAGCGTTCAATGATGAAAGTAGCAACGTAGGCCTAGTTCATTTGGGCTAAGCATGACTAAGTTAGACTAGCCTGAGGTTAGCCCCAGGTTGCGTTTAGAAAGCTCACTTGGGACGTAATGCTAAGTTTATTATCTATTATTCCTATCTAAGTTAATTATTTATTATCGTAGGCCCTTATGCTAATCTAGACCTATCTTTTTTGGTTATTGCTTACCTTAAGTCCCGGTCAAACTTTGGCTGATACTGGCATAGAAACGGATTATCTTACTGCATAGCCCAGATATTTCTATTGATCATGGCTACCCTAAAAACAACACTACGAACTATTGACACGAAAAACCATCCCAGGCATAGACTAGTCCTTGAACAAGGCAGTGCGTTACGTTACATGCCCTAAACTCATCACACTCTATTCAACAGCTAGGCCTACACAGACTTAGGCAGAGTTAGGGTTAGGCTAGATCAATAGTGGTAGGAAAGGGTGAATTTACTGTCTGTGACTTACTTGGGTCTAAGTACGGTTAGCATCTGAAGCCCCTGGGCCCATCAAGTTGAGGTATTTTGACATATTGTTGTGCAGCTGTATACTTAAATGGTAGCATCTAGGCCCAGGCACCTTCAAGTTCCAGAAACAGACCCATCTTGCAAAAGAGCAAATGTGAAGATTGGTTTGTACGTTACACTTGTTACTAAGAGTAATTTACTGTACTTCACGAGAAAGCAACTTCACGTTAGAGTGCATGAAGGTTCAGTAGTTTACTGATTATTCGCCAATTTTTACTAGACCTCAATCTTCGTCAGTTGCCAAACTCTTTATGCTATCTTATACTGTACCTCAGCCAATCTAACGCGTTACATAGTCATCACCTAAGTGATAGTACGGTTATACACGTCGCTGTCGTGATTACTAATTGACTCGTTTAATCTTTCCTATCATTTAACTTATATCACCTTCCTTTTCAACACCATTCTTAACTCAACGTTTTTATTTATTCAAAGGTATAATTAAATCAATCAGTTGTATCATTTTACTTCCATAACGCTTTGTGATATGGCGCTCAACAACTACATCAAAATGCGTGGTCACTTTTGTCTAGTGACGTCACATGGCAGAAACCAATTAAATTATCCTCTAAAGAAATGCAACATATGTCATCTGGTTTCATCTCCGTTGGCGTTAAAAGAAGCTAATATACTTGCATCTCTCGAGGCATCACACCCTCTCCTTGGGCTAGAAGCGTTCTTATTTCCTCTTAAGGACACCCTCAAACTAGTTCTGCCAACACGAGTATCTACCGACACATGGTACACAATCGACGGGCAAGAGTAGCGAGTTTATCCGCGGGTCATACTTACTCCACTTGCATAATGAGCTAATTTTGCGTTCAAGACAAAATATATCTGTGAAGTGTGCACTGAGGGCTTGATCTAATTTAGAAGTGTACAGGAAAATATCAAACCAGTCCAACATACGACGTAATTTGAACCCGGCAATATCTCGTCAAACTGAACCGATTCCACATGGAACCGGATTTAGAATTACCCCCTCAATCACAATATTACCGCGATGACTAAAATGGCACGGGGATATGACATTCGCTAAATCCTAGTATGTACTCACGGAGTGTATCGCGAGCAGTTGTAACTTTACCTCGATTGCACCCTTCAAGAAAAGAGGGTAAATGAATTAGAAAGTATTTACCACTTTAATCGGAATAGAGAAATTCGATTTCATTACGTTACTGACAATGTCTGATTTCATTATATTAGGTTAGTATGATAATGAATGCAACAATAAATATGTGTGAAATTTAAATAGGATTCACTATCCTTAATAGAAATTTTTCATTTTCAAAAAATTCCCTCTCGTATTTAGTAGATGATTTCGCGATTAAACAAACTATTGACAATTTTCTATCAAAACTGCGAATCTATGTTTAAATATTTTGCAGCAACCCTTCTCTCAGGCATAGACGTTATTACGTCACAACATATATTATTTTGTTTGTTCCTAATTTCTGACGGCCTAGTAACGACAGGCTTCCTTTTTCATGGTACAAGCTTAAAAACACAGTGATTAAAGTTACCTCTTAATTAATATTCTGGTCATGCCTTTTTTTTTTATTAGGAAACTTTTTGTTAAGAGGGTAAACGTTTCAAAATACCCATCAGTCAAATATAAGGTTCAACAGGCTATGACAGGTACCTGCTTTTCTTCCTTTTTCTTTTTTGCCAAGGTACCTCTTCAATCCTTATCTAGCTAGCAAGTTTCCACCCTACTGATTTGAAGTTGTGGAAAAGGTTGAATACATTAGTTGAAATGTTATTGCAGCTGGAAAAGCGCAGGAGAGACAGAGAGAGAGAGAGAAAAAATACAATCTGCCTTCATTCGTTTATTTCTTCAAATACTATAAATTTTGTCAATTTAGCTTTTTCGTAAGCTACCGATGCACCCAGTATATTCTTTTAAAAAAAAAACATGGCCGACGTGAAAAGCGAGTGATTTTTTTTTTGAAATTCATTTATCCATGAAAAGAATTTCCGATTGGGTATATGCTGACAACTTAGGCGTTATAAAAGACTGCTAAAGTTAAGCTCAATATTGGCTCAATACATATACACATAAATTTATATGAAATAAGTATAACACAGTATGCGATATGTACGTAGAAGGGATTACTCGTCATGTGTCTGACATGTGATATGTAGACGGGGTCTGTGCCAGGTAAAAGTGGGAAAATTGTCCTTTTAGGATCTTTAAGTACACTGAATCTGGTGATGTTAATGTACAAATTGATTACAAATTATTTCTTCATTGACACGCTCCACAATTTTTCCATCGTGTACGAGAAACTCATTCAATGGCAAAGCGTACCGGAGTCGCAAAGATGGTGTTTTAAAGTAACAAAACCATAAGTGGTTGCTTTACTATAAAGACTTCTCAACCTAAAAACGCTGTTCCCTTTATCTTTTTTTGTTGGGTAGGGAGGATTAAAGTAAGAACAAATAAGATCATACATTTCATCTTTTCATCGAGTGAAATTTAAAACGAAACCTTCTTTCACACCTCGTAACTTCACATTCCCGTTGTTTTTACTGCTTCTTTTGATTTCAGGCACAATCATCGCAAATGTGTGCTGCGAACTCGTTTTTTTGAATTCTCTCTTTTAATGATGCCTCATGTTCTAAGTAGCTCGGGTTAGACCAAATAAAATGGCAAAGTTTTGCCTCGGCAGCCCCATTTTCAAAGTATTTCCATTCTAGATTATTATCTCGAATGTCTTTGTATTAGGATGTACTCAGAGCAAATATGCATAACTTTGAGGGAAGCGAAGGTGGTCTTATCAAATTAAAGAGGTATATATAAAATGAGGACACGTGAGTCAGGTTTTCTTTCTGTTGTTACTATTGAGCCGATATTGTCTTATGACTGTATATTGGCTTCTTCATAACATGTCATTTTGTCAACGTCATAAAAATTTCAATATTTAAAAGTATACGATGCTAGGCTATTGCTGCGTGAATCATTCCATCCCCCCCCCCAACAATTTTTTGAAAAAATTCAATTTGACATAACTGAAAATGATCTTTGTATTACTAAGGGAAGTCGGACTGGGATTTTGTTTTCTGACGGAATTGGCTTTTTAATAATATAAAATTCCATATAATTACCGTATGTAAAACACTACACAGTTTACTACTGTAATAACAGAGAACAGCGTTTGTATACAGGGTACTGCTCTAAGATTAAACCAAATTTCACAAAAAATGTGAAAATGGGCTTTGCAACATGATTTGCAGATCTCATTTTAATGTTACCTTGTGACCGTGTTGGGTTTCCCTATAATAGTAAATATAATTATGACAAGATACAATTTTTCGATGGTTTTAATAGCACAGTATACAGGCACTAGTACAAGGTATTGCTGCTAGCAGTACCAGGATCCATGTAAAACCAATTTTAGGCGGGAAGGATCATTTAATAGGAAGCGAAAATGGTATTCGTGGTACGCAGTACAATTCTAATCTTCTTTTTTGATGTTGTGACATTTTTCTTTGTTTTATATAATTATATCAACGTTAAACAGTTTTAAAGGTCGTGTGACATAATACTGACCTTTTAAGAGTGGTGGGCGCATTAATTATTGAAACTATTACAAATAGCCACAAATTCTATCAAAATCAACAATTGACCAATTTACAGGAAAAATAGTGTCTTATAGCTGTATCATGAATAAACATTGGCTAAGTATGCAAATTTCTGACGTCATGAAATGGACTCCTGTGATGTGTCATGTGTTGATCCTCTATTTATGTAACCTTTATTTCAAGGACATATAAGGACTTTATATGCCAGGATAGTTTATTTTCGAAGCATGTATTTTTCCTTCAAATATATCGTTGTCACTCACCAATGTAAAATTCAGTAATTAAGTAATTAAAGGGCAAAATATATAGACTTAACAAAAGAAATACTGACACTGTTCAACGATCCACGCTATCTGTTTTGCATTTTTCTCAAACTTTGAAAAGTCACATCTCAAAATAGGGTAAAAGATGTAGACAAAATTTCAACGAATTTTTACGCAAGGTTAGTACTTTGCAACTTCTGAATGACGTTTGCTCTTTTCTGCAACACATGCAACACAACCTTTAACAGTGTACACCCTATAATATAAGGCACTGACGCTTGTATTAGCTGGTTCCCGAATTAGTGATTTTCTAGACGGGGGGGGGGGGGGGGGGGCGGGGGTGGGATTCCAGTTTCATAGGAATTGAAGATGTTTAATCGTGCCGAATTCCAATCTTGTGTTGTCATTTTCATTGTCTTCCTCATACCATTTGCCATAATTACGTCAGCCGTTACGTAGTTTTTAATACATCATCAGAACTACTGTATACATTGCTGTTAGAAGAGATTGTTTTGTTAGATGCATTCATGACTAAGAGATTCCATAACAAACCAGTTGTTAGGAAATTATTTTGACATTACAGCTGTATAGACTGTGCTTGTATATTTGGTGTAATCATTTCGTAGAATGCCAATAACAAACCCAGGGCATACCCAATGATTTTCTACCCCAGTCATATTAAATTAATGCTGGCTTTGTATGAAAATAAAAGTTGGTAGTCACAATTTAAAATGTATCTCTAACGGCTAGGCCTGGTACCAGATCATAAACAGAACCGTTACAGTCTCACCGAATAAATCTGTGATATGTCTTCTTCAAATCCCAAATCAGATGACTTACGGTATCACCAACCGCGTGACATTTAGGCGAATCAATTTGCAGGGATTATGACAGAGTCAAACCTGGTACGGTATGCTTGAGTTATTCCCTATAGTTATCACAAATTAATAATGTACTCCAATGAATTTACGCTGTCGCCTCCTACTTAAAAGTGTACTTGGTGTATTGTTTTATTAGCAGGCTTAATTATCACAGAGCTTAGAATCTTTTATTTAAGTCTTCCTTGTTTTGTTTTTTTTCAGAAAATTTCCCTAAAAAAAAAGAATTCGGTAACCTTTTTCTTTCAAAACGAGGACGCACGTGCATTAATCAGCTGATCCTTGGGAGTCGAAGTAAGGAACAACCCAATCAACCGTGGCGGGGTGCCTGGGGAACGGATGGGGGGGGGGGGAGCAGCGAGGTTTTGGTTAAGGGCATCACAAGCATGAAATGGCGAAGTCTGGGATTTTCGGCAATCTAGGAATATTTTTACTCACTTAAAAGAAAAAAAAACTAAAAAAAAAAAAAAACACTGCATGCCAAACGATGCTCAAATAGACTCCTTACAATTGCTCAGCTATTACGTAAGTGATATCTGGCGTCACTTTAACTTAAGCCACCAAAAGAGCTGCAGCGATGCCACCACTGTCCAATATCCAGGTTAAGGAAAATCGTTCTTTCATGACATCATGCCCCCCCTCATCCTCCCGTCCCTCCTTCCCATTATCAGACAGCTTGGTCACGCCATAGACAAGATGAATTTTCCCAATGGACGATTGTGCAGAAGGAAGTTTATATACATATTCATGCCTCCTTCAAAATTCAAAATAATTTTGACCTTGATTACTTCATTATACTTTTACTATAAGGAGCTTTTGAGGAGGAAAAACTCGTATCGCTTATAATAGCCAACGCATGTCAAGCCATCCACAAATTTTGAAAACTATTTTAGAGAGGAACTGAATTTTATCGTGGAATAAAGCCACAGCCTCTCTTAATGGAGGGTAACTTTCCGTGATTATGGTAAATCGGCAGGTACAAGAAGGAAGAATGGTCTTTGAAACGACAGACAGGGATTGGCAGATAATGTTGCAATGCAATCATCACTCAGAGATAACAAAAACTAAGTTCATATGACGTCATCTGACTGATTATTGTCGGAAAAAGTCGTGTTTGGGATAAAATATTTGATGAAGTGAGGCACGTCACGTACCTGATTCTGAATTGTAATAAGGTTCGATCAAGGATCAGTATTCCTTACATAATAGAACGAGTCTGTACAAGGAAGCAGCAAGCAACAGAAAAACGTCTCCCTTGTATCGGTAAATGTTCTGTTAGGCTTGCAACTCATCGGGTGTTTTGTTGTGACTGTGGCACGATGTGTCCTACACCCGAAAGTGACTTCATTGAAGACTCCTACAGTATTACGATATCGGCAGACAATCACTGAATATCGGGCATAAAGATAGGCGTATCCATTTCATGAATATAAACTTACGATGCTTCAAATAAGTACCGTCGAACAGTCAAACGGACACTTCACAAAGCGATACATTCTGCTGTCCGAGAAAACTGCAATGTTTTTCTTATTTACACACTGATAACACATTTCTTCGGACAGATATATTTACTGGCTATTAGCACTTCTGAGCCCAATAAATCCGTCGACCTTTGACAAATCGTGCTAATGACATCCCAATGCCTTTTCTTGACAGATGAAATCTCTCCCTTTTTATGAGTCGTATATTTCTTCAGAAGCGGTCTGATCTGTGAAGAAGAAATTTTCTGAATTTGGGAATATAAAATGACTCTTTTCTGTTGTAACTTCGTCATGTTACTTTAAACGTTTCTCCTCGGTCATTGGAGAAATTCAAATGAACCTCAGTCTCTCAAAAGGGGAAAAGCCTTAGTAACCTTGAGGGGCGGTTCTTTCGAAGGAGAATGCTATTGTCAAGATTTATTGCGTCAAAGGCTCTCCTTAGGGTTGCTTTTTTTTTACTCTTTTTGAAAAGAGGAAAAATCAATTTTAATTTCTCTAGCCTAAAACCTATGCCAAGTCATCTTTCCCGTTTGGAATTGATAGAAAGGTTCAATGCTTTTATAAGCAATCGAAGTTGCTTAATTTGGAATCCTTTGGAGTAGCTACATAGTCAGTATCATTTCGAAGTAATAGATTTGACTGAAACAGACAACGACGATAACTCTTCTGCTCTGATAAGGTGGTCTCTATCATTTTTTATCAGACGAATTAGTCGTGCATTTGCAATAATCTTCCCCCCTTTCACGCAAAATATCCTCACGATTTGAGGAATAGTTGAAGGTTGAAATTTTCTAGTTGAGTTTGAAGATGCAAATTTTAAATGGATCGAGATGATCCCATCAGACTTAATAGCTTTTACCTCAGTCGTCTTCATTGGATGAATTCTGATATTGAAGGTCGCAAACAGAAGATCACAGCAAAGATGGAGCAGACAGAAAATTGGGTGGACAATGCAAAAATCAAAATAAATCAATGCATGAACCTACCCCCCCCCCTCCGCCACCCTTCACAACAGAAGAGAGAACAAGCCGAGAAGTTCAATATGGTGGTACGAAATTTCGTCACAACGTTACGTTTAAAGATAAACAAAGAATAGGCACTGATGACGTCATGACATACGTTCCTGACTACTTGAGACGGAGAAAAAAAAAATGAAGAAATCCCTCTAATTTTATTGTTACGGCGAGCATACTGCAGTAGAACACGTATCATGAACACCCGTGTCATGGAGTTGATACTTAAAACTACACAAATTACCAAACAACCTGTTTTAACCACCTGGCATCATGTGAACTATCAAGAGAAAATAAAACAGTACGTATTGACATTTACTTCAACAAGTTCAGAGATCTAAAGAAATTCAAATTGAAGATGAATGCATTCAAACAAAAAAGCTGGACACCCTAATTCATTAACAAGCATCACAATATAATTGGAACTTTAAAATCGCTGATGTTACTAATCCCTCAAATTAGATATATAAAATCGTCTTATTCTTGAATCTAAAATTATATGTAAATATACTTAAAAAGACGTAGAATTTTCAATAAGAAATAGACATATTGAAATGAAGTTAATATGCACTATGTGTAACGCTCAAAAAGGTGTTAACTATTTATCTTTATTTACCACATAAACCGAAGTATAATCAATATTTAATTCCTTTATTGTACTATTTCATTGTAACTACTGTTGATCACATATATTCTAATTTAATACTCTCACAGGGTTATGCTTTATTCTATGGCGAGACATAACAAAGCTGTATTAAATATTTCAGAATTGAAACGACAAAGATATGAACGCATTGTAAGTTTGGCTAAGATTATATAAAATATACAAAATTTTCATACATCGAGTCAGTTTATGATATATAGGTAACTATTACGAAAGTCCGCTTTCTCTTCCTTAAAAATGAGACATAGGATATCTGGAGATATTTAGAACATCTTAAAATTTAAAGAAGATACAACAGATATAACAGTTTTCATTTATCGTAACATTTAAAGAATTTCATAAAAAGAAAAGAATAAAGAAATTCATGTCTTTAATTATTGAAGTCAACGACGGAGTCAACGACGGAGGAGCGTTTGGTGGCACGGGGAAGGGCACGACGTTTGCAAATTTCTACACTACAATGGAGTGATTCTAAACATTCTAGAACATCCCGGACTGTTATAACATGACTTACATCACTTGTTTTACAACAACTTCACTTTGCAATATTTTCGAAATCTCTGTTTGAAGGTACTTTCTTGTCCTAAACTAAAAGGTGATATACCCTTGTATTTTAGCTAGGTTTAACATCTGCTTTTCCGAGTTTCGCCTTGAAGTGTGTCAGTAAAAAGCCGGGTGAGGATATATCAGCTTAATCATTTATGATTTAATAGTGGCCAATAAGATATCATGCATAGTGCCGGAAATTATACATTGCCGATAAATGTCTGTCGCGTTTGCATTATAGTCATATAGTCATACATGATTATGTGTAAGTTATACATAGTTATGTATACCTATCTACAGTTTGATAAATTAGAGGAATTTATTGTGGTCCTTAAGTTAAATTGCAATGATTATGTAGATGATAAATCACAATTTTTCTCCTACACTGTAGTTATTTCTGTTATCACACTTGACTGTTTTCCTTCATGATATCCTGCGCATTAGAAGCGTCCCCCAATGCACCCCATGTCATCACATCGATCGATAAAGTGGCGGCGTTCTTTTTTTTCCCTCCATCATATTTCGGTGATTAAATAAGTTTAATATGTATTATCTTTATAACGTCATCAACTATAGTTTATTTTCTCGTTCTCATTGAATGAATATTCATAAATCGAGACGTTGTAAATCTTGTCGGTGGTTGATGAAGTACATAGAGTTTATTAAACAACCAGTATGGTCGTTAATTCTATTTTATGTAGCGTGAAAGAGCCCAGCGTAAAATAGATTCCATGCAATTTCCTTTAGTTTCTGATTAAGTTATGCCATCCTTCAATTATTTCAATTCAGTCGGCCTACTTTTCCAAATCTTTGAGTTCTATCAAGTAGAAATTCATTCCATGAAGGACTTTGTTAGATGGACGCTGTGAGAGAGAGAGAGGAGGAGAACAAAAATCGATGACAATATGGAAGAGAAGACGGACCGTGAGGCGAAAATCTGGCAGTTTGTTCGCAACTAGCGACATCTTAAATCGATCAACTCAGGGTAAGAAACCGAAGAAAGGAGACTACAGATGAACTTGTTTGTCGGCTAGGTAGATTATACTTACACATGACGTTGAATTCAACCACGGCATATTTTGTAGTAAAAAGAACACATTTTCGTAGTCACTCTGGTCGTTTCTCCCAGTACACACGACTATACAGGAGACCAAAATTATCGTATCTTTGACTGCGAACTGCTGTAAAAACCTGAAGATTATTTTCATAGATGTTCGAACGATATTGAGGTCGATAGCAGGTGTCAAAATCATGAATACAGTCAAATGCCATAAATATATTGTTATAGCTTGACTATTATATGCAGCATACAATACCCGGTGGACGCTGAACAAATAGAAGAATATCAATGTGCGGCACCACTCTCGTTATTAAAAAGAAAAGAAGAAACAATTAGTGCTTTGGTTGTATTTTGTGTAAGGATGAAACAGAGAACTACTGAAGAGGTGTAATTAAGGTGACGGGATTCAGATAAGAGACAAATTGCAGCCGTACATATCAAACCGTTGCTTTTCCCTACTATAGAAAAGGAAGTTTTAATTACTTGTAATGTAGTGTGGTATATAAGTATATATAAGTAATTTTGCCTTAACCAAGAATCTCTGAGCATCAATTCAATAAACAGGTTTCGCCTATTCATTCATCCTTGGAATGCACTTGCCCTGCGCCCTCGTGCATAGCTTGAATTAACCCCCGATCACGCATTTTCTTTTCGTCAATTTACTGTCCAGTGTTGATTAACTTTTTATGGTTTACCATGTTTTCTCCACTTTCCTCAAGTAATGTTCCTGTGTCACACACGGACAAACATATATACTCTCACCCGATTGCTAACCGCAAAATATTTCAGCATTGATTCGATAAACAGATATCATAGGTCTTCGTTTATTGGTTACCATATAGTTCCGTCAATTATTACGTAACACTTCATTCCTCTCTCTCGCTCTCTCTCTTCTTCTTCTTATCTCAAACATCTCTCGGCATAGATGACAACGGTGTCATATGTTATCGTCTATTGGTCACTTCTTTTTCACACTTATTACGTAGTTTTTATTGCTCTCTCTCTCTCTCTCTTCCCATCTCGCACATGTACTTACATACATACGGTACACTCTCAACCCGTCTCACACACAAACACACTCACACACAGCTTTGTTTTCCATTCCGAGGACCTCATTGTGCTTTCTGTTGTTTTTTCTTCCTCAACCCTAACCCTAACAATAGACTGTCTATTGTTAATCTTGAGAGGACCGGAGAAATCTATTGAATTTCCTACAGAGGACCTAAAATCTATTGTTTCGGTCCTCGATCCCACCCGAAAACAAGGGTACACTCACTGTCACTACCAAAAACTATAGTCTCTCACCCTCTCACGCATAATTTCACTCTCACACAGTATTCAAACACACGCACTCTCGACTTTGACAGACACACACTGTACTCCAAAAAACTTTTTGTTTCCAATTCAATATATTTATTCCAATGAACAATACATGGTGTTAAATGACATACCCAATAGAATAGTAACAGAACGTCGATTTACATCATTTCCTGGAAAAGGAGAAAAAAGAAGTATAAATACTTATTGATCCTTTGTCTCCCTACCTCACGAAAATTGTTCGTGGAAAAACAATAAAACAATTCCAAACAAAACAACACAATGAAAACGAAATGATACGGAGCAAGTCAAGACTACACTGTAGTAGATGATTCATTTAACTATATTATGAAAAGGATGTAAACACTTGCTCTTTTAGTATCTTTTTAATTTCTTAAAGTTTTTGCTGCCTGTTAGATGCGGAAAAAAGAATGCCATAGCTTTACCCCTGAGAATGACATACAATTTTTTTTCTTAGTTCTGGCAAATCTATGATTAAAATAATTAATATAATCATTCGACAGACAGCTTATCACCAAAACAACATTGGTCACCACGTGACAGGAATACTGCGGATCTTGCTCATGAATTATTTGTAGTCCTTTGAAATATTTTCATTACCAAATACTCTAAAACTTTGCAAATACGATCTGATATTTTGAATGTGAAATTATTTTCCTGTTGGCAATAAATTCCGTTAATAAAGCTCACTTACAGCTTTAGCTTCATACGGAAAAAGAACTTTGTTTATGAATTTTAACAAACTTTGTTCTCAATTGAATCGTATCAGACGGCTTTGGTCATTTATGAAACCTTTTTTTTTCAGTATTTGTAACAAAGACGTGCTAGTGATTTAAACTCCCACTAGCAGAACATCCTTTAACCAATAAGGTGGTAGAGAAGCCATTTTCTTGTATTTTGAACTAATATTTTACCCTATATTATCAACAGGAAACACAGGGTTGCAAGCTTTTGTCTAGACTTTTAAAAGGTTAAAATATTTTATGAGCTTCCGAATCTTGAAACAGAGTGAACATATTTTTCCACCAATAAAATATTGTATCGTTATTATTTAACAGCATGCATGGATACTTAAAACAATGGCTCTGGGTATGCAGGAATTTACGCAGAATTTAGGATTTCCTTTAAAATATTAGACTACCTTTCTGTCCTCGTCACTCTAAGATTCCGTTGTCAACCCCCCGTGAATATTAAGAGTAACTTAGTTAATATTTTCACGTACTCCAGAATGACATCTGCTTGTCTAATAGAGACTTCAGCGCTACACGCTACGTTTTTTAACGATTTTGTATTTTTCTATGAAAGTAGGACTTTACTATGACATCTACTTCAAACACTGTCATTCTCAACGAATACCACAACAACTGTATAATATAATGCAATTACAAGGTCTTTTCAAAGGGACTATACGTTTAACTTGCCCACCAAGAAATTGCACTGTGCTTGATTACCTCCACAAAAGAAAAATGATTCAGAATATTATTCACAGATATTCCGTTCACATATCCATCCATTCGTATGTGTAAAAGGGTCAATTTGAAGCAATACACATTCATGTAGAAGAGCGATGCGCTATACTAGTGTGGAGGGTACCGTTGAAAAAAGGAAGCGAGATAACGAGAGCCAAGCTAAAAGTTATGGATTTATTTTTCTGACATAAAATTATTGTTTTGTTTTTATTCAGATCAATGTAACGTCGGGAAGGTAACATCCATCCACCTATGTATGCGTTTTTGATAAATGTTCACGCTTTATGCACTGGTGGTAGTAAATCCACGCAATCGGTGTATCCACAGTAGATGAATAGATGCGTCAACCTATTGATTGATAGCGGCCTATCCAGTCAATCCTTGTATATGGATGTAACTATACTAAGTTAAGTTCAACCACAGAACAAAACTAAATTACTGCAGTGAATTTAGGTTATTGTTTATTAACGTGTCTCAAATAAAGTCGTATTCGCTGATTCAAGTATATAGTGAGCGAATGTGAGTCTATATGTACTGAAATTGACTCACTGTATCTTATGGACTTGAAATCTTGTATTGACATGTATCTGATCTCTAGATCTACCTATCAGTGTATCTAGTGAGTCCACGAATCAGCGTGTCTACTGGCGATGAATCCATCAATCAAAGTATTTAAGTGGAGGCTAATCCGTGTATTTCAGCAGTTATCAGGGTTTGAGGCCACCGAATTACTCGTCTTTTACATAGATGACACATTGCCATTCTTTCGCCCAGTTAGATATGATAAATAAATCGCTTTGAATCTCACCTACTTACAAACCGTCCTGTTTCATTGATATTCAGATCATATCTGTGCTACTATCGAATATGTTTGGCTAACGATTGGCTTTCATTATGAGCCTACGTGACCCAGCAGAAAATCAGATTTTGCCATCATACATCCTGTAGCAGATGATCATCGCCTCTGCTGTCACACATCGTCACGTAATTGTTATACACCGTCACATTACATTACTTACGATGAGGTGGCCTGCTGACAAAAACGTGATAAAATATCTGATGATTTTAAAGAGCTATTTGTGGTTGTGGTATACATCTACGTAACCTAACCTATACGTAACCCGTTTGCATTTTCTTCTTCCGTGTCTCCTTAAGACATTAGTTGGCCAAAAATGATCCCCAGTGGCAAATTCAGTGAGAGAGTGCCCAAGTCACGACAGAAAAAAATATCGTTGTCTTTGTTTCGTAGCTTGACGCCCCACACATAAAATTAGTTATCTTGTGTTTTATGTCTCTCACTTTGAACATAGAGCATTGTTTGGTACTAGATCATCACTGTTTACCTGCAGGGTTCAGGTAAACGTTGATGACCTTGAACCAAGAACTGAAAGTTCCACGTGCAATGCTGGGGAGCACCGTGAAACATATACTCATGAATATTACGCGTGTGACGTCAACATAATTAAAAACAATATATCTTTTTTTCTATACACTGCGGTACTTTCTGACTGCATTGGCCATTGGCAGATCATTTTTTACCACAATTTTGTTAAGGTGATATGCTTCTACTCAATTTGGAAGTACAATTTCTCCTGTAACGTGTCTATTGTGTATTACTGTAATTACAGTACATGCATCATCTTTTTACGTATTCACGTAAAATTGTTTTTTTTTTTTTAAATGCCCTCTTACGATTAACCGTATCTATAGTCTGTAAAGACGAACTCATTGAAATCGTCTTAAATTTTTTTTATTGAATTTGTTGAAAAGTTCTTTAAAACATAGCTATGATGAATAATATATGTATCCTTATATTCTTTGAAATCAACATTTACCATCCAAATGTCATTTCCGTACTGTAGGCCTAATAGGACCACGTATACTATCACTAGTTTGACAAGGTAGGCAACAACATTATCCACGAGGAGTAACGTAATTGTCTCTCCATCAAAAGATACCGATTTGTTTTGTTTATAATCCTTCCACGAGTATGGCTTGGAAGATAAATGATAAGTTTGATAGAAACTCTCCTTTTGTTGTTTTTGGAGACGAACCTGTAATATTAGATGAACACACGAAACAAAAGTTAAAAAGAAAAAAAAAACGCCTAAAGAGTCGATGAAAGCATTAGTATGCTTAGAGAGATAGGAGCCCTCGGGAACATCTCCTTATCTAAAGCTGATTCTTTAAATGAAACGCGGATCATGTATCGCTCTGCGCGAGCAGATTGGCGCCATGAAAAGGCCAGCACTGCACGAAGCAGCCAGAATATGGGAAAAGGGGGAAAAAGTTACCTTGAATGTTGAGTAAAACATGTAATTACATGCTGACAAGGTTACGTCTTTCCTGTTTAGCAACAAAACCTCCCGATATTTCTTATAGTTTTTTATTTTTCACATCGGGGGGGGGGGTCTCCTTGTAAATTCAGAAAGTTCATCCTTTCTTTTTTTTCGATCGTTCAAGATATCCAGCTGTCAAAGACAGGAAGAATGATTTTGTTTTGAACATACGAACATATAAAACTGAAATATGTTTACATAGATAATGTAATGTTGTTGATATAAACTGGTAAAATTGCACCAAATTCGACCGTAATTCTGAAATAAAGGTCATAAGAAATATTCTTAAATAATGGTCGTGAGAAAATTAATAACGATTGTATGAAATGGTAGGTTCTTACTATTTTCATTAAAACAGAAAGGGGTCAACCACTTCCCTAATATTATGACGGTGAGAGTATACCATGCAGTGTTGATTGAAAATTGCTTGTTTCCAGTCTGAGAGGAACAATTAATCGAACAGGAGAAATGAAACTTAACGTGAGTTTATCGAATAAGTTTGAAAGCAATTACTTATGATATTTTTAAGGGACGTATTGTGAAGGCTCCTGAAGGGGACCACCACATGGCATTCGCACGCATTTAATATAATCATTCAAATTTCACATTCAGTGGTTACGACACTGTAAACATTTTAAAATTTTGACCCTGACTTACACAGGCTGTGTGCATAATGACTTGTAAAGTTAGAAAATGTCTGATCACGGGGTTTCACAAACCAAATTGAATAGTTAGTTACTTGCTCATCACTAGTCACTTGCAAGTGTCACAAATGGATCCTCTTAGTTTTGACTATTTGCCACTAGCATATGAAGGAAACTTGACATGTTTGAAAAAAAAAGTGAATTTCAGAAAGTGACTCAATGAAACCCCCTTTAAGTCAAATACCGTTGTTATAATTTTTAAGACGTAATGCATCTTGCGAAAGAAAACTTGATTTTAATGTTGCAATTTATAATTTATTCCACATAAATTGATAAAAAAATTTACTCACCTAAATAATTACTGGCATAAGCTGGATTCAAGAACAAATCTTCACGTTCCCTCTTCACCAGGGAAAGAGGTTGGAAAATTGAATGATCAGAAAGAAACATCAGAGAAGAGGAAACATTTTCAAATTTTGCATATTTTTGTTTTTACCCGCAGCCTTCGATTCTGCAGAAGACAATGAAATAGCAAAATGAACATTTTGTCTAAGATTGCCTGAAAATATCGCGTTATATCTTAAACTGTTTTCACTGAAAAAAAAGCCTGAAACTGACCATACCACTTAGGTTCGGAAACACACAGGCAACGTGATATACATGAGTCAATAACAAACTAAAATACTCCCTTAACGGAGTTTTATAGTTATGTTTTGTTACAGTGTTGTCTACATTTATAATTGGATAACGTTTTATTCTTACAGACTGACGCCTCCCTTAATTTGCATGAGCAATATTGATGCCTTCAAACAAAATGTCAAATAGCAAATGAAAGTTTCTGGGTGACGTCATTACCTACTCGTACATGCTGGTGATATCAAATGAGCTGCAATAAATGGTATATTTTTTCGCAAGAAGAGACTTTCTGTGTTATTAACAATTCCATCACAATAATAATATAATCCAGTCTTTCATTTACATCACGTCATTGTAATCACCTTCTGAAGCTCAAAACAATCGTGTAAATAAGCAAACTCCAAGTTCACGTGACCTCTTGTATAACTCAGGCTTGCGGACATTAAATTGCAAATGTCCATGGTAGATATGATTATGAAAAGTTAAAATTTTTCATATTGTTGTTTAGTGTGTCCTCACAGTCCATTCTTCATTGCTGTATTACATAAAACTGATGTATATTGTGCAAGTAAACTGGATAAAGTTTGGATATATAACTTCCTGGTTACGGATAACTGACTAAGGAAATATATGATAATGTAGATTTTAATGATTCAACATTCATGAATACAATCATATACATATTTCTTTCATTTTCGTCCTGACCCACGTGCAGTCATGCGAACGTAACGAGTGGTATACATAAATACATAATTATTGCGAAGTAAAAAAAAAAAGCTGCCAGAAAAACGATTGAATGCTCGGCAAAGGTAGTGATTTTAAAAGAGAAAGTAAGACCAAAAAAAGAAACCAAATTTCCCTAAACAGCAAGAAAATAAGAACCTGCTATCTCCTTATCGTACCTCAATGTTTGTGTCACCTTTTCCCATTAGCAGCATCACAGATGGGAAGATGGTGGAGATCCTCTTTTACGTGAAATTATCATATTTTTTTAAAATATTTTTTTTAAAAATATATTTCAATTTACAAAATCTACCAAATATTTGACTAGGTAAATTGTTTACTGGATGCAATTATCACATTACATGTTTTATGCAGTTTAAAAACACAACTCATGTACTCTGTATGAGCTTCTTATAAAGCAAATTTTATTTTCTCTCTAGCTGAGATATCCTATTACACCGTCTCTGGGGAGCTTCTGAACCACATCTAGACCAAGACTCTGCCTCTGAAAATGTACATTTTGGTTAGGAACGATTTCATTTTATGCTGAAGTAATATTTCGTTCTGTTCTATACTCCGTTTCTCGTATACGACGAAATATCACATGAATATGTCATCACAATCAATAATTAGATCTGTATGTGTGATTTGTCCAACATTTTTTCAGTTAACCAAAGTGATGAGGTAATAAAACAAAAGATTTTAGTTGTTGTAACTGTTACGAACTGTTGTATGCAAAGTTGTGGATCGTTTGTCAAGACAATTGTCTGCATTTTAAGTTAAAAGAACTCTATGTTCAACAGCATGACTTGCTGGAATTTATAAAAATTGTTAATTAGAATTTTATGTCAGAATTATGTAATACCTATAATGCATACCAGCTGCTAAAAATATCCCCGTAGGACGGCATAGTGTTCGGAAAGCAACCGTTTTTGAAGCTACGCAAAAACAACACATTAATCTTGGTTCAATTCTTCACAAGTTCTGCAATATTTGCTTTCAAGCGAAGCATCTCAAAGGATTTCATTCGAAGGGGCCTACCCGAATGGCAGTGATAACTTAAATAACAATTTTGATACTTCGGACATGTGGAGGCATATCTAATACCCAATTAGCTTGTGTTTGGCAGTCTCAGAACAAATGCCTGTCTAAATTCATTCCCTACAAAAAGAGGGGCAAACTTTTAGCAGTTTACTTTGAAATGTATCTGGCTCGTCCAAGCAATTTCAGGGGCTACCTACGACTTCGGTCGCATCATTTATTGGTAACTCACTGAGATTACGTCCAATTGGCCGTCTGAAGGAATGAGAGACATTAGCCGTCACCTTTGGGAATTAATGGTTAAAAATATTTACTGGTACTAAAACGTGATGCAAGTTAACGTAACCATAAAAAATAATTCATACAGCAATACAGTTCATATACATTCATAATTATTTCAGATGTTTACTCAGAACTTTTATCAAAATGTAAAAAGCATCGGATGACATTTTGCTCGCCGGTAATTTCGAATCGTATGTGTTCATCAAATTGTATACATGATTTTACAATTGCATATTTTTCTTTTTCGAGCAAAAGTGAATTGCTTTTCCTCAGCTTCTTGCGGAAGCGCATGCTCGAATGGACGTGTCAACGCATGCGAGAAGCAGTCCAAGATTCGTATAGGTTACTCTGGTGTGACGACAGAGGGACATTTAAAGGTGATTGGTCGTCTATGTTAATATTTCATGTGACGTCAAACTCTTCTTGACAACTCTCTGCAAACGTCACTATAGTTTGTTTAGGTTTACTCTTCGCATGTACCTCTTGAACGGCGAGCAATACTCATTTGATAGCCAAATGGCGCGGCCTATTGACGATTCATTACTGCTTGCCATACGAATAACCGTCAGGTAATCCGAATACACGGTCTGCTAAAAGTTTCCAAGGAGAGACTGACGTCACAAGAGAAGTTAATAATAACTACAAATCACCTTTAAAACGAAAGTCCTTAAATTACCTTAACGAACCGTTCGTTCAAATCGTGTACTTACAGTACAGACTCGTAAATCAAAGCAAGCTACAGTACTTTATCCACTGGCCAGTCCTATCGTCTTTCTGACATGTAATTTATGTACTGAAAATCTGCCCATTGTAAGTGAAAACAAACAACATCTACCTGGTACTTGCTGTACGATTGTCCCTACTTGCTGGTACTGTAACTTGAATTAGTCCAGCCTCGATTAAGTCAAGACGTTTTGTAGTGAATTTTGCTGTCTTATATTTGGATGAAATTAAGAGGTAGTTTGAAGTATCAGGGACCACCACCATGTTTACATACATTCTTGTATCTGCTCTGTCTTCAGCATCTACCTCTTTATGTGCTTAGTAAATCTCCTCTTCATGTACCCTCTCCGCCTATCTCTTACATGTATGTTTCTATATGTACACAGTAACAGCATTGACAGAAGCAATGATGCATGCATTAGTGACAGTTGAAGATCAAACTCTGTACATTCCTGCAGAGGTTAGTATCCTTACTATACATATATACACATACATAATTTTACCCATCCTAGCATGTGCCTCATGAACAAGTGCCACTAGTATGTTTTCCTCCCGCGTGATTCACTTGCTAATAGTCACGATATATCTGACAAACGGGTTAGGTTACAAACAGATTAAATCGCAGCTTATGTAAACATAATCTCATAGACTAATATTGCGTATTTTTACATTGCCGATATGAGATATTCCTGAGTAATAAGGATAGATATGACTTTTAACATAAACACATAAATGATATGATTAATTTCACCGGGAATTGGAAACGTTCTATTGCCTTTGACTAGCAATATCACAATATGCATCATGACAGCAATGGAGGGTTTATGTCCAAAAGCGATCTGCCTATTACTCAAGTGAATATCTTATTTTCGAAGGAAAAGTATTCTCTTTATTTCGGTCATTCTTTTCTATGCACTGTTATATATATATATATATATATATATATATATATATATATATATATATATATATATATATATATATATATACATATACATATACATATATATATATATATATATATATATATATATATATATATATATATACGCATAGACTATACAAATATGAAACTTTGGGAGAGTGTTTTGTATTATTCAGTGTGAGCATCTGTATCGTATACCGCAGCCATATATCATGAAGATGACGTACTTTGTATTTAATTGTGTTATGCTATATCACCACTATCGAGTCTTACACTGTTTTCTCCATGTCGTCGTCGTCGTCGCCGCGTTTGCTGTCTTCTTCTGATGTGTAAAAGTTGCTTGCGGGTAAAGTCTAAGCCGTCGCCTCGGCCTCGTCGCCACAAAATTTTCCACCGTTTTGTATTATGTAATGCATTCATTGTTTTATATGCCTGTCCGTCCATGCCACGTCCTTGAGTGCAAGGCAATAACACGCCTGAAAAAGCTTTCAGCACAAAAAAAAAAAAAAATGTGTGAGGCCCATTCTAATCAAGTAAATTGTGACTCATAGCAAAGCTTGCATTGGAATTAATTCAGACTAAACTTCCGCTTTGAATTCGTGTGAGAAATCCAATCTTACGAAAGCCATATACGTAAGACTATGATCAATGTATGCTCTCGATGGCTATATTTCGGCTTCATCGCATGCGTAGGTCAGGTTTGCACGACATCTCCACCGAATATTGCTTCTGTTTTCTTATTATCCTTAAAATACTTATGATCTTGTTAGTTTTTGATACAGAAATTGAACATATCAAATTTCGACTCTGAACTTAGGCGAGACCTTGACACTAATTGCATGGAAATTAACTTGAACTTGGAAATGTCTTGTGCACATTATAGTAAGTAAGTATCAGTGCTATTGGTGTCCCAGTGACTATGAACTATACAGTCACCATCTTGCTATTACACTTAATTCCTGCATAGTCAGCAAACTCACTGTATGGGAGGAACTAAACAAACCTGTAACATATGAGTTACCTTTCTGTTTGATTTGAAACGACAGAAGCTTTACTACACACCGTGCATGCACGTAGATTATAGGCTAGGCTCACCAGAAATAAGTGAGTATTCAAATAGGATGTTTTCACGTACATCGAATTGTATTGAGATAATGAGAAACTAGAATAAAGACTGCTACTAATTATAAATAGATATACTGCCACCAATTAGATGCTTCGGTGTTCTTCTGATAATGTTCATAGGGCTACGGTGGAAGATAATACTAGAGTAGGCTATTGTTACCTTTTACAATCTACGGAATTTTCAAAAGGATACATATGTCAGATCGACATGAAGCTGTCTCTTACTGAAGCAGCTTTGTGATTGGTCAAATCCAAACCTTCCTTTATAAGCGATGAATTGATTGGTGCTGTCATTTGTGGCACCTTCGTAAAGTTAATGTACTTTGAAGATATGAAATATGAAATTAAGAAAAATTTGCTAGTCTGTGTTACAGCGTAAGCTGTGAAATAGCACAGAATTAAGACCTAGCTGTGACATATGCGTTCATCTGAAATTACAGTTACAGAATTCTATATCTGTTTATGCCAATGTCATTTTGTTCTAAATGCATCTTTAGATTGTCTTTGTAAACTCTGACCAGTTGCTGAGATACTGTGGCTTAACGAATGTCCCACAGAGTACCCGAAATTGTATCGGTTTTCAGTCTATGCCTCTGTCTATATTTCGTCCAAATATATATCTATCGAAAAGCTTGTCTATCAACATACATTCAGTGGCGGCGCCTGGATTCTAGAATGGAGAGGCGGGGGTGGGGGACAAATGGATTGCAAAGTAAAATTTTGGATGGCAAAAATATTTCGCGCGTAGCTCGAAATCGAGCGAATATTTTAGCAAGTGGGGTTCATGATAGTAACAAGGAGTAAAGCCCCGTTGGGGAGTCCGCTGGGCGGAGTCCCCGGAAACGTTGAGGTTTTTAGTTTTAATATAAATTTTGTATATGTTTGTTAAATAGAAGGAATTTAAAATAAGTGGATCTAAAGCGAAGGTAGAAGGGAAAAATGTAAATAAATGCTCCCGACTTGCTCACAGTTTCATTTCTTTGACCGCAATCAAAAACCTAATTTTTTTTTCCATCTTTATACAGCCATCTACCCCGACCCCTACAAAATGTTTCCTAACATTATACGTGAGATATTGTAATGAATGGCTGTGAGTGAAAGGTCATGGAAATTTAAAAATTAATTACAACGCAATATAACTCGCAAAGATGCGACACCTCAAACCGGTAAGACATGTCACATAAGTGGGACATCTCTCACATATATAAACATCTCAAGACAATGAGATATCTCAAACTGACAAAATATCACAAACAAATAGGATATCTCTCACAGATATATATCTCAAACCGATAAGATATCTCACACCGATACGACACCTCAAACACAGATAGGACATCTCTCGCATATATAAACATCTCAAGACAATGAGATATCTCAAACTGATAAATATCACACACAAATAGGATATCTCTCACAGATATATATCTCAAACCGATAAGATATCTCACACCAATAGGACACCTCAAAAGGATGAGACATCTCACACAAATTATGTATTTCTCATCTGTATAAACATCTCAAACCAATGAGACATCTCAAGACTATGAGAAATCTAACAACGATGTGACAACTGAAACCGATTAGAAATCTCACACGGATAGGGCGTTTCTAACCAAAACGATATCTCAAAACAATAAGACATCTAAAACCGATGAGACATCTCAAACAGCTACCGTGAAATAAGACATTTCACACATCCCAACACCTCTCTTTCGAATGAGACAGTTCAAATCGGTAAGACATCTCATACCAATAAGACATTTTCGTACTGATAAGACAAGAATAGTAGCTATGTCTCATAACCACAAGATGTCTCATACCGACGGAATATTTCATATCAATGCGACATTTTTTACCATTAACTGATCTCATATACACATACCATGAATATATTTGTCTTCGTGTGCATGAAGTTTTCCTTATTTTTTTAAAACTTACTGTAAAGGTTAACGCATGTTTTTATACTGTTAAAAGAAAAAAATCAGAACAGGTATGAAGCAATTTGACTTTTTATGGTTTAAAGGAAGGTGCCTAATAACAATTATTCTTTCTAAAACTAACTAGGTTATTACGTGCCGTTATTTATCTTTATTTCATATTATGTAGAAGCTAATTAATCATGTTCATTTTTTTATACTAACTCGTATTGTTACATTTCGTTCTCTTTGTTTTTTTGTTTTTTTTTGTCTTTCTCTTTTTGGTGTAGATGTATTCAGTACGGTTGCTGTTATTCATTGCAACATAGGTCTATTTGACTCACGGAAGTATAAATAAAAAGTACCAAAATCTATGAAGAAAGAAGTTTCACTTACGGCATAGTAGAGTGAACCGAGACAACTACGAATAAAAAACTGAAGAGTGATTTAATCTCTTTCACTGACTCTTGAAAATTCCCCAAAATTAATTGAAAAATTTCACCAACGAAGAAAAACTGTTTTCACTTGAGTAAATAATGAGTGACATTTAATTATTTCAAAGAAAGAAGCCGCTAAAATGTAAGTCGACCACTTTGACACATGAAGTTGGAAGCAATTGTGAGGATTTCGAAATCTAGAGTAATTCCTGACTGTGATATCATTTAAGAGGTTACATTGAATAATAAGGTTAGCATTAGGACGATGAAGAGAGACTCCTTTCAGCAGTAAACCAATTTCTGTTCTCGGTGTAGTGTGTCTTTGAATAATGGAATTTCAACCGATTTAGGCTAGACAAATTTATACAGCGGAGGGATACAGGCTAAGTGAAGGCTACAGCAAACAAATGAGGCACTCGTTTGTGTTATCCTTTATTCACCTCTTCAAGTATTATTTTCCCTTCTATTCTTCTTTCATCTCCCTTAGGTTATACGAGCTTGCCAAAAATTGGACCATGTTCGGTGTCTTACTGCGCTCCGCTGGCAATTTTTGACGAGTCTGTAATCGGCTAGAACTTAAAAGAGAAGTTAAAATCATGTCCGGCATTTCCATCTAACTTAGTTTGGTATCCCTCATTTTGAAGCACACGAAATATTCAGAGAAGCAATAGGTCGTTGTCTTAGTGTAAGGTGCCTATTTACAGTGAACAAAGGTTACCATTAGGCTGATCTTCATATATGAGAGCTACCGTTGTTAAAATTTTTAAAAAAGTTCATCTAAACGTGATCTGCAATAGTTTGTATTGACAGGGACAAGGGACTCCGCTCAGTTGGTTGCTCGTTCACACACACATACACACACACACAAAAAAAAAAAATCCAGGGCGAGTCTATTAGATTTTACTGAATCAGATTTTACCGAGTCAGATTTTTCAGTCTCTCCTATTTGAATAATTACTAATACAAGTCAACCAACATATGGAAGATGTGAAATGAACAAATGCAATGAATAACTATGTGCTAAATGGTTACAATGATATATTAGTTTTACACGTGAATGAACAAAAATAACGTTTCATATCTTCATTTTGTTTAAACTCGAACTAATTAATTATGTCTGTCAAACACATAAAAGACATAATATTTGACTGCGCCAGGGAACATACAATGTTATTTAAAAAAAAAGATTGACTAGTTTTCACTTTTTTCTCATCTTCCTAACCCCTTCCCGCCCTCCTAACCACTTCTATTGTGTTTTCATTCTTGACAAGGCCTGCTGGGACTGCAGTACGGTGTGTGTGGCACGCTGCTCCCATGCACATGTGTAGTTGTTGGTGTATGAAAGAAATATCTAGGAGCATTAAGCCTACAAGTTGTTACCCAGCTATATGAATATATATATATATAGTGTTTACTATCTTATTCCTGTGATGTTGGTGGGCATTCGTAAAAATCCACCTATGACATTTATCGAAAACCATTTGTCTAAGTTGAAAATTGTCGTCACTACCAGTCTGTGTTAATTGTCCTCTCACTGTGTTCTTTCAACTAAAGCAACGGTGTTTTTGCGTTCCATTACCTACAGCCTTTCTTCATTGTCTTTACTTGTGAAATGTGTGAACGTATCTCGTGGTCATGTGATACATATCACCAATCATATCTGAGGATCTGGCATTATTGAATAATGAAAATCAGCCTAAAGCAGTAAACAAACACCCCAAAAAAGACAAAATGTAGTCGTATACTGCATCTGCTTCTCGTACTCGAACGAAGAAAGAAAAATTTTAATTTTCATGGAGAAAGGTTGAGCTATTCCCAAACTCCACATTGCAAAAAAATTCAATTATTCGGTTGAAATCGAAGAGCATATGCTATCTCTCAAAATTCATCAAGATCTGAGTCGCGTAGACTTGTTCCAGTCTTAAGGGAAATCATTTTGTAAATGAGACAAACTCGCTACCGTAATGTCATTGCTAGAGGGTTTACTGCCTCCTACACAAAGATCTAGATGTATCTAAAGGCCTACAAGATTCTCAGCAGATTCGAAGCTCATGGTTGCCGTCACCAGATTTATATATCTAGTCTTTTTTTTTTAAAGCTGTGCTATTCCCCATGTTGTAACAGATATGGGTTTCAAACCTAACATGATACCCACCCAATCCGCAAAGAGCACAAGTAATTAATGACGGTGCTTAGCTCCTGTCAGTAACTTATCGAGTTACCGTCCCTATTACATGAACAAAAAAAAATGAAAACCAAATAAAAATAGGAAGTATGTTTTTACAATCAATCTCCTCCGTACTTACATTAAAGAAATAAATACTTAATACTTACACACATACAGGCATATAGATTCCCTTTGCGATGATCATCAACAGTAGCAGGCTAGTACAATAATTTGCGATATTTAAGGGGAAAACAAAAATAATTCAATAACTGCGGTAAGTACAAAAAGGTAACAACAAGTTTAACATCTCTGAAAGGAGATGTCCTTTATCTTTACTATTACTGTCACTTCTGTCACATTACTGCCGTCACATCCCCGTTGATGCCACAAGGAAACTGGTTATTCATAAGAATTCGGATCGATTTACTACATTATTTAGGGGAAAAAATGAAATTTCGACTGGTTTGCTTTTACTATTTCTTTTAATAAAAGTAAGTTTTCCTAGGAATTTTGGTGTATGTAGCCTCTGCTTTTCTAAACATATCCAGTTCATTTAAGTGGTAGATGTGACATATATTTTTGCAGCACCCTAGATTAATCCATTTTACGCCGCGTGAAGAAACTTTATCCCTCCTCATCAATACAATCACTTGTAAGTTCAGAGTAGCTCTCTCTTTCTTTCCCAAAGGTTGAAAACGAGATTTAAATTCTTTCGAAGATTTAACAATCTTGTCCATTTCCTTTTAAAAATTATCCTGCTTTTCCTTCAACAAAATGTATAAGTTGTTCATAAACAACAACTTAGATTAGTGTAGCCTGCCTTGGAGCTAATTATCCAGTAGTTTGAATAGAGGAAACTTACCTCGCTAATATTTTATCACTTCATTTTAGGAGTATGAAAAGTGATACAACGCTTCCTTACCGCTGATATTTTATGTTACGTAGGCTCGCAGGTTTTGTTACATCATAAATGAATGAATGAATAAAGACAAGGAGTGCAACGAACTTATTTCTTCTTGAGTTGATGATCTTTTCATTTTGCAGTTCACTGACCGTACAGTCATCAAAAACTAATTTATGCCATACATCTGTGCACTCTTATACCATTTTAACGTAATTATGTTTATGTTAATGCATAGCATAGACTTTGTTGTAATCAGAACAGAGGGTTGCACATTTGAGTCCATTATATGGTTTTTATCACATGTTACAAAATTTTGCAATCCATTTAGCAGTTTTACGCATTACAGCAAGTGGCGTTGTATTGATAACATTATTACTGAAATCGTAAACATCGTTATCCTTGTTGCCATCATCGTCACCATCGTCATTATCATCGTCATCACCATCTTCCTCATCATAATCCTCATCAGCAATAGCAGAAGCAGCAGCAACAGCAGAAGAAGCATCAACATCTTTATCTTCAGCTCCATCATCAACGTCGTCGTCTTTATCATTGTCGTCATTATTCAAAGTAATTATTATCATAAGCACCCACATCAGTATCATCATCACCATCATCATCATCATCATCATCATCACCACAATTATCATCATCATCATCATCACCATCATCATCATCAGCAGCAGCAGCAGCAGCAGCAGCAGCAGCAGCAGCAGCAGCAGCAGCAGCAGCAGCAGCAGCAGCAGCAGCAGCAGCAGCAGCAGCAGCAGCAGCAGCAGCAGCAGCAGCAGCAGCAGCAGCAGCAGCAGCAGCAGCAGCAGCAGCAGCAGCAGCAGCAGCAGCAGCATCATCATCATCATCATCATCATCATCATCATCATCATCATCATCATCATCATCATCATCATCACTAAATCCCTCGGACAACGTCATCATCATTCTCTTTCATAACGTCGTCAACATCATCAACACCATCATAATCACCATCATCATCACAATTATCATGTCGTTATTACCTTTATACTTTCAATATCACTTTTCGGGTTTCCTAGACATAAAGTTGCTCTCGAACGCTGTAGGTAAGACGTATTGTACATGCTTACACCGTTGATGATGCAAATGTTGCTTTTGGGAACACTGTGTACGAACAAATTAGAGGTAGCGCATCATCCTTGTTTCAATATGAATTCTTTCCTCCTTTATTTAGGGATAATCCCTTTCCCTCATTTCCAATGTGGGTTGCCTCCAGCAAGACACATGGTTTTCTATTTACCATCAAGAGTTGAAATTTAATTTAATCAGGGCGACATCAGACGGGTAGGAAAGAAGAAAAAGAAACTCAACACGAAAGGTTAAAGGTAATTTCGACCTACAACTTGAATCGCAAATCACATTAAATTAATAATATGGGTAATTTCTTCAAATATGATCCACATATGTTCCTTGCCAAATATGAATCGTGTTTCACTCTATAGTCCTAATCATGGTGCGTGGTAATACGTTTTGCTTTTTACACTATATAACCGTTTAAAGTCATTTCATTGAGTAGCGTTTCTCTGTGTAGTTTCATTTGTTCTTCTATTTTTAATACTAGGCCATTTACACAAACCATCCGGAGAAGTAAGACTGTGAAAATGGCTTTGCAGATTATTCTGTTTCAACTCATCAGTCATGTCTTCTCCCCCTTTCTTTCTCTGCGTCTGCAGTTAATTCGTTCTTTATATCCGCTTCATGCCACAGCCATTCCAAGTTATCTTTCTGCTGGAAAGAGCTGTATTTAGGTGACATTGACGCAAGAAAGTTAAAAATGCTGAGGCATCACCATACATCTACTGAAGACGGACTTGAATAACCAATCTGTGCTATGGAATAAAAGATCATCAGTGTAGAGATGTGACTACAGAAGTAAAATTTGTCAATCCATATATTAGCCCGTGTCGCTTGTAACATGAGCTGCGTTGCTGAGGCCCAGGGAAAGGTACACAAATAGAACATCATGTTGGCAAGCGTCCAGAGAAAACAAACGTAAGAGAGAAAAAAAGGGAAAAAAAGGGGAAAGAAAAAAAAACAGCTTCTTAGACATCTTAGCTATTGAAAGCTGTTGTATATGCTAACGGACAATATTCATATGATATTATTTATGCTGCAGGTGTCATATCAATGTATTGATCTTACATTTTTTTTTTATTGTGTGTGTGTGTGTGTGTTAACGTCAACCTCTTATCAGATCTGAAGGATCCTTTTTTCTCTCTCTATTTCTCTGTGACACTTCCCTTCTTGTCTTTTTTTTAAAATGCACTAACGCTACATGTCAAACGACCCTCTTGTAGACAGAACTCTATACCGAGGATACTGAAAGCCCTCACTGAAAAGCTGTTAGCAACCAATGACGTCATACTGCCTCGCAACGCGTCTCTTGGAGATATTTAATTTCTCCTTTCTCTATCAGCAATAAGACGAGGCCTCTAAGGCCATTTTGCATTTGTAAGATTAAGTACTACGAAGACGTGATTAGCTCGGCGATAAATTGGCATTTGCCACGTAACATCAGACGGGAAGAGCTAGGCTGTGATATTACTTTACGTGAACTATCACCTGCCGGGGAATACGTTCCTTTGTCATGCGTTAGGGTGCATGTGCGTGAGGTTTTACTACAAGAAAAATAAAAAAGAAGAAGAAGAGAGAGAGAGAGAAACGGGCGAGGAGGATGGTGTTTTAGGGTATACAAAATCAGATATATTTTGACTGTAAGTGATGGTTATAGTCACGCATCGAGTATAAATATTAATACTTTTAGTGACGTAAGACAAATGCAGCCATTTATCTTAAAAATAAAATACACTTGACAATAATTAAAAAATTGACTTTGCTTTCCTTCACTGTAAGCCGGTCAACAGACCTGTTCTCAGTCAAGGCTCAGATCACTGTGAGCAATTTGTTTGAGATGGAAGTGGAAATGCATAACTCTCCCAAACACACAAAACTGTAATTACAATATCGAATGTTTAGCTACATGTTGAAATGCTCGCCGTCATTTCCTGATTAAAGTTATCTTTTTGGGGGGAGGTTTTTCTTTACGTTCTCGTAGACGGGCCTATGCACAATTTAAGCTCTTGTCTCTTCGGGGACTACGATATTGTAATATAATGGGTTTACTCGCAGACTCCAAACTTTAATAACGTTGTTGCGAGTATTAAAGTTCTTTTCTTTCACAATTACCATATTCAAAGAGGAGAATGCACTCGACATATTGGGTTTAATAATAGCTCAGACGGTCATTCAATTCGTTTCTGCGTTATTTGAGACAGTCATAGTTCTCCATTCTTAGGTTTACCTACTTCTGCGAGTACATAGGAATTAAAAAAAAAATAAAAACTTACAGAAAAACAAATGAGGACAAATTTCTCTTATTGACGATGTTTGATAAGGTTTTAAGGGGATGAATAAATTGTACAAGATTTTGCATCGCTTTTATTTATACTGTAACGAAGGTTGACACATTGAAGCTGAAAAGGAGTTTATTGGAACTTATTCTACAAGGTGGTAGTGATTTGTTAAAATGTTGTGTTGACTTTACGCGAGAAGATCATAACATTAAAATCGCAATGTAAACTATCCATTCTTAATAGTGCACCACGCACTGATAGTGCACCACGCACTGTAAATGTATTCTTTTGCAAAATTTAAAAGTAAATAATCATATTTTTCACGACATTTTTTTTTTTAAATACTGTTAAAACAAAATATGCATTCACATGTTCACTGCCTTATTTTGTTAGTTTACAGTGTCATTGTCACAAATTTCAGCTGTTGAATATGTATGCAATAAGTTACTTTTTACTCAACTACCAAGGAAATAGTTAAGACAGAAGGTGCAGAGATTCTCGAATTTTAGTGATGTTTGCGTTGTGCAATGTATTGAATACAGTCATAACATTCATACAGTATACACAATATACTTTGGATTTGTCTTTCAACGAATTGTGTTTATTAATATGTAGTCATACATCATTGGGAAGAATCCTCAACTCCTACTGGCCCATGTCAGTCAGGTGACCGGGCATTATCTCTCAGATAAAACGTGGTCAATTTAAGAGTAAACTCACCAGCGGATGAAAACAATAAAAACATGGATCGACGGTGCTTCGTTTTAGTCTTCTACCGTACACAAAACAATAATGGAACTTTGTTCATCAAAAACGGCTGACATGTTGTTAATCTTGTTTACCATTTTCGAGGTTCGTTTTCAATAAAGTGCTGTTATTTGCAAACCCAAAGCTTCGTTTTCGTCCACTTTTTTTTCTTTTGGTTTTCTGTTATCTTAACAAAACAGTCTGTTGTAGCTCTTTGTCTATCACGCACGAACATTGGTGACGAAATGGTTGACATGTTGTTAAAGCAGGGGGTGCAGTTATTCCTCCATTTGCCAAAGTACACCAAAGGACTGATTATACTTCTTACAGTTGCAGAAAGTTATAAAACTCCTAAAACTCCTGTACAGAGGTATATTTGTCCACGTATAGCCCAATTTCTAAAGGAAATGCGTTAGCATTCGCTGTAGCAGTGTTCACATGGAAGTGCTGCACATTCACCACAGGGTCCAGTTCCACTAACTTTTTAGCCCAAAAAACACTAAATCGCTCTTCTTTGTACCGTAATTAACACTCTAATTAATGAAAGTTTTCATGAAAGAAACCTGGCATAGCATGCTTTTATCAACATTGGTATCAAAATGACAGAAACTATGGAAGATCAACCGTAAAGGTTATTTTTATTCGTTTAAACAGCACAGCCTACTTTAATCGTGCTTACCCTTTTCCCAGGGTTCTTTTTCCATAAAAATGCGGTTATTTACAAACACAAATTTTCTTTCGTTTCCGTCTTCTTTATCAAAGTCTTCTTTGAAGAAGGTCACTCAACTTCCGACCTGTAACTGGTGGTTAATGCCCTCTCTGTGGTTAACGCTATCTCTTGATGCACTCGGACTGCATGGCTTGCATTTACCCCCGACAATGGATTATCGTACGGTTAATGCACGGTCTCGCGTTGATTAACCTTTCATTTAAGAATGTTACACATTGAAATAACGCGAGAAGTATATATCGCTGCATAGATAGTTTGTAATGCCTAAATCTTTCCTTCTAGTCACGAAATGTAAGACTCGACTTTCAGGGGTCATCATTGCGTACTGTAATATAGCAGATGTAGGCTCTGTCAAAATAAAGTACGTAGTCTTCTGCACCGTATCCGTGTGTACAATAAAATATCTTCACAGCACTAAAATAAGGTTTTTGTATTCCATACTAATGTCCATACTAATGATGTGCCACATTAAAGTAATTTGTAAGAAAAATAAACTATTTATTTTGTCAATATTGTCAACCACCGTACAGAAAACACGATTATACTATTCAGACTTAGCAAAACGTACTGTCATAGTATAAAAGCAATTGAAAATCACCAGACAATTCTATGGAAATATATGCAGTTCTTCTGCTCACATTTAAATGTATGCAACCTGCCGCTCTCGCAAATATGCGAGATCTAGTCTATGAGTTATAGTCAGTCTCTTCTGCTAGGCTCTAAGTCTCTAAATTTCAAATTGAACCATCCCGGGTTCATAATATGTTCTTCCGTCACCCCAAGTTTACCAGTGTTGAGCTGGTCATCACTGGCACATTCTCCATCGAAAAATGAAGAAGCCTGCACATCAGTCTGAATTTTAAATTCGATATTGGTATGTTTCCTGAACAGTCTGTGAGCTTATGAAACAATAACTTCATATGGTGCATGATACACCCATCTCATGTACAACAACCTTTTGTTTCGCACAAGCGTGTCGTATGTTACTGAAATGTTTATTTTTTTTATCAGATGCACTCATTATTACATCAGGAACTTCCTTGTTACAGTATACTAGCGTTGTCAGATGACCTTGAATGTAAGAATAGGTGACATAAAGATTGCCTTTTTCGTCCTCAGAGTAAGCTAGGCCTGTCAGAAAATTTCGGCCCGTGGGAATAAGTTGCCACATATTGCCTTGATATCATTAATTGTAATACAATTAATTATAATATAGCTGGATATAATTTAAGTATTTAGGTAGGACGACATTAAATCGTCTTGTGAAAACACTCGGGTACTGCATGACGAATGAGCAATTCGCAGACGATCGGACGATCGGGGTGTGTGCTTTGTATAAATCAATTAAGAAGAGCGCCATCATTTAAATATATATTTTACATTTAAAATTACAATATATATATATATATATATTTAGTTATATATTTAGTTATATATATTTATAGTTATATATATATTTATATATTTATAGTTATATATATATTCATATATATATATTATTTATATTATTTATTTGGTTATTTTTTATTTTTAAGATTTATGTAATTAAATGATGATACGTACGCCCAACAAGAGAAGGACGAACACTGTGCAACACACACGTCGTCGGTATTGAATTTTCATCAAGCTTTGAAAAACCTTATCTCAAAAAGGTCATAGACATGAGCACATTTTCAACGGGTTGGCATTCGTGCTTTCACCCTGCAACTTCTGTACGAAACCAGCTCTATTTTAGATTCATGACACTTGGTCTTTAAGCTTACCGTTAGCACAACAAACAATCCACCGTTTCCAAATTCGTGTATAGCCTGAGAAATTGAAAATACACACACACACACACATTTCATGAGTATCACCCATTGAACGGACTAAAAAGTCCAACGAAAGCCATTAGAATATGGCACCGTCAGAAGCCCAGAAACACATCTTCGGAATGTTGTGTGGTGAGGCAAATATAGATGCGCATAAGTACCTACGTGAAATATCACAAGAAACCAACGCTGTGTTGGGGTGAGGGGACACTGCCACCAGTCACGAGGTTGTGCAACACGTTACGTAGGCGTATTTACATTTGACCTCTGGTATGACGAAAAATAAAGGAAACCAAAAGAAAGCCACTATATGAGCAGTTATAGCCAATAGTACTGAGGTGGACAATCGCTGAATGGAGGTTACCAGTATGAGGTGAACAACTTGTTGGGTATGGGGTGCGTAAAACTGAATAAACCGAGCAGACTCTACACAATTGAACATCTTGAATACACAACAGAGATAAGCAATTACTAAAAATAAGAAAATAAAACTATTTATAGGTAAATAATGAAACGTTACTGCATAACAATTCAGAAATCCGTTCACAGATTTTGCTTTCTTATCATTTTGACCTTTAAATAAAAAAAAAAACAGACCGAGACGAAAGGTTTGAAAAATAATAAAATCATGATCGAAAATAAATGTTTCATGTGTTGCCTAGTCGACACCAAACAATATTACTTTTTTTATTACACAAAGATTTGTCTCTCAGAATAGTCATCTGCCTGATCTGAAGGTGAGCTGGTCAGATTGTAGAGATAAATTGGAAATGGACTTTGGTAACAACACAAGCAACTTACATTTTATCGTAACAATCAAGACAAAATATCTTTCTTTTTTACTCTCAATTAAAACATTGCAAATCCAGAGACCGGAAATAAATATTTGTCAACCGGAAATAAATGATTGGTCAACGACAACAATATTGTTACTCTAGATTTAACTTTGTATTTGATAAGATTTAAAGATGGGCTTCGTCGAGCTGAAAAAAAAGAAAGAAATGCTCACTTTACTTACACCCTGAAATAGAATTTACAAGAAAAACAGCGGTGAGTGGCAGAGAGGAGGAGAAGATACTTTCTTTTATTTCGAAAAGATTGGAGTTATAATTTTACAAGGAATGGTTCTTTTACTTACCGTCGAAATCATTTTTCAATTCTAAAATGTAAGTTTGCGTCATTACGACTTATTGCAATCGTGGATAATGACATTCAAGCAAAAGAAGATACGAAATGTCCGACGGAAAGATCAAGATGCAGGAATAAGGACTTTTTTCATTTTTTTCTTTTGCTTGGGAGCAACGTTGCTCTTGCCATTACACTCATTTAATGTTAAAGAGATGAATAAACCAGAAGAGATTGCAAGCATCACGTAGCATCATCATGAACATCCGCCTGTGAGAATGTGTAGTTTACAAGTTTACACCAGCAAAGTATGACAATACTGTAAAATGAGATTTTAATTGTTCCATCTCCCCCATAAGCCCCCCCCCCCCGGGGCCAGGATTCTAACCATGCCTTGAGATGTTTGATATCGTTCTCTTTGATATGTTTCTCATAAACATACGATTGACAACATCAATTGCAAACAGGCCGTCTTATTGTTCTGTAATAACTACCACGTTTGTTACGTCTGCTTAATACAAACTTTGAGCAAGGTACACGTTGCCATTTATATCAAATTATGTTTCAGCTACAGTTGCTATTTGAACGTGATCACGGCGAAGTGATTTTGCATCATTAAAAGTTGGTCGATTAAAATGATAATGAACTGATAGGCCTGTGTAATTTGCCGTCGTTCAACAGCTGGATTTACCCGCTGTTGTACATAAGAAAGTATATCATCTCTTTTAACGATATCATTATCTTTACCAAAAGTTTTGCAGGTAACATTGGCAAATATGTCAGAAAATCTAGACGTATAATTTATGACATGTTTATATATTCTCGGCAACTTTTCAGAATGTGCCATTGTTAAGTCGGTTGCTGCTTTGGATACTGTTACAGTTCAAATAAACATGTTTTTGAAGCTATGTATGTGAGGTCCAATACAGCAAAAAAATAAGATAACATGTTTCTGATAAATATCATGTGGAAATCATACAGCTGAAATGTTCTTCATTTATCAGCCTTTATTTGTTTTAGCATAAGACCTGATGAGGTCTTATTCTATTGGTCAGAACAGAAAAGTGTTCAAGTGCTGAATTTAATTTCAATGACTTTGGCAAAAAAGTCACACACAACGTATTATATAGGGAAAGTACCATAGACAACACTGACCTCCAAAATTTCGCCCTAGTTGCATAATTAAAGGTCGGCTCACCTTCAAGATTTAAGGGAAAAAAAGGTGTCAGAAACGCTGATCAGAGAATTTAAAATATGGTTGACGTAGAGATGTTTTCCATTATTGCAGACAATCTTAAGTCTCTGAAACTAGAGGCTTATCTGAATAATTATTTCTTCCAGAGGGGTAAAAAATTCCTCTGAAAAGTCCAACATCGCTGTAAAAGGAATGCCATAACCTTATGAAAACATTTTTTCCTGCTGTAAAACTGGATCTGAGAAGCCTGAAAAATCTTTCAGGTTAAGGTTATAAGGACGTTGTTGTGTTTGTGAGGTGCAACTTAATCCATATGAATCAATGTAAATTTGCACCTCCCTGATTAGACTGTGCCTCTACACGTGCCAGGTGTGCATAAGATATTGATAGGGTCGGAAAAGTCTTGAAAAGTCAAATTTCCAAAGTAAACATTGTAGTGTAGCAATTCAGGTTGTATTTTTTGTTTGTTTGTTAACGTTCACATTTCTCTAAATAGTAACAAAAGTGCGTGCCAGCTAACTGATCATATTTTACTTTTGCTTTACCTTTCATTCATTCTTTACTTAATACTCTGTTTTTCTAGTTAGTTATTAACTTGAATTTAAGGTATATTTTCTACCGAGTTATTTATCGACCTAAGATAATCAGTTTAGTAACCCTCCTGTCGATACGTTTAACATTCGCAGCGAAACATCACTGTCAAGGAGTGTCAAAAACAGATTTTATTTCCGTGTCGTTCTGTTACAATTTTTTAAAACTATGTTCATTCAAAAGAGTAATAGCAGCAGACACATTAATGTTACGTTTAAATCGTTTGAATGGCTGCAAGTAGGCCATCAACAGACTCCGCACTCGATGAGTCTATGAACATATTGCCTGAGGAAAACAGTGAATCGACTTATTGATGCATACCGTATGAATTCAGCGATCTAAGTTTCTAGAAGGATATGTACGTTAACGGCATCTTACGATGCATTAACACTATTACCATCGGCACCATTAATCATCATTATAAATAGTCACCTCTACACCATAACCATTATCAATACCGCCACCAACCTCATAATCTTTATCATCATAATCCTAATAATCTCCATCATCATCGCTATCATCATCGCTATCATCATCGCTATCATCATCGCTATCATCATTATCATCATGATCTGGTTCACAGACACCACCACAACAATCACCATCATTATTATCATCGTCGCTATCACCATTTTGATAATCATCATCATAATTATCATTATCATCATCATTATCCTTACCATCATCACAATTACCTGTCACTGTTATCACGATCACAGCTATGACCATTACAATAATGTATTGTAAACAACGACTCCTTACACAGGAATCGTAACCATCATTATCATCACAAACGCCACCACCGCCACGATCATCTTCATTATCATCATCCACATCATCATCATTAACATCTTCACCACGACTATCATCGCCACCACAAGCGGCTCGCAAAATCATCATTACCATCATCATCATATTATCTTATCACAACCACTACTAACACAATTACCTTCACATCATCATTATCACCATCATTATCATTATAATTACATCCACAAAAAGTATTACCACTACTGCCATCAATACCATCATCAGCATTATCATTAATATCATCAACATCATCATCAGAGGCGGAGTCAGGATTTTTGTTACTGGAGAGCACTCTTGATTCACCCATTGTGTTAGTGTATCTAATACCTGAAGGGCTTACATCACAAGTACTGTTCTCAATATGATGTACGAGTTTTTTTTTATCCCAAAACCGTGACAAGAAGATGCGATGTCTATATGATATGAAAGGTACAACTGATCGATTCTGGGAAGCCTTTGATGCAAAGGCCCCCTCCCCCTCCTCTCCCTTTGGAAAGGCTATTGATCATCATAATTATAAAAGTCATCATTATTATCAACATCATCATTATAGTGATGATAATCATCAACATCTTCATCATCATCATTATAATCATCATCACCATCTTCGTTGTCATCACTGTTTTCATCCATTGCCAGTGATTCTGTGGTTGTTTGAGGAAGATGCGAAATCACTGCCACATGTTTTTACAACGCTGTTTGTCAAACAAGCTTAGTTAATTCTGTCTCAGTTCGTGCTAAATTTACTTTTTTGTTCCTTTCGTTGTTTGTTGAATTTGAGGGGACTCTGGATGAAACATTATCCGTATGTTGTACGCATACTAATATTTCTTCATCTGAATTTTTCAAACATATTTTGTCTCCTAAGAGATATAATTTGAAAACGGTTACCTTGATGACAACTAACTGGTTGCTGAAATATGATTGACGATATTTTGATATTCATGTTGATTATGAAAACGATGCTACGTTTTGTTTTTTCTTTTTGAATTGTCCATTGAATTAATACACTGAAAATGCATGTCAACATTATTCGTTTTGAGTAAATATTCTTGAGAACATCATTTCTTTGGTTTCATTGTTTTTTCTGTTTTTTTTTTTTTTTTTGTGAAGTGATCAAGCTTTGTCATAGAAGGAATATTACAACACTTCCTGCCTGGTTTTTGTTTTGCATTTACATAGTAGTAACGACTCACATGTCTGGTAACTTATAGCATGATGCATTGGTTGAAAATATCCAGTTTGGGTGACTGGTGATGACGATGGTGCATGATTCAAGGTTCGTCATTATATATTACTCACATGGTGAGGTTATCCTTCCATTACTGTTTGGTTGACGTTAACATATGATGGGCCTCTGGTGAATGTAAAGTCACTCTTTCAGTCTTTCAAAGCGTTACATGGATCTACAAACTGTTATGTATTTATGAGTGTGTCCGTCGATGTGTTTGAAAGATATGTTTAAAGGTGAATAATCGCTTCATTAAATCCCATGTGACGTCATCTTCTTCGTGATTACTCGCTGCATAAGTTACAGGTTTACAGTGTACTCTTTGAAAGTGCTCATGAAAAGGGAATAATGCTATTATGTATAAGCACACGCGCTAGCGCGCGCGGGTCCTTGCCCGTTACCTATGTTTCATCGCTACTTGAAAAGGGTGACAGTCAAAGTTTGCACAGAGTTATCAAACAGAAAACTGTCCTTTTCAGGCACGCCATCAGCTTCACCATTTTCATTCTTTTAATGCCTTATCTTACTCCAAGAGGACCAAGTGATATAACTGTCACTAGTTACTTGAAAGGGTTAAACACAAATATGTACATACATCACCCCCAAACACGATGTCTCAAAATTTGCTATCCCAGTTTAGGAAACGCGCCCATACGTTAGGTGGCTCTAATTTACAGAATTACTTGCCACAAATTGAGGTTCTCGATGATGGCTAGAGCCAAGTTTACGGTGGAGTTAAACCAAATTTAAGGGTCTAAGTGACCACCACTTCATGGTTATCAATTGAGAGTTAAACGGAAATCATGCGTTTGTTTTACAGAAAACAATCATATTTTTAAAACCAATGTTTGTTAACATAACATGCTAGATTATTCAAAATGAGGAACGACAGAGGCCTTCCTTCCAAGGAATGAGATTCTCACAGAAAGATATTCAGTTATTTGTTGCTCAACAATAATTTGTTCACCAAACTTTCCAAAATTTAAATGATGCATTTTCTGTTGCTCACCACATGCATCATGTTTTGAGGAGATGGAGCTTTTGCAGATGTGTATTGATGAGACTGAATAGGTTAACCCCGGTCAAAGCTATTTTCTTTGTATGTCATGTTTGTGTATTCCAACGCCCTGTTTCCCTTTGACGTTTAAGTTACCTTAAGGGGGATATTTTAGGAAGAGTTACGCAATTTCCTGTCAGTGATTCTAAATACGTATCTCTTAGGTAATTGTGTGTCGTTGGGTTATTTTTACATAAAGCGACTTTAAAGATAAATTTGAAAGAAAAATACCTAGGACTGACAAAAAAGAATATGTGTGAAAGTGGTCCACAATCTATAACGAACTGTCAAACTGTTTATAGTTTTAATGCAAAAGCAGACACAAACCTGCTGCCAATCCAGTTTTAAAATCCTCCTCAAAATTTCATCATTTATTTTGATGAACGTTTAGAGCAAGTCATGATTATTCAGGCTAAAAAGCTATAATTTTCTCGACGACTCTGAGTAGTTTCGAGCATCAAAACTGACGGCTGAGTTACTGCACTTAACAAACAGTTCTCAAGTGTCCATCGATGTGTGGTAGGCTACAGATAAAGGCTAAAGGAAAACTTGACTAAAATGAGGTCATAAGATCACCTTACAACGCGTTTGGGGCATATGTCTATAGTTTTGAAATGATAACACTTCTTATGGATTTTGCAATGTTCCCTCACTTTTCCATTATTTTGATTTCGTGATTTGAGTCTTGCGGTCTTCAACACACATAATTCATGTGTAATGCATATGATCTTGGAACTGATTACAGAATACACATAAAAAATGCTAAGTCTTGTAGGTACTGTATTTGAACCATTAAGAATCAATCTAACTTTTAATTCGCCTACCGTTTGAGCACGTCATTCCGTTCGAGCAATCCATTACCACGGTGCCACAGAATGTTAACACCAATCAATTCAATCATTTATAAAAAGCAGGTTGGGTTTTAGCCAATCACAAAAATGCTTCAATGAACGTCATAGTTGTGTAAATAGGACAGTGTGTTTATCCTATTGAGAAACCGTAGGTGATAACAATAGCCTACGCTGACACTATGTGCTACCGTTACCCCTCCTGAGATTGGAGTTAGCATAATGCACAGTAGTCGGTCAATATATTTCACTACATCCTTACAACGTACGGTAGGTCATAGTGATGATTGGGGTCATGTGTTTCCGTGTAATTATTTGAGAAATTTTTCTTTCGTTTATTAATATCAAATGTTGTTTGTGTTCGTATTTTGTATTGCAATGCTCTATCTTATTTTTACTCTCATTTTGTTTTAACTTTAGGTCGTATTCATGTACCATGGTACATTAACCTGTTAACTATTACAGAAACTTTAGATTTTGCTTACTTTTGGAAGAAACTTTTTTTCACTGTTTACTTATTTTTACAACATATCTAGTTATAAATTTTCCTAATTTTACTTCTCTCCTTAGCTTGGGATCCATTTGTTTATATATCCACAGAATGCATCTTTTCTTAATGGTTTTGTATCTAAATGTACGTGCATAAGGTAGGCTATTACTGAAGAAAACGGTTGGCCAACGTTGATGTCACTGTAAATTGTATGTTATGTTGTTTTGTACTATTGTTTTTGTGAAATAACATTTTTCTGTTGCATTAACCTTAACTTTATTTATGTTTTGAATAACAATAACGATCACTTTATCACTTTGTCTCGTGTACTCTATGTTCTTTGCCTGAGTAGTGTTTGCCCTATTTTTCATGATAACGTGTGATTTTTTTTTCTTATTGTATTCTATACTGATTTGTTTGGATAATGTTTACACTTCTCGTTGTTTACGAGATGCTGTTTTGTTTTTAAGGATTCCCTTAGCTCTCGGATTTCTATTGGTCATGGTTGTATAGCTTCAAGTTATTCGTCAGCATGTTGTCATTTGATTTCCCTCCAGTCGTTGTAGCATCCATAAATGAATAATTTTGTGTCGATTTATTTGCAATTGCGTAAATTATCCCAGTTATGAACACATGATACATTATATTAAGAGCAATATAAATATCCAAGAGGCAATCTTGTTCATCAGTTATGTGCTTTTTACTGCATGAAAATCATAGAAATTGATTACTTAAATTTACAGTGAAACAATGATATCTCTATATCGAATTGATCTTGATAGTGAAACTGTGTTTGAAACATTATTTCGATTAAGAGATATGTTTGGACTGAAATAAGGACATTTTCCCCGTTTTCTTATTTTCGATTGTTCCTGGTATCGCATTATATCTTGTCAAATTTTCCAATTGTGTTGATATTTTCCTGTTTCTTAGTTTATTTCCTTTGTTTTCAAATCTTGGAGTTAAAATACTAATTATCGTATCTTGACAATGTCACTAATGAAAAAAAGTTTGCAGAAAAATGGTAGACATCCATCTCTTATTTTCGGGCCCATGGATAATGACACTATAATGAAGTCAAAATGATGCAAAAGCAGAAAAATAACGATATTGGTGATAATGATTATAAAATAAAAGATGAGAATGATGATAATAATGAGGGTGAGAATGATAAAAATAATGATATTGATGATGAGGATAATGATGACAAAAATGATGATATTGATGAAGATGATAATTAATAACCGAGGTGAACATAATGATGTTGAAGATGATGACGGCAAGGATAATGATGATGATTAATCACGAAAGTGATGATGATAATGATGATGATTAATACGGAAATGAACATATTGATGATAACACACTGGTGATGATGAAGACAACGAGATGATTATTAATGGATGTGGTAATGATGATGATGATGATTTATAACGAAAATAAACATGTTGATGATGTTGATACTGATGATGATGATGAACAATGAAGGTAAAGATGAAGATGATGATGATGATGATGATGATGATAATGATGATGATGATTAATAACGGAGGTGAACATAGTGATATTAACGATGATGACAAGGATAATGATGATGATGATGATTAATGGTGTTAATAATGATAATGGTGATGATAAATATGGAGGTGAACATACTGATGATGACGATGATGATAACGATGATGATGATAATTATTACTGATGGATGTGGTGATGATAATGATAATGATGATGATTAAAATGATGATAAATAATGAGGAATATGGTAGTTGTAGTTGAAAATACGATCCTTTGTCAGATAAACGAATGATTATAAAAAAGACGAGTGAATTCACGTGTTCTTTTTTACTTTGGTTTTATTTGCCAACTTCTACAATTTACAATGACATTGACGAAAAATAATTTTAAGTCACTCTAATGCCCCCTCTCCCTTTTCTCATTACAATCACTAGGGTGTTTGATAACAAGTAAAGAAAGCTGTGTAGGAAATATTTTAGAGTCATGAGTTACCTAGACACTAAGACCGATCTGTTCTTCCCTGTAGTAAAGTTGGAAAATAGAAACCACTGTTCAATTCCAATAATGTCATTCTTAGATTGTTTCAGATTCTCCTTACCAAGAGATCATGAAGATTATATTCAGACAATTATATTAAACTTTTTAAGTGTTTTTATCTTTTTTCCAAGTCAGGTTCGTGGTCAGGTCAGAGTTCTGAGATGGGTGGGGCGAATTAAACATAGGGAGGGGAGGGGGTCTAATCCAATTATGAACTGTAATTTAATCATCAAAACACAACCAACTCTGTTTCCTTTTGGAGTAGTACCTACTGAGTTTTTCCTAACATAACTTGATTTCCTTATCTTGGCACCTTGGCGGCCCCGCCCTCCTGCTCCTCCCTTGTGATTACGGACCTAATTTAGTTTCCTAGTTTTTTTTTAATTTAGTTTCCTATAATTCAATTATCAAACAAGAACCAACTCATTATCCCTTTTAAACTTAGATGCACTGACTGTTGGTGCAGCACAAGCGGTACACTAACTGAAGCAACAAAACTTGTTTGCATTATCTTTTTATCTGTAATAATGAATTCAGCCGAAGACCGGGACAACGATGCCAAAAGCATTTTCATTTGCAAACGTTAAAATAAAAAAAGAAGAAGAAGAAAATGGATGGTGATAAGCATAGATTTTACTACATAGTAATTATTCTACTATACAAGTTAGCAAGAGGATAAAATCACCGAGTAAAAAAAAATTACATGTCATTGAATGACATAAAAGCAATTCATTTCAGACGTTTAACCACCGTCGCGGGATACCGTAGACTTTATATTGAAGCTCTGACATCCTGAATCACCTTTGCGGCTGACGGTGAAGACCACGAGATGATGATAAATATCGCCTATAAATTAAAAAGGAGAATATAAGCTCAGTAGTACGTCAGTCAAAGACCGGTTTTCTCAAACGCCACATAAAATATGAGAACTGAAGTAGTGCTTCACGGAGCATCGTAAAACAAAAAAAACAAAAAAAAAACACGTTAATAGCGATCAACGCAAACTATAATCCCAATCGAGGAAATTTACTAAGAAATGTATAGGAGGCTATATTTAACGTTATCTGCATAACGAAAAAGATTACTATAATATCATTTTGTATTGTGGAACAATATTATTGCCTGTGGAGGAAGGAGAATAACAGCGAGACGTCGAGATGGTATTCGGATCACATATTTTCAAATATTCCATTTCACGTTTCGTGTAAGAGCAGGATATTTATTGCTTTTTCCCCCAAAAAATGTGACGTCAGTTTCGAGTTGACGAATCGGTGTGCGAAGAGAAGAAGATATGATAAGCTTCAATTAATTTATATATAGAGCAAAAAAAAAACAAACTTTTAACAGGAAACAAAAAAAAAATGATAAGTTTAATAATTTGATGTAAATCTGGTTAATTGATGGATACATTCTGTAAAAATTTGATACAGGAAGAGGTCTTTGTAATCATCACAAGACAAATATAATGCTGAATACCTTATTTTAGGTGATAAAATTCGCCTACCTTTCTATGCGGTCCACCTCCAGGTAACCTTAAACATGCACTTCACAAAGTAGTTAGTAAAAGCTGGTTGCCAACAAGAATTTGCTCGAACTTAACAGAAAACAAGGTGTAAATTTCAACTTTTCCATTGACCTTTACTCTTTAGACAAAAAATCAAATTTAGAACCAAAGAGAAATATTGCATCTAAAATGCACCAACAAAGCGTGCAAAGAAAATAACTTCAATAAAAATTAAAGTATTCAGTCTTGCCGATAAGTATCATCCTTAGTTTTATCTCCTTAAAACATCCATAAAATTAGTGACTGAAGATGCATCATTTGAGTTTTAAAGTTTGGGTGTACAAATTATTCTTCAGTAACAACTGACTGAATTTCTATCTGCGAGACACTTATTTCTTGTGAGGAAGGCTAACGTCCTGACTTATTTTAAATAATCTATCAATCTCTGGCCATAAATACTGATTTAAAAAAACTCTTATTTTGCTGTTTAATCAACTTATTATTTTTCTTGAATATTTCTGTATATTAAAGGACTGTTTCCTCCAACAATAGCTGCTGTCTATAATATCAATTGATACTTCCTTCAATTTTTCAAGATTAATGTTCATAACTCACATGGAGTTATAGTCATATGCCAAGTTTTTTTTGTTTTTTGAGGTGGGGGGGGGCATAGTTGAATCATCATGACTCATTATTGACCAGTGCCCTGGGGGAGGGATATATTTTGAGGGGTGTTCTCTTTCCCCTTTGAAATGTTTCTGCTGTCTCTAAGACTGTAGATGAACAATGGTACTACATATATATTAATTTATTTTTCACTAGATCCTTTTGCTGAAAATGTTCTGATTTCCATTCTAACAATGATTTCAATGAAGAAGCATAACCCGATCATTGGAGGTTGTCCTAGACCAAGAGTCTAAGGGGGGGGGGGGGGGGAGAATATATACTATACCACATCAGCAACATTACAAAGCCCAGAGAGAGAATTTTCAAAATACTAAGTTTTGAAAACATCCCATTAGAACTGCAAATGCATGGTGATGTGTATGAAAATAATATTGACCCAGAGATAAACTATGAGGAGGGATTAATTCCTTTCCTCCATCCCCCCAGGGATCTCTTCACCCCGGAGTCAGCAGTGTTCACTTAGAAAATAAAAACAGAAAATAGTCATGGTCACTGTAAGACAATTAACTCGTACTAATTACTGACTTAACGTACCAGATTTGAGATTATGGTTTGTTGCCTCTAAACCGATTTCGAAGTAATGTATAAAAAGTAAATGTCTGTGTACTTAGCATATATCACCGTCAAGAACAATGTATGCAGAGAACGTGAGTTGTAAACCACAATGAAGTTTTCTTACATATGTAACAGAGAACAGCCCTAAAATTGTTGTAAAGGATTGCAGCGTTAAGATGCAAAATATTTACGACAATGGCTGTGAATTGTATCGAATTATTTTGAATGTACTACAAAACAAACTGACCTTTATCCATCGCTGTCGTTCTTCTTCTTCTTTTTTTTGTTGGTAGATTCTCTTTTAATTTGTTGATTCTAACCCTTCATAGTAGGCCGCCATTTTTCTTCCTAACACAGTGCCATTACCGAAAGAGGTTTTCAAATTGCGCGTATTCACACCCAATGCACGGCTGTGGTACAAATGTCGTCTTAATAAGATGAATAATTCTCTCGCCCTTGGCATTCACCGCGTGCCTTAATTCTCTACCACAGATCAAGGATCGCAGTGAACACGAAGAACAAGTCGAACGTCAAAAAGAGTTGACTACGTCATCTGTCAGCATCGTGGTTTGAATAATTCACCGGTTTCTTTCTTTTTTGTTATCTTATCCAGTCATCTTCTTTCACCAGCATCTTCATGACTCTGTTCCTCCGTTGTCTTCCACATATCCGTCGAGTCGGACATTATTTCATCATTCCCAGCCACCGTCTCAGCATGAATTATGGAGATATTCTTTAATTATTCAAGTTTTGCCGTTCAGTAACTCATACCGTATTGTCTCCACCGTATGACTGGTCGTGTGTATAGCGGTTTTGCGTCGTGGCAATGTTTCGGTAAGAAAGTATGCATCTGCCATTGGAAAAAAAATAAAGAAAAAGTGACATTCGATTGTGCTGCGCTTTCATTGACACGGGCACCGCTACAGGTATAGTAGTTGATCATATCATTATGTCATTGACGTCATAATCAGATCCTAAATAGACTGCTGAGGTTCCCTTGTTGTTTATATCGATCATTCAAACGAACTCAGATAACCTGTAATATCAAAGGAGATAAAAAGATTTTTTTTTTTGCTTCACTGACCATCTCCCCCATTGATATCGCCAATCCCTCCCTCCCCCTCCCTCCTTGCAAGATAAGAAACGTCTGAAGCTCGTAAAATTCTTTTTCTTTACAAATAAGATTTCTTCTCTGGTCTCAGATGTCTTTGAGAAGAAATGCGAACAACTACGAGACAAACTTTACCAAAATATAAATAGAGTATTATCACGTATTATCAACAAAATAGTACACCAACTGTGCTATCCGATGAAAGGCAAATTCATTCTTAAACACGGTGTGAGAGTGGGGACAAACACTTACAATTTCGTCATAAACAAATACTGAAATATAACGTAACTACACTCAGGTTATTTACCTCAAGAAAGCTACCAGCCAATTTAGTGGTAAACTATCACTTTCTATCAGTCTGTCATCTTTCTTATTTTTACATATCTTTTCTTTTATTGTTTTCCCACCGAGACCTACATATGTATTTTATCCACTCACGTTGCACACCCATTTTGACGTTTCGTCGGCAAACTGCAACAATCATTTTCTTTTATAATAACTTTTTCCCCTCTTTCGATAACGGTAGATATGAGCTTGCGTTCTAAAAGGCTAAGAGCAGATGAGAATTCCCCCAGATATAGGCCATTAGCCTAAATGTTCTTTACATACAAGTCCATGGTGAATTTATGATGGAACATATCCCAGTGTTTTCTTATATCTGTATTATCAATTAACGCCGCGTCATAAGTTAGTTAACTCCGCTCGGTTCAATGTATTACAAAGCACGCTCGTGAAATATTCCCATTTGGCACTAGAAGAAGGGGGAAAAGAGAAAAACAGATAGATGAAAAGACAGCCGAGTTCGATTCTTGCTGCTCGTATGTGTCGACCAAGCCTGATATTTTGTAGCTGAGGGCGTGTCTTGGCGCGTCTTAAGAGTACCTTTTCAAAAACGTTGAGTGCGTAGCGTCTCTCTACAGAATATTAAACTCTACATCTTAGCCTACTGTGAAGTTAATCATAATTGCAAATAAGAAAACCTTGAATACGTGGGTTGAGAGACATATCCTTCTGCGAGCGAGCGCGTAAGCCGAGCGTTCAATGCCCTCGCACGGGGTGTCAAATCCATCTTGACTAGAACAAAAGAAGTACTAGGCAATCAGAAATGTCGCCCTGAGCACGAAGAAATATTATGAACGAGTGCAGGAGGGTTTTAAGGTAAAACCAACTCGCCATTCGGAAATATGACAAATTTTTAGGAGATTTATAAAGAGCGATAATATACCATAAGGTATTTATCGTTGTTTCATTTTCCAAAAGTAAAAGCACGTGTCACAATTGGTATAACTTTTACTTATCTTTCTCATTTCCCAGTCGATGACGTCAGAACGAATCTCAGTTCACATCTTTGTGGTTGTTGGGAGCTGTCACACATTCACATACATTGAGGAACGTCTCTCTCCCTGGCATAATTTAGCTTAAAAGTTAAATAACACTCACCCGTTAAGCCAGAAACAAACAATCCTCTACGACTTGAGAGGACGTTACTCATTTCGGGAACATTCTCGAAATTCAATCAATTGGATTTTTTTTTTCCTTTTCATTTCCCTCAACTTTGTGTGCCTAAGTGAACATTAGAATGACAGAAAACTCATATCGAGTCCAGTCACCAGAAGATATTGCAAAATTAATTTTCTTGTTTTGAAGTTTTCACAATAATGGTATAAGGTGCCTACAAGAAAGTCAAACGATGATAAAATTGAATGTAATAATAGAAATAGTAATAAAAATAATAAAAGGAAATACCGAAGACAACTTAACTATTGTCGGTTCATCCCTTTGTCAGTTGTAATTCCTTGTATTATAAAGAACAATGTAATTTATTCAAAACGACTCGTAGATAATTAAAGGAGATACGAGGACGTTGAATACCACTGAGTCGTCCGCGTTATACCTTTATTGGAGTAGAATCAGTTTTTAAAGCATTATGGTAAGAGATATACCTAAAACGTAAGGACCACGCAATAATAAATGAACAAATTGTGATTTTGTTAATGTTTATGAGAAATGTGTAAACCAATCACTAAACATACAGACCGACTCATACAAACTAAAAAAAATTATAAAAACAGCAAACAATCAAACCATACAAAGTCTAGTCTTTACAAAGTCCTGTAGATCAAAATCATCAAAATTAGATAACCAATAAATCAATACCTAGGTTGAATTCCGTGTATTAGCTAAAGTAGACTATACAAATAAAGTTCTCCAGATCAAACAATCAAGATCAGATAATCAATAAATCAATACCATAGTTGAATTCATGTGTCATCGCTGTTATTGAAAATGAATTGACATAGCCATACAATGGATAAGTAAGACCATCCGTTCACCCATTATTTTTTTTTTTTTTTGGCCTGATTAAAGGTGACGTTTGCTGGACGATATGAGATTTGATGGTTCAAAACCGTTTCCATGAGCAGGCTGATTTTAAGTTTATTTCATTCCAACAAATGGCTTTTAATTCGATTAACTCCCATCGATTCTATCAACCGTATTTCGGTTTGAACGGCTTATGAATCTGGTAACTATAAATTTAGAGAGAAAAATCATTATATTTAAATATTAATGACATAAAATAAAAACAACACGTATTACTAAATTCAAGGCAATTAATCTGTTAAAACAAATTTTCAACCTCGTGTCGATATGCCAGTTTATATTAGAAATGCTAAAGCCGATACCAAACATCTAGGTTATTGGGTTGTTTCGCAGAAACCAATCAAGACTATCAGACGTGAGATCATCACGTATATAAAAACAACTAATAGCTCATGCTCATTATCAATAACTGAGTCTGTCCTTTCCTGGTTAATGAATATTCACCGATCCCAAATATCGGCGGTGCCGTTTCGTGATTTTGAAGTATACTGTGAGATCGGGACAAGGATTTATTTACGTAAGGCATCTTAGTTTTATGTTTAATAAAGCCAAGAAAGTTAATAAATCAAAACTACATATTTACTGATTACCCGACAGTCTGAAAAATTCTTCATAATATCTCAAATGTTTCCCACTGTCGTGTGCAATCTAGAAAAAAGAAGCATTCCTACATGCACTTTCATTGTTCTAATCTTGAAGGCATTCCAAGATAGTTTCAATAAACGAAAACTAACCTTTCTTAGCTTATTTCGGCGACTTTTCATTACATATTGGTTGCCAGGAAAGACTTAACCTACCCTTTAAAATCTTCTTTGGCAAATCTGCGCAGAAGGTAATTGTATATACAAAAACGCATTAGTGGAATGAATTGAAAGGGACTCTTGTCGTGTGAACGAGTCGGTTTGATATTTACGATCAGACTCCAGCCAGCCTTCATTTTCAGTTCTTATTAATCTGCCGACGGAATCCATATCCCTCTGATGCGAATAATGCATTTTGAGCTAGAAATCGCTCAGATGAGAAATGTAGCGAAGAACCACTCAAAATAACATATTTATCACAAGTTTTCTTTCCTATTTTGCATCTAACTCCATGTGGATAATGTCAAGTTATAAGGTACAGGCTGCGTAAACAAATTCTTATTGATTAGATTTTCTGTTTAGTTCAGGCAAGTTTATGTCTTATGAATCTAGCTAGTGTTAATAAACCAATGTCTATAAACAGTTGTCAAAAAACAAAACGTAATAAAGTAAGGTACACACAGGCTGGTGGAAATATAGTTTCAAACAACTAAGCATTCAAGAACAATCGGTGAATTAGAAGTGAAATGATCAAAACGACTAAAATAATGAAGATTCTTTGAGACAAATGATAAAAGTCGGTTTCTTTATATCATTATTCTAATTGTTTAGAAGCAACCCAGAGGAATTAGGTCCCTAAAATTTGTGGTTGATTTCAAGCCATGCTCCTTAAAAAGACATTCTTTAATTTCACAAAGGTTGGAATAACAATAATTTTCATTTCTTTTTTTTTCACCCTCAGCTGATATTTCTTGTCTATTATTTGGATGCACCATGTAGTATTTTAGTTTCTATATTTGCTTTCCAAACCAAAGACATGTTACAGATGATACCCAAGACTGTTGCTATTCGTTGATGATTGGTTTTGTAATGCTTGATCTTCGGAGTGAGTTTAATTCTTCAAATTGGTTTTGCATTTGTCATTTTTAACAGTCACTGCATCCCAGAATACTATTCATGAAGTACATGACGAATCGAACACGCGGATTATATTTGGAAAGGAGTACCTTTTGTTTACTTCTCAGAAAAAAAAACAAAAATGTCATGACTCTAAAAGTAAAGCTTCAATATCATGTAGGGTTTTACATTTGCTCTCACTTTTTTATCCAAACCACATCTCCCTAATCAGGGGCACCCTGGAAACTTACGGTACTACCATACTTTTTGTTAACTATGTGATATGGAACAGAAGAGATGTTGGGTATTGGGTTCCACAAAAATCTCTGTTGGATCGCTTCCATCAAAGTCAGTGCGTTTCGGGACAGACTGACGCATCATGACATATACTATTCCTCTGCGTCGCATGTCGATGGCGAATTTGAATGATGAAAAGTCATGAGTCATAAAAATGAAATGAAGAGTATCGTAAAATTCAGAAATCAACCTTTTAAATGCTGTAAGGCAAAGAGCATGACTTTGATCTTGTGAATTCAATTGATAGATCGTGTTAACGTCTTCGGGAGGTACCGACCACCGGACCGGAGAGTGACTTACATCAAGAACAACACGCAAGCCCCTTGGTAATTCAATTGTAATAATATGAATATTCAATATAAATGACTTCAAATCAGTACTCATGAGTTCATATAGGCACCCTCAAACGACATATTATAAACTTTGAAGAGGCCCATCAGTTAATCAGTAATCTACCTTACACTGTAAATACATATATATATGTGTATATATATATATAGTTTACAGTATTTGAAGACGTGATGTGACGGAGATCCTATCTTGACAGAAAACATGTTGAGTACACGCTCTATGGATGTGACTCACTCGGTAATATGCTTGGACACCTGATTCTGAAGTGCGCCTTTGTTTGACTTAAAAACACCGCTGAACAAAGGTGTTTAATTACTTGGCCAACCAGAGGCGCAATCAAGAACGGCACGTACAAATATAGCTGCTTGCTGTAAGACTGATTAAGGAACACTTATCGTATATGCATTGACTGGAGGGATGACAACACGGGACTTATCAATATTCCACGGTCTTAATGATTTGCAGTTTTCTGTCGAGATATCTGCCATTTGGTCATTAAACTCGATGATCGTATATGAAGCACGGAAATTAGTGTCGTTTGTGCATTGTTGGACAAAAGAAAATTAGCACTGAGTATTCTGTACCAGTTCCATTGGAGCCGTTTCTAGAGAAAACGCATAGTCATCCTTTAGATCATGTCCTTTACTATTGTCTTAAATGCTGAGTTACGTCTACGCGGCTTATTTCTTTTCAGATTTCCTCGCAGAATGACGAAATGATATCAGTTCCAAACTAATGGTCATCAAAGTCGACGGCTGCGTAGAGGAAGGATAAATTCAAGAGAGTATGTAGCTATGGAGATTATACGGTACTTCTAGTTGAGATATTCATTTCCATTGAAAATAAATTTAAAATAGATTTTTTTTTTTGTTCTCTTGATAACCTCGAAGTTATAAAGTTTTAGTCGATGAATAACGCAGCAGTCATTTGCAAAATAGATCCTTAGTTTTCTGATTCATCTCTCCACAGTAATATATCAAGAATCACTACCTTTCTCTCAATTATACGAAGGCCTCTCATGGACGACTTCAATAAATTGTCTTTAAAGTCCTGTAATTTAAGGTTACCATGGTTACTAATAAAGTCATTGTTTGTCAATGAAAAGTGTGTTTTTTCGCGTTTAAGTAGAACGCGTCATTCCATTTATTCTTTTCAATAATGTTATCATCATAGCAGCTGCCATGATCCGCGTCTTCCGTATTTGCATTGACTATGTACATTTCCTTTGTTCCAATCGAATCATTTCTCTCTCTTCAAGTCTTCCTTTATTGTTTTTTTCTCATACATTTTATCTCTGTTTTTACACAGAATTGAAAAAAAAAGAGGTGAAAAAGAAAGAAAGAAACGCTTTCCCCAACGCAATTTAAATGTCATGAATTCCCTCGAGGCAGACTCCTCTTCTGCAATTATTTCTGCATATGTAATGTACGCACACATGGGAGACAAAATATAATCAAAGTGTATACAGTGTGTACGGAGAAGGAAAGGGTGTTAAGCCCAAGTAATTTAAAATGTCTCCTGATTCAGTGGCTTGGAGAGATTGAAGACATAACTGATGAATAAGAAATTCGTTATTCTCGCCTCCCAGGCTTGCAATGTGTCAAATACATACCCATCTGTATTAAACAACTGTACTAGAGCAATGAACAGAAGGCTAGTATTAAAACCACGACAAAAAAAAAAAGAGATGGAAAAAAAAAAAGAAGATGGCTGGGTGGAGAAGGTTCTGACTGTTGCGTGGGCAGGATGTGATTGAACTCGTAAGACTGAGAATTAGCTATACAGACTCCACAGAGTCAAACAGTTGGTTTTTACCATTTACTTCGTAGGTACATACGTCAATCGTCAATTTGCATATTTCTTGCGGAATATAGCTCACTTATAGATTTTGTGATAACGTGTTTCGCAGTTACTCTACAAGGAATGGAAAATCGTTAGCTCTGCCATTTGTTAGTGCCTATATATTCCCCATTGTGTGATAGGGACAACATCGTTCAATATCTATTAATATTTCACACGAAAGTGTGAGAACTCTGCATATGGCAGTTAACTTTAAGAGAATGATTTGAAAAACACACAAGCCAACAATCACTTTTCAATTCTTAATATTTAACATTGGAACAGTACTGTCAAATTTATGCTTACATTTTTTTTACATGTCATTTGTTCATTCCTTGGAGGTAGATTTTCAGATAATGTCAGCTGAACATTAAAACAATGAAGATTGGGAATAACTATAGCAAACATCCTCAATCCAATGTTGCAAAGAATATGAAGTTGTTTTACACGCGATACATGGCCGTTGCACTCACATGATGCATGGTCACGCACTCCCAGGATTACGCAATCATTTAATTACACGATACATTGTCATGCATGCACGCACACGATACACGATCATTCTCTAACACAATACATGTTCATGCACTCACCTGAGGCATAGTAATGCACTCACACGATACATGGCCACGGAAGCACAGGATACATGGTCAAAAGTCAAAATTTACTTCTAAACATTAAATTTAATCAAATGTAATCAAAACATGGCGTATTTGTTTACTTTATTAAAAAAAAACACGAAGAATGCGAAAAGGAGAACACAAAACAATAATATATATATATATATATATATATATATATATATATATATATATATATATATATATATATATATATATAGACGCTAAGTTTCTTGTTGAGGCGAATGTTCGATATTTGTTATATCTCTCTCTTAAACTTCATAACAACTTTTAGGAGTGTTAGTTCCTCCCATGCCATGTCATACCTTTCTATCGAGTCTCTTAACAAACTAAAATATTACATTAGTCTTTTAGGCTCTGGGGTCACACAGCAACGATATAACGGATCCGATATCTTGGAAAATACTAGAGCCGCAGTTGTGTTCAATCAGTATTTAGTTCAGTTCAGTTTACGTTGGTCACTTTACAATAACGTCTGATCCTCGCAGTCTTCCTGTTAATGGTCCCAATCCCATCTGATAGAATTTACGACAATCAGAGAGGTTTATTCCAAAGCCTTTCCTGTATTCTTCACTCCTATCCAATAAAAGCTGTATTTTGAGATGACGTCACGCCATGAGTAATTGACATTCTATTTTATTAATCATCAGATACGCCACATACGATTGTATACGATCATAAAGGTTTGGCTCTGTTCGTCTAAGTTTGGAGAAGATTTAAAGCTGGAATATGAGCTGTATTGGCAATGACCTTATCACATTTGATTTTCGTCAGTGTTTCAGGGAAGAAATAGTCGGGGAAAATATCAAATGTCATAAAATCTGCAACCAGAACTATGCATTTATCTTCCAAATATTTGAATATGAAAATTGTCTTGAGAGTTTTTGTTGGCCCTACAAAATTCAGACTTTCTAAGAAAGCCTAGCCGTCAATCGATTTTACTCGAAATCAAATAGACCAATGAGGATGAATGTACATATTCACATAGGCAAAATGGAGCTATAAAAATGTTCCTTTGTAGTGACTATAACTTATTTGACTCTCAGTGGCAAATATGACAAATGTTAAACTCATATGCCAGCTTTAAGCCCAAACTTGCAAACATCGGATAGGAATTGAATCTGATATCGCTCCAGTGTGTCCGCCGCCTAGAATATTTACGACAAGTTTCACGGCCAAACTAACATCGAACAAAATTGAAACAGAACAGGGGAGTCATTTGTTTTGTCCACGGAAAGTGTTTTATTGCACCATAGGTGCTTGTTTGGCAGAACAAGTGATGGTTAATTCTTAACACTGGTAGTATTGAATTAGCCTGAACTGTGACTCAGTGATCACTGAGTTTAAGATTTTGTGGCGAGGAAAAAAAAATAAAAGAAAAAAGAATGATATACCTGTAGGGTGATATCTCATTTTTTTTTTAAATAATTCACCCAAAAGTTTCAAATTCTCTCTACACCTACTTCAGTACTTGTGTCCCATTTCGAACTTTTCAAGTAAATGACGTCACTGTTTTCTGAATGAACAATAAATTAGCTGTACTTTCTATGACGTTTTTTTTTCTTTTACATTTCTGTTATATAAGTTTATAATCTTAATATTTATGTGAAATTTTTTCAATGACAAAGCATTAAATGGATATACAAGATGGATTATTTTAAACATTTATTCGAATATTTATTTATATTCATCCTTCTCTTTCTTCATTCATTGTTTTGCTAGGTGACGAAATTAAAAAAAAATAATATCACTCATATAGTCTACTTGAAGCTTTTTAACTTTAAAGTTTATTGGTAATTTTGTTAATGTCTCTGGTGACGTCACTGTCTTCTTGGTAACTCTCTGCAAACGTCACGATACTTTACGGTTACCCTCTTTGCAAGTAGCAATGAAAAATCGATACACTCTTTGTGAACATACATTTTTTGGTATATCATAATCCGAACTATTCACTGTACAAGCGTACTTGCAAAGATTAACCTTGAATTAGTAACTTTTCCTGAGGGTTATCAAGAAGAGCTTGACGTCACATGGAACGTTAGTAAGGCTACCAATCACCTTTAAACACTGCATGGTGTATCGTTTGCCCTCCTACAAGTTAAAGAAAAAAAACAAACTAAATTTAACAATAGCAGTGTACACATTGAAAGACGTTTTGAAGGCCACGGCCCCCCCCCCCCCCTCCTTTGCAAATCCTGTAAATGTATTCATCAAAAGAATAAACAAAACTAAGTACAAGATGTGCACGTACGTTGGAACGTAGAAGAACACGCAGTACCACTTAATCTAATGTACACTCCGGTGAATCCAGAGGCTTTCCATTAATAAGGCGAAATTCACCAATGAGTTAATTACGTGGTCACGTGGCGAATAACTCAAGCATGTATAGAACTCGATGGCAGACTCCAGCCTTCCATGCTCTATCTTTGTACAACCCCTTTTATTTTTTATTTTTCCCTTCTTTATCGATTTTTTTCTTTTTTCTTTCTTTTTTCTCATGAAGAGTCAAGTCAGAGAATGCACAGAAAATGATTGACGAGATATTGCACTAATGTTACATGTATTGACGAGCGGGGGGGGGGGGGGTAAGTAAATGCACCAAGACTTAATGCACAAAATGATCGTATTTTATCCATTTTTTTTATTGGCGAATATGAGATGAAAACTACAAAACAGAGAAGTTCTACGAGGGCTGAGAAGATTGCATTAAGAGTTATCTCAGTATGCAAATGCGATCGATCCATGATCGACGCAGGGGAGAAAAAAAAATGCACATGATAAGTTTAACACGCTAAACTTTCAGCAAATTGATAGTTTCAAGGTGTGTGTGAAAAAAAAATTAAAGGCAATATAATATTCTATTTTAATCGACTTTGTAAACTAGAGAGGAAAAAAAGAAACACTTACTTTTTCGAAAATATGAAACGAGTTACTACAGAATCTTCAGCTTGTGAAAGAAGTAAATAGCTACACATGTTTTACTAATACCTGACAGAACAACTCACTCGCATGTTCACACACTCACACTCTTCTTCAATGTACCCTTTCTTTATTGCCACTGTACGCAACAGACCTCGATAATTGCTACGTTAAGTTATTATTTTTTCGTTTCACATGTTTTGGGTGGTTTTTTTTTTCTTTTTTCTTCTCTCCCTTTTATTTTGTTCTAACTGCCATACTTTTTGTGGATGCGTTTAATCCGTTCGATAATACGGAAACAGCTGGGTGTCTCCTTCGCTGCGCGATCATGTGCATCCATGAAGACGCATCTGATTGGGGACTAGCGAACATATGATCTCGTAGTATGAGGAGATCAGTGCATGTGTAGCTATACAACACTATACGCGAAGTTGCTGAATTTCTCAGCGTTCACTGCCTTGTCTCGTATTACACAACTGGGTTGCTGCTACTTTTTGCTTTTTTTTTTTCTATTATTACTTTTTTTTTTACATCACGTTACGGGAAGCAATTAAACCAGAGGTTTCATACATCATTCGCCATAGAATCATTGGCATTGGCCGGAAGAAAACTTAGGTCACTAGAGCGTGTATTAAGATAATTACAGTACCCTGTGTAACTTCACACTTGTAACTGGCTACACGCCTAGTAACCATATAGACTACTGAGTGGAAATAATGAGTAATGATTTTATACAGAAATTGTTTGGAAAATGCACTGTTTCACTGTTTTACATTAAAGTCAGTGGGTTTGTGTCATAGCTTAGTGTCCGATACAGGCAATAAATGGTTAAATTTATCTTTTTTCAGTTGAAATAATGTCCAAAGACAATTATCCCACAGAATCTATGTAACTTTCTTCCGAATGCCAAATCTACTACTTTGACACTTAGAAAAAAAAAGGGTCTGGGCCAATGAAAAGTATTGGATATTATTCGGTGGTTAATTTGTGTATGACGAAATCAAGAATGCAATTACGCAGCTGACCCCAAACAAAGCCCTCTAATCGTGGAGGCTCTACGGCACGCACAAAGCACCGCACGCGACTCGGCCGCGTATCGGCGGCCGCGGGGATTGTTTCTTTGTGTGCCACCTTCGGAGTGCTTACTTTAAATCAAAGTTACACCAGAGTGCATTTAATAGCTCAGGCAAACGGAAGAGCGAATTTCTCACACAAAGGGGAAGAAAAAAGAAAAAAGAAAAAAAACAAGAGACCGCTCCACGCAATACGGTGAGCCGTAAAGTAATTAGAATTGCCAAAAACGGGAAGAAACCACCTTCGTCACGGCAATTTTAAACTTGCCAAGGAAATCTGCCTCTTTAATGAAATTTTATTGTAGCTTTGATATGCATGGACAAAAGGAAAACGCCGAGGGAATTTCACGAAAAGTTGACCCAATTCTGTACTCCACTTATACAGAGAGAGAGAGAGAGAGAGAGAAGAATGCACGAAAAGGAGAGAAAACAGGATGAAAAGGAAGAACCAAAGCAGTGGCAGAAGAACACTGTTACAATGTTTCGTTTTATAGTTATTATGTGCTTCTGCATAATGAATCTATATGATTCATACGTTAATTCGCGACTTTTTTCTTCAGTGTTGAAAAAGTACACTTAGAAGAGGAATAAAAAAAAAGAAAAACCGGAATAGAATTAAAAAAGATAGTATACATACCAGTAATGGAAGTTCTTTTCATAGTGACAATGCCATTAGACATGTTCCTCATTCTCACAAAACCATAAAAAGGCAACAAAAAAGCAGTGAATATAAATAAGAAATGAGAAATATAAAGCCCATGAATGTAAATGACAAAAGCGAGGAATAAAGCCAATGCATGTAAATGACAAAAAGAAATGAAGACTTCCACTAGCTTCTCTTGTTAAAAATGCCCAAAAGCAAATCAAACACGGCCTTTTGGAATTGCTGGATATTCACAATGAGGCAATATATGACGTCAGCGATCTGTCACCCTCTCTGACAGAAATGTTTGATTAGCAGTTTGATGTTGATCAAAGTCTGCTAAGGCTTAACGGGCAATAAAGGAAAAGACAAAAGATGAGAACGAGAGAAATACGTGCAAAGAAATTTAACAATGTAGTTAGAGTGTAAATAAGGGGATAGCGAGAAATTATTATGTAGATGACTTTTGTTCTATGGATCGGTGTTTACATCTCTTAATAAACGCTCCAGTCATCTTCCTTTTTTTTCCCTTCGAATTCCCTCTGCAGGATACACACACAATCTCTCTTTTATTTTCTGTTTAATTGAATTGAAGTAAATAATTCATACTGCAGATTTTGATCAAACTATAAAAGAAAAACAAAACACGTCTTAAGGATTTACTATTAAATTTGATTAGATAATCACTTCATTCATTGATGCATTCGTTTTATTTTCACATAAGATGAATCTCGATAACTCACCTATACGAATGATTGTGTAAACAATGACCTGAATATTTTATTCGTTTTTTTTTCATGACTAGCAACTTTTCTTCTTCTTTTTTTGACTGTTACTTTTTTAATTACTCGTCCACATGAAACACATTTTACGCGAGATATGTTCTTGCAAATGTTAAAGTACATCAATTAGAACAAAACTGTGTATTCAGTAACAGTTCCTCTTTAATACGATTTGGTACAAAAAAGAGAAGAACAACAAAGAATCATTACTGTTTCTCTTCATTAATTAATTAATTAAAAATTAAGAATAATTGAATGAAGGACTCACTGAAAAGGCGAGATTCGTAATTTTATCGAATAAGTATTTTAATCCCTTTTTTTTTAAATATGAAAATAGCAGAGAAGCAGACAGACTTGTTCTTAAGCGAAATTAATCCTAGCAGTCGTATTAATCCCCGATGGATACCGGTTTTAAGATATTTTCGCAATCGACGTAACATAGTGTAATACTGACAGAATCCTTTTCGATTGCAGTGCTTTATGCTGCAACCAGAAAGCGCCCTTTCTCGTTTTTTTTTTTTTCTTGTGCTTTACCTTCGCAAAAGTTAAATTGGTTCTACCCCACAAAAAAATCTTCTCCTACCGACTGGTAAACTTAACAAATATCTGAATTTGACAGCTGATGACTATATCTATGAAACGTTCCTACTTCATGTTTTTTTTTTGTTTTTTTTTTCTGGTGTTAAACTAACTAAGATTATGTATCAAATTTTGTTGATTTTGTTCATTTGTTGAAATGGTAACGGTTGAAATTTGTTCTTATACCTATACATTTCTCAAGGTTTTAGCAATTAATATCCACTTCTTTCTTACATACAAATTAACTGTTTTCATACATCCGGCTGGTTGCAAATCACATCCCTCTACGTCATAGCAGCCTATTCAACAACCTGTTCATTTTTTTTTTTTTGCTTGACATATTGTGCGTTTTCGAGAGCCGTACAAAACCCCTAAGCTTCCGATCAAGGCGGTGTTTGAAGCCTAATGCCGTACATCTGAAGATTGAGAAATATGTGTAAATGATAACAAGAGGATCATAACTATCACGTGGAGACAAATGGCTTTCTTATTTGCTTCTTAGACACATTGATAATCTCTCCGACATTGAGAGCTTGAAAGATCAATCTGAGGTGAAGCAGCTTATCCTACTACGAAAAGAGAATTTGTTATTTAACGTTCCCATGCAGATATCTCGTTATGCTACGTTTGGAACAGAGAAATTAATGGGTTATTTTTCTAAGAAACAAAAAAACTTACCAAGTCGTTAATGAAACCTTAATCTTGTCCTTGATGTTAGCGCGCCACAGGATACTTCCTTTCTCCAGTTTAGGTCAGTAGCCAGTGATAGGGCGTGGACGTAACAGTCAGCGTACTAGGCACTCCTTGCAGTTCCAACTACTGTATCTTGTCGACGGCTCCCACCCAAAGTGCGGCCTCCGTATGCTAGCTCTTTCTTCTAATACATTCTGCAAACTCAATTTGCCTGAATTTTGTAATGCGGGAACTGTAGTCATTTCGGAGGCGCGCATGCGTGTGTAGGCAAAGGCCAAATTTTTTTGCATACAAATGAAATTTGGTCGATCGTTCGCGTGTTGAGGTACAGTGCGGTATCTGTCGTTGTTATTATATATCGTAGTAAGGCGGCCTGTAAAGCAAGCGACAGTTGTACGCATACGTCAGGAGTGTGCCATCGCGACTATGAAAGGCTATAATCATGAAACTTACAGAACAAAGACGACTTAGTTGATCAAAGACTCTCATTTTTAAGTACAATCTGGCCATACCCAGTGTATGCCTAGACACGTGTTCATGGGCGGCGCTTATCAAGGTAGCCTGCGATTTGACGAAGCCTGCCATATCTTCTTTGTATGCGTCTTTCGAATGACCACAAAGCTTGAGCTGCACACCTAACAAAGCCACAGCAATGACGTATAAGAAAATCTGGACATTTCACACAAAAGACTAGTCTTAACTTATAATCTTCGTCTACAAATCAATTAGGGAGCCACATCGAACAGATATGAAGTGTAGCTAAGACTAAGAACAAAAAAAAAAAAAAAACACGCAAATCCGACTACAGCACTGCACTCAACGAATGTGCACGGTTGAATATGACATCTCTCCCCGAAACGTCACACAGATTTTATGATTTTAATGGTATCAGGAGAAAATGTCTGTGAACCATTAAAAATGTAGAGAATCGACCACAAATTTCTGTTGGTTTGGATGCCACTGTTGGAATCCAGTTCAATTTAACATTGTTATGATTAAATACACAGAGTAAACATTTTATATTTTGTTCGATAAACTCATGTTTGTTTTTTTCTTGGCGGGGGGGGGGGGGGTAAGCAATCAAGGGAATACATATAAATCTATTACCTCTATTTGCGAACATTGGAGAAAGTGGCTGATGCGTTATTTTGCTTGTTGCATTCGTCTTAGAAGCGTATACACTGCCTTATCTTTGGAACTGTCGTGCACTCATTAATTGAATTTTTTTATCTCCTTGTGATGAGAATAGAAAGAATGATGTCATGATGATGTAATAAACATCATGTACACATAACAGATGATGGTTAGAAACATTCATGTTTCATTTAAATTGTTTTTAAACATGCCTTTCCATCCGTTTGCTCTGTAGCACAGTTCAAAGTTTTACTTTGCGTTGATTTTCACTTTTTTATTTGTGGTCTTTTTATTCTGGAATTGCATGTCTCCTATCGACATGACTGCTCTGGCAAAAAGGAAAAAAAAAAAAAGGAAAAGGAAGATAAAAAAAGAAAAAAGAAAAAACGATAAGTTGATGCTTGTCACCATAGCCCATCTTTGTTTGTGGACACTTAATATTGAAAAGAAAAATAGTCTGATGGACGAAATATTGAAATTAAATGAAATTTGTGCCTTTGAGGCTATTTTGCACTTTTTCATTTGCGCAACTGGTATCTTTGACGAGGCAGTCTCCTGCAGTCGTTTGTTATATAATATACGTAATCACCTCATATCCGTGAAAGTTGACATTATCGTGTGAGGTAGATGCACAATGGATCTGGGAAATTTCGCTATCAAAGAAAAGAATAAACTTTAACTCTTAATGTTCATTCGTGTATGTTTATGAAATGGCGTGTCTTTGCAGGAATTTTGAACAAATGTAACATTTTCGAAGGACCGCAAGAGTTCCAATTCCACGAATATAGCCTTCCCGAGTAACACACGTCTATTGGAAGGAATTCTGGTAAAGTAATTAAATCATACTTCGTGGTAACACATACATTTCTAGTTGGTGGTGGTGCTGTCAGACCATAGCTAAATCCAAACCATATTCGAAACAAATTTAAAAAAAAAACAAGCAAAAAACGTGCATCATACTTAAGGATAACTAGAAAGATGACTGGTCTGATTACAGAGTATTTAAAATAATCAGAAGCAATTCGTTTACGCACAGCACAACAACCACTCAAACACGAAATAACAGTTAGGCTATTTGTTGCAGGTGACAAAATACTGTGTGTAGCCAGACACCTCAGGTATGTTTGCGTTGTTTCAGTTGGGAACAAGGATATTAAAATGTTTTCAATTTCTCTAAAACAAGACGTTAATGTTCACACAGATTCGCTCTAAAGGTATAAGGAGCACTGGAAAACCGTGGCCGTTTATTCACTCATGACTTAATATTATAGTATGCACCATATCAGCAGCAAAGGCTATACAGAAAATATCGGCAGATTACGAAATGACGTCACATATAATACCGATGACAAATTATGAGCTGGCAATTTGATGAGAATATAGTCTGCGCTATTGACATTTAGATAACATGCATTGAGATAGTTTGTATTATGTACTTTGTTGTATTGTTTATCTCATTAGATGCATTGTATAATCAAAACATGTTACGGTAATTATAATCCATTTCCCCTCGAAATAAAGTCGCATCCGTTTAAACATTTACAAAACTCATGACGGCGTGGGCAAACATATTCAAATATACGCTCAAGTTAGTAAGTACAACATAACGGTGCTTTTACAAATCTGTGAGTCCACTCACTAGATTTAATAAAATGCAAAATTAGACTTAAAACAGCCTTTTTGGTACCAATTGAAGGATCAAAATAATTAAAATGACTGGAGAATGAGTCACACGTCAGTCATGTAATGTCACAGTGGGTTTCTTTTCTCATGAACATTATTACATTGAAAGAACTTACGAAATGAGAAAACTGTAACATCGTTGGCTCAAATCCATGAGATATTACAGAATATCTAGTTAAATTTCTGACAGACAAACTGTAACGATGTCAAAAAACCGGGCTCTCTATTTTATCTATGTACTGTAAATAATATGTTATATTTCACTATTATAGAAAGTGAGTCTTAGAATTTTCTGAGACGCGGTTTTCTTGTCACACATCGTATATTGTATTTAGAACGCTACTATATCCAAGCAAAAAAAGTTGACAATGAGAACAAAGAAATTAAAACGGAGCAACGACCACAAACGGAAACGACGACGTGTGTCACGTGACAAGAAAATCTGTGTACCCATTGTACTTGCGCAATCACGTGATACAATCAATTGGGACACTACATGCAGGTTACCTTCAATAGCAAATAGAGCTTATGAGAAGATAATTCCTTCTTCAGAACTTCAGAGATTTTCTTCCCTTTTTTTGAGGAAAGAAGAGATTTGGTGGTTATGAGATGTATAATTAGATTTTTCGAGCGTCGTTTATTAGATGCAAATGCCATTCAGAATATTAATGATTTCATTTTATTGCAAAAAAAAAAGAGAGGTTTATCTGCATTATACCTCAACCAGTTTAAATCTATTGAAATCATTACAATACCAATCGGTCTCAGTGTAAAGAATAGTGATTTGTTAAAAGTGAAAGAAGAAAGAAAAGCCACAGTAGTGACGTAACAGTATCAACAACGTAAAACGACGGTAAGTCTAACCGTTTACACAGTCTGTGATATCGCATCAACATGAGCAAACAATCGTGAGGCAATGAGATAAAAAAAATCAAAGTTCAAGTGTCGAGCACATTATTCGTTCAGTCACGATGAAGTCAGTTTTTGTAGTGTTGTACCTCTTATTGTCAACGATATCATAAACTTAGATACTCCTATGGCTATCACAATTTGACTTTAAGACAAGTTCAGTTGCTTGTTGACTGAGAGCATAGTTGCTTTAAGATATTCTGATAGCGGAAGGCAGATTTGTTTCTAATCGTAGGTAGGCTCAAATTGTGATGAGCTAAGTCTTCAAGATTATGTTAGGGGTCTTACTGAAAATATTAGAAGCTTGGAAAATAATATCTCATGGCATTTTGGCTATTTGCAGGTATTTTGCAACTAGTTTAATAGCATTCATTTCGTTTATTGAATATCAACTAAAGTCCCAGTCTGAGCTTGTCAGCGAATTTGAAAAGCCAAAAAAAAAAAAAAAGGGTGTTGTCACATGTTCCCAGATAAAAACGTAACCAGTAGCATGATATTCGGACAAAAACTTTAAAGGTGTGTGAAATAGTAACTTAGGAAGAATGTCGTGTAAGTCCCTCCCCGTTCGCAAGCCAGCTTTGCAATTTCACTCTGTAATTGAAATATTTTTATTTCGGAAGGAAATTACTCTAAAATGAGTTCGAAGAAGGAACCCTGAGCATGTTAGAAGTTTCTCAATTGTGTTGGAATTTATATACTTAGTTTTAGTTCGACCATTATTATTTTTGTATTTCTTTATACAAGCCCCCACCTGGAACTTCAAAGGTGCATTTTTTTTTGCCACGATTGGTTCTTGATGCAATAGCATACCTTTTTGCACAACCATTATAAACATTACGTGTATAGTTTTCTTTTGTGTGGTTTCATCCTCTGGTATGTGATAGTGTGTACGAATAGCGCGAAGTCAGAAACTTATACAATCCATCACAGGATACGTGGTTAAACCAGACTTGCTTACATAATAATCGAGGACAATTTACGGTTCTTATAATATCAATAGCTTCTTCAAAAGGCAAAACGTCTTAACTCCCAAGTTGGACCTGTCACATTTATGCAATAACCGCTGCAATTAAATGTGGTAAACATTGCCTTCAAATTCACTCACAGAAAAGAAAGATGTTAAATACACACTGGTTTATCTAGGTGCCTAATATATTACAATATTGTCACACTGTAAACACGAAAGAGATTGTGACATACGGGTACTTTGGTGAAACACACGGAGTCAGATATACAACATACAGTATTACGCACTGCGGACAGCAATAAGTGGGCCGGGGGAGGGATTCTTCTACACAGCATCACTTTTATTCTAATTTTGAGGTCACCTGATGTCAGTTGGATTAATACAAGCAATGGGGAACATGCCAATTGATATTAATCAGTCTATAGGCCGCCATGTCAACGTTTTTTTTTTTTTTTTGTCTCAGTATTCGACAGTATCAACAATTCTGTGTTTGCTATACACATTAGATAACGTTAAGATATTTTTACCCGAGAGACTGTGGATACTATATACATAAGAAGGGGTATCAACTTCAACGTGAAAATCACGTGATGCACAACGGTAAGATCGTATCCGGAACAAATCTGAATCAGAACTCGAAAAACTGGAATTACAGAAGCACCTTTTCCCGTTTTCTTCCCCCCCCCCCCTCCCCCCTCTCTCTCTCTTACTTTTGTACAGTATTTACAACTAACACGAAAGAGATTATCAACGTAAGGAAATTGTCATTATTTAACCACAGGAGCATGGTCAGCAACGGAATGTATTATGAATCGATGTTTCTCTTTTCTTTACCACTCATCAGGTTTGGAACAAAAAAGCTGTCTTATTTTGCCATTTAATAATAAACATACAGGCAGTTTGCAACTACGATCATTGTACAACATTTTATATTTCAGCAGTTTCGAAGTCAAAATGGGCTTCTTAATTTTGTTGTTTATTGTCGTGATTATGTAACTACTCCCACAAAGTGAAAAACAAAATAGTGTTTTTTCTTTCTCTTTAAAACAGCAACGCCGTGCAATTACGCGATTTTGTTTAGAGGAAAATTGGTTACACGTTAAACACTGAAACCAAACAAAGACAAAGAAAAAGGAAACGTAACAAGGTTTTTAAAGATCACACTATAGCATCTGGGTGGAAAATTTCATGTACATATAGTAACATTAAAGTAGCACAATATCTTGCTTCGGTAAGGGTATTATGAATATCTTCAACATATCACAACAGTATAATTAATTCTTACAGGAATAATAAAGTGACATGTGCAAAACACGTCTTCATGCCCGTTTAAGACCCTGTATTTTGATATGCATAAAGGCCAACTGCCACTACATAAATAAACGATATAGGCCTACGTAAAAATATTGTGGATGGACGTATATAAAAGTCAATTACATCACTGGCCAGGGTATTACAAAAATATCACGACCATAGCTTGACCACAACATCGTCTCTTTCTAATTAACTTCTAAACTTCACAAGTAAATTAATGCAAATTACGATTATTAAACACCAATAGTTACAATTACTGATGAATTTAAATTGTGTAACAACCAGTGAATTAATTACTGTCGATAAACCCAATGAGAGACATGTATTACTGAAATGCAATATTAAATTTTCATTGAAGTGTACTCTTCGCTCACGTCAGAATTGAAAATATAGTAACCAAAATTTCCCCGGCGTTAAAGCATATGAAGCCATTCAAAAGGCAGTAATTTCATGGTAAGGAAGCAACATCGAACAGAAATTTATTTATTGGCACTGAGCATTAAACTACTCCACATCATGACAACATAACAGTTAACAAAATGTACTTGATTCCGCTGAGCATCCAAATCCTCGTCGCCGAGGTAAAAATACAAATGTTGATGTCACCGGACATCTTACTCCTCCGGTAACTTTAATTTATACTTTTCCAATCCTTCCACCACACACACACATACGGACACACACGCATACACACTCAACATGTCCAAAGCATCAACGCTACCCGAAGCTACCCGAAGCTGTTAAAAGCTACCCGGATTTTAATGTTGTTGCATGAGATGAGATGCCCTACTTAATTAGATTACAGAAAAAATTGTAATATTCATGTAATCATGTATGGAAGTATTACAAAAAAGTTTGTCAGTCTTTGACCTCCCCGTGTTACCCTCAGGCATGCAAGATGATGAGACTAATCTTAATGACGTAGGTCCTAATTTGCATATAAAACGCTATGTGATTGTAACTGAGTCAATATTTCACGAGAAAAATAAAAAAGAAACTTACTATCAATGGTGTTCTGTAACTAATACGACAAACTAAAATCCTAAATATGGTAGCGTTTGTTCAAATTACTCCCTTTCCTTTTTGCCCCTTTCCTGGTAGCTTACACTGTAAAAATGTCTGTTACTTCACAGAAAAAACCAAGAAATAAATACGGATTACAGAAATTGTCTGGAAACTAATTGCCAGAACATTTCTGTATTCCTCTTATATTTCTTTAATTTTCTGTAAATTTACAGTTTACAAATAATTGATTAACATTTTTAACAGAGTATGTGCCATTTTCAATTACGGTAATATTTGGCTGCCAACTTTACATTTGATCTAACAATTCTGAAGACTGACAGTGTAAGTAAAGATTTGCCTCTGAGGGTAGCATATACTAATTGCAATAGACCATATATGACACACAATCGTGTAGACTTAATATGATACAACATGTCCGAAACATGTGATTTATATGAATAACCACATAAAACTTCACTATGGAGATACATGCTATGTATGGATGTGTGTAGTCTTTTCATACACTTTACGAAAAAAAAACTACAACATTACATCTAAACAGAATCTGATAAGCACATTCCGATAAAACGTTATGAAATATGAGTACATGCAAAACACTACGATACAACACTGTACGTATACAAGTAAATATATTTTTAAAACTCAAATCGCATTAATGCAGCAGCGGTAGAAACGATTCCCAGAAGTATGCCTGAAATATCAACAATCAAAGGGGGGAAAAATATCAGATTTTATTTATTTACTTATTCTCTTCTCTCGCTCTCTTTCTGACGAGGAGTGAACCTGCATCATGGAGAGAGATGAGTAGAAATGATATGACCAGCACAAGAAAGACTGTAATGTAGAAGAGCCAATCATAAATTCCATAAATAGTCATAACAGTCACAAAAAATATTTGTAAGGAAGAAAAATATATGCAAAAAAAAAAAAAAAATACTGGCGACAGCGGCTTGTAGAAATGTAAACATGGCTCGGAAGAAATTGGATACTGGCTGTAGAAATGACACTTACTCCTTGAATATACCCTTAAAAGGAATCAAATATTTGTAAAAAATGTTATCACAATTGTAATTAGAACGTGATGAAGAAAACAATGATGTTAATGTTTCAGAGTCATGTGAAATTACCTCCAGAGTGGCTGATGACCCAAAAAATGGTCACCGTATTTCCTTAATCGATTACAGATTTTAACAGATCTCAGTCACATATATCTGCAGCAAACACTATCAAAAACGAAACAAAACGTTACATACCTTGCAATTTTTATTGTACACAATAACAAAAAATACTAATAATAATCATAAAAATAGACGTATTGTTTGCAATGAGATTATTATAAAGTAGAAAAATCTGTTAACGTTTTCTCCAGAAACTGTTTTACTGTTTTTATACAAGGTGGCTGAATTTCATGGCGTGGACTCTGACGTCATACGAAAAGGTTAGATATCTTCTTTTATTATTTTCTCTTGCCGATTATTTTAATTTCTATCATGCGTACAAATGGATTGGATAATTAAATTAATTTCAATATTGTTCCTTTGGATTATAAATTACACACACAAGGCAATTACGTACAAGGCACGTCGACTGGATATCATTTTCTTAAGTTTTATCTCATTTAAGATCTTAACTAAAACCGACACGGACTATCAAAGTTTTAAAGCAACATTTCATCAGAAAATGTCAGTGATCTGTTCCCTGTCACAAAAGGTTTAATTTTTACCGCATTTCTATAGTTAATGTAATAAACCGAGGCAGCCATAAAATAACTCATAGGTGCAACTCATCTGTTAAGTTTTTTTTACGTTCTTATAAGTTCTTTAAGTTTCTTTAAGTTTTTATCATCCATTCGAGGAGATCTTGACGACTTTGTCCAAAGTTTGTCACTCAGAAATAAAAAAATAAGTTCATACCTTTCACACTTTCGACTTGGATCGTTTTTACACTGTAATATATGGCTACAGACGAAAAATAGTAACGGAACGGTCATCAGAAATGGCCTACATCACACGTAATGACTTGAACAGGAGTAGCACTGGATGCGTATGTATTTATAGCTGTGAGAACGTAAAAATATTATCAGCATCGATTAGACTTAAAAAATGATGACATTGCTACCAGGGCAATACTCAAAAAGAAAGAAAGAACCCCTTGCTCTGGAGATTAACATAATCTTATCAACCATGGACAAACTGTTTTACATACGGAGCTAAATTTTCCAACAGTTGGCTTATGAAATTGTCTTACACAATATCATGGACGACTTATCTGTTTTTAATTTTGGAAAAAATGAAGTTTACTCCAGTTATTATTTACATCATTTCTTGTTTTTGTTTTTTCTCGTAGTGCTTGAAATGCACATCAATACTTAAGAGCTCTGTAATAGTTCCACTCCAGTCCGATTGTAGAAGAGAAAGTTTCACTTCCAGGAGTTTTCAAAACAACGTGTTTGCCACAATGGAACCCCACAGAGAATGAACGGTGCTATACATAAATTTGGAACATTATAACTCAACAAGCTTTTAATATTCAGTTTAGTACCTACATTCCCCAACTGCCATCGTGCAAAAGTGGCAGGGAGTCACTCTTGTCTTGATCGAAACTTTCCGTAAATGTAAGAATCCTAATTATAGCCACACTGAGCCTTACGCATAGCCCCGTCATGGTTTAATCTGTACATCCATTCACGTGTGATCTTGCATTTACGGTATATGTTATTCCGTGAAATACGAAAAAAAAAAAAAATCAGGGAAAACTACAAATAATAAAACACTGATTGTAGCAAGAAATATATCATAAAAGGATTTTAGGCTATGATGTGGAAACACAGTGATTTTAGACTATGATGTGGAAAAACAGTGTTTTTAGACTATGATGTGGAAACACAGTGTTTTTAGGCTATAGTGTGAAAACACAGTGATATTATGCTATGATGTGGAAACACAGTGATTTTTAGGCTATGATGTGGAAACAGTGATTTTAAGCTATGATGTGGAAACACAGTGATTTAAGGCTATGACGTGGAAACACAGCTTTTTAAGACTATGATGTGGAAACACAGTGATTTTAGACTATGATTTGGAAACACAGTATTTGTACGCTATGATGTGGAAACACAGTGATTTAGGCTATGTCTTCTTTATGAGGGATGGTGACGACAAATCTAGCTAACAATAACGGAAATTTTGTACCTCGCTAGAGGATAAGTTCTCTGCTCTGACTTTTGTTGCCACTACATATTGTTAGCAGACACTTTAAGCTATACCGGATATCGGCACAAGGTTATACCTTTAGTTCATTTATATTTAATGGACACTCTATTAAGTATTTCATACTTAATCTTATGTCAAAGCATGCATGTTGCACGCCTGACACACACTTGTAGGAGTGGAATGTATGATGAAAGTTACGAAGATGTTTCAATAAAACTCCCAATGACTACTTCTCTTAAAAGGTCAAATGATGGGAAGATAGACCAGAAGATGTTTCAATAAGAGAAGGATCATAATACTCTTACACTCCTACAGTCAGATGATCCGTGGAAGAAGATTCCTATCCCACCACTTAGCTTTCCTTTTATTTGACATCGCTCGGGTAAAAAAAAATACAATAAAATTATTCAATGTACGAGCTGTACGGGGCCGTAAGGTGTGTTCCCTAGGGTACTTCACATGACGTATATATTGCTTCTTACAATAGGTATATATTCATGCCGTTACCCACTGGCGACCTGGAATTGCATTAAGAGGATGGCATAGCTTTTCATTTATTTCTTGTGGACTCGCCTTTCAAGTACAGCTTCCGTTCTCGGCTCATTAGTATGCAGGTAATGTGTTAGAGCCGGCTGAAAACCCCCGAGGATGAATGGAAACTTGGCATAAAAACTTGAACGTATACATAATGCAATCAAGACGAAGAGAAGATAAAACCGCCAGCAATAAGATGAAAAAACCCAAAAGGATGCCCCTAATGCATTAACTCTACACTACCTATAACAAGAGACTACAAAGCGTGCTCGTGGGAGGATGGAACGAAGGAGGAGTCGGGGAAAGAAGACTATTATTGATTCAACACTGAGATAAAATTCTCTTTTAAGCGACACTCCATTTATTTCAAACTCATTCCAACTTAAAACAAAGTTACTGATTCATTCTCTACTTGAAGTTTGTGAGCCAGACGCCATTTTGTTTTTTACTTATTTTTTTGGCATGCAAGTGACTTTTCATCGACAAGAGTCTGGCTGACTTTCACGTGAGAATGAATATACTTGGTGTCATCAACGTTACGTTACTGCACTAACACAGGAAAGCTCTTAAAGCAATCAGTCTCACATTTTGGCCATGAAGTCGATCCCTTCTCTGACAACGAAACTACTGCTCTTATTAGCTCTATTGGAGCGTGCTCACTGTACACAAACGAGTTCGCCCATCTTCACTAGGCAACGACGTAAACAAAGAGAAATTTATTTGAAATGGTCATCCTCTTTGAAAAAAAAACTAAAAACTACAGTCTTTATCTCTACCAAGATAAAAGTTACTCATTGCTCAAAGTTAGATACATTAATGCCACTTTTTTTAGGAAAAGAGAGGCAATATTCTCAAATTCCACACAATCATTAGCCATCTCACGTGTCGTACTAACCATCAGATTCTTTTTTTTTTGCTTTTTCATCCTTACATGCATGCCCTTGACTTAGATAAGTCTCCGCTTTTTTTTCACAAAACCCGCTATACGTCGTTATGTCTCTGCAGCGGGAATCCCAATCAACTAATGGCGCATAGCACTAAAATATATAGCACGCTATGCCCCATGTACGTCAGCAATAAGGAAATGAGTTCTACCAGAATATAAATCTAGATCACGTCGCGGAGAAATATCACGGGTCTGCAAGACACTATTTTTTTCGTCTAAAAGGTGACAAAGGGACACGGCGTAAACATATGAACAAAAAAATGATGAAGGGAAAATGTTTTCTTTTGTTGTTTTAAGGTTTTTGTCAGGGATTTATTTCAGTACTTACACTGCAGTTATCTCCTTAATGGCTACCCTTTTCGATATGCATATGTGTACCGTGTGTGTGATGTAAAATATTTTGGTCAGAGACGCACATAAGGTGGTTTTGGAAGCAAAACAGAGACAACACAACAAAACTATGACCCTAGCCGGGTTAGTTATAACACCACTGAGACTTTCATCGTAGACTTTAAATGTGGAACTGAAAAGGTTCCATGCATAGTGACGTACAGTTAGCAGGAATCTGAAGTGGAATCTATCTAATGCAGATGTAAATTTGATAGATAACATTACCCGGGTGAACTATTGATGAAAAGGGAAAGGAAGTGTAAAGGACTTGAACAGTAATGTTTTGCAAACCAAAAGTCTAATGTACCTTGTGTATATATATCATAAGGTAATAACCCTAGCACAGCCAGACTTCTCAAAGTTGAACATTGATGTGAATGCTGTTGATGATATTGCTAATGATGCTACGGATGAAGATGATGATGGTGATGATGATGCTAAAGATGATAATGATGAGAATGCTGCTGTTGATGATAATTCTAATAATGCTGATGGCTTTTACCATGAATATATGTTTATGATAACGCTGCTGATGATGATGATGAAGATCATGACACTAATGATAATGATGTTGAGGAAGGTTATGCTAACAACAGTGATGATGATCTCGATGATGTTGGTGCTGATATTGATGGCACTGCTGTTGATGAAAGTGCTAATGATGCTAATGATGAAAATGATGATAATGATGATGATGATGATAATAATGACGATGGGAATGGTACTGTTGATGATAATGCTAATGATGATAATGATGAAGATGATAATGATGATGTTGATAATAATGTTAATGATGATAAAGGTGAAGGTGTTTAGGTTGATGAAGAAGGCATACACTCTCACAGACACCAATTACATGGTGAAGACGATTATGACGGTGATGATAGTGATACAAATAATGATGATGATCACGTTAATGATGTTGGTGAAGACGGTGCTGCTGCTACTGATAATGATGAAGATGGAGATGCTTATGACGATGGTAATGATGATGTGTAGGAGGCAGCATAATGATCATTGGTAATGCCTATGGCATGATGATCGTTACGTTGATGACGATGATGATGATGATAATAGTGATGATGAAGACGAAGATACTGACAATGATGTTGGTTGGTCGCTAGATTCTCGCTAAGTTACCGTTGCCTATCACTTTTTGCGACATGTAACGTGTAGATGCAGAGTTGTCGATATGCTCCCTAGTATAGATCGACTACTGTTTTACTTTTCATTTGAGTAGCCATCACAGAACATTAAGGCAATACACGAATATGTGTAGATGTATATACATATAGTTACAGTAGGAATGGTGCATCCCGAAACGAAAAGTGAACATCGCACTCCCTCTCGACAAGTGGCTTCTTCTTCTCTCTGTTTGAAACCTCAACATTTGTCGTGTTCTTGTTTTCAGTATAGTACCCTTAACCCACGCTCTTCCTATTTGAAATAACGCTGGACTAAATCTCTCTTCCTCTGTAAAATTTTTCGCGCCTTCGTTATTGCCGATGACCCGATCATTGTACGCTGTATGACGCAGCCACTTCTACTGGCCTGCCGAATCTGGTGACGCGAAATCGTCAGACCATAATTTTAATTAACCCGCATGTAAAGTCAAAATACAGCTCAGTAGATGAAACCTGTCCCACGGGTATTAAAGGGATGAGTGATTCCCCTCCGGTTTATAACTACCATATAGTCATCCCACGTGATGAAAAACTTACTCAAGTCTGTATGTCACTCAATTTTTTTCATTATTTTTAGATCGCTTTGGTTTAAATTTAGCCTATATAGTAACTCACTAAACTACGCAAATTTTGGGGAGATATCAAGGACTAAGGAGTATTTTCCATTACTGTCACTTGAAGTAGTAAAAGTTGCAGGGAATACTGGATGCACGTCAACGTAATTCTAATATTTACGTTTAAGTATGACACAAGGATGTGGCTACGCATTTCCGTACGTTTCAAGAACAAAAAATATAATCGTACAAATGAAACTAAAAATGGACATGAGATAGGTAAAGCAAAAAGATAGACAGATAGACAGATAGACAGATCGATAGATCGATAGATAGATGTCGAATTCTGTCGAAGTTTTAATTGACCATTTATTACAGTGATTTGTTGTCGTGGTAACCTCCGACACAACTTAAATGACTTTGTATTTGAAAACCCGTTGCTACTCCCCCTACAGCTTCACTTGTAAAGACTCTACATTCACTTTTTTTATTTTTATCTGACAAAGTGATGAAATCCATAGCAAAGCAGAGGTGGTGTGAACATGGAGCAACCTCCCCAAGATGGAATTACGGCTCATTTACATGACGAGTAGACGAAGCCAGGCCTTATCGTTTATGGGGTCCTCTACAAGGTTTCTCTGATAGATAACTGCATTACAAGTCGTTGAAATTTTTCAACCAATACACACATATGTGTGTAAGTATATATATGTATCTATATAATATGTATCTATGATATATATATATATATATGTATAGCAGGTTGGATTTAAGTTTCATCAACATCCCACCCACCTACCCACCCCCCATCATGAATTTCATCTATTTTTTTTAATTTCATCATGAAATTCATCTAGACGGGTCCAAAGAATGTTTGTTCCCCGAACAAGATTATCTGTTGTGTGCTTAAGTTTAATACTCGGTAAGTGGACTAGGGTTCTAATGTCATTGTGTGATTTGTTCTGTACTCGTTTATCTCATTTACCCTGCAATTCGATAAAGCTACAGTGTGATTTTTTTTTATTTGCAGTACACCCCGCATTAAAGACCTGATTTCCCTTTTTCTTTATCTTTGAAATGCATTTTGTAATCATTCTTATGGTCATAGTCAATTAAGTTATAATCACCTTCACTGAGTATTTGCTTCTTACACTTTTTGATCTTATTCACTGATAGCCAACAAGTATCCTCTTGTGGTCATTCTGAAGTGTTTTCGCAGCTCCTCTTTTGATCATTATAGATAATGTAATTCCGAGTCCTTTCGCACGGCCTTTCGTTTTTTGGGCCTCTCATGGTTTGGCAGATGTCACCATTTTCTGTATTACTCACTTTTAGCGCTTGTCTGTCAATATATCGCCGTATTCCAACCTGCATGCGGTTTGTTTCCCAACAATTGGTAACTACATCACTCAAGCAATTTCTCCTCTTTTTTTTCTTTCGGGGGCAGCTGATTCATCAAGCCTTTTACAAGCGCTCGTATCTTTCCTCATTTTAGGAGGCGTCGTTTACGAGGTTCCATGTTGAGTGCCCATAAATTCAAAAGTACTAGTCTCTTGTGTAACTTCATGAAAACATATCTCCTTCCTTCAAAAGATATCTTCAAACCTTCGGTGACAGTTTGGGAGGCTAAATACCCCCTTTTTTTCGGTGAGAATACATGCAACATTAAGTCGAGGTTTTTAAGTGTTTTCCCTGCAGAAGAGAGTTTAATGACAACGATACACGTCTTACCAAAACCGGCGTAAACATGAAGACGGCACGCATTCAATACTGGGTGCTTTCTCTCTAACTGTTAGTCACCCGCTTTTAGAACTGATAACGAACTGTGCTGCTTACATTCGGCCATGGAAAGATGGAAAGATGTTTGGAAACTGAAGTTTTTTGTTGTTAGTCTTTCATTTTTTTTGTTTGTGAAGAACATCGTCAAATTGTAAATTGTATGAAAGCAATTGGCAATTGTTATTTGCCCATCTTCGGCATTGTCCTGTTGAGTTGATGACTCACTGCGTTACATAATTCGTTCATGTCCATAACCTTTTCCATTTCTGGCAAAATATGCGAGTAGATGTCGCCTTCATGTGTGATATTCACAATATCCCATTCGGAAGGCAATTTTTCCAAACTATATCAAAAGCACCTTTCCGAATTTCGTCGTGTATGAGAAATTCGTGAGCAGACTACGACTCGCAATGTTTATTCGAGGTTGAAGTTTGCCAAGACATTTGCACGGATAGGTTTTCATGTAGCTCTTTTGCTATGACGCTGTCACTGAATATGGCAAATTGCGAGGTTCTTTAAAGGGACATTTCTATGGACGATATTATCGTTCATAGGGGGTCGCTCTTTAAGCCGTAGAGTGACGTACGACAAAGAGACAATCAAGCGCAAGACTCATTCATCAAACGGCCTTAATCAATGATTGCTTCCAGGAACGATTCCTTTGAAGTTCTTTTCAGATATTCACTTACCAGAGAGAGAGAGAGAGAGAGAGAAAAAATATTCGCCAGAAAATGATACACTGGTAGTTTTTCTTCTTTTTTAATCTTTCTTCTTCTTTTTTTTTTTCTAAGCTGATGGTACATGCAGACTCAGATTAGTGATTACGCGGGTTAAGGTGGTTGCGATTTAAAGTGGAATAAGTTTGAAATATGAAAGAGCTACATGGAAGTAAACAATGAATCTAACGTAAACATTTCCGAATCAATAATTTGGAAGGATTCTTCTCCTTGATAGGTTGTCAGAGTAATGGATGGATCTACTTATCATTGGAATCATTATTTTTTTTTCTGTTTTTGCTAATTTTGACATCTATTAGACTGACTTTGACAGGTCACAAACGGAGAATAGACACCTACTGTAAATAATCTACCAAAAAAATTTAACTTTTTTTTATAAAAAAAGGTGATTTATGAGTCTTAATGGTCAATGCCGAACAAAACGCCTTATTTATATTTTATGGATTACGGTTACACTCTCCATCCACAGACTGAGTTTGAAATTTTCCAAAGAGAGATCTGCCGCGTTCTCCCCGATTTATGTTGTTTCCTGTTGCTAATGTCGGCATATTCTTACCATATTTGTGTTTGTGTTATATTAATCTTTAAAATTAGTTTTAATCACATTAGCCATTCTATGGGGTCTTTTTTAAATACAGTTGTAAAAAGAAAATACTTCTAAAGACTATGAAGGAAAGAAAAAGAAGGATGAAAAAAATTATTCATAGTTGTATTAGACCAACTTACCGTGTACATGATCTCTGACCAGTTGTCAGACAGTGTGTAGTCTTGCATATTTCTCTTTGCACAAAACATTACGCAAGTAAGGACAAACAGAAAAGATAAAAATATTTGCTCAAAAATCCAGTGACACACCTAGTTGCGGAAAGTAAAAACGAATACACCGAGAACATTGCCTTTGGTGACAGATTTTAGTTTTCAAAAGGATAGGTAGCCTAAAACGCTATGTTCATGAGAATTGTGAAGTTTTGCACCTCAAAAAGGTGTCTGTTACTTGTTAGTTACTAGATTGGTGTATTTTCTACCGTTTACATTTCACAAAATATCGATTTACACAGACACTGTACTGCTGTCTGTACTCTGCTTCCTATCCACAGTCCTGTCACCGCAGAATGTGACATTAGTGACAGTGCGTGACAGTAGTCCATGAAGTGTTACGGTCTATATCTTTGAAATATTCTCTTTTCAAACATATATTTTGAATTCTTCACAAATTTTGGTATACATATTGCGGGATTAATTTCACGGCAATAACATGCTTACTTTGTTATGTTGACTGAGTGTTCTGCAGGCTTCTCAATCATCCCTTTTCCATACACTTACGCGTACCGTTTATAGTTCACAATAACTGTGGCTTTAATGAAAAAGGGGGAGAAAAATCTAAATCCTGACAAAAAAACTGATATACTAGGCGGATAAGAAAATGAATCTCCTTAGCCAACATTGTCCTGCACTGCAGAAAGGCCCGCGAGCTCCTTAATAAGATCTCGCTTAATTGAATCGCCCCCAGTTGTCAAAACACTGCGCCCGAAATGGAATTTCCTTCCGTTGACTAATGAATTGAATGTCGAACCGAGAATACTTCAGGCGGGAATAAGAATAATAGGCTAACAATACCCACCAAATTCTGCATACTGATGAGATGGCGTTTAATTAAAGACCCTCAATTAATTGCTCTTAAATTAAAAGTATTAATGTGACCACGTAATATCTTTACTAGAAGGTCGCACATTATGGCCAATGGCAGATCGTGCATGCGTGCGTGTTTGTGCGCTATCTCCAATTGGTTGGGTCCGTTGACCAAAGATCTCCAACAAGAGTGTGATTTTGAGATCAGATCAATATAATCATGTTACACAAAGTAATAAAAACAACACTGAGGGAGCCATTTTTTTCTGGTGAATATTCACAGTGATATCAAAGGTCATCGTCTCACAATCCATCTTGTACCAAAATTTTCAATATTGAAATGCATGGAATTTTCTCTAAACCCTGGATCGCACCTTAGGTCAACAGTTCCATTGACTTACGTACCTACATACCAAAAGGTCGAATATTCACATTGTACATCACGTAACGGAAAATTATGCTCAGAAATGGTACCTGAAAACGTTAGGTTGACGACAAAATGTTGACCTAAGATCCACTGTTGCCCTAATGTACGCTGTTGCCAAATATATGTATAACTATATATAACTATATAACTAACTATAACTATAACTAACTATAACTATATATATAACTATATATATATATTCGATTTTTGCCGTTTCCTTCATGTGTTTGCGATCATGATACTCCACTATTATTAATTGCTTTGCAGTTGTGTCTTTGCAAACTTGTATTCAATCGTCTTTTCAAGGTAAACCTTAATTTCTTTTTTTTTATTAATTCGAAATGTAAACTTGAAGTCATCGACACTGCGTGTCTCGAGCCTGAGGTAGCCCATCATCCAGGGACCAAATATCGCCTTATCGTTAAAATCCTAGAATGGAAATGATTAAAAACGGGTTTCAGTTACTTACGAATCAAATTTCTAGATAAAGATGATGTGGTGTTGGGTTCTGAATTTGCAATAGGCTGCAAATGATAAAGCGTCTTAAAAAAATTACATCAGTTTTATCTTTTCCATTTTCGTTTAGCTATGAACTTGTCTTGCAAATCATTTGTGGTACATAAGTCTAAATGGCCCAATGAATATTCATCACAGCAGGTCTGTTAAACGTTTTCATACATTCTGACATAATTTGCTGAAATTGTCAAGTTAATGGGTTTTCAAGGTATATAAGTTACCACCTTACACATACATCAGTCTGTTTGATTCAATCATAGCAAACTGATGTATCCACACTTCTGTGAAGTATTCAAACGCTGTTAAAATCTAAACTGTTTTTCTTGGCATTCTAATTTCGCTGAGAACCTCAAGTTAATTATGTTTTGATTTCTTCCTCTGGCTAAATTGAGCAAAGTGCAATAACATGTGCGTTTATACCATTACCTAAAATGTAGGTGCTGGTAAAGCATGATCAGGATTTAGAAAGCCACAGGAACGATTTGATAATGATGACTCCGTCAAAATCTGCTCACTACCCCACAATAAGAGCGTCATTGTAAAATTTCTGTTTCTAAGGGGGTTATCTAAAAATTCCTGGATCAAAAGATCAGACTACAAATACTGTTTTGTAGCGAAAAGTGAGAAAAAGAGAGGCAGAAAATATTATTTGGTTCAATCCTCCCTTTAGTGAGCATGTTAAGACCAACCTTGGAAAAGCTTTCTTCAAAATTATCGATGAGGAATTCCAGCAACTCACAAATTAATTACATGAAATAATCAATAGAAACAATTAATGTTAAACTTAGTTATAGCTATATGCCTAACATTAAAAGCATAATTGACTCCCAGAACAAACGCATCACTAGCACACCAAAAGAAGACCAAAAGAAGAACAAAAGCAACGCAACTGCAGGGACAAAGAGCAATGTTTTATATATATATATATATATATATATATATATATATATATATATATATATATATATATATATATATATATATATATATATATATATATATATATATATATATATATATATATATATATATATATATATATATATATATATATATATATATATATATATACACCACCATATATATTTTTTGTTATGCCAGTGGTATACTGTACAATACTATCAATACTATACTATACGCATTACAGAACTACGTGGCTCTATACACACACTATAGCAGTGGTTAACGCGCTGTCTTTCTTTTTCTGCCATAAGAAAGTGGCTTCTGCATATATTGACAGACTATCGTGATGGAAGAGATATACCATCTTGTCAAACGATTCTTACTCACAACTTCCGTAATTCACTAGTATTTTAGAATACTTCAACCCGTCAGCCAAGCAACTTCTCTTAGTTGTCATGATGGATGGTAAGATCACTGTTCTATCATACAGAGGTATCCTTGCAGTCCACTTCGCTTTAATTAAGACGGATTGGAAATGTTCACTCCATCTCCGAAAATGGAGAACATGAGTCTCTCATCTCCACAGAACTAATGAAATTCCGACCACGAGATAATGGAGACTTATTCTTGTTTTTGACATGATGCGGTAGAACTAGTCAACATTGGAGTAATCCGCATCAAGTAAGCCTCCGTTAAAAAAAAGGAAGGAACTGACAAAAGCACAGACGGACAGAATGACAGACTTAAGACCTGTAAGAAGAGGAACACCAACTTTAACTGTTAAGCATGAACTAAAAAAAAAATGGTAGCTGTGATCAGAATCAGGTATAGACTTCGTTTTATTTGAGGCATCTACTGCGATTGAATATAGTTGTGAGGAGGGATCTATCTGCAGTGCCTTAAGACTGATTTATTACTTCAGCCGAAAATCACGAACCACATCAAACTACGCTATGTTGTGGTCTAAGAAGATATAACACGGTTACACTGTACTTGAAAAGTACAGATTGTCCACCTACTCGGTACTGTGTATTCTGTCACGTGTATTGTGCATATTAGTTTGTCGGGGCTCATATAACTGCCAACCTTCACGTTGCAATTTATGCAATGTATAGAATGGATCTGAGGCTTGCATTTTGTACTTGAGGCTTGTAAAAGACATGCAAATACATTCAAGAATAGGGGAACCTCTTAATTCTATTTGTATCAGCTTTGACAAGCAGTAGCGACTCATTACAGAAAATCAAAGAAAAAACAACGACGGTTTCCCTCAAGAATCATCTGTTTACTCATTTTGAGAATATTTCAGGTTATGGAAGAAAGATTAGTAATTATTTAGTGGAGTCATTGCTTATATTTTGGTTGGTTATACTTGTGTAGTATAATCATAAAAGTAGACCAACTTAAAGGTGAAGTTTGATTAGGATTCAGTCACGTCACATACATGCATTAAAGGGGTTACGTGAAAGCGCGCTGTTGAGCAGTCCTTCTGAAAACTCCAGCGATGTATACACCCTAAATTTCAGTGTCAAGAAAGCCCATGATTACCTGTAAGCAGACAAGTACCTCAGCTTAAAAAAATATCCTGGTGATTAACGATGTACAAGGTAGTTTTGGTGTTGCGAGGTACTGGCAGGAGAACCAACAGTACAACGAGGATTATTCGGCAGCAACGTCGTAACAGGCTCCACGGGTCCCTCGACTATGAAGTAGGACATTTTGATATAAGAAATTTTAAAACAAATTGTACTTCACATATTTTGGGGGGGGGGGGGTTACTTCTACCATTCAAAGTACGACATGCTTTTCAATAATAAAAAGTAACAACTGCTGCCAGACACAGCAATTCAGTCAATGAACAAACAACATCGTCTTCGACTTTGTAACAGCTTGTCTGTCTTTACACCTCAGTGGAAACCATACAGTTGTTAGTGATACGACGGTCAACGTTTGTAGTCTCTGGTGACTAGCATTAGAATGAGCTTCGTAGTCGATTTCGACTTTGCAATCGACGGTCCCTCACAAGGTTTTCGACAACAGTGGCTCCTTTGGACAACGGTGGCTCCATAGATTTCCCTTTAGGGGAACCCATTGGGAAACCGAAAAGAAGTGCCCTCGATCGAAAACCAAAAAAACTTGCTGGTCTCTTAAGGAGTTATTCCTAGAAAAAAAAAATTGGTTAAGATAACAATATCATAACTTCATGTAAGGCTCTGTGTCAGATTTATTTAATTGTTATATTACTTAATTTTCATGGTTTCAATTCTCTAGTTTCTGCCAATTAATCGTTTGAGTGCTGCTCATCTAACGTCAAATAGAAAAGCATTTTATTTACTTTTCATATAATTCCTTCCATTGCATCCATTTCAGCTGACCTTGGACATGTATCAGAGCAAACTAATTCTCCTTAAACAAGCCCCATCTCTGTCAGGGATTCCTTTGGGGTCTTTAGAGGTTCTTCAGAGGTAGCTTTGTATCTCTTTTAGAATGCTGGTCGTGCTCAGTCTCGTCTTACAAAATGTTACTCTAAACTTCTAGAAGCTGCTTACTTTTCGGAAACCGCAAAGTGAGAGATAAGTTTGCAATATCAGTGGCAGAGAGAAAAAGACAAGAAATAAAGCGCGGGAAATTGAGGGACAAAAGTATGTCAAAATCTTTCTCCTTTGTGTTTGTATAAGAAGGAAAGCATGTTTCGAATTTTCTGAATGTCATGGGTTTCCTTTTACATGGAAGAAAGCGTTACTTAACAGTTTTGATGGTTTGACCCACAGCAAAGCTGGTCAGAAAAAAGAACACTTGTGGATTAAATTTATTCTTTCTTGAACGTGAATTGCAGTGTTTTATAATATTGCAATATTTTCTTGCATTTTCAACTTAAAATTGAGCTCTTTAAATATGTGCACACGTAGGGAACTTTTACCCTTTGGGATTAACTCATTGTATGTCATCATGGCTTTTTTTTTATGGCTTTGTACAAACGAAGAAAGAGAATCTGTTTGTAGTAAGACGGTGGGTGGAGTCTTTACCCTGCGCATGCCCATATGGTCTTCAACTTCGAAAACTGACCGCTCAAAGCTACTTTAACTAACACTTCTCTCAAATCTGCACACCTTCGTCTACATATTTGAAACTACTTGTTTTATACGGAATAATCAAGTTAGTAAAAACACTTAAAACCTTTCGCATGTATTTTCCACACAGACGACTTCTTCCACAGATACACACGAACACACGCACAGCTAGCTCACTCATTGAAATTTTGATCTTAATCCAAGATATCTTTTTACATCGAGTGGTTTAAGTTGCTGCACACCTGCCATTAATATTGCTCTAACACCTAATCCATTCCCCACTGCGGTGAAATCCAAGCGTCTGTCGTTTTGTTGTGAAGTCATCCACACGCGATGAGCACCGACCTGCAGTGTGTGGGCAGCGTACTGCAGCATACTGCTGGAGGAAGTTACACGTTGATGCATAGTACGGGGTTTTAGTCGTTATGGTAATTTCAACTGATTTGAATCAAGGTTTCGTCCTCAAGGTCTACAGTAATGGGCTTACCAACATTAAGAAACTAAGCAACGGAGTACATAGGAAATAGGTTGACACTATTTTCAATACCAGAAGTATCGGCCTTGATGTGTATATGAGTACATATACATCAATGTAAAAAGGGGGTTCGTGTGTGTGTGGCAACAAAACAGACGAGCTAGCCAGTTGCTATAAGGGTGTACGTCATTGGACAGTAATAATAATAATGGTAATACTAATACTAGTACTACTACTAATAATAATAACAACAACAGTAATAGTAATAATAATAGCATGTTGGCAATGTTTGAATAATAAGTAACAGACCTTTACTATTTACCGAAGTACAGCGAGTATTTTCAACTTCAATGTAATTTGTGTGATACATGTTTGTTACATACATGTGAAATAAGTATAGGCTATGTCAAATAGTCATAAATGAGTAGCCTAGGACCAAACGCCATCAAACATAACACTACATGCCGGTTTTAAATTGTATGTACATGACGTTAAAGAGGTAACACCATGTGGTCATAACAGGTGTTCCCAAAGACTGAAAAATGGTAGTCTGAAAACTAAAAAAAAGAAGAAAAAAAAAAGGAAAAGAGGAGAAAACGATCAGTCAGTTTAAAATTATAAATTTGTATTCGTTGTTATGGTAATGACATGCCCGTGTTTGCAAGACCTCACAGTTTGCTTGAAACTACAAATTGAAGTTAGAACTTGTTACACACTTCCTATGAAAGAACATGAAGATTGAACAACATGAAAGTTACTTTGAATCAAACATTAAAACATAATTGATCATTGATCATTATAAAGTACGGTCTGTTCTCTATCAGCCCAGAGCACTACAAGATCGCTCCTCACGCTATCGCTTGTGTGGGTCAATGTACTATAAATGCAGCTATATATATACTGGAGAGTTTGCATATACTGTACAGACACTAGCCCAATCTATATCTAGGCCACACCTCTAGGGGCTTTACTGCAAATGGTTATCTTTTCCCTGTACATCCATGCTGGCTTCGGGCTGTTTACCAAAAATTTAATTATTGCGAGAGAAGATGACGCAAAATTGCTTTTCTTCCAAACAATTAAGTAACATTTTCTAGTTTGTGGGTATATGGTAACAGTTAAAAATGGAAAAAAAAATCATAAGATCATACCGGCATTGGCGCTAACGGTCAAATGAGTAAACTTCACTGAACTTTTCGAAAAAGGTTACGATCTTTACTGTGAGTCACATGTTGGTGTATTAATTGTTTGCCTGGCGGACACTCGCTACAAATTGGTAATGGCTGAGGTATATTCTTCATTATCAGTTATTTATTTCTTTGCTTTAATTTGCAAATGTGGTTTTAAACGTGGTCACATCAAAATAGTGCTAAACAAACAAACAATAAACAATATAAAATGAAAAATCAAATTAACAAGATCAAAGGAACACTGAGAAAAAGTAAATAAATAAGTTATGTCACGTATTATATATATATATCCTTTTCAAACTCACGCATAACCTTCACACCAAGTGTTAGGAGCTTATAAAAGTAATACATACAATTAACCTAACATTAAGAAAACTGGTGCAGGTGTATAGGTGTAATGATTATTAAAGGTAGTGTACTGAAGAAACATTCCACGATTACTCCTCTTTAATACCGTCTTATATTTTCTATTGTGGAATTTTAACTGGAATGTAGATAACAGAAATGACACAATTTGCCATGTTGAAGTGCAAGGGCCGTTGATACGCCCCAGAAATAAATCGATTAACTCTCATGCTGAACATTGTCCAAGCAATAAAGTTACCGATATGTAACATAAATGAATGTCATCCAGAGGAATACTTATTTCATTGCCTATAATTCAACTTGAAATTTTAAGTACATTCACAAAAACCTATTTCAATTCGTTCCAACGGTCCCGGTGGGTTGAGAGACAATATACATTAATGGGACCGAAAAGTTTCTCCATTATAGTATGCTAGGTCAAACTTCACGAGGTGAAAGGTTGGGAGTTGTTACTACGGTCGGTCGCTTATCAGAGTAGAATTTTGGTTAAGATAAGCCCCGTAAACGTCCACTTTTGTACATAAAGGTACCGTCATGTTGCAAGACATTTTAACTCTCAGCTACCGATGACCCGTTACGTCAGTGTTTATGGGGCAGTATTACCACACCACAATACCTGCACCATCACCACCACCACAAAATGTTAATAACAAATAAAAGTCTCTCTAAATGTTTAAATCACCCCATTACCGATCATTATGAGCACCACATGTACATGAAGTTCAGTTAGGATACAGAAAAACTTTGTTTCAATTTGTGGCAAAAAAACAAACAAAACAAAACTAGGTTGTCATGATTTTCCAATCAATTTCCCTGAATAAACATTCAACGAGCTCCTCTAATCTGTATAAGCAATTATTGTTAAATGAATTCCCTTTCGAGTTCGTGACAGAGGAAACAACTCCACGCACCTTCAGGAACACCTAGAAGAGCAATTCTGGTTTCAAAATAAAATATAGGCACTTGAATTTATCTCTCACATTATCTCCTCCTTAATATCACATTAGGTGGTTCAATCTTTCGAGCTTTTTTGTGATTATATTTGAAAATGAGAAATCGGTGAGGAACTTTCTATCGATGATTTACAGAAACAATAAGTTTCACTCCAAAGTAAAAGATGTATAGTGCCTAGAATGTTAAAAACTGATTTAGACGTCTGTGACATCATATAAATCCGAGTTCGTTGCATGTACATATGGGTACATTCCCCCCCCCCCCCTTAGTATGTGACTTTTTACTTCTACGATCTCACAAATCAGCTGTAATATGTAAGATGAACAGAGGTGGTATTATCACATACACATTGAGATATAAAGTATGCATTCCCTTGTTGTGTAATACAAACGTTAAATTGTTCGAAATGCCGACGATTCTGGTTCTTCGTCACAAATCAATTCCTACGTAACACACACAGTGGCAGCGACTACAGAAAAAAAAAAAAGTTTTCAAACTCCGCTTCAACCATAACCACATCAATCGCTAGAGCTGCAGTCGATAATTTGCGTAGCCTAACACATACACATAACCGAATAGGCCTACACGTAGGTTGATTATGGGAAATGAAATGTTAACAGCGGCGTCGTATGTCATAGTGAAGTCTGTTTTACATCCTAGTAATTATATGGAAGATGCGCTGCTGTGAATCAGGTAGCAGTAATACATCTCCATGGTTTAGGCCACTATGGAGTAACCACGGATTAGATTTGCAGACTCCTTGTAACCGCACAGACGATCATTATCAATATTCCGAGGGTTCTATTTTTCTCTTATAAAATGTATGGTGTGTAGCCTACGTTACCTCGGTATTAATTGGAACGTACCTGTCATATTGGTACCTACGGAATCGTTCCCACTAGTGTAACATGAAGTTAATTATATATTTCTCCTGTGTTTCAATTCCCCGTAAACTTCACACCATTTTCATTTTATATTGAGGTTGTAAATTCTGGCGTACGATATTGAGTGCCTTCGTTCTTGGCATTTAAAGGCGATGCGAATTTTAGCTCTCTAGGTCTGGTAATCTCATTTCACATCCACAATCTTCATGATTGCCAATACGCCTGCATTTAATTCCCAAGGCATTTTGCCTTCTTCCAAGCTGCCTTGAATATATACCCGATGAAATCTGAGCTTACACCCTAATTTGATTAAGGTTCCGTGGCGTAGGCCTCTCTCTGAATAAATTTGCTCGGCTAAAAGGTTTCGCCTAATAGAAAGCAAGCAAGCAAGCAGGCAGGCACGTTACTAAGGGCTTTTTATAACATGTAACAGAATTCCGTATTTAACGCGCACAATGTGCCATAAAAGACCAAACACAGACGACCGAAAAAATGCGAACGAGTTCAATATTTGGGCACAAAATAGATACATGAGAAGAATACTCTGTTTGCTCATGAGATGAATTGAAGATAGAATTCAATCTCCTGCTATGACAATGTCTCCTCAGCCTATTTACCTAGATACATTCTTATCCGTTTAGAGTGCTTGCAGATTCAATTGACAAAACTCGGAGAAGAAAAAAAGAACGGATCTTAAATCTGTTCAGTTGGAAATAGACTAAAATGTAGTTAACCCTTCCCTTGAAAAAAAAAATAAAAAGAAATCTGAAGAAAACTTTGAACAGGATAAAATCTGTTTTGTGACTCATTGACCGCGTACGTTCACAGATTGACACAACGGACTATGAGAGAAACAGGCTTGAACTTAAACGAGGGCGTATTTCTCCTTTTGTTTTCCCAGGGTTCCTTGCATTCTATACGAAAATGGATGTCACGTGGTTACGTGAATCTGTAATGATATACCGACACTCAAAAAAGCAAATCTCATTCGTCTTCAAATTAAAGGTGATTGGTCGTCTTATTGATATATGTCTCATGTGATGTCACTCTGTCTCTTTTTTCTCTCTGTCTTTTTTTTTCTCTCTGCAAACGTCACTAGTTTGAGGTTTTCGCAGATACTAAAGAACAATTGGTATTGCGTGTGTGTATAGTATACGACTTTAATATATCATAATAGTAAAATTCATTGCGCATTGCACACAAGTGGGTTTGAAAGTAACGATTTGTAGCGACGTTTGCAGAGAATGTTAATAAGAGGACCAATCACTTTCAAGAAAATCACTCACAGTTATGTCGTGTACGATTACAAGAAATATGACTTGTACCCTCTTTCGCCCTCGTGCGCCTGATATTAATCGCAATATGGATACGAAATAGATACGAAATGCATCTAGAGATAAAAACAATAAAAGATGGACTTGAAACGAATTATATATTCAAATCATGAGAATCAATGAAAAAAAAAGAGAATTAAACATTGAATATGTATCCAGTGTTATCCAATGCTTGGCCGCTGAAAGCAAACTGGAATTAGATCTTTCTGCATTGTTAACTTTCATTCTTTATATTAATCACATTTCACAAAACAATGAAACATGGCACAATTACATGAGTGTTGCAGTAATGGGCGATAAATCTGTTGGTAACTGTACTTACAGTGATCCTTTGTACCTAGAGCACAGTCTAATCGTGACATTTTCCAAGGCTTGGTAAACACGGCATGGACATAAATACAAAATAAACTGAAGAGTCCCTGGTCGCCTCACGTGACCCTCCCTCATATTCATACATGCATCTTAGAAGACAGTTGACGTGCGAAAAAAAATATATATATATCCTGTATTCGAACGAAGATGTGAATTTTCCAAATTTCATGAGTAGAAATATATGTCAGACATATCTTATAATGTAAATATTGCCACGCATGTGACGTCACAGGAAAAGTAATGTTTACAGCTCGAGACTCAGGCCTACTTTTAACGTGCGTTTTCAAGACAAATTATTAGGTCATCCAGTGACATTGGAACGTTACAAATTCAAGGGTTGTTAGAGGTTTTCACGCAGATTTTTTTAAATTCTATAACAGAGTCATGCTATCCTCTGTAAGAGAATAAATACCAGAGTGTCGTGTACCAATTCTCCTACATGGCAATAAATAATTTCGTTTATTCTTTCTTTCTTTCCGTCAAGTCAGATTCAATATTTAATTGACGTAGTCCAGTGATGTCATTTTATGTAGCGGATATCTTTTAATGTTGAGGGTATGCATTCACCGTATCAGGGTGTATGTATATAGAATCTATGAATACACCTGTGATATCTCAAAACACACCCGCTTTGTCAGATGAGTACGGTATGATTCAAGTAAGGAGGTGACTCATGTAATTATGTATACCGCATACCTCACGTGCATGAAGACAACCTGTTCCGTCACAGCCATAACTGCGGCGCTAGTTTATATTGAGATTTAAAAAAGGGTATTCTCGTCAAGATGAAACAGCGCTAGATATGATTTCCATAATGCATTGACACTACTAACTGATTATAATAACCATAAAGATCATCATAGTTTTGTATGAGTATCATATTTGATTTACCTTTTCTTTCTCCTTTCAAAGAAGTTAAACATGAAAACAAAACAATAAATGAGTAAAAACTAAATAAAAAACTTTAATGTAACGTTGATGTGCTGTCCCACTTACATTGTTTGGGAAAGCGAACATCAGTGTAAATCCGTGACAACGATTTGACTTAATTCTAACTGTGCTCTGCTAAACAATTTTTAAAGTGCTGTAACTTTCGAAGAATCTCCAATGATCATAAATCCAAAGTGGTTTTGTATCATTTTCACTTTTACATCAACCTTAATTGTTTCTTATTGCTCCATTACCCATCTGCACAGTATTTAAAGTATAAAGTGTTTCACTATGCATTTGATAATTGTAGTTGTTCGGGCTGCACAGATACATATTATTTTTTCCTCTTTCTTTTTTTTTTTTGTCCCATCAAGCTATAAATTCTCGTGCATAGTCATAACACAAATTATAATATTCCCCGGGGAAATCTTGCCACATATATTTCGCGACGATGCACCCTTGGCTTCATTTTCAATTTAAGATGCCAAATATGCGTGGACTAATTTATGATGGAGGCTAACTTCAAGAAAAGTAATCTTTGAAGGAAGAAAAAAAGAGCCGAAACCTTTGTTGTGAGGAGGAAAAATTGAAAAATTAAGAAACAGAGGGAAAGAGAGAAAGAGATAGAGAGAGAGAGGAAGATGGGAGATACATTGCAAGCGTTGTAGAGTCAAATCAGTCTTGAGAGATTCTATGGGCAGATTCATCTTTCAATGATAGGAGCAAATTTCACCGTGGCAGAGTTAGACAATGTTTATGCGTATAGCCAGATTAAACACAAAACATTGCTTTCTTCCCCTAACATGACATATAGTGACTTGAGCTTGTCGCACGGCCAAGTCCGGAAAAAAAAAACGACACCCACCGTTGAGAAACGCCATAAAATTTAATTGGAAGAACTAACGGCACAGATTTAAAACAATGTTGCTGGTTGAAGTGAAATGACGGGGAAGACTGGTATACCATGATACGAGGATTTCACCACAAAAAACAAGTTCTGATAGCTTATTGCTTTGATACGGTCGATGATTTGGTAGTATTTCAAGAAGAATTTCAAGAAAGTTTTTAGGGAAAATTTCATCTACCCCCCTTTTCTCAATTCTTAAAAGTGGCAAACTTGTTATGTTGATAAACTCCAAGAGAAAGTCATACTAGTGATGTAAAAATTCACCTTTAGATTTGAAATAAAAGAGAAATAAAAAAGACAAAATGAGTCAAATACATTTTAGAATTTATTAAATCTGTCACTATACCAAAGTATCGTCAGCCCAGTAATTCTGCTAAAGCTTGTTCTCTATTTACCAATCACCCCTGCAACGTAGACCTTATTATCTTGATGTGTAACGTAAAATCTATTTGGAACCAGTGTTGCTTTATGATGTTTTCATCAGCAAAATCCCTCAAAAACAATGACATTTAATCATTCGTTAATTTTGCAACAAAGGTTACCAATATTTCTCGAAAAAGCAAAAAAACAAAAAAAAACTTAATCATGGTGTAACTTCCATATGCTCATATAGAAAGATTTACCACTTGAAAGCTTTATGGAGATGTCAAACAATAGTTTGGGAGATTAGATGTAACTTTCTTGAAACAAGATTAATTCAGATTCCCAGTAAGTAGTAATGCTACAAGTCAGTATTGTATATCGTTCATTTTTATCATAAAAAGGTGAATGCTTAATGGGTCCCCAGAGGTACAAAACAGGTGAATCTTTCACTTATTAAATTTAAAAGACACATTACAGTAAAATAAGAGAGAACCTCACCCAATAATGTGAATTAATTTGGACTTCTTAATGCTTCAGTGGTAAAGTAATGCAAACGTTTGAGCGCTGCAGCTAGTGAAGTAAGGCATAGCTAGATTAGATTAGCCACAGACAATTCTATGGTTAATTTCACTAGAATTTCGATGGATTATTATTTCCTTTCCTCGGTCATGAAGAAAGAAAGATAAACGTTGTCGACATAGGAACAGTTCCTTACATCATCTTAAAAATAATTCTCGAGAAAAGTAAAATGTTGACCAAAAAAAAAAAACTTACAATATATACGACAGTAAGAAAGAAATCATGAAAACAACAAAACGTGACGTTTCCCTTTTTGGTTGCACAATTTTTATAACCATAACATGTGCAATATATTCCTTACAGTCGGTCCTCTTACTATACAAATGAGCTTACGTCAAAAGTGCAATTTATGTTCAATTCCACTCACTCATTAATTAAAAATCTCTCATCGCCCTGATTGATTACGGTTGTTCCTTTCTTGCTGTTCATGGATGAATGTGTTCTGCTTGACATCAAAATGAGGTTTGTATGTTCTTCGAACACACGACGGGTTTGAGAGCAATCATCACAGTTACAAAGCCACGATCTACACGGTCTCCTTTAAATCCTTTGGCAAAGTGCTGTTCGCCTTGTTTTACTCGTAAAGTGTATACATGTATACTTACACAGCCCATGTAGAAAGTGCAAGTTAACCGTTAGATCTGAGATTAGGAAACAACATGTTTACTGATATGATTAAAACGCCAAAAAGAGAAGCTGACATATTGGGTTGGAAATACATGAGACGTAACTCTATTGTCACTCTCAGGCAACACGATGTTACCGGTAATATGATTGGTATAGTTACATATATTCAAGTATGACTAAAGAATAAACTGTACATGGACCCATATCATGGATTCATTTTTTTTTTCTTTTCTTCTGTTCTAAATTTACCAATTTATCTTCATCGTTTCCTCGCCCTGCTCTACTTCAATCTTTTACAGATGATCGAACCTGTTTTTCCCCCTCTTCTTCTTTAGATCAAAGGTAGTTCTTTGGGCGCAGAGTTCCAGCATAACTCGAACAAATCAATATTAACAACAGGAGAGAATCAACGATGTTGACGGTGTGCTTGCTTGTAAGTTGCTGGAATGCTTTTAGAGATTTCGAATAACACCCATTGCCTATTGATTGGAAGAATTCTAACAAGTATTTGAATTATAATATAAAAAAAAGTCTCTCCTTTTTCTTTCTTTTTTTTTTGGGGGGGGGAGGGATTATGAGAGAGTTCTCAATCGCCAGTGCTTGCATCTTTTGTCACTCGGAAGTTGTCCGCGTGAGAGGATAATGATAACACTCCATTAATTTGGAAGGTATAATGTTGCAAGCGATGACATTAACAAGGACATACATTCTGATTATAAATTCTACCTTTTGACCTCAGAACAACGACCTACATACACTTAGAAATAGCGAAACACTTTTCAAATATTGTGCGTTATACATATTGATTTTCAAATACATTTTTTATCTAGTAGCACAACTCAAAGAAACGTTTTGGGTTACAACGGATTTTCTTTCTACTCCCATTGCAGTGCAAGGAATGAATGCGTGAAATACCAGTATATAGATACTAGTTTTAATGACGTCATACTTACGTCACTAGTTGATTTAATGTGTGTCTATTACTCATCATCTTCACCATCATAATTCTCTTGATAAAGTCAGTACCTCTCCAACTGCAATTATAATTGATTTGTTACGTTCTACCTTAAAAAAGCTCTGAGAACAATGACCTATTTTTGTGGGATGTTATTCCTGTATGTAAAGTTCTCAAATACACTATCATCATTTCATATGGAAAGGAATTAATTTAAAGCATTATTGAAATGTTTTTTATTTACTGTATGTTTGTATGTTTATATTTACAAGTGTAACTTAGAAGTGAAAAATGTTACACTGTGTATCTCATTAAATCTGTATATATTTGGCATCAGTTTACCACTGTTTTTTTTATTATGTAAACAAGTTTTTCATTTACACTCGCTTAAAGCACAAGTCTATGCTTCACTGCGTCATAGCTCAGTTGGTCATTGTTTGAGTTGGTAACACCCCCCCCCCCCACCTCAACGTTTAAGTTAAGGGTTTTCAAAACTCCCAAGTTCACCAGCCCTGATCTGAATATGATCGACTTCGTGAGGCCATTACAGAATTGTCTGGTTCTTTTTTTTTTATCTCGTTTCATTTTTTTTCCTGGGGTCCTTTTTAATAACAGCAAGGATCATTGTCTTCAACGTTTCATCAAAACGTAAAAGTCCAGGGTCTATAAATAGTAAAATTAGTTAGCCAGGCTAAACGAAAACAAAAAAAAAAAGAAATGTAAGTCGCGAACCTAGCCCCGGAGATGAGAAGCACGAAGTGCTTCTTAATGCTCCTTAATATACGAGGTGAAGAGTGGTGGAAAATCGGTGGACAGTTTTTCAAGCGCCGTCCCCTAATATTCTCATTTTGTTATCCTAAATTATATAGGCACACCCAATGGCGGCATGGGGGATGCATCTTTCATGGAGGGGGGGGGGAAGGGGGGCTGGATGAGGCTCAGATGGGTTCCAATCATCAACACTTACATGCTAGTTGGATTTGAGGATTAACTACAAGCAGACCGAGGGGGGTACCGGAAAAACCGGCTTTTCAAAAACCTAAAATATTGTATTGCATTCACTGAATACAAATTATTTGCATTATCCGCAGTCGAATATGTATAGCATATACTGAATCGGTAAACCATTGGATCCATACACACGGAATAGGCCTATCATATAATGATAAAATTATCCTTATCTACTATGTGCTAAATGGGATAAGACCTCTCCTACATGCATAAGTCCTTCAAATAATCGGGACAGCAGATCGGACAAATTGTTTTATTCCAGGTAAACCATTAAAAGTGTTCTTTGTTTCTTAGCTCTTTCTATTGAGAAGTCTCCATTTTTTACCGGTACGCTACATTATGTTATTATGTCACTAAAATAAACCTGATATTGTCTTGCCAGAATCTCGCCGAACTACCGTTCAATGATGAAACTTGTATGCGTATAGCATTTGCGTAAACGAAGAGGCCGATGACCTCACGCTGACAATGTTTCCTTTAGTTACGTCCTCCAACGTAAAAAAAAAAAACCAGTATGAAAGGAAATTTGATGCTGTTCAGTGTCCCCGCACATTTTCTTTTAGGCATCGTTTTCATGTGAATTTGGTAAAGGATAACTTACATAACTTAGACACAAAATACAGAAATGGGAAAAAATACATGTTTGGTCTATGTTTTATGGCTTATTTGAAATCCGGTCATAGTTCTCTCCATCTGTTTTCCACATCAACGTTACCATGACAACTTATTGTATTTATACAAATATAGAATTTGGATGAATAAACTAGGTGCAATTGCAACTAACTGTATTCCTTTTTCGACTTATATGTGTTTTATTCTCAGTAGCCTGCATCATTTGTATACGAAAAAGAAATATAATTTTTTCCCAAAATTTTAAAGCAATTATCATGAAATCAACTACATCGCCAAACATTGGATTAGTCTAACGTGATTTCCAGTATTACGTTGTATTCAATGGCAAAATAAAAAAAGGGATAAATATCCCATCATTTTCAAATTTTAATTCAACTTAAATTTACAGAAAAATTTTAATTTTAATTTAAAGATTTTTAATTCAATATTAAAATTCTCTAATCTTCAATAGACGAAACAAATACGTTCTCATGACTTGATTGAAAATGATCTTGTTGTATTCATTTCCGGCAGATTAACCTTACGTTTTTCAACATAACGACATTACCTCTGTTATGTTTCAAAACGGTTTTCCTACAATTGTAATTGATCAAGTCTATGACTTAACTTGAAAACTCTAAGGCCAATCCATGTACATATAGGGTGACGCATTACAAAAAAAAAAAAAAAAAACACCTGCTTGATGTTAACTAAGTAATAAGTGTATTTTTTGTTATGTCAAAGGGACGGAGGAGAATAAGACACAGTTGTACAATGAACCTTTTTTTTTTCTTTTGTTTTTATTTTTCAGGAGAGGGGTCTCTTTGCAACTGTTTCAACCGTAGCTTAGAGTCTCATCTGCAAATTGCTCTACAAGTTTCCAGGAACATGGAGTATTATAAAAAAAAAAAAAAGAAGTTGTGCTTGATTTATTTTTAAGAGGGGTGGGGTGGGTATATTGGGTATTTTGGATGCCTCAACTATTCAACAATCTACGACACTAGATAATGTAGAAATATTTCGCAGACTAAAGCATTAATGTGAAGGTGACGTCACAGTGACGTCACAATGCGTCATCAGTACAAGTCCAACACTTCAGAGGTAGAATGACTGATATGTGTGGATGTGTTTGGTACGTTATCTTACACACTAAGCCAATGCGATTGAGTTTCTGCTAATATCCAGGTGTAAGCTATAATGGCAGCTGTCTGACCAAGAAAAAAAGGGTTACTTCATGAACCCTGAAGGGATGGTTGTGCTTGAAATAAAAACAAAACAGCCGAGAGAAAGACTGGCATGCACTAAGATCATATTTATTTCCTTTCTTTGAATTAAAAGAGAAAAACCCCATCTGAACAAAGAAACATAAAGTTAGGAAATTTAATGATATCAATGTGTAGTAATGTCATTAACGGCAACTCTACTAACTATAGGTGCTGCAGCTGTTTATATTTACAGTCTCCATCTTTAGAATGATGGACATTTGTATCAAACAAACCAACTTTACGGGAAAAAAAAAAGAAAAAGAATCGTCACTTTATCGGGTATACATTTGAAACAGTACGGTGCTCAGTTTTGTTGTGCGCTATAGTCTTATGAGCTACGTATGAGGTCGTAAAGGACACATTGATATAATGAAGTTTCGTTCTTTTTTCTTTTCTATAATGAACGATATAGTATTGGGCTGAAAAATACGTTCATTCAGACAGGATTAAAGCGCTATGGTATGATTTTTTTTTTATCAAAGACCCACACTTCCGGCATTGCCTTCATTTTTGTTTACTTCGATTATAAATAGTGCATACCTGTATTTTTATGGTAATGTTTCATTCAAGGTGCAATTCACTCAGTCCGTGAGGGCGTATTTTCTTCGGAATGGAGGGAGGGGTCAATTGATCTCACAAGAGTGTGACAGTTTTATATACCCATTGTTACAACCAAGATAGCCTACACAACCTTAAGGCCGAGGGACACCTAACGCAGTGGGTCAGTGTTAGCCAATTAATCTGACGGTGGCCTTAGTTAGGGTCTAGCTACGACACTTCTATATACAGCATACGCACAACATATAGATTACTAATTATCAATTAGTATGTATAGGATGACCAGTCACCTTTGCATGTGTACGGCACATGGTGGGTGTTTCTCTGTGAGCGTTTTTAAAAATGCCTGTGTGCCTCAAAAAGAAGAAATCACGCTGTGGTGTCAATATTTTAGTAAACAATGAGGAAAATTCAAAAATTCGTCACATTTTAACTTCAACCTCTCTTATTACCGTCCACCAGATGGCTATGAATAAACCACAAAAAAAATGAAGTTTTTTAAACAAAGGAAATTTTTTAGTCTACGAAATTAAAATGAAAACAACATTCTGGCATATATTTCGGTGTCCCTCTTTTACCGCAAGTGAAGATATAAGCACATCTACCGTAGCTGAAATTTTAGTTCTTCTCAGTGGTGATGCAGTTTACAGGGCCTTGCATCTGTTAAATAATTATGCTAGCGGCAGTCGAATCTGTACGCTCTGCTACCACAGAACTGTTTCTCACCCTCAAATCAAATAAAAGTTTAAGAAGTTGCTGTTAGTAGTATGGAAGCACATGGCGATGCAGCTAGCTAATTGAATTAAACCCCGTCAAGGAAACGAAAAGGCGACGACAAACAGGAGGTGCTATCCACAAGAAAAAAAGAGAGTATCTAAGGAAAACATCGTGGTAGAAGGCCAATCTACCGTAGTCATTAAGTTACAACACGCCTTAGAACTCAATAAGGTCTACGTACATTTTAGCTACATGACTTTGCAGAAATAATTAATTTGTGGGCACAACGTAACGATTGTGAAGATTCATCTTCGTACAAACACATGTTTGATGCATATTCTAATGAAACCCTCAAGAATGAAACATGGTCATTGTGGACGTGAAAGAAAGAAAGAAAAAAAAATAGCAACCGCGTAGTTTTGCTTTCACGTTTTATCCCAGAGCGTATGATGCCATTGTTTCATTATCATAATCCTTTGTTGAAAATCCCCCTCTCTCCATCTCCCCCTCCCCCCCCCCAAAAAAAAATAAAAAGGAAGAGAAAATGAGCTAGGACTTTGGATTTTGTACCTGTATTCTCTTAACAGTAAATTCGAGACCTTCAAATAACGAACCGTGGATATTTATGCATGCAATGTCCACGGGCACCGTGCTACGATTATGAGTTGCAATTAACAGATTACGAATGCATTACAGGAAAGTAATTTACATGTCGATGCATATATATACACTAGTATGGGTACTATACATGTCGACTGTTGAATGTATATCAACATAGTCATCAATCCGACCTACATACCGTTCACTAAGACACGAATTCGATTAGATGTTAGAGCGCCATCAATTTCTAAATTTTGCTATTAATAACATTACCTCTCCTTGGGTTAGTCAATTATATATATATATATATATATATATATATATATATATATATATATATATATATATATATATATATATATATATATATATATATATATATATATCCTTGTATACTATCGGTGAACGCAGGGAGCAGTCGTATTCATTAACCAACTAACCAACAACTAACCGACGCATCTTGCAATTAGTATTTTATTTAAATCCCCTTCTTTGGAATTCGCAGCCATTTTCTATCGGATTAGAACATTTAATTTTAATTCCCCTCCCAATAAAGTCTAACACCGATGGGAAATAAAATCTTCGTTGATGGAATCTTAAATTTTACGCCATATTAATCACAAGTGAAGAACGCGCTCGTGAATATTTACCAATATTTATTATCCGTAATATATTGGATAGCTGTCTAAAGATTTCTAAGGTAGTTCTTGCATGCCAGCCTGAACTGTTTGTTGGAGAGTGAACGTCACTTATTGGTCTCTTCAAAATCAATCTTAGATACGAGCAAAAAAAAAAAAAATAGTGCAACCAGCCAAATTTTTGAGTTCTGAAGAGACTAGAGATCACAATCACATGATCAACCCATGCAGAGTTGGCTAACCGGAGATGCCATAGTGTATTTTGCTCGGCCTTTCAAACTAATGGTTTAACGAAAAGAATGCAATTCACTACCAGATTCAAGTTGGTATAACACCTTTAGAATTCACAAACGATCTAACGCATTTTGTAAACCAATTGACTTCGTGGTTGCACAGACGCACCTCAAAGAAATCTTGACACTCTCACACCTTCATTTAGTGAAATAACTCCCACACTGACCAGATTTTCAAGTAATAGGAACAAATAAATTTCATGACGTCAGTGTAATGTCATGAATGTCAAGCCCGTGTCAGGTACACCACACAGCAAAACTGCATAAGATTCCTTCTGCTTCCAAGTTTCTCTTCTTTTTTTCTTTTTTTTTGGTGTATTAAAAACCTCCGTACTTTGATTGGTAATATTGTCTAGCTTGACATTTTCATGCCACCAGTTAAAACTGTTCAATTTAGTTGGCCGCTTGGGAAGGCATGAAAGCTTAGGTAAAGTACGTAGAAGTGTTTACTGATCCAATCTACGGCGGTCTTCTGCTTGGTTTCTCTAAATACTTAACGATCTTCTCGAGAGCGCTAGTCCGCCTGGCTCATAAAACGTCAGAGGTTCGGTCGCCTGGGATCACACATCTTCGTTGGCATTGATTACTAAATTGAAAATGGCGACATTTTAGAGTAGCACCTTCGAAAGCGATGGAAGCCGTCAGCTATACAACGCAGTGTCTTGGGAACCATATCACCGAAAAACTTCACAAATCAAAGGCAAAGTCGGTCTTGCCATCTTTAACCTAGCTAGCCGTTGTTCATGTGTTACGAGTTGCAACCACAGTCGTATGCACATGTCCCATGCTACAGCCATTGTACACCTCGAACACTCACTTGCAGGTCACCTTCCTGTCCAAAGTAACTTAATTCAGAAATGCTAGTATATAGAAGTTTTGTAGCTTTTTTACGCAAGTTTACGAATACTCGCTTTTATTGCATTAGAATAACTACAGTTTTTCATTTTGATAAAGAATTCTTGGATAATAACACGCAAACATCGTTAACACAGTTTTCATCGAGAAGTGTTGTAAGCGACACTGAGAATACTTGTAAAAAACAAATAATTGACATAATTATCGTACCTTTTGGTAATTTTCTGTAGCTATCATTCAACGAATTTTAAAGTCTGTGTCTCTAGAATGCACACCCTACACATAAGACGGAAATAAAAGGGAAAAAAAAAGAAAAACGGAAAAACGACAACTAAATCCGACTCGCATAGCGCGCAACAATAATACATGAAGGTAATGCATTTCCTGTAAGGTGAATCATAACGGCTGGCATAGGAGTGTGACTGTGTTTCTTCAAACGACGCATTAAACAACCTTTCCAAGTGTGATGGCGAATATATTGACGGAGTGAGAGACTTGCACAGAGCTACCGACAACTCTTGTTGATTCAGGCAGAACACTTGAAAAATAAGTTCCTCCCCGGCGAATCTCTGAGCCTTCCCAGAAAATCAATATTCCCATACATTTGCAAGCGTTAACATCAGATACGTGGTGGGTTTCGTATGCAAATTATTTTCTAAGGTGGGGGCTAAATCGCAGGTGCATTGTCAGTCTGTAACTTTCAAATTAGAAAAAGATATGGTTGATGTGCACAGACGAATGAATAGACAGACAACATGGAAATGAAAAGAAAATACCTCAACTAGTTCCACCATCTCAATTATAAAGCTCACACACTCGGAGCGTATGTAGACCAGGACTGAGAAATAAATAAACGAGAATGACGTCATGGAACAATAAGTGACAACCGAACTCTGTATGGCATATGATAATAATAGCTAAGAGGTAAACGTTGGAAAGTAGTTTTCCCTACATATTATCAGCTTATCTCCCACAAATCAAACGATTGCGTTTACTGGTTTTCCCAAGGATGTAGTTTGTTACCTTTCGAATAAATTCTCCGAGCATTCGTGCTGTATAGACGGCAAATGGTGAAGACAAAGGTGTCTTGTCTTACCGCGTAAGACGCCCACACTCCCCCCACCTGTCACCTTTATCGTTCGGCTTCCTTTTTCAGTATGGGGGAACTTACACTGACGTCATTCTTGTTAATCAGTTTATCTATTTCTATGAATTACACGAAATGATGATTTTGAAGGCGATATCTTGACGTTGCGTTCATGGAACGTAATTTGGAGGGTGCAAGGTACTTTTCTTAGTCGGGTAGCATAGGCCCCACACTTAGATTTTAAGATGCTCATCATGATACTGGAAGTAATCACAATTATTGTTCCACATTCCATGCTTTGGTCTTACATGCAGTGTGTTGCTAATTTGCGCATGTGGTCTCCTCCACAGAAAGAGACCAATTCTTGCCACTGCTTACAAACAGAGCTACAGTGACCACACCCTTCAAATCAAAGAGATTAGGGATGGCTCCAAAATTAGAAGTGAATATTCACTCCATAGAAGTAAGAATGACTCCTTGCAGAAAGTCATTCTTTTAGAGTAAAAATCCACCCTTAGTTTTAGCGCCATCCCTAATGGCGTTTTTTTTTTTTAGGATTTAGCGAGTATATTGTAAATGAACTTTTGGGTGGTATAAATAACAATGTACGAAAGGTAAAGGGAACCTTCGCTTTACTCACACAATTGTGTGAAACGACTGCAAAGTATTTAGAAATGTTGGTAAACTTAGAGTAGCATTAACAAACTTAAATTGGATGAAAGTATCAAGTATTGTTAATGTGTAATGAAAAGGACGATACGTCATGCATGCGACATAAGGGAGTATCCAATAAAAAAAAGACAACAATAATTGCACGGAAAGTGGGGAAAATACTCTGTATAAGTAAAATTTGCTAAATGCACATTTCCACAAACGGTTTCTAGCGCTTCCGGAGAGGCTCCTTTATGTTTATGAAAATAGTCATCATTGTCTGTTGGTAAGGTGCCCCCCCCCCTTCCCCTTCTTAAAGGTGACTGGTCGTATTCTTACCATTTCTTGTGACGTCAGTCTCGTCTTCATAACTCTCTGCTTACGTCACAAGTTTACGGTTAGTGTTTGCAAGTAGCGATGATACATCAGCGTGTATGGGAAAACTTTGCTAATGTAATAGTATTAAAGGGAAATAGGGCGTTTGTTTTAAAGAAAACATCCATAGTTTTTCAAACCAAGGTTTGTGGACGTAGAATGATAGATTATTCAAAATAAGGAAGGACAATAGCCTTCTTTTCAAGAAATAAGCTTGTCACAGATATAAATTCAGTTATTGGTTGCCCAACACTAATTTGTTCACCCAAACTTTTCAAAATTCAAATGATGCATCTTCCATTACTCATCACATGCATAATGTTTTGAGGAGATGGAGCTTTGCTGTATGTTTATTGATGAGATTGCATGGTTTAACAATGATTAAAGCTATTTTCTTTTGTATGTCATGTTGGTGTATTCTAAACGCCCTATTTCCCTTTAACTATACACGAGTAAAAGAGTATACACTTAACTAGTAATTACGGTTTGCAGAAAATTATCAAAAAAAAAAAAATTAAGACTGACGTTATACGACGTTATACGTTATAACGTTATACTGACTTATATGACAGTCAGTCATCTTTAAATCATGATTAATGTGAAATCATTGAATTACGTTGAGTTATAGAATGTATCACATACATGACAGATTTGTAAAGAAATGAGAACCACAAATATGATTGCATGGATTCTCATAGTTAATGTGCTTCATATTGTACACATATCACTCACAAAACATGTAAAACATGTTGGGACAATGTATACGTCACATATACTTCAATGTGTGAATTGCGATTTGTAATTCCATGTTTTGCCATGCAGTTGGTTGTTTATGGCACACCGCTAACTCCAACAATTTACTGTCAGTTGGTTATGTCATACTGCTAGCTCCAACATTCTACCGTCAGTTGTTTACGGCATACTGCTATCTCCAACCAGGGAGGTACCACCCCCCTGCCCCAACGTTCTGCTATCAGATTTGTGCATGCGTCTCCACTGGCACTTTGCAAGGCAAGGCTATACGTAATTGCCTCCTCATTGTACGACAATGTTAGATTTGACCTTGCAAAATAAATTAGCAGACAGACTTCCACATTAATACCCACGGAACAAGGTTACGAGATACGTGATTTCTATCCTAGTCCTACACAATATCAACAGAAAAATGAAAATATACCAAACTCAAGAATAAAAGGTTGTGCAGTTATGTATACAAAGAATGTAATTAACGTAGCCTATGGCAAATAATAACAGCTTATAATCCATTCCCTAACACCGTCTTCTCAATGGAACCCATCAGCATGGTTTTGAAACAAACTAGTAACGTACAAGGACGGACAAAGTGTCTTTTTTTTTGGGGGGGGGGGGCTCAACAGCCAACTTATTGACTCAATAATATCTCACTGTGCGTTATTTATTCAATCTTAAGAAGGATGCTGTTGTATGATATAGTCTGTACGGCTAACACAGTAAAAAGTTAAACTTGAAAAAGAAGGTTTCGTCTAATGCATATTCACAAGAACGATAAAACGCATCCTGTAGTAATAAGTTAAAGTGATTGTGTAAGTACAGGCAAAAGATAGAACTTAGAATTAAGAATCTAACTTTGGTCTTTTAATTGCACCAGTCAGACAATTTATGAAAAGAAATGGGTCCATGGAATAAATTCTGGCATATGATTTCAAATCATTCTAGCATAACGACAAAAAGTGTGTAAAACGTTAATGCAGTTGTTGACAGTTTTCATTCAACTTAACGGTGCGCTTCTTCGAAGAAGCCAATAGTAAGCAGACTAGTAATGAATATTCAGTTAGTACACTCAGCTGATCCTCGTAATGACATGATTTGTTTCTAAATTATTATTATAGTGTTTCGTTTCACTACATAGCCCACCACAACGCCGGATACCGACGAAAGACCGACAAATTGACCGTGATGCTTAATATGCACAAGTGAGATTAGGCCCGTGAAACACACGTCCCGTCGTGGGTCGTGGATAGTCTTTGCAGTGTGAACCGGACTTAAACTCAGACGCAACGTCATATCGCATGTTGCGAAAATTGCTTTGGGTTCTTTCCAATGAGATAGACGACTCCTGACTCAATTAGACCCTGGTATCACCCAGACGGATGATTGCACTTCTCACATTGTACCAAGTGGCTGGACGGCCATGTCACCCCCCCCCCCCCCCTTCCACAGAGAACTTTATAGGGGTCTTTTTTTTTCGCAAGAATGATAAGGCGCCAGCAAAGGCAGTGTCTTGTGATCATTTGTTATTTCTTATCCATAAATTTTATGGTACGCTCCCCGCTAATCAAAGGGGCCCTCCCCTTTGATAGTCTTCCAACAATTCAACCTCACATGTAAGTGACGATGGAGGCCACTTGAGTCTCGATACCACCCCCCGCCCACACCCATCTTCTGCATGGAAGATGCACCCTTACAGACTCTGGTCGTGCCCCTCCTTCAGTTGTTTGTGTTCCTGGCTATGGGCCTGGATGAGACCTGTACTGTTGCATATTTATTATTTAGACGTTTGTAATAAGAACAGTTAATTTTCAGAATTGGTTTCTGTTTTTTTTTTTAATGTTTTTGTGCCGTTTCGAAAGTGGTTACTGTCATTTTCATTCATTGAGTGACGTATTCTGTGCACGAACAACCTTTCGTGTACATTAAAAAAAACTTAAGACATGCTCTTACATTCTCCTAAGTGTGTGTGTGTTTGTGTTTTTTTTTTTTTTTCATGCACACGCAATCCCTTCATCCCTCATATTCAAGAAGCCAAAGACCAGATTTGTGTATGTTTTCCTGTAATGCAACGCATTATTTGTTTGTTTATTACAGGTAAAAGCAGCAATACATACAAGTGCGCTATTGTAGTCCAAACGAACGATGCAACGGAAGACCATTAGGTGTAATGCAGTGAGTGCAATATTTGATGTACCGTACATGGTAAAACACGTTGTCCGTACATATCTAACGCACTTGAATATCTTCAATCAACGTCTCCTAAACGCAAAGCCATATGAGAACTATGCTTCCACTAGCTACATAAAAGATGTATGACTTTTTTCAAACGTCATCCATTAAATTCATCGTTGCAATTGCTACATATTTAGTTTTCATGCATATATCTATGAAATATCGTAGAATCTTAATTCCGTGTGCATCTGTATCATGTCAAATCGCATGTACATGGTAATGAAATTGTGTAGAGCGTGAGAGGATAAATATCTCAAAATGTTTAAAATATACTTGGACGGTTCTTTTCGAAGAACGAGAAACGCAATTAACGATTCGACGACGACGATGGCGGCTACGGCCTCGCAGTTTGTTATCTCCTCTGACTGATCAAAACTTCCCTTGATTGCTTTTGATTTGCAGTGATTTTTTTTTTTTTTTTCATTTATTCGCCAAAAGAAGTGAGTCATTCTCAGAATTTAATGTGCCGAGTGAGCACAGAAGTGAAATATGAAATGCCTTTCCTACTTGATGAGACAGTACACACATTTAACGAGCTATTGACGCAGATCTTGATTCATATTTCACGAAAGAAAAACGCGCCATTCGGCCAAGGTAAAATTGGTTTATCATAAGACAATCTATCATTTTCACTTTGATATTACCATATTTTTCTATGTCAGTTTCTATGCTTTTTCTTTTGCTTTGTTTTTTTTTTTTTTTTTTTCATGCCTGCAAGTATATGTTCTGTGCATGTACTTCCCATAACCTTGACGAAAATAAATCGCTGACACAAGAATCTCTTCCCGAAAATCTGATGTTCTGTGTGATTTACTTTTCCTTTCTTTTTTGTCAAGGTTTTTCATTGCCACAAGTAAACTAACATAATAATCCGTCGGAGGGTGGTTACGGTAAAATGAAAAACCTTGCCGTAAACTTCTTCCATTACAAAGGTTCATGAACGTCACATTTAGATAAGCACATGTTTCATCTCAAAGTGAAAAAAAAAAGTTTTTTGTGGGAAAATTTGTTGAAGTTTTGTCTTCTGGCAACAGCTGAGTTAAAGTCGTCTCCAAGGTAACGGGACTGTCTCATCGTTTGCCTCTTCAACTAACAACTGTGAACCTTGAAGCTTGGAAAAAAAAGAAAAGTAAAACCAACTCAGATATCCAATTGAAACTGAAATTAGAAATGATAAAATTGCCATATATTTCTTAGCATCTTAGCATCAGACGTGTGAATAAATTAATGAGACTACAATGCATTATAACTCTTTTTATTTCTTTTGCCTTTCCCTCCTCTTTACTATCAGCTATGGTAAACGATATAGCAATGTCACCATATACACGCTCAAATTTCTCTAAACATTTTTAAATTAGCAAATGCGGAATTAGCATTTCATTTTAAGTACTAGCAAAGGTCGAACTGAAGATATGATGGCAAAGCGAAACGAAAGCAAGGTTACAGATATTGCATGAAGAGGAGAATAATTGAAAATGTAATGTGTTTATCGAATTTGATTCAATAAAATCAGGAGATATCACTTCTTGGTTTTTTCGTCTTGCCAAGTGACCTCTGAGCGTATGCATATTTCACCAAGATAGAGACGTTTTATAGTACAGTATCATACAAAAAATATATTATGAATACATATTAACGTTATCATAGCTTTTTTATCATTAGTCAATTGGTGACATGTTATTTCATTTGGATATAAACATAAGCCACATAATGATATTAGGAAAGGAAAAATCAGATAAGAGAAAACTTCATTACAGTTGCCTAAAATAAAGATAATCCTTATGCGTAAGTCATACGTGAATCCCAATATTCTATTAAACACCAAATGTTTGACACATCTATTTGTATTGCTCCTTCACTAATAGTGAGCCAAATGTGACTATATTGTTTTCTATTTAAGGTAATGCTTAACCTGATATATCTTTAAAAATGAATTCATTATTACATCATTTAAGTTAAATTTCATTACATCATGTTAGTTAATTAGTCTGCATGGTTGGTTGATATTCCTAAAGTGTCGAACTTAGCGTCACTTTGGTCAGCCTTTTACCACAACTTTAATCTGGGAGAACGAGATGAGAGTGCAAATGTTACCTTAGCAACCCACTGCAGAATGTTTCGTTCCTTTATTAATTTAACTGACAATATCTCAGTTGGATGACCAATTAACTAATACTGATAAAATATGCAGTCCGGTCCTTTTTGTAGAAGCAAAGCGGCAATCCTAGAGTATCATGCCCATTTTACTGTGATGTCACAAATTTCATTATTCAGTGATCTAAACGAGTTCAGGAGCCTCGGATGAAAATTCGTCCATCTTAAATGGCGACCGCCCTCTTTTGACAAAAATCCGTCCTCGTACGAAAGCTCACCTATGGAGGTGAGACAAAAAGTTCACAATGTAGCTTTTGTTATTTTATACGTAGCAAGAAATTGTCTCTACGTGGCACTATTTAGCATCTCAATTATTTAATAATTAATTGCTGATTAGTCTCAATAAAAAAAAATCTCAATAACCAATCAAAATCCACAATTTCTGGAGGTGATTGGACACTACACACACTAAACTCCCTCCCCTCCCCCTGATGATCGTTTCGAGAATGTACACCACTACACTGTTCTCTTGAAGTTATGTGCAGAACGCTGTTTTCATATTTAGCCTTTAGGAAGAGGAATATGTGAGAGGGAAGCTAGCATGAAAGGGATCTTCTCTTTCTGCGAGAAGCATTCTGACCTAGCGAAGGTATTTTGTTCAAATAATATTGTTCTTTTTTTCATTTTCATTAAGGAGAGCAATACTATATCATTCCCAGGTGAGAAAATATGGAGAAGATTTCCTCCCTGTAAACATATACATCAATAGCTGCCTATTAAGGCGATAATGCACTGCTAACAAGAATCTGTCAGACGAAACTCATTCATCAAAATGAAATTCTTCGTGACACTTCATTCCGGAGTTTTGGTCAATGTTAAAATATTTCTTATTTCGGTATCGGTTCCTCCTTAAAAGATCAACTGTTTAATGGACTGAAAAACGTAATTGCATTTACGAATGTGTTAGAGTAATATACTCAACGTGCATGATATATACAATACCACAGATATATAGCCATACCAAGCCAATAGAAAGTATATGGGTGTATATGAGAGTATATTTGTGCACCGCACAATAAATTTTCAGGTTCGTGTAACAGACATGAAAATTAAAATTATCTGGTCGAACAAATTGCATTACGTCACTCTTTTAATTTAATAATGACAAATTCTCCTCTGAATGCTAATTCAAAGTATAACGCTTAAAATATCTTATTTTACAAATGTCCCATGTATAATTTTGAATTTGTAACTCCTTGGCACAATAGACGTCAAGCCAGTTGGTTAAGACTAAGATTCAGCTAAAATCTCATGGATGCCAACATCTATCAGACACCAAAGCATTTTGATTTTTAACCAACAATATTCGTTGAGCAGCCTCGTCAAATTAATTTGGCCTGCCTCTCATAGATAGGTTCAGTGACCAAACAGTATTCGTATCTTGCGGGCGTTCCACTTAACGTTTGGTCTCTTATGATCTTTAGCCTCCATACCTGTGAGAATTAGTCAGATATGAGAGTGCTGAAAAACAAGAGGAAAATATCCCACGAGACCTAAGCAAAACTCCGTGCCTGGAATTCGCCCTCGAGATGAGTACATCGCAGCGCGAAAAATAAACACTCGTTATTTTTTCCCTTGTATTTCTAATAATTTGATTTAGTGGGAGTCAAATTCAGACTTGTAAGTTAATTGATTTCTTTGAACGAAACGTCAAAATCTAAAGATTTAGAATCTAAATTCACAATTTCTAGAGACACTCACCGTTATAGTCTAGAACTTTTTAACTTTCAAACGATCGCAGATTTTTTTTTTTTATTTCTTTAAGTCCAAGATACACAAATACAACAAAAAGGGAGGAATTAATTTTTATCACCATGTCACCAAAAAAAATCTTGTACCAAATGCTGGATTTAATTTTTCCTTTTTGTTATTAGCAAACATTTTATAGGAGACAGCGACAAATCAAGGCGTGAAATTGTAAGAGGTAATTTATTTATACAGTCCAAACATAACTAGCCGTCTAAAGTAGATGATTCACCGACAGCGGTTCGTCAGAGGAGGGCGCGCTTGATCTAAGCAAGCGGATGAATTTCCCCTCTTTAGCCTAGGCAACCACTTAATAAGGTCTCGCCACTTGTCAACTTCCTTTTTAACATATTCAGAAATAAACCGTTTTTTGTGTACAGAGGAAAATTGGTTTAGATTTTGTAGGATTATGTCGAAAACAAAATTTGTTGGATTAACTAATTAATTTTGGCAATTAAGTTTTGATTAATTGAATTTTGCATAAACGTTTACAGCGCCATAGACAGAAAATGTGGTGAAAACATAAAGAAAAGGGAATAAAACCCAAAGGGAGTTTGACGTGGATTGAAATACGAAAACAGTCAATCTATAGTGTACTTAAACTGACTTTAACCTCTGACCTCTAGCTTGGCTTCTGAGAGAAGTACCGTTTCAAACCTAGATCACTTTAAGATTGTTATTCCAAGTTTCTAACAAAATCGCACCAACCCTCTAGTGTAAGAATTTCACTCAAATATCACATGTGAACACACGCAATTCCATACATATAACCCTTTTACGGCGTCAACTAGATCTTCACTATTTCATTATTCCCTCCCTCAGTCATGAAATAACTGACATCCCTGAATGTTTATTCTGTAGTAACACAAACCGTTACCATGGCCACTGTTGATGAGGTAAACGGGATGACCCTAAAATGCTGACCGACAGGAACTACTTCATCCTCTGTGTTAGACGGATGATATGAAGCAGTCACTTGTGTATATGTATGTAAGAACAGTACGTGATTGACTTCCCTTGGACGGAAACATTTCTTACAGTACACGGTCGTGAATGCACTGAGGCCAAATCAGTTCATTGGCGTTTGAGGATAAAATATTATAAATGTTCTGACTAAGGCTAAATTCATTGTAGCATTTGTATTGTCCACACGCACCGATCCATCCAATATTTCCAAATGACGTACATGACTTCAGGATTGTGAATGTAAAACTATTGGATTGTTACTGAATGTAGTTGATGATATTCCGATATTCAACCCTTCATCTATAATCATGTTGATGTATTGAAATGTCCAGACCCAGAACCAGACCTTGTATATCATCAACTACAACACCAACCGCTAGATACATACATACATACATACATACATACATACATACATACATACATACATACATACATACATACATACATACATACATACATACATACATACATACATACAAACAAACATAAATACATACAAACATAAATGCATAAATACATACATACATAAATACATACATAAATACATACATACATAAATACATACATACATAAATACATAAATACATACGTAAATACATACGTAAATACATACGTACATAAATACATACGTACATAAATACATACGTACATAAATACATACGTACGTACATAAAAACGTACATAAATACATACATAAATACATACACGCATACATACATTAACAAATAAAAGTGGTGCTGACCATATATTTTTCATTTATCTGGTCATTATAAGGTTAGATCAACAATGTAGGCAGGTTACCTAATTACTGTTTACAAAATTGATGGCTATAAAATGAGCTTTGCTTGTCTTTCATCTCCCAAGTTCGTGTCATATTTCTGACTGTGTAGCTTCATACGTGTAAGGTCAGGCCATCCTATTTCTGTTGAGAGAATATATTTGTCCATTGAAATGATATTTTTAGTGGCATAACTTAATATGAGTCAAATAATCCTTGATCAATCAAGCCATTAATGTAACCGAGGACCTTAAAATGCTAAATTTAGCAAAACTATCGCTGTTGAGATCTCACCATCGTTGTGCGTTCTCGTGCCATATCAAGATCCTTTAGAACCTCAGCCGTTGCCCTACACACATAAGCATTCCACGCTCTGAGGGACATAGAAATACTTAAAGGCGGCCACATATGAAAACTTATCCATCTAAAGCCTCAAGGGTTTGGCTACTTGGAGGCTTTGAGAAAGAAACGTTTTCTACTCGATAGCGAAGTATCAAATTCACACACCTGACTTTACATTTCTCATTTCATGAATTATTCAACGAAGAAACTTAATCTTAGTCATATGAAAAAAAGGAACAATATTTATCCTTCATGAGATAAGTTTGTCCTCAGTTAAAAAAGGAGAAGAAAAAGAAGAAGAGTTACGAAAAAAAAAAGGTAAAAAGAAATAAGCAAAAAGAAATAAGGAAACTGGCTTTGAAGTATCCAAATGAGGACAATTTTGAAAACTATACTCCGTGTTTAGAGCCCTTGACTGTCGCATTGGTGTCGTCGACCGTAAGAGAAGAATTGAAAATCAATACGAAAGATTAGTATTTGAAATAACGGAGATAAAAACAAGGAATAATTACCTTATTAGTATATACACACTCAGCTAGCTCCGTTATAATGTGTTGATGAAAACACCATTCTAATTGTAGAGGTTATTTGCCTACCAGGTATTCACAACAACTAAACACTGGTCTCGAGTTTCATCATTTTGTATTAAAATTCAAGTATTCAGAACGGTCGTTTCCTTTTAATATGGTCAATAAAAACATGTAATATGAAGAGTATTTTATTTTATCTGTTTATTTGTTACTTCTTTTTTATTTATGTATGTATTTATAGCAACTTATCATCGATTCCTTGCTGTTGGTTTGTCAAAATTGATAATGAATCGTAATGTTTTGTAAATGTTTATATTTTCCATGTCTCTTTTGTTACCTATTATGTTAACTGTCATTACCAAATACAAACCAAACATCATTTTTTTTCTTGCGCTAACTGACAGATCATTGTTCAGTTTCCATGCTGCACTTTTGTCTCCAAGACCCTTTGATAATTGGTGAAAACTTTTAAGTACCCTGTTCATTCCTAATTATACATTATATAACAGTACAAGTTACACTGCCCCGCGCAATATATGAAGTTACACCAATTATGCATATCAGGGACTTTACGAATCACCATCTTTGTCTAGCTACGGTTCAAATAACATACATTACATTCACTTGTCAGTGTGTTCTTTACCTCTCTTTTTTTTTCAATATTCTTTTTCCATTAGTATATTTTCTTCTCCCACTTTCCATATTAATCCAATGTATTATACGATATCATGAGGTTATCATGTACATATTTGTTAATGTCTTTACCAAAGGAAAGGTAACATTCTAATGTTACACATTTACGGATAGTAAATTATGATTGACAAAGTAAAACGTTGTTGAAGTTTGCAGCTTGAGTGTGACAGTTAAACATTTTCTGACCTTGACATCTATCTTGCCATTTTTTTTCCCTTTGCATTAAAACTTTTATGCGTTATGTGGTATAAGATAAACTTTGTGAATACATTGCCTCTACTTCGAACGCCGGTTTAAAATGTGCTCTCAAAGTGTAAACTCCTCCCTGATAGGATGCTGGTATAGGCTATATTTCTAGTATGAACTATCAAATGCAGGCATATAACAATGGTAGTTAAGGTTACGCAATGTTGATGGTTTCTTACAAGTCTCCAAATTTGATCCGTGCATTTTTATTCACTTGTGCGGTTGTTGTCATGTTAGGATCACCAGATATTAATTATTATAATAATTCAAATTTAGCCTAAAAATTGTAAAAGTCATAAATGGGAGGGGTAAGGTAATGCAGTTACAAAAAAAATCTAAATAAAAAGCGGCAACGTTAATATTCACAACTCGCTATGTGCAAATTTTGAAATATATTCGTTGGGAAGTAACGGTCAGCACATACAAAATGTACAAAGAATAAACTGTAATAATGTCAATGTGACATTGTAGCTCTATGCGATCTCTGAGCGAAAAATAGTGGCGCCCTTTCAAATTGTGGTCTTCCGACGTACGGTGGCAATGGATATTTCGTGCAACCACACAGATTGGTTGCTGTTACGGTACAGTAAAAACAATCACAACGAATGGAAAAGATATTTCATCATCAGAAGGATTCCTTTGGTCTTATCTTCGTCAATGGTTAACTTAATTGTCAAATCATCTCATATTCATTGGATCTTTATGTTTTACATTTTCTAAATTTTAAATCAAAACATTCAGTACAAAATTAGACTGAAGCGAAAACAAAAAAATGTCTTCTATGAAAAGTTTCGTTTCAAGAAAAGATATTTTTTTTTTCATATTAGAGCAACAAATATCAAAAGAGATTACGAAATTATGCATTTATTAAGTAATTATTGTAAAACACATATTTTTCCAGTAGTAGAAAATGTGCAACTCAAGAAATATAAGGAACGTCACATCTTTATTCCGGATAAGCAAAAGTTGTTTACAATATTTCCATATTCCGTGTCTCCGAATTTGGTGTAACATTACCACCGAATGTATGTGGTAACATCTTGTGATATGCGACCGTTGTACTTGTATCTGCCAACTGTCCTTGCCCTAAGTCATCATAATATTGCCTTAAGTTTGTAATTCGTAGAGGCAATAGGCTTTCCGTTGGATTATTCATTGGTGCAGAATATGGCCACTCTCTTATGACGTAATATTTTTTTCTTTCCTGTTCGTTACTTACCAAACCATTTGGATTAACAAAAGGATTTTCTGAATCAATCTAAAATACCGACTTAAACACCCTCACACTAGTCTCTGTAGGGTGGTAAGGAAACTGTTATAGTTAAAGGGACTCATTGAGTTGATTGTAACAAGTTTGAAGGAAACGATTGTATGCCAATACCTCTAATTAGCCTAATGAAGTCATGTATCTATTCCCGCAGTCACAGAAAATGTAGTATTTTATGAACAGGAATTGCCTGTGGTTAATACCTCGTAAGTCATTTTCAAAAAAAATTGTCTGATCATTTGGAATCAGTGATTTTGACGGTTAATTGCCCTTTCATTGTTTTGCTTCAGTTCTGTGTCAGATGTTCATAATCTCTCAGTTTGACCATTTGCAATCAATATTTGAGTGTTACACAGACAGGTGGTTTTGCACTAACCACTAAAAAGCATAGCGGAACTGGGTCCCGTGGTATATACTTAAGACTTCAGAGCAAATAGAGAGGCGATAGTACGCCTATCCAGAGGCAGGTAGTCGACAGATAGAAATAGGTAGGAGTGGGTTGATGTTTAACTTATTATTCAAGAGGGTATATATCTCACCTCAGTTAAATAAAATACAAAGCAAAAACGGGTTTAAATGTGGCTTTTTTATCATGAACAAAACAAAGGCGACTTTTTTTTTTCTCGTTTTGGACTGAAACGCTTTTTCAAACCTGTTAACATGCATAAGGCATTTGAGTGGGTCTCTGTTATCCATTTAATTAAAGTTACGCATTCTGTGGGGGTGATTACGGGGAGGGAGTGCCGTTAGCGAGTCTTGTGTATTATGTTTGTTTCCTTCTTTTTGTGTTTTCTTATCCTTTAATGTGAACCTGCCTTATAAAAGGGTAGGCAAGAGGGTAGGCTCTTGGGTAGGCATACTGAGTTTTAAATGATTTCTTCCTAGACTATTACTTTACTACTATTTCCCTTATTTTCCTGTTCATCATGTGTAGAGAAAGTTAAATGAATCAAATGGAAAATCAATCAAGTACACACAAAAGAAGTAATGATAAGTAAGGAAATCCGGGTATTTGTAAATATTTGTGAATACACTCATACAAGCAGTTTGTCTTCATTTTTTTCCATCTGATAAGTTCCCGCCATATTTTTACTGAGTTCGAAAAATTTACAAGAGACCCCTCGACTTCCAATCACTCTTAGGTACCTCTTACTCCTAATAGCAACTGCCTCTAAGGTTCAACATCATATGTTATTCGTTTTTACCCCCCCCCCCCCACCATAAACCACATAATGACAATAGCAATGATAATAACAATAATCATAATTACTGAACACTCCAAATAAATTATAATATTGAAAATGAATGATTATTTACGATAATGAATGTAGCTAAATATGAAAACATAAGTAAGCAATAAAAAATATAAGAAACGACTGAAGTATGTGTAAACTAATAAATAATTAAATAATATCAAACCTAAAAAGAAAAAAATATATATAATATGACATACCTGGTTATTTAAGTAAATGCATTGTCCAATGAAAGACATGATTTCTTTCCAAACTTTTGATACGAATCCATGATTTCAGAAAATCGGCAACTGAAGAAGTTTTTTCAGTTTTATTGTATCCGCCAAAATGTTCGTCTACAACAGAACTATTGAAGCAAAGAATACTTACAATACTTACCATGAAACACAATTGCGCGACTGAGAATCTGGTTGTGGCAAAGTTAGATGTCGCTCTTTCAGAAAGTCGTTCATGAAAACTGGGTGCCCTGTACGGTAAGGTAGGTTACATGAGGTACCTTAACTCGACACGTAGTTTCATGTAAGAAATGTTTGAAAATAGACAGGAAATCCGGATTTCGTGGATTCACTAAAAGGTGCGTTTTTGTTACGTTATGTTATATTTTATTAAGAACTCGAAGATTTAGAAGGAGTCAAGACCCAAGAACTTGCGATCTATCAATCAATTAATTTAATTTATCACACTAATCCCCATTGTTTGTGTAATGCGGTTTTTGTCCCCTGTCTACTTGTAGTGAACTAAGCTTATTGCACACTGCCAATGCTGTGTACTGTTATGGATGTCACATAGGCTGCGATATTGCATACGCCACAATTTCCAATTCCCCATATCTAACTTGGGATATATATATGTGTGTATACATACATATATATATATATATATATATATATATATATATATATATATATATATATATATATATATATATATATATATATATATATATATATATATATATATATATATACATACATAACCGTAACAAGAACAAAACGTGTCCTTGATATGAAATGACATAAATATTATTAGAGAATCACCACGATTAGGTCACGGCATGTTGCCGAAATCGGAAACATACACGTTTTCCACCAACATTTTACTATAGCGCCACGATTTTCATATGCAAGGATTTGTTCGAAATGAAAAGGATACATTTAAGTCGGAATTTATGTAAGAAAAGAAATTAAGTGCCAAAATCATGATCGAACAAAAACCTGTGTCTTTGAATTTAAATGAGACTCGGAAGCTTCTGATTATTCAGATGTGCCTTTTTAGCCTCTTGCCTGTCATTTTCATAATAAATACAGCCGTTTAGGCCTTGACACTTTTTAAAGGGAAAACGGCAAGGCATTTAAAATGCACCAACAGGTGCATACAAAGGAACTAGCTTGAATCATTGTTAAACAATTCAGGCTCATCAGTAAACGTTGACAAGAACTTCATGTGTTCAAAATATTATTTGAGCAACAGGTAATTGAATTTCTATCTTTGAGAAACGTATTTCTTGAAAAGAAGACTATTGCCTGATTTTGCATAATCTAGATCATTCTGTGTTCACAAATACTGGCTTAAAAATATGACTTTTCCCTGTAAAAGAGACGCCATACTTTCCTATAAAGTACTTTTCACACACGCGTATAGTTCTTTTGTCCCAAAAATCATTCTTCCGCTTACGTTTTTGTGTGAGAGAATGAGGCAAACACCTCTTGTGTCCGTTCAAAATTCACTGACAAACTAAGCTTCGGACTTAAAAACATGGAAAAGCTACGGCTGTGGGGGGGGGGGGGGGGAAGGAGGGGTATATGTGTAGTACATAACACAGCAAATAATTGTTATCTCATCCCTATACATGTAATGCACGGGATGAGATATTGTAATTGCTTTGGGACGTTGATTAAAATGTATTGTGACTCTATTAGTTACCATAGCAACAGTTGCCATGAAAGCCTTATGTACGGTTGATCTCTGAGACATGGGGGGTCTAACCTGGTATGGTACTTAAGGTGACCTGGAACCCCACATTTGGGTAGGGGTAAAAATATGTGAAGATGTGTGCGTGCGTGTGAGGGTGTGGTATGGGTGTGTGCTAAAGAACTTGAGGGGCATGCCTGACTAATATATTAACACAACACTTGCGTGTTATTTACACATCCATGGCCGAGTGAGCGCCATGTGCTCATATACTGTGTATAATGTAAATCGCTGTGTGTTCAATTAAACACTCGATGTACTATAATACACTCGTGTAAAACAGTGAATGATTATGGACAACGATAGGGATGAGATGCAACTCCGTTGATTGCCCTTTGTTTTGAATTTTAGGTTTAACAGGCTCAAGGTAATGCAATCAAATACGCCCTCACCAATGGGTCAATAATTAACCTTTAAGAGGGTAATCCAGAAATAAAAATGGTTGTCAGTTATATAAATGAAAAAAAAGATTAGCCTATAGTTTAGCTTTGTCGTAGGGCTCAACGGTCAACCTCTTTCTTCCTTTATTATTATTATTATTTTTTTGCACTTATCCACTCTTGCGGCTATTCCACGTTACAGCCATAAGTAAACTTGAAGCAAGTAGAAATGCCATGCTGATATACGTAATGTTCTATTTTTATTCATAATTACGCTACACGTGCCATTGACTTTTCTATCTGGATCAAATTTGTCACATTCAGAATTGACCCGACGTGATCGTTTCATTAAGCTATTTTAACGCTCGCCACCAGGTCATTTTCAAATCGACAGTAAATTCTTATGGAATCAAGAAAAGTACCGTTCGTTGCCATTGTGCAACCTCACACCTGATTATTTCAGTTTCACACAAAACAGGCATTAGCATGCATTACCCTATAAACGAATATCAACAGGTTTACAACATTCAATTTAAATCCGTTTACTAGCAATCTGAGACTTGAAAACCTTTCTCTTTTGAGCCAGAAGTCTACGCTCTACCAAAGGTTTTCCCAAGCCTATGACGTGCCCTTCTGTCAAGTGGTGTCAGCGATTCTCACCTGTCCAAGGAGGGAACTTAATAATTCGAACCATGGTAATATCTACTCTACGGTTCATTGAAATTATCACCAAAAAAAGTTGGAACTTTTACTTACCGACAGTCTCAAAAAGAAATGCTTTTACGTAGTACCCTACACATATGAGTAAGAAATCAAAACAGAACAACTCTCATTGAAAATATCAGTTATTGCTTAGAAGCGGCATTGCAGCCATAGGATGAAGATTAAGGCAAACCGTATGTGCAATAATTCGAAAGACAGAGTTTAATACCTATAAACTCAGTTTTTAGGCCGAAACAAACTGACTTTCTAGAGAAAAAATGAGACCGTTTATCAAACAAACAGCGTTTTCTTTTTTTTTTTTTGATAAACACAGCTTTTCAACAAACTGTAATTCAGGCCTTGAAGTTTAGTTATGTTACGGAGCTTAGCTACCACCAAGTGTGGAGGGAGCCTGTGACTTAAAAGTAAGAACTATACGTTAGGTGGCTACCGAGTTAACAATTTTGGGAAAAATTTGGTGTTTTCACAAGGTCAGTTCAGATGGGAAAACCTTAGATTTTTCTTGGACGAAAACCCCATCTTATTTTGACCCTGCCACGGATCGTACCCCAAACCTCCCGGTTGCTAAGGTTGTTGCTTGGAATGCCATCACAAGGTCACAGTACCAGTTCAAATTACTGCACATTAGGCTTGCCACAGGAGGTAGGTCCCACATTAAAGTAGCATACACTGTACAGAAGTTGGAAGATTCCTCCGCATTTCTTCATTGTCGGTGAAAGTCTTTAGAGTGAACATTTCGGCAACGTTTACGGTATTTCATCCAATGAGATGGGTTCTTTTGTGGATTGCATAAGCTAGGTGAGTTAAGGTATACATGGTGCCACGATGCTGGCAATTGAAGGAATTATGAAGAAGTTATGAACTTTTAGCTGGTGGAACAGTATCGTTTGAGGCGAGTTGTGATTGTAGCTTACAATCTAAGTGATCTAAGATATACGGACAATTGAAAGTTGCCTTCAATGACCAATGTGTCAACTTCCCAAAAAGTGAGCCTGAGAGCTTATACCTGTTGAAAATTCCTCCAAAGCTTTAGAGGCAATATCACTTTTGTTGTTCAGCGTCGGCACAATTAGCAGAGGTGACCCTGGGAGTCAGTCTTGTGTGGTGGCAGCATACCACAATTAAAAGATGGACTTCCGACAAAGTTACCGTGCTTGAGAAAGTCCGATTAAATTGGCCTTTGAAAACTGTTTCTTCATACTTGACTATCATTCTTATTACTGTGAAGTTCAGAGTTGCCTGTTCAGCCAAAGAAACGCTAAAATATCGACAATTGGCTTTCAACTGGTATTCGTAAGAAAAGAATTCAAATCCGACTCTGTGATATTTTTCTAGACTGATTTTATTCCATAAGAGCAGGATCACTAGGCAAACAGTCATCTTTTCCGATTTAAGATTTTCACAGTTATGACATGAAAACTGGCAAGTGATCTAAACGATCCACTAGCAGCCTGGAAAAATGTCGATGTTTGTGCGCACAAATAAGTTGAATTATTGGCACCTTAGGATACTTCATACTGGCGAATACGCACTGTTACAGGAAACACATTGTAGCCTATCACTAAGGACACTCTCTTTTGATACCTTGATTTCGATATATTGAAATATGAAATAGCGCCTTACTTTTTCCACGGTTCAGTTAAACGAGAACATTGTGTTTGTCTTACCGGTAAAAAAGTCATACTTTAAAAATCAATATTTTGGAAGCAGAATGATAGATTATTCAATGCAAGGCACTAAGGGTATTCTTAGAATAGAAAGTCGGATGTTTAGTGGTCAAGAGTAATTAGTTGACCCAAACTTTGAAGTATTTACATGATCAGTTTAACGGATCTTATGTGAGTGGAGTTTTAAAGGGAATGAACCTGTTGCAGATGTTTATTTATGAGACTGAATGGTTTAACAATGATTAAATCTATTTTCTCTGCACGGCACGTCGGTTCATATAAAGTCAATACTTCCCTTTAAGAACAAAGGAGAAAAAGATAGACATAACTTGCCATGTACATTTACCTCATCAAGAAAACACCCTAAGGCTGACCTTATAAGAAGTGATCGCAAAGATAAAGGGATTCAAGTTTGCATTGTCTGAAGAAAGCAGGTGGGCATTTCATCGCACAGCATCTTAGAAACATTAGATTTCATTCCAATGTTAACAAATCAAAAGAAAACGATGTTCATTTTTCCCAAATCCCCAGACCTACATTGTTTTAAAATAGGATTGTACAACTTTTGTTGTAAAGACTATTCAATTTTAGCAATAGACATGTAACTGAAACCTATGTAACACAACTTCCTAGGGAGTTTAATTGTAATGATTAATATCGAGTATCCGAACACAAGACAAATGAAAAGAAATATGAATGCATAAAACTTGTTGCCAGTGTCTAAAATTCACATTTTTCATTTATCACTTTCATTTTTAACAAACGCATTCATTTCTTGAAGCGTATTCAGGAAATTCGAGATTTAGAAAAAAAAAATCACTTTAACAAATCACAATTTTGGAAAAAAAAAAATTTTAAGTGGGGAGAAAATAACTAATTGAGAGTACAGGGAAGTACAGATCACTTATAATAATTATTATATAGGTGATTCTCTCTCTCTTTGTTAAGTAATGAACTAACGAGTAAAGAGAACTTTACCCCCTATTTCTAATCCTCTTATGTAACGAGTCACTTTTTTGCCTTGTTTCATGTTTAAACAGTAGACCCCCAGTATGGTTCTTTTGCTTTGTAGTGTCAGGCAATTGATAAAGACTGAAAAAGTAGATTGCCATACCCTTGATTAGATTTGAAAGTGGAAGGCTGTCTGAAATCAAATATTACTGATATTGTTGCATATTTAGACCATCCTCTTGATCCAATTCCCGAACCTCATGATCAAGGTTTTTACCCTTTGCACCCTGTTGCTCCTGTCGACAATATTTTTCTTATACTCTCCGGTAAACGGATTAAATTCTCGTAAAACTGAGGCAGTTTTGCTCTTTTTATCATAGTGCAAAGAATGTCTCACTGTGTTCTGTTTGGAAGTTGTGAATGTTTTGAACATTTGTCTGCTTCACAATGAAGCAGTGCATGTGGGGAATCTGCAAGATCATACCACGCAATTTGATAAGACCAGCTTTGTTTTCTTTCTTTTCTTTTTTTTTTCTTTTTTCTCTTTCATTTCTGTGTAATTTTGACTAAAAAATACATAACAATACTGCAGGAGTGTAATGTCTGCTCTTCCAACATTTTAGGCTGCGATATAAGGTAAATCTAATTGAATTTTTACCTGTGCACTTTCAAGTTTAAGTATAATTTCAGGAAACAACGAATAATTTTTACAGTAATTTGGCTACTGTTTTACATTTGATGGCATTTCGTAATAGCCTTGAATTCACTTGAAATCTTTCCCGACAGGGGCAGTCTTTCTTCAAACATTAACTCCTAGCTCCACCTTTGAACAAAATATTGAAATGGGCTTCAGATGGGCTGGGTATAAGTGCCTGTAGTGCAAACGTTATTTTCATTCATTTTAAAGGTGATTGGTCATGTTATCATGTATTACATGACACCATTCTCCCCTTGATAATTTTGTGCACACGTTTCTAGTTTACGGAATACTTGGTTTATACAAATACACACACACGCACGGTCTACCGTTGTTTCTTTTCTACTTGCAAATATTAATAGTAAACTAGTGACGTCTGCAGAAAGTTACTGACGTCACACTAAGTATTTATAAGACGACCAATCACTTGTAAGCTCTCTACGTGTCGTCACTGGAATATTAAACACAAATGATTTCTTATCGAGTTTTCTTATCTTAACAAGTGTTTTGTTTTTACGATATTGTGCCCTAAATTGTATGGGTAAGGTTTAGGTGATAAGGTTATGCCGTTTTTCTAAAATTATTATTTAAGAATGAGGTTGAAAGTGGTTGGAGTAAAGGAGAAAAAAATGATGATCTCTTCCTGCAAGCATTCCACTAAATGGTCACAGAAGCGTTCCTTTAAGTTGCACCAAAAATGATGACATTGCTTCTTGACGTAATGAAATAACTTTAAATACTGCCCTCCCCCCACCCCGTACATCGATTATAATTCCAAACATGACGTGTGACCTGAAGTATGTTGACTGAGTATAACTCTGTTTAACGCTGAATTTTTCACACCGGAAAAATGAAATTGGTCATATCAAGGAGAATGTTGTCGAAAGAACAACAACTGATCCTCTACAGGTAGCGGTGAGTGTGGGAGAAAACACAGAAATACGTAATCGACAACCTTTCACATTTTACAAGTTCGAGCATTTCAATGGGCTTTGTATCAACATATTTGCATTTATTGAAAGATCCTATTCCGCTACTTCAGCAATTACTTAAGCTGTTTCCTGACGACTGGATTCTCCTTTAAAACGGACAAAATCTTAGAATTTTGTTTTCTTTTTAGAAGAGTATCATGGAATAGAATTGTTGGTTATACTCTGTTGTCGCTTCATAAGGCAATTTATTCATCTAATGTGTAGACTTGATGCTTTGTGTGGAGCATGAAAATCCATGTGTATATATTGGTCAACCCCTCCACAGTCAGTCATTGGGTTGGTTCTTCATCTCGTTGTTCAAATGTCTGTATCCCACATCCACTGCAATAAACAGAGGAATGGTTTTTATCACAATTTCCTGCTAAAAGAAAAAGAAAATAAAGGAAAAATAAAAAAAAAACATTTCTGTGTATGATACTGTATCTGCTTGGAACCTCGTAGGTAACCGACAGTGAATATGACTGTTCTTGGGGTGAACGGAATTTTTTACTACTGCTCGGTGAAACATTTCTACATGAAAAAAGAAAAAAGAGAAAAAAAAAACGGATTCCAATTAGAAAAAAAAGATGAGGTCGTGAAAAAAAGAAAAACAAAAAAATATGCACAGCCTTTTTTTAGTGTGAACTGTGTGGAAAAGCTGATCCGATTTACATCATGTAATTGATATGAAGAAAAACTGTACAAGATACTTGCTGCTGCTAAACTTCCAATATTTGAAAAAGAAAGTTGATATCATAATGCTTGAATGTTAAAGTACACCCAAAGCATCAACAAAAATCCTGTCACAAATGGAGAATATCAAATAACTATCATACACACATTTTCCCGTAAAACAAACAACAACTTGCTTCATAAAAGACAAAAAAAGTATATAAATTGCGAGAAATGACGGTCTAGACAACCTCATGAATAATTCATGTCACGACATGATGACGTAAAACTTTCACAATTTTTTTTTTTGTTCGCTCTCGTTTCTACATGGTCCACTTTTACGTCGCAGAATTGGTTGTTATATTTAAAAAAAAAAAAATGGCGGTTTCTGAAGGAACAGTATCTATACTCGAAGACTTAGAGGAGATTGAGGTTTGTTCACATGTTGCTTCATATATTTTTGACGAATTTTCCCCAAATATCTCAAGTATTTTCTGCACTTTTATTTTAAACGTGAGATCACTTGTACCTGAAAAAAAAAAACGAACTGATTATTGAGAAACTTACTTGTGAGGGGAAAATAAAAGTGGTCTGAAGAATGGAATGCCAGCATTGGGTACAGTCCTTGTTTTTTTTTTTTTTCTTTTTAGATGGGATCGTATAAACCCTTGCTGTTTTACAAGTAATCTCTTGAAGGAAACTTATGGACAGTTCCATTCCACTTAAAGAAGAAAAACGATTTTTTCAGATTATCTTCAGTGAATCTAAACGTATTTGGCCTTCATTGTTTAATAAGCAAAATTGTTATGTATTTGTTTTTTGTATTAATATTGTTTAATGTCGAGTTGTATTATTCGACATGCATATCACAAAATTGAGCAGATTGTTCTAATTATTGGTAAATCATCGGCTACATCAAGGAAAGTTACCAAAAACAGACCAGCGTGTTACGCAATCCGGTGTTTGATGTGAAATGTAACGTTATCCTTAAAAAAAAAATATATTCCTTACTGCAGTCCACAGTAACCGACCAACTAAAAAACCAATAAAACATTTGAAATCATCTCAACTCATGATGAATAAAAATTGTTAAACACCATCCTCCTCCCCACCAATCTCGCACACTTCCCGTTGTTAAGTCCGGATCAGTATACACTACTCATAGCAATGTGTAAACTCTGATACTTTATCGATCAGAAGTGGGGTCACCCCAAGGTTCAATCCCCGGACTCTTGTTACTTCTCATATACTGTACATCGATGATATTTGTAACTCATATTCATTGCTTCTTTTCATCTGATTCGCTCCATATTATTTTGACGATACAAATGTATTTTTATCCTGCACCATAATTTTGTGCATCTTATTGAAAATCTGAATAGTGTATTCTTGATGTAGAGTACCTCTTTATCTCATTTTCCTTTTGACATTCCTACCTCCACCCTTCTCTTTCCTCATCTCTCCTCTCCTGTCATCCTACTATCTATCACTTTTTATTCATAATTTTTGTTGTAACGTCCTGTTGTTTTGTTTGCTTTATTAATTTACCTGATGTTCAATGTTAATTTGTGTAATTGTATTTACTTTCTTTTGAAGGTCACCTCAAGCTCTTTCAGAACTTATTACGATTCTATCAGATATGGATATATACTGCTTAAATATGCATTTAATTACCTATATATTTATAAAAAAAAATAAAAGGCAAAAACTAATTTGTAAATACACATGCTTGAATAAATAAATAATAAAGATATAAATCAACGTTCTTCCGTTTAATGAATAAAAGTGGACGAAAAAATATTTAAATCGGTACCGGATCGTCCTTAAGGTGTAATTGACACATTTAGGACTATTGACAGAATTAACCATTAAAAACTTGGAAAATAGACACAGTTTTTATCAAAATACATCAAACATCGACCAAGTGTTACAAATTTCTGTTTTACTATCGAATAAACATAAATCGAATATGCAAATTTGTGACGTAACAGCAGATTGACGTCACATTGACTCATAATGATACGACTTGTGTTATCCTTGTTTACAATCACCATTATTTAAAGGACAACTGTGAATTTTGTATGCCCCCCGAGGTTTTAGTTTGGGATCATTTATTTTCTTTTGATATCACTAACCAATGTGGAACCCAGTAAGTGTAATGAAGTAACTAACAGAAATTATACGCTGGCCCACCAAAAGACATACTGACACTGTGCAACATTCCACATATCGGTTTTGCATTTTCATGACACTTTGAGAGGCCATGTTTCAAAAACGGTAATATGTACAAGAACAATTCCAACGGACTGTCATTGCAACTTCTAAAAGAAACCAGCTTTTCCTCTAGATACATGTCACGTGGTTTCTAAGTTCGAAAATAGCGGCCTCAGTGTAAGACAACGTAGCGATTAACAAATGAAGTCCATCCATACATCTGACCCAGGTTTTACTACACCAGACCACTGTTATTGTTGGTCAATTAATAATCCCAAGGGATGGTATTTGTTCGCACATTGTTATACCATCAATCAACGGTGACCATATTTGGGAGTATCTTACTGCCTTTGTTGTACCTCATGCCGTGTTCATACTGCAGAGACAAAACTGGCGGTTTTACTCCACAAGTAGCCAAGACACCGTTGATTTCATGGATGGTTCCCTCAATTAGACATAATTGTTGGTACTGTAACACTTCAACTTTTTACGGAAAAGCATCTGACATATGAAGCCAAGAGCTATAGCCAAGAAATAAGAGGACGTCGTGGTGTAAAATCGATTACATTTTTTTTCCAGTGTTTGTTAGTCTGAAATAACACAATCGCAGGCGGTTATAGTTACGACTCCGTAATCAGTTATTAAAAATAAAATGTAACAGCAGATTTTTTTTTTCACGAGTGCCGCACTTTGATGGGGACACTTGAACCAGACCTAAAAGTGACGAAAGAAGTTTCACCGCCAATGAGGTGAAAAAAAAATACTAAAAAAATTTACAACAAAGTTGAGAAAAAAAAAAAAAAAACTAGTTGGAGTAAGATTTACAGGTCAAAGGTCACCACCACGAGAAACCCTGAAACCTTGACCTAAGCACGTTCTCGGTTCCCAGTGACATTAATCTTCAGAGTACATAGCTCTTAGATTTTAAAGTGTTCTTTTTATTCACAGGTTCGTTGTTGAAATGTCTTCTTGCAGGGAGATACACTGGAGCCCCTCAAGGCACGAATTTGCTACAACTTCTGCAGATATCCATTTATGGATTCTTAATGACTCCCAAGTTGGCTCCTGCATCCCACGGTGAAATATCCCCAATCGGAAAAGGACCCTTACTGGCCAGGCTTTTCTCTATCAATTCTACATCGTTATCAATATTTAAAACATTGGCAAATTCATCACAATTAAGAAAACAAACATTCCAGTCACACATTTGATTTTTCTTTGTGCGTCGCCATTCTCCGCCCACCGGGCCACGTGCGTGATGTTATCGTTAAGAGCATAATGCGATCGCATGCAGTAATACGTGTGGCCTATGCGCCACCCACTGCAGCATATAGTAAGCTGTAGCACAACGTTCCTTGCAATAAATCCACTACAGTAACTGTGTATAAACGACACTGGCGAAGTCAGGATGGTAATTTGGTTAAAGTATCGCGTATATATATATATATATATATATATATATATATATATATATATATATATATATATATATATATATATTGCTTATAGTTCGTTTTATCACTAGGAATATGTAATGTTTGCATATCTTCTTCTCATGAACTTATCTCCTTGTTTCGTTACATGAACCTGTGGCATTCATGATCCCGACCTTTTTTTTTTTTTCGAGAAAGCTTCACAATGTATGTGATAATTATTCTGCGGAATTGAAACAGTCTCTCGTTAAAATGTGCCCAAGGTTGAGAATTACTGTATAAGAGATGTTATAAGTACACGTGACAAGGAAAACACATTTTTGGAATATTGACCGAATTAATCTTTAAAAACGTTAAGAATAGCCACAATTTTCATAAAAATCCATCACGAATTGACCATTTTACAAACAAATTTCTATGTACCATTGCAGCATTGCAAGGAAGGACTCATCTGGTTTGCCCCATGTCGCAGTTGTGATAGCCTATGACTTGAAAAATGTTTTACCATAAATTGCTTTCCGTTATTTTATTTCATATAATAAGCCACTCAAAAGGATGTGCATGTCCCCTTATAGCAGACGACGTTATTTCAATTTAAACAGAATCAGTGTATGGTTTATTTGTATTATATATTTACATAATGAACATTAGGCCTGCTACAGATAGATAGAGAACTAGTTGCTATAGAAACAACGGACAAGGATTAGTGTTCCCGTGGACTCTATAAACGAGAGTTGTCAAAGTTAACGGGATCCAGGCAGTGTCCAAAATGCTGACAGATAGCAAGTAATCGGAATGGAGTTGAATATAGAATGTCAGAACGGGATTGAGGCCAGTAGCGGTGTTAAAGGTTTCTGGTACTGTTGACACGGTAAATGGGAGTGCAATTTGTGAGGCGACATAAGTGAAAATTGATGTAAGTGAAACCCACGTGGATAACAGCTACGGACAGTTAGAGGCAGTATGGCAAACTGCTATCAACCAACGAATGGGTGATTAAAAAAAAACACCCTTCTCGTTCGGCTTAGTGAATTTATGCGAAATCAGTCATAACATAGGCCTATATACTGCTGTATGCAACCGAGGCTAGCCCAGAGTAGAAGTTACTTAATCACAGAACAACAATTTGCAACAATACATTCCCTAAATGTGCACCAAAAGAAAAAAAAAAAAACTTGAGTTTATCGTACAGTAGCGCACCACTGGAACTCAGGTAGGCTTCATGGCAATAAGATTTCGTTACGTCAGTTCTAATAAGGGGAGTGAAGGATTGGGAAACACAATATAAAGGATATCATACGATGTTTTTATTGGGGATGTCCCATAACGTACATAAAGTTGTGACGGTGAGTTTATGTTACATATTCTTATACAAGGCAATAATTTAACCTCCTCTTTTTTTTCACAGAAAGCCCATTTTTGCAACATGAATATTCATATCCATTCCCATCGGTCTATTGGTGTCAAATAACGGAGATTAACTTTCTTGGAAAGTTGGAAGTTTGTAGGGACAAATAAAATACGTCGAGACAATTTTCATATTCAAATATCTGGAAGATGATTACATAGTTCTCATTCGGATTTTGTGACAGGTGATCTTTTGCCTCTTACTTTTTCTTCCCTGAAACACTGAAGAACAAAGGTAGATGACCAGGTGATTAGCAAGACAACTCATATATATTCCAGCTTTAATGCGGTCTTTCCAGGAAGGACATTGGAATAGCTGTATTCCTTGACTGGCATTCAACTTGACCCTCTTTAAAATCAGAGACAACCCGATGAATCCTGATTAAGTGACCCAATACACTCTCCATGAAAAGTGAATCTGGCACCCTTTAAAATGGAAAGCGCTTCTGCATTTTGTTTTTCCTTTTCAAGTCAGTATTGCTCGTTAGAAAATAGGCAAATTTGCTGTCGTGTTTTTAATTTTATATTTAAAGAGGGTGACCCATTCAGTCGTAGCTAATCTTTAGAGACAATCAATAAAACATAAAGAAATAAAGTCAAAGATTAATTGTAAAGTATGAACTCAAGTTGAAAGTATTTAATAAGTTACAAAATTAAACACAGGACAAAAACCTACATGAGTTACAAAAAAAAAGAAAAGTTAATAAAAAGAACAATGTTATTTCAGTCATTTGAAGGTTACATTTAAGATATTTTAATAGACAAATTCATTCGTCCTAGTTGAGTTACTGACTGTGTCCATGCATTGTCCTCTGTTTGCTTGCTGTTGCAAACAATATAAAAACAAACAAACTTTGGCCCTACACTCACAAAAACGTAACGTTAAATAAGAAATCCATAACTTTTTGGTTAACTTTTACACAAAATTAAACTAGGATGTGCTGTTTGAAGGAATAAAAATAGCCGTTACGGTTGATCTTCTATCATTTTCTGTCATTTGATACCAATGTGGATAAAAACATGCCATGCCAGGTTTTTTTCATTAAAAATTTCATTAATTAGAGTGTTAATTACAGTAGAAAGAAGAGCGATTTAGTTTTTTTCGGGAAAAAAGTTAGCGGAACTGGACCCTGTGGTAAATGTGCGGCACTTCCATGTGAACACTGCTACAACGAAACGCCTATGCAAAAGCATTTTCTTTAGAAATTAGGCTATTACGTGGACAAATATACCTGTACAGGAGTTTTTATAACTTTCTGCAACTATAAGAAATATAACCAGTCCTTTGGTGTACTTTGGAAAATGCAGGAATAACAGCACATCCTGCTTTAATGTAAGTCTTAAATTATGATATAACAATTTTACTAAAATGTAGTAAAATTTATGTAGAAATTATGTAGAATTTACATATACTGCTTACATTAATTTTACATAAAATTTATGGAGTTCTTATTTTACGTAATGTAGGTAAATAATTCTGCGAGTGTAAAGAGAACACTTGTTTTTATTTTTCTAGATTTGTTAAGCTTTTGAATTGAACAAGATTTATTTTGAAATAAAGCAGATTTTCTCTTTTCTTTGTTGAAGCTATCCCAACCTCATGTGCCATGTCAATTCTTTTTGTACGAGATGCAAGCAACTATTTTATATATTATTCATGATTTGTACTTAAACTATATATTCTTTCTAGTGACTCAGCTATTCGTTTAAGAAATAATGCCTTGCATAGATCACGTAGTGAATACGAGTTGCAAAACACACACAAAGGAAAATAAAGAAATAAATAGAAAAAAAAAACACCCAGCTTAATAGCTTTAAGTTGTATCAATATCATAGAGAGTTGACTGCACTAGTCAGGTATCATTAAGATAGCCTTCTCATCTATGCGATTTTGTTTTATAAAGTATTGCACTTTTCAAGATTATGACTGCATTCTTGTGCTTTGAGATTATATTGCGATAAAAACCATTTTGTACCATGATCCATAAATTCAGTAAAATCAGGAATCAGGAATTGCTCCTTTTTTCAAGGGAATTATTACTTCTTTGTCTTGTTAGATACTCAGACTTCATAAATATATTGACACTATAATTTATCACCTTTAAGGAGAATTTCACACCATAACCGTGCTTAGTCTAGAGGGTTGAGCGTTTTCGCAGAACTGGTACGTACAAACAATCGTATACGAATTTCCTTTTTATAATTTGCTTTTATTTGTTATGAAATTTACATTGTAATATTTATTATTTAGAGAACTTACAGTAAACTTGTTGCAAATTATGAACTGTCATATAAATTACTTTACTATACACCGTATAGACCCCCCTTGCATTGACGTCACAAACAATACACAAGGGCTCCCTCTCTAAGGATGAACAAACGAACAGTACATATGGCTACGCTAGGCGCTAGTAGATCGAATGGCAGTGACGCCACCTTCACGTCCTAAATATACTAGCTTGCCCTCAGAGAGGGCGCTTCTCTGTATCACTGTGACGTCACGTAAAGAGGGGGGTATATAGCTTTAAGGAGATGTGTTCAAATTACTAAAATGTAAATAAACACTGATGGTTTCCCTAACTGGAAAGGAAAAGAGGAAGCAAAAAAGAAAGTAAAAGAACACAAAACAACTTAATTACTGTAACATGAAAAGCCATATAACTTATAACTTAGTATGACCAGACAGAAGGTGCTACCGCAAAACTAAACAATACAAGAACCCTGTGTGAACAGGATTTGCCTATGGTTAGTATATCATAGTACAAAGTGTCTGGTCACAGACTTTTAGTAAGTGATTTTGATTATTAATTACCCTATCATTGTTACTTCAGTTGTGTTTCAGATGTTCAGAATGTCTTAGTTTGGCTATTTTCTATCAACACATGAATGATACTTAACAGGTGTAACAAAATTTCATGAAATTTGTGAACGAACTCAACGAGCCTCTTTAAGAGAAAGGTTGATTGATCATGTAGCTGAAGTTGGCGAAATGTTAAAACTGAAAAGAAAATTAAGGCTATAGACAAAATGTGTATTTACTTCACATGTTTCATTAAATTTGACCTCCGTTCTACATATATGTGCTAGGTGTATGTTTGGTACAAAATTTCAATATTTTAATATTAATGTGGTGGATTAGATGAATACTGAATTTACCCAAGTTGGCCCATACGACATAAACCGTACAGATGTTGCAAGATGCCATTTGAGTACTGCAACAGCCATTGTATTACTATGCATTATTAACAGTTAAATATATATATTTACATATATATATATATATATATATATAAATAAATGTTTATATATATATACATATGTCTTAAATGTTAATATTGTCGAATTAATCGGATTTCACTTCACTCAGACATTTTCAAAGCTATCAATTTCACCATTAGTCTCACCGTTTCTCTCCTTTTCTCTCTATATACTATTTTTTTTCTCTCTCTACCTCTCTCCGGTAGCCTGTTTTGTGTTTTTGCCATTACCTTGGTACGCTTACACTAAAAATTTTTCTTCCTTTTTTCGAGAGGAAATTCCTGTTTAAGCGGATGAGACGTCTGCGAAACTGAAGGTAAATTCGTACTTTGAAGAATAAAGTACAGCAAGCAGAGGAGAGTAACTGAAAATTGGGGCAGAGGTTGTAATATTTTTGTTTTCTTTCTCTGGAGTAAAACTTGATGTTTAATGTTTCATTAAAGTGAAAAAAGGAGGGGGCGGGGGAGAAAAAAGGTAGGTGGTACGATTGCAAAAGATCAAAAGGAGGACAAGATAAATTGAACGATTTTGATTTTTTATTTAATTATCAGGATATGCTGATGAAACATGTGACTTTCACACAAGAAATGAAAAGGACAAAATGGTGGACGTGTTACAGATGGCAATGCAATTATCTTAAGTAGACTTGACTAGTTTACTTGGTCTGGAACTGGTAGCAGATATGAAAACATGTTACGATCTAAGAAGATATTGACTCTTTGAATGTATGGACAGTGTTGTTATTAAGTCTAGAAATCATACCATGCTGAAAAAAAAAAAAGTTGTTAACATTTAAATGATTTCGCTGTTGCCGGTTATGCTATATGGTACAAAATATGGATTTGAAAGCAAGAATGCAGTAACTCATTGTATAATTAGCACTTAAATGATATTAAAGACAATACTCAGGAAACAAATACAATGAACTATGTCATATCGCACTCTGTAAAAGAGGCAAAATAAACGAATTGCTGATGACATCACATAGTTTACCCTATTTTTTTTTTCTCCCGAACTTCTTTACCGCAGTGACGTAGCAACATGATTTTGAGTGTGCGTGTGTGTGTGGGGGGGGGGGGGGGCATTGGGTGAGAAGTACATTTTTGCCCCGAAAACGGCAACCGACCACAAAGGGAAGGAATTTGGCGTGGGGTGTAGTAACATTAGAGAATTTCAGTCGGATTTGGGGGGGTTTGAGGGGGACAATGTATCCCCCCCCCCTTCTCCCGTTGATATGCTTTACCAGACATTTGACATTCTTCGTATGATAAAGATACAGCATATACCAATATAGTGAATGAACATTTACAGTTGTAACTTGTTGTACTATTAGTATAGGCTTTCATCACAAGTGCTTCGTCAATATGTAACTTGAGTTGACAAGGTTTCAGTTTGCCACTGTCACTATAATATGTAGTGAGAGCAAATATCAATTCGTAGAGGTCACCATAATCTCGCCTTAGGATCTGCCAGTTATGCTATAAAGATAGCGTAGCATTAACTGCATAAAAGTGAACTCTCTAACACTAACACAATATTCACAAGTGAACTGCTTGTATATGCGATATGCCTTGATGGTTTCTAATGTATCGACAGAGCATTCCATCCATAAAAGCATAGCATTGCAGATAGTTAATCGCAACGACGTGTCGGTAACACAAACTAAACGGCGTTATCGAGAAATAGCATTCTCAATAGCATTCTCCTCGTTCCATCGTATGTAAGCATGGGTTGGGAGGCGACTTAAGACAGGTGTCTGCCATCTCGATATCGAAGTTAAGCGAAGCTCCTCGAATAAAACCAAAAGAAGACAGATGAGATGGCGAAGATAATGGTGAGGATATTGATGATGAAGATGATGATGACTAATGACAATTGAGAATAACGTAATCACTGCTGACGTCACTGCTTTTGTGAATTAGATTTGGACACTGAGAGGGGGGGGGGTTAAGTTGTTGCAGTTCTTAAAGAAGAAAGGTTGTGGAAAGAAAATAGCTTTAAGACTTTCACATTTGTGTTCTTAATTTTTCCAACTAAACATACCTTCCGTATTGTTTTTTCCTTTTTTATTCAAACACTTATTCTCGATAAGTATATAGTTTACGTAACTGGTAATGTCATAACTGGTAATGTCAGATGTCTAACTGGTAACGTCATACTTACACAGTCGTATCATCGTGTTACTGTTGGAACGGATTCACGGGCTACCGTAGGATGTAAATAATGAGACGATGAGGTAGAACTTTCGGATGAATGATTCATTTAAGAAAATCAGTCATCTGCTTTAAAAACAAGTATCAACTTTTATCAATGAGAACGTTTTGAAAGTTATCGACGAGTCATCCAACTGAACCGATACGAAGATATAACATTAATTACAAAGAAAAACGTCAGGTTATCATCAACGAGTCGCAAAGTAATGTTGTTTTTTTTTTTCATGTCGGAGTTACACAAATTTATCGAACTCTTCGATTCTATATAAAATCATTTTCCCCGATGTACGACACTCTGCAGCAAAGGAAGTTCGAAACACTCTATACGACGTCCTAGGACGATACATTTGAGATACACGTTACACATTAGAGACACTGAAACATGTCGACAAGAATGCTTCACAAGGATGCTTTACAAGGATGCTTTACAAAAAGTACTTTACAAGGTTTCATCCACTGGCGATGACAACAAAAAGACTGGACGAAAATGATTTCTGAAACCCTATTAAAGAGGCAAGGATACGCATATGACACATTACGCCCTGAAATAGTGTACTCGGTGGCCTATGCTATCGATTGGCATTAGCTGATATTGATAAGTATGCAAATTATCTACCGTAAACAATAATGCTACTGCACTCGATGCACACATTATTATTGTGAAAGAGAAAAAAAAGCGAAACAGAGATATATAATGTTGTATTGCAATTTTATAATAAAAAGATTTCCTTTAATGGATTCTTATTTGTGACGTAAAGAGAAATGTATTAGAGTATTGAGATATAGTTCACATCGTGTCTCGTAAGTCTCATAAAGCTAAGCAACCGTTTGCCTAGCAGAATGATTTCAAACGAAGTGCCCTGGGTTATATTCGGAATGTCATTATTTTGCTTTAAACGGGCTTAAACAATTTCTTTTCTGGCACACTTATTCACTTAAATGCGACGTCCTTCTTTTGTCGACGGTCATCTGTGACAATTGTGAATGACGTCAGGATCTCCAGGATTTGTTTACTTAACATGAAGAGTAGACTGCACATACTCCTAGTCGACGTGATGATACTGCCTGTGTCTGTAGTACGTGAAATATGGAGGTTAAGGGTCATACTTGCCAATTGAGATGCGTCATGATTTATTCATTGCATTTGGCCACTCCCTCACGACATCCCGAGGACCGATTGTAGCCGGGTAACAAGGGCGAACGCCGAAGACGATGACGGTGAGGGTGATGATAAACGCTCAAATAGTTTCATAATTTTAATATTTTATAGAATCGAGCCTGGAGATGGTGTGTTATTGACGATCCACCTTGTTTTACATATAGCCTATTAACACTTCTAATCGATTCGCAAATGCTTTGGCTTGTTTTCTTCGAGAGTAACAACGATTTCGGCAATGTGAAGTGGGTCGCGTTGTTTGAGCGAAGGGCGGCAAACGTAGAATCTCGAAAGCAACCTACGAGGGGTGCAATAAAACACCCTTAGTCCCTTCGTTCTTTCGACATATGGTGCTCAATGAAGCTTTGGTGCCACGTGCCACGTAATGTGATGAACAAGCCGCTGGAAAATCTTATTTTTAACTTTAGAGAAACGAAGAAAAGATACTGGTAAGATGATGTTAACGGTAGATGCTCACCCGATCGGCCCGACGACCAAAAGACGCACGTCAAATCGGCAATGACCAATGATGGGGCAAGGAAACCAATTACCTCCCGTCATCGACATCTCGGCTTACAAAAGCAATTCATTCCTCGCATGAAAAGACACAAGGGAAAGACGTTTTCCACAAGTGTAATCAGGGTAGGTATCCAGCTTCATCGTAATTCATAGGTTTGTTTAGCAAAAAGAACATAAAAGAATACTGGGGGACATGATAAATTTTGCATGCGTCGTGAGTGCTCGGTAATTGTCGCACAGATGCACAGCGCGACGGGCGCTTCACCGAGAAACAAGTTACTCAACCCAAATTCTATCAAAGATCCGTTTTTGAGATTTAATCCAGCATCTGTTTCGAAGCCTACAGGTATATAATTTTACTAGCGCCTGGTAAACGAGATCGAACGTTGAGAGGAGCCATTAATTTTTCAGCTGTGTCTGAGTTATGACGTGCTTAGCGTCGAGCTGTGTGCCGTGCGTCGTCAACCAATAGTTGTTCTAAGTTGCGAGGGCTCTATCCGCTCATAAATCCGACTTTTGATCGACGCATTAAGTAAACTACATCAATATTAACATGTTTTGTAGAAAAATCTAATATTACCTAATTTTATGGATTTTGATTTGGTGCTTCTTTCTTCTTTTTTTTTTTTTTTTTCTTCGGTCCTAATCGTGTCACGCGATGTAATCACGACCACAGTCGAACGTAGGTACGAGGCCAGCGAATCGTAAGTAAGACAAGTGATTTGAAACCTGTGATTGGCTATCGCCTCTGGCAGGGTTTCAAACTTGATTGTTATCTACGGTTTAGTGTTGTGATCCCAATTATTAATTAATTAACCATTTTTATCCGACGGCGGGTGATGCGGCGTTTCTTTTGTGTAACATAAGATCAGCTGGCAGCACGCAACCTCTTATTTGAATGACAGTAAATGATAGAACCTTATCAATTGACCAGAAGGATTCACGGCGGCAGCGAGATAACGTCTTCTCCCTTTTGTTTCCGCTGCTAAGTTCACCGGAATTTCAAAATTGTTATATTTCCTGCAAAGATATTTTATTGCTTGAAATTTTGACAGATATCGGCAGAATCGATCGATCCATTTTCGTCACCTCCTTGAACCGGACCCATTTTTCTACGAAAGTGGCACGAAATCTCCCCGATTAGGAAATTCACGACACAAAATACGTGATAAACACCAAATGAGCTATCTACCGACCAAACGCAAGTATATCTTGACAAAATCAATTTATCAATTTATTGATACTTCTTTCAAGATTATCAATCTTGTGTTTGCGTTTTTTTTTTCGCACGTCGATTGCACTGGAAAACAGCTTCGAATTTTTAGTCTCGTCGTTTTTTTTTTTTTTTTTGTCTGTTTGGTGAATAATCTCGACGTTATCGGTTAGGACTGAAGATACGAGTCAGTGGATGAAATATAGTCGATAGCTTAATCTGTCTATTCTGAGAACGTCAAAGCAATCGTTGAATTCGAGGACATGGACGCCCAAACACCATCACCGCCACCGTCGGTAGCCAACTCACCGGCCTCACCCGCAGGCGATGGGCCACCAGAGCCTCATAAACACGACAAGCCACATGATGTTGCGACGGGTGACCAGAGCAGTGTGGGTCTTCTCCCGACTTCTGCTACTAAACCCGTCACAGGCCTACCGAACCTGCTACCCTCGATCGGTAAGTTAGAACCTTATTCATTACATTCCTTTATGTAGACCTTTAACTCACTTGGTAGACACTTGCTGGTCCCATGGAGCACTGCTTACAAAATAAATTTGATGCTCATGCATTTCGATTTTCGATAAATACATTTCTCTTCATTTCGCTCTCAGTAGAATAGAATTCTATTGAGAGCGAAATGAAGAGACCTCGTCCCAGTTCGAAAATTGATATGTTTAGTTAAAAAGCCAAAAATATATAAAAAGAAGATTAAAGAAGAAACATACTTAATGTAAGGAAGACTCAAGGTTGGCCTAACACGTCAAAATACGTCGACAACCGAGAGAGAAAGCAAGGGAAACAAATCACACGCTGGTAGAAGATGAGATAATTCTAAATGAGATTTTTAGTCTTACTGAACATCTGAAAGGGTGTTAGCAAAACGACGTTATGTATGGTCAAAAGTTGAACGATTTTGAAAATATCCCAACTGATTTAACTTATGTCACAACATGTAAGTTATACGTAGTAGAATGTGTTACTAAACAGAAGCAAGGAAACAAAGAAAAAAGTCAAATAAGAAGTGTACGTGGTATGAGGAAGGATACGATACAGTAATTGTCGTTCCAATCAGCACGCAAGGAGTATTTCTTGTACTATCAAGTAATTACATTCGTGGCGTCTTACACGATTAACGACAGTATACCGTTATGGTAAGTCAAAAAAAGTGCCATTGACAATTTCGCATTTCAAAGATCAAAGTCAATACAACGGTATCAGGGGTTGTCATACTTAGTTTGTGTAAATCATTTAAATGACCTTCCACAGATTTTGTAAACATCGGTAAAAGTGTTTCTTGTGGCATCACGTGTACAGCTAGCTTACTGCTGTCACCCGTCATTGAGATACTCAAAACTCCTCTCGACAACTAAGGAGAAAACTCAAATTTAAGATACTACAAAAAAAAAGGGCTGAAGGTTCCTCTTGTTTTATTCCTTTTGTTAAATTCCTGCAAGCACTTTAAGGGAGTTTAAATGATATTTGTCGATTTGTATTTAAACACTTTATCTGGTAGAGTGAATGTATAGGCACTGAAGAGACACACGGGACAGTTTTCCTGTAGAATGTATACCGCCCTCCAATGTTTTCTAAATTTCTCCCCAACCGTCCCATCAGACTGAAAAATATGTAGTTCGGAGTTACTCATACGCAATTATGTATCACATTATGTGATACGGAGTCATTTTTTAACTCCATGCATGGTTTACATACTTTTTGAGTAAATGACAGTATTTTCCTAAGAAAACGTAAATAAATTGACTCTTGAAATATACTGGTACTCTTGTATATATGAATGAATGACACCACTTCTAGTTAAGCATAATATTAAAAAAATATATATATATGGGAAATGGTATAATCTCGAAATTCATCGTTCAAAACATAATTGAAGATAAAAATGGAACAGAATATCTTTATCAGTCAAAAAATGGAAACTCGTTAGCTACTCGCTTTACCACGATGAAATAGCAAACGCGGGACTACGATCACGAAGACTGCCTTAATTGGCAAAATTCATCCAATGGTTCGATTGATTGATTGATTAAGTGAAAGACTGACAAAATATGTTGTTAAAATCTCTGATTGTCAAGTCGAGTCATGAAACTGAGTTCTGCCGGTGGATCGATGGATTGATTTATCGGTTTATTGATTATTCGATGATAATTGTTCCATAATATCAGTCTCTCTACAAAACTTATGATTTTTCATTGAATTTTGAAAATAAGTTTTTACTCGCGGTGCTAATGAGTCTAAAAGGGTCTGCCGGATATAAAGTTCTCATCCTTAATCGACGCCCGGTAATCTTCAAATGATTTATTTTAATTTCATTTTAGATAAATTACACATGTTTATTACCTTGCACAATTTGTTAAACACACTCCCATAAGTAGGATGTAAGATTACTAGGTGAATTGAATATGTCTGTTGCTACTCTTAATTAAAGTGTTCACTTTACATTTAAATAATATCCCTGAAGAATCAAACGTTTTTACTTTTTTATTTTTTGATAGCCTAGATTTGAAGTATGTCTCTTGTTGCCATACGAATATCCCGAAATATTGTGTTTTCTGTGAGTTTGTTGTAAATTATTAAATAAAGTTAAAGAAGAGAGAGATACCAGATAAAAAAATCAAGAACGTGTTGCAGCCGATGTTATATATTCTATCCTCTGTATGTAAGGCTTAAGTGGAATGAGATGAAAAAAGATAAAGATGGTGTAAAATAATGAAGTTTAATTCAATCTGGTTCAAGAGTGTTTTGGTTCGCAAGTTATATCAATTAAACAAATCTTACAAATCATAAAACAAATAAATATTCCTATTTTTCATTAATTAAGATACAAGTTTCCTTTGTGTGTTTCGTCATTAACTAATGTGTTTATGACTGGTTGTCTGATGACGGTCTCGGTATTAAAAGTAGGAGTTGTTTAAGTAATTCACAAGTTTGTTTATAACTTCAGTTGATTTCTCTGTGAATTACAAGTGATTTTGTTTTAGACAAACTGAAGCCCTTGATAAATTCTTTAGTGGGTCGTTCTTCACTCTATGAATGAAGGTCAATTTTTTCAACCTGTTGAAGAGCTCTGTCGATTGTAATTTCATTTTACGAGGAAGGTCACTCGAGAGACATTTTACAGACTGACTGTCGAGCAAGATGTAACCGGTGGAAGGTGTTTGGATGGCAAATAGTGATTCTTTAATGGAAGGTAAATGGGCATTTGTTTTACAGAAAAAAAAAGAAAGCAAACTTTTAATACCGATATTTCCGGACAAAGAATGATAGATTCATTGAGCTTCCTTTCAAAAAAATAAGATTCTCACAGACAGAAATTCTATTGTATTTATTGCTCAAGTTTAATATGTTCACCCAAACTTTCATAAATTCAAATGGTGGTCCGTAACTCATCTTATGCATCATGTTTTGAGAAAATTAAGCTTCTGCAGATGTTAAGTGATAAGCGTGAAATGTTTAACAATGATTAAAGCTATTTTCTTTGAATATACCATGTTGGTACATTGAAAACACCTTGTAGTTTCTTTCAAAGCATCTCATCCTCTGGGGGTCACGTCCTCAGGAAATATAAGTCACCAGTGACGTATTGGCCAATCATGTCATAGTTTATATTGCATCCCTCTTTGCGGCATGAAAGATCAGTCTTCTAAATTTATTGCCGAGTGAGGTGCCGTGTTTGAGAAAGTGGAAGGGGTTGGGGAGAGGGGAGATAGAAACAAGGCCACCAATTACAAAAAAAACATGCATGATTTCGAAACAAAAACTGACGACATTTGAATAAGAATTAGATCGCATTTGTTTCCTAGTAATGGAATCCATTACACGATGAGCAATTACCCTGGTATACATACCAGACAAATCACCAAGTCGACGTCATGTGTTTAAAGTGTACATTCATTTTCGACTTGTTTTGAAGTCTGTCTTTGTACCGAAATGACTGTTACAATAAGATGGATGTAGCAATTCCTGGAACACTAGAAAAATACTATGAAAATATGCCGTAAATCTGATATTCCACAATGTGTTTGATATGAGTTCTGCCAAATGATGTCATCACTAAAATGTTAACTTGGGATGGTGACTTTGCAATATACTACCCGGTATATAGGAATATGTTAATCCATAGACGTAGGTCGCACATATTACTCACCTGTAAATGAGGCATCTCCAGGCGAAATGCTTAAAACAAATCCATGTCACTAATAAGTTGCAGAAATGTAAAGCAATGAAATATGACATAATGTTGTAGCTCACATTATATGTTATTGCCTACGTCGTAGTGAACTTGAATGGGTATTTTTCATGAACTTCTAAAAACTGTTATCAATATACATGCAGTTGAATTTTTTTTTTAAGTAATAAAGTTTTGATCTGTGTAATGCAATTTGCACTTCAGCCACAATTAAAGTGATATATGTAGTACATTTACCAATAAAATAATATTCTTTTTGCATATTAGTCTTTTTCTCTCTCTCTCTCTCATAGACAGCGAGATGCCATTTTAACAATAATCTACATAAAGTGTTGAAACTCCTCTTTTTGCAATGTTGCAAAATGCCGCTTGTTTCAATGTTGTAAAATTCAACTTGTTACAATGTTGTAAAATGCAGCTTGTTTCATTGTTGTAAAATTCAACTTGTTACGATGTTGTGGAATTTAACTTGATACAAACCTGTAAAATTCAACTTGTTGTTGTGTAGCAAAATTCAGTTTGTTTCACTGTAGTGAAATTCAGCTTCTTACGAGTGTGAAATTCAACTTGTTGCTCTGTTGCAAAATTTAACTTGTTGCAATTTTGTGAAATTCCGGTTGTTTACAATACTTTGAAATTCATCTTGGTCCAATTTTGTGAAATTCAACTGTTACAATGTTGATTAATTCGACTAATTACAATAATGTAATATTTAACTGTTGCAATGTCGAGAAATTCAATTCGTGACACATTGCTTACAAAAGAAACGAAATGCAAAAAAAATAAATAAATAAATAAATAAAAAAAATAAAGGTGGACGAAGAAACGAAAAAAAAAAGAAGTAATCACAATAATAAAACAGACTAAAACAAACAAAGTACTAATTATACTTCGGTTTTGCATAGTAATGATACGATACACTTTTTTATTTTCCTCCACACGGACAACTTGAATCTCGAAGCCTATTCATCTTCTCATCCTGTACAAATGACAAACATTCTGGAGTTAAGCGTTAAGCAGGAAGGCATATTCCGTTTCAGTAATTAGACGTATACCGGTACATTTCAGTCTAAATAAGGACTTAACTGACGGATATAAATTTCCAACAACGTGAGGAATCTAAAATAAACACTTTAATGAGACTTATTGGACGATAAATCAACATTAGAAGTCCATATTTTCCTTCCCATTTTGTCTTTGATAACAAAACAGTAATTAGTATTTTTGTTTATACTTTAAAGGAAATAGCTCCTTTCGGAATACATACATGTTTAAAATGAAAATAAAAACGTTTTCTTGGAGAGATGTATTATTTCACCGTATTAATCGAAGAATTTTTCCATACCCAACCCCCCCCCCCTCCGCAAACGCACGCGAAATAGAAATAAATTATCACAGTTTGATTAATATTCTCAGTTTCTATAAACCTCCACCAATACAGTATACAGATCTTGTGAAACTGTATTGTATAATGCTTCTAAACTATTTTAAAGTAATACCTTACAAAATAAAATATTTATACAGTAGTGACGTAATTTATGTAACGCAAACTTATTGATTAAATATTGAAACGATTGGTCAAAGACAACAAAACTACGTTATGAAGTTGGGTCGCTTTTATACTCATTATTATTGTTCTACTTGTGGTTGTTCACTTTTCGATTTGTCGGACTTAAAACCAATCAGCATTTTATCCTAACTTTTATACTTTCATCACCTTTTTTTTTTTCGGAAGTTGACCATCAAAGTCACTCGAAAGTCGATGACGACTATTTGTTTTTTGGGGGTTCCTTTACTTTTTTGTTCGAATTTTTGGCTAAAAAATGTAGTAAATTTTCCTCTTCTATTTAATTCACATTGCATATCTCATTCGATAGTGATTGATGGTTCTTCATTTCGCAGTACACTTTAATCTTACACCCATAACCTATCCACCCTCCCGGCCTTCTCATCCACGAATAAATCTGCTGTTTTTTAAAGGAATGCTGTTTGATTACAAGTAATCAATCTTAGCTACCAACCAATACATGCCTGATTTTTTTTTTCCGTCCTCAAATTTGGCGTGAAAAAGCTGCGGTTAAGCATTATACTGTATGAGAGGTTAACCAATTCTAAAAAGAAGTCTATTAGATCGTAATAAGAACCCTATGTTAGGTCATCGTTCCAATATCTTATCTGTTTAGCTCATCCGCCTCTAATTTTGGGGTTCTTCTGTATCATTTAACTAATGGCCCTTTGTATACAATCCACGCTACACCGTCACTACCACGTCGACGACAAAATACAAGGACGGTATATCATGGGGAAAGGTAATGTGATTGAGACCAGGGGACCTCAAGGGGTTGGTGGTCGCTCGCCGACTCCGATGGCGTAAATTCGTCAAAATCTCCACGACTTATATAACTTTTACCTTTGACTTCTTGTTGAGGGGATTAAAAGTCTATTTCGATTAAGTTAAAGGAGAAAAAAAGAAAAGAGAAAACAAAAGGAACCAAAAAGTGGACTATAAACAAAAGAAAGTCCACCTTGAATAAAGAGTGGTTAGGGTGGTTCGAAATGTATATTGAATTAAAATATTATAGGATCGTATAGTTGGTATTACGGATATCAATCTCATTCATTAGTTTAAAACTGGTTTCTAATCATTAGGTGAGAAACTTTGTGTTTGTACTGATAATTACATAATAAATGGACTACCCTTCTGAATTTAAGTTTTGGAATTGCCTAGGATAAGAAGCGATGCGTCTGTACACCTTTTTCCTCTTTTTCTCGGTTATTGTCATTTGGTGAATTTTTGCATCGGGCTATTTTAGGTCGACGTATGAAGTCTTTTGTTTTTATATAAAAAAAACAATTCCGAAACCTCATTAAGGTTGCAAACCATTTCTCTTTCTCCAGCCTTACTTATGCTTACAAAGTGTCATGTCATTTTCAAGTATAATAGGTTTTGCTTTTCAAAATGCGAAAATTAGGGGAAAAAAATTGGTTTTGCACACATATTGAAATTAGAACGAAATGCGTCACAACGTAACATCTTTGGATTAATCTGAGCTTGTGTTCATTTCGTCATGATGAAGTAATTAATTGATCTGGTTTTCAAATAACAAAAAAAAAGTAATGTAAATTTATTTCCAAATGATGACTGTAATCACGCTATCCTCATCGCTATGGCTTACTTTTAATACAAGATAGCCCATGCGGTCTGCACGGAGGTTCTTTACGTGACGCAATTGCAATTCATCTTGGCCTACTGGTCGTCACTACCCATGCTCAGAGGGTTATCCATATATGCGCACACGATACGGGTTAAGTTATTGCCCAATGGATTGCCTCTCTATGAGAAACAGGAGAACTATGTACCCCTTTTTTACGATACCTTGTACCTGATTTTCGTTGCTCAAGGACACCTGTCACACATGACACCTCTTGACTTCGAAGTAGTTTCTTAAATCCGCTGCAGACCGTAAAATCTGTCGAATAAAAATCAAAGTCTCCAAGTCGGGAAAACTAGGATAGGCTCTGTCAAGTTTGGAATATCCCCCTAAAATTGGTCGAGTGTGTATTAGAGTTTGAGAAGCGCGTTGTAAGTTGCAGGCACGTCACAATTAATAGTAAGCAATGACATCACAATTAACAAAATGCTATGAACCCTTTTCCAGTGTGTATCAGTATCACATGTATTGTAGCCATCCATGGATCCTCCAAGAGTTCCGCAGTAGGCCTATGTAAAGTCTGTTGAAAAAAAAAAAACTGTCGGCCCGGGTTCACTCTGGAATATTTTATTACTATCATTATTTCTAATGACTTATCCCATGAACATCACTGTTGATGTGTTTAGATATGTTTGTTACATTTATCACATTAGGCATGACGTGTCATACCCCATATAGTCATGACGTCAATATTTCCACCTGTTGCATTATGTGATTATATAACAGCAGCTGATATCTGGCTGTGCCATATTGAGATTAAACGGCAAACGATAAGCTGTCGCAGTTATGACGTCAGATGTTCCATTTGTATGCCTCCTATCAAAAAATAAAGAGAAAAGTTGCATCTTCGAAGTTATATCGTCACTTTGCTTCCGGTCGTTTCTTCATATGTAACATAAATCAAACAATTTCCAAGATTAAAGATGAACACATACTGTATCCCTCTCACACGTCATCTCCGTCGGTCTCAAAGACAACTTCCAGGCGGTCAATTCACAGACAGTTGTAACGTAGATACATTTATCTTCCAATTAAATTTAAGTTAAAACAATATTAACTTAAATTGCAATGGGCAGATCTCCAACGAGTAAAGTGTTGCTATATATATATATATATAAATATATATATATATATATTCTCTCTTTTCACTCTATAAAGTTAACAGGTTAGCTGATTCCGTTTTACCCTGTCAGTGTCGTCGAGACCAGCTCGTTAATTGTGCTTTCACTCAGATCGCGTGTTGCACTTCACGTCATCACTGTTGCCTGTCAAGTTTAACCTTATCTGACATGGCCGAGCGATGGTCAGTGAGACGGTTGAATTATTATTGCGGTAATTTAATAGCGGTCAGTTCCAAAGGGGACCTTTAGTTACGGGGGAAACTCGTTAAAAAAAGTTCACCAAGCAAAATACAAACAGTCGTTATCTTATGGAAAAACCGTAAATTTTAGAGTACGCGAACCTGGTAATGCGATGACACATTCCACTTCTAATAAAGACACGCATTCGAAGTTTCTGGTCTGGATTTTCAGGTTAGAAACAAATTTTGTGCCATCCTCGTTGCTATGAATTTGACATCAAGTGGGCCGGATATTAGAGGCTACGGTAGGAAAACTGGAACCATGGCCAAAAAAAAAAAAATCTCAGTCTAATGTGAAAGGGCAGCTTGTTTTAGTAATGACATGACTCAGTAATTAGATAATTAAATCCACGAAACTGAAGTGCAATGAAGATGAGATCAATTTGCTTCAAGCAATGAATGTAAACAATGAAAATAACTATTGAGTGAACAAACTTAAAGGTCGGAGGAAATGGGTACAGAACGATACCGAACTAAGTTATTTTAAGTTTTGCTACCCAACCCACACTATACCTATACCACTGGGTATATGCGCAACAGTCAGAGGTGCGGTTTCGGATACAAGAACAAAAAATTGTCAACAGTTTGGCCGCTGCTCCCACCACATCGTTCATATATTTAATTTAAAAAAAGTGCAATGGATTGTCGAACTTAACGGTTTCTCATGAGTCACGTCCTACTGGCGAGCACGGAAGCGTACAGGGGACATGAAAAAGAAAAATGAACCATCTCGGCAAAATGTCAATTTTCTTAAAATTGACATTTTGTCGATTTAACGAACTCGTCAAAAAGACAAAAATTCTTAGTTTTGCCGAGTTAGAACCTCTCTTCAGAATTGTTTAATTGCAAACGGTTAAAATGGCAAAATTTTGAAAATTGCCATTTTTTGCTGATATGAGGTATGTCGTCATATTGTCAAAACTCAGAAAATTGTCATTTTGTCGAGTTTGGACATCTCTTTAAAATGACAAACCTTGAAAAATTGTGATTTCGGATTCTTAGTAGCGAAATGAGAATTTTACGAAAGTAGCCATTTTGAGGAGTTGCTCATTCTCGGCAGAAAGTCATTTTTCATAATTTGCTATTTGATATAGATGTCCAAACTCGGCGCAATGACAATTTTCTGAATTTTGTTATTTTGACGAGATGTTTCATCCTGGCAAAATTGCAGTTTTCCAAATTCGGCCATTTTGACAAGTTTATCAAATCGCCAGATTCCAGATTTTTGTCATTGTGACGAGTTAATTTAAGTCGTCAAAATGTCAATTTTTCGAAAATTATCATTTTGTCGAGATGGTTCTTTTTCTTTCGCATGTCCCTTATACGCCTCCGTAGGTGAGTCCAGGGGGTTGCCGTGAGTGCACGTGCATCCTCTCTCAAAGCCAAACGCCCCCCCCCCCCCCCCCCGCCGAAAAAAAAGATGGAAACTGATTAATTGTGCCTTCTGCACTATTGTTTGTTCTTCTACGTCACGGTTTTGGATGTAGAAATTCGTACACCGTATGGAGAGCAAACTTGTGTAAATCTTCAGATGGAAGACACAGTCTCTCACGATGTGTGAACTTAATGCACCCTCACACAAATATCGTAGACCAGTCTTGCATCCCCCTGGCGGAGAGCTGCTCTTGGCAACTTCAGATTTTTCGATAGCTGTAATCCTAATTGTAATTCTGTTTAAAATTGAAGAGCAAAATAAGTAGAAGTGCTTAATTTGAGATTTCATCTACTGTCAATTCGATACACGCTGGAAAAAAAAAAAAATGAAAATCTCCAAATTTTAAGCAGTTGCTTATTCTAAAAACAATATTTTCTTTTTAAGAGATACGAAGTGGCTAACTAAATTATGATTTGTATAGTTCCATAGCAACAGTTGACCCAACGTTTTGCTTCATAACCTTTTTTCTAAGTCAACAATAATTCACACATACAGGTATACTTACACAGTTTAGCCAAATTCTTTCATGCTTAGTTATACCCACCAAACTAACCGTCGAAATTGAAATTTTGTTTTTCCTATACTACGCTCTACAGCAAATTGTGAAATGATTGTACAGGCCCTATTTTCAACGCATTTCCATCAATTTTCTCAAATTTTAATCACATTCGCTGGCCAGTTTACAAAATTAAAAACCTAAAAAAAAAAAGAGAGAAAATACAAGGGTTTTCATTTCTGGTTGACTATCTGTATACAAATATTGCGTGGAACAATAAAGCTTGTCTGGGCCTCTCCTTTTTTTTTTTTGCTGTTTCTCAGGGGGGTGAGATAAGTCTCTCAAGGTAACTAAACATGATAAAGGATATCGATTCATCTTCTGATTTCATTTAGCGCGCCTTCAGGGGGGACATAACCTATTCTTCAAAAATATCGTAAGGATAATAAACGCTTGGTGCCGTTGAGCCGGTGCCTTGTACTAGTTTTGTATATGCGGTGTTCTGCGAATGATGTACGTCTGCTTAAACATCACGTTTAGACCCCTTTATCATTTCATTAGAGGGAGAGAGAGAGAGAGGGAGAGGGTATTTTAATTTAAAATGAAAACAAACTTCGAAAGCAACACAAAGACGACACACAATTGCCCAAAGCCTCTCTATCTCTCTCTCTCCCGTATTGATAATATCATTTTCCAAAGAATGCCGATCCTACAGAAGAAATGGCTGCGAACGATGTCTTCCTTTTACTTGGTTATATCAATGGATTTAAAAACTCCTTGCAAATGCTCTGAATCGCATAAACATTTATATCCATACGTTGAAAGTCGTCCAACAACAGTTTATAGGGGATGAACTTCCTTTGATGGAGTTACCTGCAGGTAGGTTAAAAATGCCCCCAAGAACGAAAATAAACTAAATATTGCAACAGTTGTAAACGTCATAAAATTGTTCAAGTAGCACAGGTTTGCCCTCATTTTTTTTCTCTTTCGCGTCCGGTTAGCTCAGGTATAGCCATCCATAGCTTCGGGCAGTCTAATTTTATTGCCTTCGTCAGCTTGTAAAGCCATCTACCTCGATTACAACTGTTTTACAAAATATTCATCATTCAGAGGCGGATCCCGGGTTTTGAACACGGTGGAGGTGGTGGTGTGTGTGTGTGGGGGTGAGGTGTGTGAGGGGGGGGGGTGAGGTGGGAGGGGTTACAAAGAACGGAATCCCCACTTAGAGCAATGGAGGTTCTTCCACTATGGAAATTATGGTAGTTGTTGGGGGAATTCCTCTAAAGTTTTTTTTTGGTGTCTTATAAGTGGTGGCAACCATGAAACCATCTTATTTTCCAAGTATGCTAACTTAGACGGAAGAACAAGATGAAGGTGGGCTAAGAGAGTCTAGGGGACCCAAGGAGAGAGTAACCACTAAAAAGTATCAGACTGTGTGGTTGTTAGGAACATAAAAAATAAAAAATCACATGAAATCCGGGTTAATTAGCTCCTGAGAAGGAGGTGGAATAGGATCATATAGTGATTGATGCGATACTGCGGGTATCATCAGGTCTCCCTATAGTAATCTCATGAGGATATCCTCAGTTGGATTTCGGTAATTGCTATTCACTTGAAACTAGTTGTTTACTCCTTTTCTGATCATTGAAACAAATTTCAGTGAGACAAAGAAACAATTGAAGGTAGAAAAGTTAAATGTGAAAGTCTTTAAAGAAAAAAACAACTACACTTCCTTGTTTTTGAATTTATTTGACTAAATTTTTCTAGAAATAACTACGGTATGCAATACCGGTATGTTCAGAAAGAAATGCAGAGAGTAAGAATAAAACTGAAACATTTCATTGGTCGTGTTTCAATTTTCTTCCATTAATTCGTGATGTGGAATTTCATTGATTATTGTTATTACAACTCAGTAAATCCGACCTATACAATCGTATTTAGTCGCATCTTATTTGTCTCTACATCTGTGATTATTTCCTTCCGGCGTTCTCTATTACCCTCTCATGGTTCTTTCCTCCGTTTCTCTGCAACACAACCCCTCCACCTACCTCTTCCAAGGACCGTAGATGTTACTTCGACGTCACGCCTACATCATCATTTCGCCTTTGAAAGTAAAGAAACGAGAATCACGTACACGAGTCACGTGTCCTATAGAATCCATTACCCAGCCGTTTGTTTAGTAGACTACTTGTCGCCCTTGTTAATTACGTCTCCCTGTTAATTTTGAAAGTACCTCAATTATTTTGAAAATATCGATGTAAATTACCTCCGAAGGGACAGCAGATATACTGTGTTTAAACCTAACTTGATTTTGGTTTCCGTTTATTACCCTCTAATTTCTAAGATTTGATCGTAAATATATCTCCTTGCAAAGATAAATCGCAGACACACGGAGAAAGTTTGAGAATAAATTTTAACTTGATGGCTTGTTTTTTACGTCATTAAAACCGGGTACTTTTAAACTAATTTCATTTTTTTTTCTTTTGCCCTCCGTATTTCCCTCTCTTGTACTGCGACGCGATGATATATAGGCATGAAAACATAACACAAACGAATTTCATTTGCGGGTATTTGAACATTTCATCTGATTGATTAAAAACCTACGGTGTATACTACCAGAAAAGATGAAGAGCCAAATTTAAACTTGACTTATAAACAGGATGGACATAAATACTGTTTTATCATACTGTTGGTTGGATATAGAAGTGATATTATACGAAATAATACGTCGTAAGTTACTCCGGAAGATGTAACTTTAAAGGGAAGATTCAACCCAGAGATGTTGGAGGTTTCAATATTATTTTCAAAACTAGACAACAATGTGTCTGGGTACCGCTCATTTAAATAAGAGAGCGAGAGAGAGGGAGAGGTGGAGAATGGAAGAAAATAGATACCAACTATGTGTATATTGGATTGTAAGATATTGTCATATCCTAAAAGCATATTACCATGGATGTGGATCCATCTTCAAAAGTAAGAGGGACGTGACACAATTTACTAATAGCCGTTCTGGGGAAGGGGTCTATAAGGATGGGGTGACCTCCTTTGAGAAAAAAAAAAGGAAATTGGAGGGTGTCTGTATGGCAAATGGTGCAATATTTGGTAAAAATGTAGTCTTTAAAATGTGGTGTCACTTTTTCAGTATTTGTTTATATTGTTTACCCCTTTTACCTAAAAAGCTGGAATCATGGTTTAGTCCAAGATCATTGTGCTGGTTGATCCTCAGTAGGTATTCTGAAAACATGCCATCATTGAAAAATTCCAGATACTTCTTTGAGTTCCAAAAAACTATTGAAATAGGACTACTATGATGAAAATGAGAAAGTGTCAAAATGTAAGTTGTTGACAATTTTAATTGGTGGGATCATAGAACTGTACTACGGGGTGCACTCTAGCATAGTGGTAGGTAATAAATTGAAGTTGCTCACTACCACAATCATATAAGAGCTTTTACGTGTACTAAACTCTGCAGGTGCAGGTAGCCTATACCTACCTACGTACGTTAGTGCATACGTAGTTGATCCATAGAAATTATTTGAGTTGACCAGAGTGCTTCGCGCTACAATCTGTGGCAGAAGACATGTCATTAGTTACAAGGAACGCTGTAAACGACAAATATCAACGGAAAAAATACGATATGGTCATGGCAACTTTGAATTATAACATAGTAAAATTGACGATGTGAACGTTTGAAATCAAGAAGTGTGCTCAAAATTCTTTATTTCAATCAGTCATCGCAGTTTCATGTTTCATCATTTTAAAAAAAAAGTGGGGAGGGGAGACATTTGGGAGAAGTCCTAGTCCTTCTTACAAAAAAGTGACGAGGGACGTGTCCCTCCGTCCCCCCCCCCCATGATCCACGCCCATGCATACCACATTAATTACTTCTTAATTGCAAACTATCCAAGATAGAAAAACAAGGAAGGATTTTAATATAATTCTGATGTTTTCTAATTTCAATATACAGCAGAGTTACCTGGTCACGATAACTGTTTATTGCTATTACTTCTCTGTCAAGAGTGTATGTTAATATTTCATGCACGAGTTAACGCCTTTTTTATCAATTAAAAATAAAGTCACGTGACCTAAGCGTCATACAGAAGTGTGTAGTTACTGGCGATGGTTTTGTCGTCGGTGATGGTATCATCATCACCATCATTGTCATCATTACCATCATCGTCATCGTTACCACTATCATCACTATCATCATTAACATCATCGTCGTCATCATCATCATCTTCATCATCATCACCATCGTCATCACCATCACCATCATCATCCGGCATCATCATCCGGCATCATCATCATCATCATCATCATCATCATCATCACTATCACCATCACTATTTTCTTCATCATCGTCGTCATCATCATTATCATCTTTATCACCATTATCATTATCATCAAGTCTACGATTACTTTACGAATTATTACGATAAGTTTTATTATAGTAGCCCTGTTTACATTACCTCCTTCTCGAACAAACGTAATATAAAGAGTATCGATACATCAAGCGTTATCGTTATTAATTTTAAAATTTCCACGTGATTCGCATGTAGCCAGCTACAATGATTAGAGTTACTATGTAAGTCCTCTTCCAAAAGATTTGGTTGAAAAGATGATGTAAGCTAAGAGCGACATGTCATGCTAATAACGATGCAGGCCTTACTGCTCTCCCAACAGCAATATATTAACGTAGCCTATCTCATGCTCTAATCATGATACCGCGGTGCCCTGGAGCGGTAATTTTTGATATGATGAACACCGACAATACCACCGTCTGCCTCATAAAGATCGTTGCTTAGGCAAGTGTTACAATACAGCCTACAAACGCTGTTAAAAAATATAGGTCAATGTATAGGCCAGTAGATATATATGTATATTTTTCTGTACATACACGGCCGTTATGGTGTGCAACTACAGCGGTACTTCTCAAACAAAAGACCGAGGGAGTCACTTGGGACAGCGAAAGGTAACTCGGAGGTCATCAGGCACGCGAATGTATTGTTGCAGCACACTCTGCGTAAACACCCCCCAAGTATGAACAGCCAAGGCCGACGGGTCAGAGGAACACCAAGGATTATACACACAACGCATAAAGGCACACACGAAAAGGGCACCCACAGGCACTTCAGGGCGGATCTTTTATGTAGATAACCTAAAGGGAGAAGCCGGAGGCACGGATATCCAATCTTGACTTTTTACTAGAGGATCTTATTTAATGCAAGGATTGTAAAGTTCCTACGTTACAAATGTGTTCAATAATGGCTATGTACCATGAACAGCAAACAGTAATTGGGGAGGATCCAAACAATGACTTAAAGCAGTGCGCTCAGCTGATGTCGATGAATTGAAGAGGATTTTGAAGATTTTCGTTTGAACTAGAAAGAAATGTAGTCATTTACGTTACATTCGATCCGTTTACTGAAAATGGCTAATTCCGTACCTGAAGTTTAATTCTGGGTCCGCTCTACAGCAAATTTCACTAAAGCAATTGGGTAGCACAGGTTTGAACTAACGGTGGAAGGAGGGGGGGGGGGGGACAAATAATAGAAAAGCGAAATTGAAGATATGCTCGGAAAGCAATTTAATTTTGAAGCAGATAAATTGTCTGAATTTGATTGTTAAACATTTAGATCTTCCTTTTGTTCGTATACCTTCTGTGGTTTACGACGTCCCATGAGAGCAGAGAGTTTTCCGTAATTAAACTCTTGCTCAATTCTATACGTTTTAAGTTCATCCAAAATTTACTTGCCATAAACAATTTACTAATAATACTCCTGATGATGACTTTATTGAAAGTTTTGGAAAATAAATACTCAAAGCAGGCAATCTGGTTGCACAGACTTTAGTTTGTCGTAAAAGTTTATTCCGGACATCAAATAAAAAAAAAAAATTTTTCTACTGATTGGGGTTAGTCTTCCTTTGATTGAAAATACATTCGTGGTTGTTCTTCCTGACCTTTGACTCTAAGCTTGGATGGGAGACATAAATTTGCAGTTTGATGTGACTAAATATGACAGCTAACTGGCAATTTTTAAGATAAGTGAACATATAAACAACGAATTTTTTTTTCTTTTTGTTTAAAAGGATTGAGATAATTTAAAGTTTGACAGCTGATACTAGTTCACCTGTCATAAGAACACTGTGATTCAGAAGTAGGTATAGAGCACACTTAAAAAAGGACCTGTCAGATGTGGGGTAAGTGCTGAACCGATGCTTTGCCCAAAGGACAAGCTCTCAACTGCGACAACTGTTTGAAGCAACAGCTTGATGAAACGGATATCTTGCTTTTTTTCTTCCGGGGGGTTGGGGAGGGCCAACAATTTTCATGTGCCATTGACTCTATTTGAACATTAGACATTCGCTGGTTCATCTTTCCGAGGGGGGGGGGGGGGGCACGTGGAACCCATCATTACCTCTTTGCCACTCAGAATTATGGGAAGACTATCTAAGTGGAGAGACGCCTGCATACGTTAGCACGGAAAGTATATCAGGAACTTTTTTGGCTAAAAATTCAACTTATATCGCAGGAAATCGTTTTTACAGGCTCCTTAGGCGCAATTTATACACTTGTGGCGTCCACCAAACTTTTTCGGAGTAAAACGGCTCCAGCCAGCAACTGATTATCACTCTGGTGCGATTTGATGCCACGAAAGTGTAAAATTAACTTTTCAGCGAATTCTGTGACACAATTTTGTTGGCCCAACTTCTAGGGAGGTATGGTCTCCGTTGGCCCCTTCCCTTGGGTCAGCCAGTGGTAACCTTAGAATTCGATGATAAACGTATCTTGTCAAATATAAACATTTCTAACATGTAAAATGTGTCTTTCCCGTGTCATTGTACGGTACTTTGTAAAAAGTATAGTAGCCGTGAATAAAGGGAAACATTGTATTTTAAGCACTAATATGGCATGGAATTAATAGTTTTATTCATGTGTTAAAACACATTTGCATGAGATACGTTGTGAAAAATGTTTCAGTTGAATGTTGATGGTTTTGGTGAACAAATTATTCTTTGAGCAATAAATAACTAAGTTTCTCTCCAACATCTTGAAAAGAAGCCTACGGTGTTGCCTAATTTTGAATAATTTGTATCATAGTGCAGTGTTCATAAATATTGTCTTTAAAAACGATTTTTTATTTTATTTTCTGTAACACAAACAGAATACTTGCCTTTAAATGTCCCATCCAGCCGACCAACTGCCAACTCCAACACTCTTGTGGACCGATACCGTGGAACTTCTCGATCCCACTTCCAATCTTTGTCATCAGAAATTCAAATTATTATTATCCTGTTCGTGGTTTCAATTCAAATTTTGTAGTTTCTACACCAACTGGCAATTTTTTTTTCCAAGTCCCGCTATTGGCCAGAACCCATTTAATGGATATAGCGCCACCACTCGGCGAAAGTGACCCATGCAGGCGGTTTTCGTGTTGCAGGTTTATGGATGTATCAAATACTGCTACAAACGATGCAAGCTAACTTTTACTTTTAACCGATTCCGCTATACATGGATGATATTTTCAATATGGGATTATAGTCCAAGAGAATGGGTACCGATTTTGTGAAAGAATCCTTTTCCGTGGTTGACCTAATGTTAACTATGACGTGAAAGTAATTAGTTGTGACACACTGCAGGATCCCAAGACGACGCCTCTCTTGGAGAAAAAAAAAAAACGAAAAAAGAACAAAGAACAAAAAAGGAGCAAAAACAAGTAAAACGACTCCATGGTTGTGGAGAAGTAGACCCTGAGTGGTCAGTGATGTAGAATGGCTAATGTACAGTACAGTTACAAGAGGTTTCTCCTTCTTCTAATTTTTTTCACGAAAACATTTAGGCGGCGGTCGGTCCGGCGGACGGAAGATCAGAGAAATGACAAAGGAATGAAGAGGTAGAGGGAGTGCAGATAACAAGCACTAACAATTTAGACTTCATTGCGTGAAATAAAATGGCCCGATCCTCCTTACAAGGGCTATGGGAGCAGTGGGCGTGCGAGCCTAATTTTCCCTGGGGAGGGGGTGGGAGTGGACGAAACTAAAGTTGCCCCAACCATCCCTTAGATACTAACTGGACTTGCTCGAAGGCTATCTAAAAGGAGGGCCATCATCAGTTGACCAAGAGCCTACTAGAAAACTTCTAAATGAAAAAATAAAACCCTAGACCGCCATATATCCCCTTCCCACCCTCCACAGGCGCTAAAGAATGGGCAGCTGAAAGACTAATAGTACTACTTTGACCTTATGTCCATACGATGCTCTTGGTTTCTTTTTTACTTCATCAGAAAAATATATTTATATTTAACTGACGCTTTAATACAAAGGAAGTAAGAAGCGAGGACATAAAATACATTTTTTTATGTCTGGATTGCACCTGTAAATAATATAAATAAAGTGAAATATTTATTATGATTTTTTTCTTAACAAAAAAGTGCAAACGAAGTGTAATCTTTTTCTCTCCATTTTGCGGATTAGTTCTACCCATAAAAAAAAGTATCATAGCTCCACACAATATGGAAAGAAACATAACATTTGGTAATGGTTTCAAAGAAATATTCAAGATAATTAAGATTAAAAAAAAAAGTTATTTATCGTCCAGCCGAGGTCAAGATTCTAAAAATATCTACGATTTACGAACTTGAGTCGAGAAAAAAATAATGGCATGCACGATGTCGACAACTGAATTATCACTGATATAAAAAAAATACCAAGTGAAATAAATGATTAATTTTCCTGATTCACTGATGGACGTTGAAATATTTTATGATCATTTCGCACTCGAATATATCACTTTTGATAATCCAAAAGATTTTATAAACCTACGAAAGTACCACGAGTGCATGCATGGTTGTATAAAAGGAATACCACAATGAAGGAATGGTTTGATGAATGAACGGAGTAATGCAAAGATAAATGAAAGAATACATGTATGGATAAATAAATGAAGAAGTTGCTAACTGTTTTACTGACATACCGACCTTAAAGGGAAATAGGGCGTTTAGAATATACCTACATGGCATACAAATAAAACAGGTTTAAACATTGTTAAACCATTCAGTCTTATCAATAAACATCTGCAAAAGCTTCATCTCCTCCAAATATTATGCATGTGATGTGTAATGGAAGATGCATCATTTGAATTTTGAAAAGTTTGGGTGAACAAATTATTGATGCACGACAAATAACTGAATTTCTATCTGTGAAAAACTTATTTCTTGAAAAGAGGACTACTGTCCTTCCTTATTTTGAATAACCTATCCTTTTATGTTCACAAACATTGGTTTTAAAAATATGGTTGTTTTCTGTCAAACAAACGCCTTATTTCCCTTTAAGTCTGACCGAGTAAGTGACAGACTAACTGACTGACTAACTGCTTGATTGACTGACTGACTGACAGAATGACTGAATGACGTAATAATATGGTATATGGTGGAGATAAATAGATAATAAAAGAGGGACCATCCCAAAAGGGGATCTAGAATCATTGGTAATTATCTTAGTTAAAGTCGGTGTCAATACAACTTATTTTCGTGGGCCCTTTAAGTCACTGGTTGTGTTGATATTTCAAATATAACTTTGATGTGAGAAACTGCTTCCAGAGTGGCTATTTCATTTGACGATTGGGACGGAGGTGGGGGGGGGGGGCGGTAGGTGCCTTACGTAAATCTTCAAATTTTAAGTCACCGTAATTCAATGGACAAGACGTAAGCGTAACTCGAAAATTATATTACACACCGACATGAACGTGTTCATGCATGCGGGGAAGATAGTTCGGTGAGTTACCTCTTGAAAGATCATGAAGGAAGGAAAAGAACAAAAAAAAAAAAAAATCACTTCCTAATTTAACCAAATATCTCTGTACCTGTGTCCACTAGATTCCTCTGAGTGATGATCACCAATTATAAAGGACACCTTTACCTTTAATCCTTGATAACAATCAAATTCTGTATTTTTGACTTCCTTTCTCATTGGAAGTTTCCCTGTGTTCCTGAGGTGTAGGTAAAGGTAGCTTTCTTCTCAGTTTTTCTACATCAAATATGTCTGCCAGTTAAAATAGCATGTATTCTAATGTTTTTACCACTAGTCCTGGAGGAACACTTACATTTGGGAACGGGGAAGTAGCTGGGAGTTGCTTAAATTTCTTTAGAATTTGGAATGCCACTCCATTTTTATTAAAAACTCGGCCTACCTGCCAATTATTGCTTTTTAGAAATTTTGTAAGATAGTTTTCTCTTTAATATCCTCGGTGCACATTCTCGGTACAATTTCCTTTCGTTCTTTTTCTTTGTCTCTGTGAAAAAAAATTATCTAGTTTGTTCGTTTGCTTATTCTTTTACTAAATATTTTCAGATGGTAATACAGGATTGTTGCATCCACTTATACTTCAGTTCTTTTCACATCAATAATGCAACATATACGCTTTTGTCGGCCTGAGATTTAATTCCTTGTAAACATACGGTAACGCATGGCTACATTCTCGATATATTTTTCTTTCTTTTCTATCAGCGTGAAACAAACGCATTTTTTTTTGGTCTGACTAATAATTTAAAGGTAATACGGGAATGTTACATCCACATACATGTATCTTAAATTAGTTCTTCTCAGAACAGTCGGTCCACTTTCAAGCTACAGAATTAAAGCCCTTATTTTTAGCTTTTCGATAACATTTTAATCAGTCAAACGATTGAACTGGCAAAGTATTCGTTAATTGTAATAACAGGTATTTTAAAGTAAGGCGTATTACTCTTGAAGCATTTATTTTTTTTCATTTTACACATGTTAGATTTAAAAGAATTAATTGTTCCATGTTGAACAATGTGTATGTACGTAAGTAGTAAGGCGTGTGTGATTTAAAAGTGGTTCGTAATTGACTGGTCGTATTATTGTTACGTTAACGCGTTCATTCAAGTTTTATTCCTGTCCTTGCTCGTTTAGGATAAACTACCCCATCAGTATACACTCGAGAAAAATAACGAACGACTGACAATTCGAGTTTAAACGGAAAACCCGAGACGCAATCAAAAAGAGGAAAGACAAGAGTTTTTCAATTAATCGGAGCCATTACGCACATCATTCTGATATATGCTTATCCATCCACGAATTAAAAGAATATAGAAGTAATATCCAAGGATTTAATCATTCTCGACGCCTGAAAGCTTTGTATTACATAATAAAACCCCATTCATTGGAAACATGATTTAAACAAACAAGTAAACTATACTATGGAACCTTAGGGCGCTACTAAACAAAATTGAAACAGGGAATGTCATCACGCATCCAATTTCCTTCCTCCCCGTACAATTTCAATCTTACTAATCATTTTCCCGGCTAAGGACTCTTTTCCGCCAAATAACAAGTGTAATTCATGGCTCCCATGTCGGCGGGATACAGTATTTTGTAACTATCTTCGCCCAAGCCTTTTTAATTTCCTTCGACAATTCGCGGTCGCATCCCAGCCCAACGAGGATCCATGAAATAGGATCTTGTTAGCTCGAATCCCGTATCTGTTGATGGAGCTCTAATGGCTTTTAATCAAAGATTATACTGAGCGCGCAATGACATAAATCAGTCCAAATAGCTCTTTTGTGATTTGGTTTGGAAATATCGAAGCCCTCACCCACCATGCCTGATTAGCCAAATTGACTACTGTTTATTCTATAGTTGATGTAATATCCAAGCGATGTAATATCCGATCCATGATTGTATGAGATTTGGACAATTCATCGAGGGTTGCCCTTTTTTTTCTTCGTCTCTTTTTTTTTTTTTGGCAAATTCCAAAAGACATTCTGAGAGAAAATTAATTTTGAAAAGAAGTAATCGCAAGATGAATGATTGGAGCTGAAAGACGAAACGGATATAAATCACAGGTGTCAGTGACGACTCATCCACTGTTAACAAGCTCTCTTTACTCAGCTTATTAATCATAGCTCAGTTTAATCTCTCATTTCTCTTCAGTTTCGAGCAGTTATTGTTTTTGAGATAATTACTAAAGATTGAAAAAGTCGAAATTAGTTTCTTTTAATTACTTCCATGGTTAAAAAAAGTAGAAAAAAAAATAAGAAGAAGAAGAAAAAAAAGAAAGAAAGAAAGAGGAGTAGGAGACCGAAGTAAAGTCGGATGAGATAAATATTATACCCTGCAGCATGGGAAGTTGTCCGGTATTGGGAACATGGACTGGAGTATTCATCAACATTTGTGGATGAAAAAGCAACATATTGTCTTTTCAATTTGTCTTCTTGTCGCAAAAGATGTGAATTGAACGAAAAAAAAAATGTGTGTTTAGATATACCTATTCAGCTTTCAAGCGAAGTAGGCCAAATGTTGGCATGCATATTCATGAGCTAATTATCCTATTTTTTTTTTTTTTTACAGGCGAGGATGTTCCAAGTGCCAATTTATCTTCGGTTCTGAGGGAGGAGTTGTTGATGGATGAACTAATGTACAGCCGTCGCAGACAAGTAAGTTTCTTACCAGCAAAGTGATTCTGTTGAGAAAGAGTGAATCCATTCGTTTCTCATTGAGATATACCTATGAAGATCATGAGTAATTGAAAAGTTTAGAATTTTCAGTTGTTTGCAAAAAAACCACTACGGTTATGAACCGCCAAGAGCTTCTTACGAATGACAGACCATATCGTCAGCTCGTGAACTTGGCACACTATCCTTTCAAGCCCAAGTGACATGCTTCTGGAAAAGAATTGGCTAAATTCATTAAGAACTTGCAGACGGAAACTCTGACTGACATTGCTGACTGACATTTACTTTTAAAATTTCTGACTTAAGATTTCTGACTTAAGTTACACTTTAGTTGTTATCAGTAGATACTATAACGTTATAGGGATAAAAACACGATAGCATCGCGTAGAAAGAAAAAGCATTTGACGAACCTGAATTAATGTCTATATTATTGACTGAAAGGTTTGCTACATGATTTACGTTACTGATCATACGGCAATGTCTTATTAAACAGTACTAACTATAAGAGGTTTAAATCTTGATAATCCGAGTAACAGTGACAATGAAGATGATGATGATAATTATTAGGTTCACGATTGATAAAGATGATAATGATAATAAACACGATTATTGATTTTAATTAATTTTATTGATTTTGATGAAGATGATGATGACGATAATGATGATGATGATGACGACGATGATGATAATAATGATGGCGATGCTGATAATGATTAAACACTGATTTTTGTGATGATATTAATGAAAATGACGATGATGTGATTACAGGACACTATGACACTGATGATGAACGTGATGATGATAATGAACATACAGTTGATGATGACAAGCATAATAATGATGATAATGATGATGATGATATACACAGATACGTGTTAGCACGATTATTTATTGTTATGTTTTTCTTACATGTGCCACATCAGAGGAGAAATCGCACTACCTTCACTCCTCAGCAACTCAGTGAGCTCGAAGCACTCTTCAGCAAAACTCATTACCCTGACGTATTCTTACGCGAGGATCTTGCTATGCGTATTAATCTCACAGAAGCTCGAGTGCAAGTGAGTAAAGCCTCCTTCACCATCCACCCCCCCCTCGGCTCCCCTCCCCGTGCGCTAGGTACATTATTTTCTTTACCACCCTGCCGCAGACGGGCACATGTCTCCATTTTCCCGGCGTTGCTATCTTGAACCAGTCCGTGTATATAAAATGGAAGTGTGTCAAAAACATTTGACTTCACGACTATCAGGACGATTATTTCGCTCTATACCATCAAGTCTCAGAGCATGTAAAAGCATTTAAGATAAATTATATGAAAGTGCCTAACGTCTGTTAAAAACTGTAATTGTGTTGACCGATAAATATAATCAACAAAATTAACAACTAACGAAAAGCAAGGAACTGTCAAGGAGAGCAATTTAAATGTCCGCTGGGAAGGAAAATTACTCCTGGGATATTTATTAGCCAAGATGGTGATAAAACTCTAAGAAAATGACACACTAGAAGAGAACTTGCTTCGTTGTAGCTACCGTTCTGTGATAGTTCTCTATGCCTTTACTACAATACAGCACACATGATTATATCTTTATTTCTACTTACATATCTTTGTAAGAGCATTTTGATTTTGACTGAAACTTTTTTCGTGTACCCCTTTCAACAGGTTTGGTTCCAAAACAGGCGTGCTAAATGGCGCAAAATGGCCCGACAACGGCTGGGCATCGACCCATGGAGGGCCCGTCATCTATCTTTCTCATGTCACACCCATCTGAGTTGCCGAGGCAACCCGTGGCTGACGGCTGCCGCTCATCGTATATCCCCGCCGGGTGTGTCGACACCACCTTTTCTGTATAATCACCCGGCAATGACCCATTATCCCCATCGTCCTTTGCCGCCATTACAAGCAAGGTAAGGAGTTACAATCGATCCCCGATAGTGAACGAAGTTAAACTGATTGGGCTGCTCGTCAAAATGTTAAGGAGTGGTAATGCAATCTCTTGGAGTGAGCATACAGAAGTCAGTTTTTTTTTTGAAAACTCTCTATTACTCTCTATTAATCCTCAATAAAGAGTAAAAACTGAAGTCACATTCGAAGAAGTGGCAGTGCTCACTATCAAAACAGTTAACTTGTTATGACGTCACGTATTAAATGGAGTTTAAATCCCTCCCTGAAAGACTAGTTACTCTAGACAAGGGGTTCCCAACCTTTTAGACTCCCCGTACCCCAAATACGTCAAGCTGTCTCCTGGTATAAATTTGTTCAGCACATAAAAAAATGAAGAAACAAACACTGACGTATCGTCATGAATATCTTTACATCATGTTTGTGTTTTATAAGAACCTTTGCAATTATCATAAGAATCCCCCCCCCCCTTACTTTTGATTATTATATATACTACTACTTTGTAAATTTTCCCAGAGGATTTCTAGGTACCCACTGTGGCGTCTGCTGGTAGCCACAATTTGTATACTCCGGTTAGAAACCAAGGATCTGAGAGATTGAACAAGTGATTTTTCCACTCGTTTGACGTTTCGAGAGTCCCAGTTTTTCATTTTCTATAGCATTGATTTTATTACACGGTAGATTTTACATGAAAAGCTGTCACGATTTGGCAGCTGTAAATAACTGACTACATTTCAAACTCACCCTCCTGATTACGTAATATAAAGGTAAATGTGTGTTTTATTTTTTCTTTTTGCTTGTACTCTAGTTCATCAGACAGCCCTGCATTACCGCCAATCAATCCCAGCATGACGTCATACAACTTTTATCCATTCAGCTCTCACGTTCCCATCAAATCTGAATTTTCCGGATTGACAGCGGAGAAATATCTCGGACTGGCGCCTGAAATGGGTATAAAGTCTTTATCTATGGAGGGAAGTATCCCTGGTAGCGACAGTCTCTCGTTACTCAGAAGAAAGGCTGAAGAACACGTCAAGTTCAGGACTTCACCAACTTTGACAGAAGATGACAAACATAAGCATTAAAGCTCATTAGCTGTATAAAGAGTGTACATTATACAACAGAGAGACCGTGGCAGCAACCCGGTATGATAACACCTACAAACCGTCAGAAAGATAACAGATAAATCCAAGTTTGGTAAGACTATATGCTATACTTACGTGAGGAAAAGTATACCCATCGTTTCTGAGAAAGTGACCCGTAACAGAAGCTGACGTAAAAAGGAAATGCGAAAATGCTGTGTCCAGATTTCTTAATCCAATGGACTCTCAGAGACAAAATTAAAACTCTTTCACTAAGCAATTCTCGTATTTTAATGCTTAAATCGTAATAGTTACTAACTTAAAGACGTTATATTAAGATTCATGTATATATTAAATTTTACGCGGTTGTATGTATGGGCCATAAAACTTTGAGATATTGACTACTTCACTGATATCGCTAAATCGAAAGGTTTGTAAATGGCTATTTAGAACTACTTTTATCAGAAGTGAGCTTTAATCGCCAAATCTTTGTTTGCCGTTCTGTGTGAAGCACGTAAATGTTGCCATACATTTCGGATAAACTGTTATATTTCTTATAATTTATAGACTTTCCACTTAGTAGATAAATATACCTATGTGCTACAGCTGACCTAATATTGCATGCATTTGAAGTGTCAATATTGTTTTGGACTGACCAGGATCAAACTAACACAGTGGTGGGATTATTTTTATATCAACGTGTAGCAACGTTCACGTGATGTCGAAGTTTGTTCAGACTCACTGCTATAGATACAACACGAAATGACGTGATTAAGGCAAACAACAGCTATCAAAACTTCAAAATTAATCTTTCGTAAACGTCAACACGGACGGGTGAAACATTTAACGTTCAATCGTTTGCCTTTAGTAAATGCATAATCGAATCTGATTTGCGTCCAAAAACAAATCCGGAGAAATTAAGGATGATAAGTTGGCACGAGATACAAAGAGAATAATAATTCAACACGTACTTAATTTAGGGGTGAACTTAGGGGTATACGACGACAATTAAGTGAGCTTCGTGGAAGACTTACAAAAAGTGACTCCATGTATCGATGCTGGTATCACTTGTCCTTATATTTTCTTTTCCTGTGAAAAGTCATTGATTAATTGTAATTATTTTGCAGAAGATTGAAGGGACGACTCCTTTTCTTTCTTTTTTTTTGGTAAGATGGTTTTTAAGTTTGGGAATCCAGTCTTTCTTTTGTTTTACGGCTGCATTATGCATGGACAAAAGGCATATACCTTGACATACATGAAAATGTATGGTGAGAGACATAAGGAAACGTTAAGGGATACAAGTTTTAAGACTTGTCAAAACGATATCGCGTTATAGAATGGGGTGAGAGCATTGTGAATGATATGTTTATTCATGTTTCTATCCCAGGTGTAGCCGCCGTTCGTACGGTGGCCGACAAAGGTCAAAGAAAAATAAATACATAATAATAAAAAAACAAAAAAGCATGGCAGAGATAAACTCAAAATATTGGCATATTAAATCAAAATTTTGATTTATTATCGCAGCCTTTTGACGTAATTATCTTAAAATTTTGGGATAATTTCCTTGACTTTTTGTATTGGCTTGTCGGCCACCGGAGGTTTGGACACTGTACTTACCTATACTTACAAACGACTGACTGTAAAAACCTGTCGTAACACTCCCTTGAACTTGGCATATCGTCGTGTAGCGTGTGTATAAATATACATATATATATATATATATATATATATATATATATATATATATATATATATATATATATATATATATGGATGGATGACATGTGTCGATCTAGCCAATCATATGAAACTAAAAGGAATTGTTCTGCCGAAGACAGCTGATTTGTCAGTGCAATATTTTGGTAGAATTTAGAAACTTCACATATCATTGTTTTTCTTTTCTTTGTTCGTTGTCAGTGTATATTTAGAGAGATCCGACCTAAAGCAGGACTTTGTAATATATTCGTAATGAAGAAAAATGCATAATGATTCAGGATTTACCGTAGTTTTTTAAGTCTTAGTACAATATCTGAACACCATCAGTGATAGGACCTGGTTGCCTTTTACCATGCAGAAATTGTCCGGTAATCGTGGCCCGTGACGACTCATCAACCGCCCCCCCCCCCCTATTAAAATCGTTCACTTGAAACAAAAAATGGAAGAAAATTAACATCATCAACCTTTCTTGGTGGAGACGTTTTTATTTTCAAACCTGCGTTTAAAAACTAGGGAATATTTGGCTGATTTTACAGGGCAAGAGAGATTTGGAAGTACTTTTTCCTGCAATCAGCAAGGCATTTTTACCAAAACATTTCCTCTGTACGCTACCAACCGAGGGTGGCGCTCCTCTTAAAGTATCATTACTGCTTACCCTCAGGTTAACTATTAGCCCCTTCCAGCACCCCCCCCCCCCCCTCTTCCGGATGTCAAGTTGCTTTTGCCAAAGCGTTAAGGCTCTTTCATGGGAGAAAATAATCCCATCCGAAACTGGACACTCTAAAGTTTTTCCACCTCCTCCGTTACTTGTTTCTGCCCTCCTTTGCCGGGCAGTAGCTAAATATTCCGTTGTATACTGTCCTACCCTGACGTAGCCTTATAAGTGTGTAATTCATATCAACTCCTTTGATTTGGATATGAATAATATAGTTCGAATTACAATGATGATTAGAGATTAGCTCCACACAAATGGCACTGGAACCTAAGTCTTAGAATGCTTGTCCCCGTTTTAGCAACCAGTGGTAAACATTGATATCGCTAAAACTCTAACAGTTAATCCTTGTCTCCACCTTTAAAGTACATCATGCTATTGCAAGGAGTGTTTGACGGTTTATCATTGTTGTTTTGCGGCATTGATGGTTCTTATGAAAGTGCTTTCCATTCGTACGTAACAGGAGAACCACATACATGCCTTGGGTTTTATGCACCTGAAGTGCACCTTAGAAACATTTACGGCACAGCAACTCTTAAGACTTAATATAAAAACAAAAATGCATAATGGATGTCCATGTAATTCTTCTCTCTATCATTTTAAGACAAAGTTTGTTGGGAAGAAATTTTTTATGCAAAATTAAAGCACGCCTTGCTAATGGCATGGTTGCTATCGTTATCCAGGCAATAAACCGAATATCCATATTCATGTTATAACATACTAACTTAGCCATTTTAACCATGTTAACATTTTGCGGTGTACAATGACCAGAAACTACATCCTCTGTTTTTTCTTTAAATTTACGTTGAATATCTCAATAAATTATTTCTTTATGTCTGATTTTTTGTTTCCCCCTTTCTTTTTTATCTTTTATTTTCAAAACATAAACTAACAAAACTTAAGTAATACAAACTAAGGTCTGTTAACACTAGAGCGGCACCACATTTTCTTAAAGCGATATATTGTGCCTATGTGGGGGAGAGGGATCAATATGTCCCAAGGCTGTGTGCAGGAAGTATTACATCCATTGCACGGCCTCCATCACCCCTAGGGTAATTGAAAGCTCAGGGAATTTTAAAGGCTTTCAATGATCTCAGCTCGTATTATTTTTAAACTACTTTTCCCTTTTCTGTACTTGACTTATATTTGAGTAGAATATGTGGTGATGATGCTTTACATTCTTGTTTTATTTATAAATCAGTGGGACTGGAACGCTAGAAGACAGTTTCCTTAGAATCACCACCAGAGGGACGAATATGTGGATATCTCTGTGAAAAACTTACATGCAGGCATATTTTCGCTAAATCTCTACTTCTGTCTGTGCAAAATACATACAAAAGAGCAGCAAAAGAAGAACGCAATAAAAAGTGTCAGTTAAACATCTTTGTTCAGCAAAGTACTACAAAAAAAAAAAATCCAAATAAATAAAAAGTCATAACAACTGAATAATATACATGTATCTCTGAGAGGCAGCAAAAAGTACAGCTAAGTAAGCCCAAAGGCACCTGAAAACGTTGTCTGTAAGCCATAATTTGTAACCACATTATCACAACAAAGTGAATCTTTGCAAAAAATATTTAATATTACCACTAAATGCATATTGCTCATACATATCCATTATCAAACGAAGGCAGACTACTGCCAAACAACTTTCCAGAGGGACATGGAGGGATCTTTGGGGTCAATATTTTTGATCTGGGAATATTTTTACAGTTATTTGTACTGAACCATGTAGTGGTTGATGGTATTAAATCAAAGGAACTTCTAACTTTGAGCTCATTGTGCCCTTCTCAAGCACTGTCAACTCAAGACTGCATTACAAAAAGTTCACACTTGAGGCTTGTCCAGAAAGCAATGTGCTTAGTGCTTTATGCATAGGAGTTTAGTCCAAGTCAATGGGTGTGTCATAACTACATCAGTGTTACGGCCACTTCAAAACATTTTTATCTGTTTAATTGGGGTTAAGTAATGCTAACATGAAAAACTAAAAAAAAACAAAAATTAAATCATGTTAATTGTCTTGATATTCATTCATTAAAATGTTGAGATTATTAACATCAACAGTACCATAATGTTAATGCGGTTTCACGCTAGTTACTTTTTATTTGTCTGTTATTTTTGTAATGATGGCGTCATCCTCAATAAGGACAGTTTGGGCAAAGGGATTCATGTCATATGGATCAGAAATGTTGAATATATCTTAAAGGTTGTGTGACAAGAGAATGACATTTTGAAGTATTGGGTGTAGTATTAATCATTGAAGATATTGGAAATAGCTACAAATTCCATCAAAGTCCATCAAATTTTTATAACTACTTTACAGGCAAATTACTGTCCCACACTTGCATCATGAATAAACATGGCCTACGTATGCAAAATTGCAAAATCGAGGGATGGACTCCTATGATATGTCTTATGTTTTCCTTGGTTAACTTAACCTTCATTTCAAGGGCAACTGAGAATTGTACATGCCCAGAGGGTTTTATTTTGAACACATATATTTCCTTCTTTAAAAATATTGATATCACTGATGCAAGGTACCCAACCTTTCAGGAGATATAATTTTCATGGTCTATAACATAAGGATATACCTTTGTGGCTAGTGTTCCTCTTGTAATAACGTCAGTCTCCTTTTTCTTTGCACAGGCAACTTTTCAATCAACAAGTTTCTCTTAAGCTTCCTGCAATTTGAGGTCTAAACATTCTCAAAGAGGTACAGAGTCAACTTTGAACTGTTACATTTTACTCCTAATCTGAGGATAAACTGCATGACTACGATGTATCTACGGCACTAGACGGTAATGAAAACGCATACTGCGAAGAATCATGTTAAAGGCAGAAATGGTTTTTTATAAACAAGACGCTTACTGGACTGACATTCTTCACCAATGCACTTAAAATTTTGGAAGAGTCTATGAAAATTCCAGGCTGAAGGTTATTTGTTTACATGCCATGGTGTATGTTTTAATGTAAACTGTCTTGTTAGGTAAGGTGAGACTTGCAGAACATGCATTCTTCCATACACTTAAACAGGGAAATTTAAACCAAATTCTCCACATATAAGAAATTACAAAAAAAAACCATACATACTGACCTATGTAACTTCATACGTAGAGATATTAATTACTAAACATAACTTCACGGTCACTCTGCTTTAGAATTAGGTTTGTGCGAATGACCTGCAAATTATTCAACATGATGACCTGTGTACATATCGATACCACTTTTGCAGTGTTCAATTCTGTGCTTGACAATCAAACTTACATGATTTAAATAAACAGAGGAAATATTTTGAAGTTATCAAAATATGTATTCATCATCTCTGGCTGAAATTCCAGATCTTACATGATTTCAGTGAATGAGGTAGCATTGTCCAGCAATCTATGCCCATTCATCAAGGTTTTATATTTGTGTTTAAAAATGTCTACATCCACCTATAGTCACTCCAACACTTGAGGTATAGTGTTTGTTGGTGGAAACATTGCCCTCTTTAATTGCGAGTTACGGTACTCTCCACTTTCGTCGTGCCACGTGTTCCTTCCAAACCTCCTGTAGTCATCCACGTCGGTAAACTGGCTGTGACACTTGCGAAAAGTATTTGAGTTATCTTGAAAGTCTGGTGGCTGCTCCTGAGTTTTATGAAAGAGTAACAGACAACAGCAACGATATTATGACTATGTGGAATGGAGTCTGGCAGCTGCTCCTAATTGAACAAGTGAGAAGAAACTACTGTACAGTGATGGCACTATAATGATGTGACACAGAGTCTGGTAACTGCTCCAACAATGTACCAAGGGGAAAACACAAAAAAAAAAAAAAAACCCAACAAGCAAGAGAAATGCACAGAAACCATGAATAATGTGAAGTAATGACATTGTAAAAGCACTATATAAAATGTGGTGGCTGCTCCTAATTTGTATAAAAGAGCAACAATAACAGTTTAACAGTAATACTGTATCTTACGACGATACAGGTTTTCAATTCCTTCAAGCTGTGCAGTGTCAGTTGATAAACTGTTGTACCTTCCTTTTTTTAATCATTCTATATCTGTTTTAATGAGATGAAATGAATGGCAATTCCTTTTATGGTCAATATAGCTCCTCATATCTTATATATCTTAAAAAAAGGATACTTTATACAAAGAAATTATTTGGAAATTTGTATCCAAAACTGATTTGATGACTTGTATTTCTAAACATGAAGATAAAACATTCAGTTTAAAGAGCTCCTGGTTAGTTGGGATGATTGAACTCAAATGCTGTCTACACATGCATTTAATTTTGCTAGTTATTCCTGTCACTTTGATTATTATTATTTGTTTTTTTTTTAATTTTTTGAGTGTACTAACCAGTGCAGCTGTATATGGATAAGGAGGTTTGTAATCAGCTCTGTTTGTTGTTTCAAGATGATGTTTATCATGCTCAGGGTGATGTCTTGGTAAAACAGAACCAAATCCACTTTTGGGATTACCGGTGTATCTAAAAAGACAACGAAAAATAAACAAAGAAAAGGAAACCTTCAGTAAAAACTTGAAAAAGAAAATTAAAACGTGATGTTAAATACATCCATGCATGTATACAGACACACATCGTCCCATCCAGGTAACATAAATGAGTCATTGAAGCACATCTATCAAGGCAAATACATCAAATGAACCTAACAGGAAGACATCTTGTGGAAACCAGTGATAAATCAGAGCAATCTGCAAACAAATTAGGCCATTGCTAAATATTAAACAAAAGACTTCAGCAATTAATTAGTAAAGAGTGGTTTGGTTTACGTATCAACTCACATAATGATACTGACTAACAAAGCTGGATCAAAATAAGTGGAAAATAATCTCAACCATGTTTAATCAATGCAAACAGATCTTATCCACATAATAATGATAATGATAGTGATAATGACAATGATGATGATGATGATAATAATAATAATAACAATGATAAACAATTGGATTTGTATAGCACCACTCCGGCCGCACAGAAGCAGCTGCCCATGGCGCTTCACAGATGAGAGTGGTCAACAGTTATAAGAGGAACAAAAAAGTGAGTCTCAAGTAAACTCTTCAGACATGACAAGTCAGAACAACTTCAAATATGAAGAGGAAGATGGTTCCAGAGACTCGCAGCAGAATGGGTAAAGGTACAGAAGTCAATGGCTTTGAGACAAGGCCTTGGGACACAAAGGTAGAATTGATCAGAACAGCGAAGTGTGCATACAGGACGGTAACAGGTGAGGAGATTAGACAGATGCACAGGCTCGTGAAACTGTGAGGCACAGAATGCAAGCAGAAGAATTTCAAACTTAATTCTTTGAGTAACAGGGAGCCAGTGAATATCATGAATTAGTGCTCTCATGTGGAGTCTTTTCTTTTTGCCTTTAACTAAAGTATCCATGCAGCAGTATTTTGGATATTCTGGAGTCTCTTAATTAGAGAATTTGGAACACCGAACAAAAGTGAATTGAAATAGTCCAGGTTTGGGCTGACAAAAGCATGAACAAGGGATTTGCAAATTATCTGGTCCACATACTTTCTCATCTGACTAATATATCTTAAACTTGTAATTTGCAGACCGACAGGCTTTTTTCCACACGTTTAGCAGAATTAAGGTGACTATGCATCGATGAAATGACCGTTACTGCAACAGCAACATACAGCCCTTTCTACATTGTTTTAAAAATTGTAACCAGCGTTGTATTTCACGTAACTATCACAACACATTCTGGCTATTCCCAATTAAGAGTGAAAAATGTGATGGGTGGGTGTTGTGATTCACTTTTACAGATACAGTTGATAATAACGGATCCCTGGAAATCAATGTGCTACAGTACTGTAAGTCTAAGCAAATAACTATTAAATTATCAATTTTTAATAAAACATCAAATCAGATTAACTCTAACCTATCTAGATTCACCGAGTTGTATGTGTCCGTGTTGACCATGGCCTTTCTTGGTTCTTGCTCAGCAAAATCATCTTTCAGCGCCACTTGCTCCATTAATGCTTGTGTAGTTGTTTTTGGAAATGACTGTTGGATGAATAACAACAGTAAGAACAGAATTTAGACATGGGCCACACACATGTGACCACACATCCACAACACATCAAAAATGAAGATACTACCATGTGAATTAGACCTAACCTTTGATTCAAATCCCTATTGAATGAGTACTGTAGAGCTACTGATTTCAAGGGAAGACCTAAAAGATGTCCTTACTAGTGGCAGTTGAAGTCCCCACTAGTGGCAGTTGAGGTTCCCACAAGTAGCAGTTGAGGCCCTCTATTGAGAGAGAACTACAATGTATTAGTTTCAAGTCCTCTTTCAAGGGTACAAAAAAGCACATGCATAGACTCAAACACAAATTTTGATTCTGTGTAGAGTCTGTTTGGAGGAAATTTTTACTCCTATCTTAATTCTACTCCCTCCATTTGTATTTGCTGCTCCTCCAGAGACATGTTTACTCCCCTCATTGCTCATTCCCTTGCTGAATCTAGACAATCATTTGAATTATGCACACAACTTTAGACTAAAACCTTTCTTTTTTGCTACCAAAATTGGTAGTTCAGCCAATCATGGACAGTGTGACAAAAGTATATTTGAATATTTCTAACCATGATTTTGGAATCGTGCTGCAGAAACATACAGGAAATGTTTTGTAATGACGTTGCTTACCTGAGAGTAGAAGTGGAAACTTCAAAGATTCATTCATGAATAAAAAGAAGCTGCAGTGTCTACAGTATTTTGGATGTACTGTAACTTTTGCTTACATTCAAACTGGGTACAAAGAGAGTTTACTGACAATTGGCCACGGTTATGCCGCAATAGGGTGACAGCTAGAAGCAGAACTACTGTACTTCAAAAAACTTTGTCTTCATCAAAGTAAAATAGAATGGCTCAAAAAGGGGGTGGGAAAGCAGACAAATTACGAATTGCTTGATTCCTTTTGTCATTGTCAGTACTTTCAAGTAATGTATATTGTTTAGTTAAGTAAACATATGAGAGTAATTATTGTGCAAATCATTGATATAAGATGCAAAGAACCCTACACTCAACTGATACATGCAAAGTGTAGTGCACATATGCATGTGTATATAATCATTTTGAGAGTCCAAAATCTTTCTGACTGACGGCAATGACAGGAAGAAGACAAATACAGAATGAGGACATACTGTACAGAGGTCTCAGTTGAGCATGTACTCTTCTAAGCTGAGCAGATGGAAGGGAATAAAGTCACCTAGATAAACTTTGCAAAGTCTGACACAAATTCTTCTTAGAGAAGATAACGTATTGTACCCTCTTTTCTCCTGCATAGAAAAATACTGGTAAGGTGGTATATATTAGGAGCAATATCTTCATTGTCTTTTTCATTTATATAAATGCAGCAATCTGCTATCACTTTAAATCTTTTTAATATTTCATTAAAGTTCAATCTACCATGGAAGTGACCTCTGCCTATACAATCATACCTGCAAGGTTGTCTGTGTGGGGAAAAAATTGTATGGTTATGTGACATGAAGGATACACAATGTAGCTTTGAGAGTAATGTATGGGCAGTCGCTTATTTTATTTAAGGGGCAGATCAGATCATTGTGCCATTGAGCCAACACTTTAACTGTTGTAAACAAACCAGGGTGGTAGCCTACACAAAGCCTTTAAGCTAAATTAAGATACTGTGTGCACAGCTTGTAGAATCTTCCCCAAGACACAGCATTGTCCATTAGCTATAGGTTGCTTCCAAAGACCTATCTTACTGGGGCACAGAGAAGGTATTTCCAGTTGGGTTGTAAGCAGAGCAATGAGTCACATTCTTTCATACCCTCATCCAATCTGTGAAACTGTCAGTCCATATGACCTACAGTATTATGGAACTAATACAGTCATCTTGAGATTGTTTGTACATTGCTTGTACTGTAACTTGTAAGTAGTCTCTAAACATTCATAATCATAGTCTGAGTGCAACCAAACTGATTGAGTGATGCACAAGTGAATTACATAATGTACAGTATATGCTCCATTGATATTTATGTACACTACTGTAGCTACCTGTACAGTATAAGCTCTCTGCACACAAAATTAAGTAGCTACTGTAGGCCAGCCTTTCTCTTGCAAGAACTAGTAGTTCTGGCAAGGTGGACACACAAGGCATGAAAAAGTATAAGCTACTCTTCCAGCTACATGAGCTCAGTAAATTTGTAGGGGAGATAAAAGTTTTTAGTGATCAACGTATTATTAAGGTCTAAGAGAGCTGGAAATCTAATGGCCAATATTGCACCATACGACTCCTGCAAGAATTACCCTTTTTGACACTGTATATACAACTTACAAGTTTTATCCAGTCAACCTTTCTTTGCTAGAGTAAAGTTCTGTATAATACAAGTATGAACATACCCCATCTGTGACATCACCAATTCTTTTGTAGGTTGTCTTATGGAGGTTTTGTTTACGAGAGTGGTGACCAATGTCATAGTCCTTGGGTTCAGCTTCACGAGCCTGATGCCTTCGGAAGAAAAAGTGAAAACGAATGGAATCAGTAGGAATATCAATTGGTACACTTGGCACGCGTGCATTTATGCCTAAGAAGTGATTATTGCAACTTGCAAGGCCTATGCCAATCCAAAGATAGCGAAGTTGGACCCTAACACAGAAACACTAGTTACACTAGTAATTAGTATTAACGACTCACTTGATGGCGACTTACCAATTTGAATTCAGTGTTCCTCTGCTATAATTCATATGATCTGACCTCAAGAAAAGTGAACCCTTACGTTCCACAAAATCTGGTAAATATGTCGCCATCTCAATAAATATGGGCCGTTTAGGCGTAGGATCGTTGCAAGTCAATTCACGGCTTCACGAGCAAGAAAGGGAAGTCACGTAAACTATTAGCTATGCATTACAATGAGACTGTGCAGTTAATTTACAACGTAAACACGGCAATGTTTTTGTACGCCGAGGGGTCCCTGTTACTTAGCAACTTTTCTCTTTCAGGTCAAAGGTCACGTTATACATTTCGCTGGATTGTGTCACATGACTGCTGGGGGAAAACCCATTTGCATCAGTGCGTCTGCTTAGTGTATAAGTTACAGCCTACACTCTACATTCATTTGTATAATTATGTCGGACCGACGGAGTTTCTAGGTGTCTGCATCTCCACGATTCTAAGAATTGAAGGCATTTGAGTGCAGGAGTGGGAGCACACTTCGCTAAAAGAGTTTGAATTTCCTGTATGCCATTTATAGTGTTCTTGATTTCCTTAAGCAGGGCAACAGTATTCCCAGACGAATCCCAGTATAGGCTGAATCAAACATCGGCAGTATACACAGTACAAAACAGTGCGTGACTTATCCTACTTCCTAGGGAGCGTTGTTACTGTTGTAATGTGTTACTGTTATATTTACTTAGGCCTACCGATCGTTCGTAAAAGTTGTGTATATAGTCTAGTAATTGGCTCTAATTTAGAATCAGTGACCACAAGTCAAGGTTATTGATGATGGTTAGGATTGAGTATTCTATTTGATGAGAATAAACCAAGTTGAAGTTGTAAAAAGCTGTCTACTGTAGGCCTAGCTTTAACCTAAATAACCACCAATCATGGTTAAAATTGAAAGTTAAGGTTAAGTTTAGGGTGAAATTTGGCAAAAACAAGGATTTTAGGAAGAATATTTACTTCTGGTCACTGATTCTAACTACCGCCCAGTGGCGGCGCCAGAATGTCAGACTTGGGGGGCAAACTGAGGGCAGAGGAAAATGTTTGGGGGGAAGATTTCCGCGCGCAGCACGAAACTGAGCGCGAGGCCGTGTGGGTGGGGTCCAGGGGCAAAGCCCCCGGAAGCTCTGAGGTTTTAGCATATCTCTTGGTGGAAAATTAAGTCCCAAGAGAGGTATATATTATTTATTTTTATATCATTTTTAATTCTTTTGTTTGACGGTACTCCAAGGTTCCCAACTTTTTTCTTTGGGAGTATCATTCCACATTTACGCAGTGCCACCAAGTACACACACACACATAGGCTACATCACTTCCACTATGAAAACTGGCAGCCTGTGTAACATAAATTAGGCATTTATCAATCATGGTTGCCCAGAAGCTGTTCTTATTCAGTCCAATGCCAATACAAAGTTTTGTGATTAAATTCATTTTGGATGAGTACAAGATCTGATTGGAAAAAGTGAGAGCAACTGGGGGGAGGTGCAACTGGGGGGCAAGGAAACAATCTGGAGGGGCAAATGCCCCCTCATGCCACTTCTGATTGAGCAAAGGTTTCTAGTGGTGTGCCTCGAGGTTCGGTTCTAGGTCCTTCGTTATTTCTGGCATATATTAATGATCTGGACAACACTGTTAGTTCTTCAATCAAGAACTTTGCAGATGATACAAAAAATATACTCTGATATTTTTTCTGAACATGATGCTAAGTTTGGTCTAACTGATCCTGACAAATTTTCCAAGTGGTCTCAAGGTTGGCAAGTGCTGTTCAATGTAAGCAAATGTAATGTTTATTCAGGTTGGTCATTGTAATCCTGAGATTAAGTAAGTCTCGGTGGTATTAATACACAAGAATTACAAGATATGAAAAAGATCCTGTGCTTCTTGGCATTTTTGTAGATTCTTCTGTTGAATCCAAAACAGTGTGCAGAAGCTGCTAGGAAAGGGAACCAAATTCTAGGAATGATCATGAATTTCAAATTCCTTCATAAGGATATTGTTGTGAGGCTCTACAAGCAGTTGGTTAGCCTCATCTAGAGTTTGCTTTACAGGCTTAGAATCCCCATTTTTCTAAAGTTCCATGAGAGTGGTAGGCTATGATCATAGATTAAAACTGCCTAATCTTACATCCCTTGAGCTTAGTCGACGACGGGGTGATCGGTTTCAAGTGGTCAAAATTGTTCATGGTGTTGATAATTTGGGTTTTTATTATTTTTTCCATTGTTTAATTCAAGGAGTTCTTGTGGGACTTCACAGATTTAAGCTCCAAAAGAAACAGTGTAGGCTGGATGCTAGAAGGTAATTTCTTTTTGCAGAGAGTTATGGATGGATGGAATGGCCTGCCAGAGTCTGTGGTGATTGATGTCTAAGAGAGTTAATGCCTTTAAAAATGCACTTGATAAATATTTTGGCTGTGTGGGAGATTCTGGTTGTTTATGAGGACGTTATCCTTTCTGACCCTTTACTGACTAAACTAAACTGAACTGAACTTAGCTAAGCTAGCCTAAGCTTAGCTAAACTAAACTAGACTAGACTAAACTAGACTAAACTTAATTCGTTCCCCACTTTATTATAGTTTTCAACAGATGTAGAAGCAGCCTCAGTTGGAGCCTGTCACCTGTGCTGTACATGCTTTACTGTGACAGTAGCTCTAAGACTAAACCATGACAACATTCCCCTGCAGAATGAACGATGTTGGGATTCTCAAAACAAAGTGACAGACATGTACTGTAACCGTATGTCCAAGAATGGTACAGTACATGCTTGAGAACAATATATAGGAGGAAATCCATCATTGATTTTAGTTAAATCATTTGACTTCAATCGTGATTTAAATGAAATCCTGATTTAAATTAAGCAAAAAAAAAAAAAAGTCATGATTTACAGAAATTGGTGTGAAGAAAAATATCAAAACAAAAAAGTCATTAATTTTCAATAGTGGATAAACAAAGTGGTCACATTCATGTATATGTTTTTGTTATTTGCTAACATTTACAAATGGATCCTTTCAGTGTATACTTTAATTTACATTGAATATACTCATCACTACCCAGCAATGTTTTACAACAAGAAAGTTACTTTGTTAATGTACAATAAATATGGGCGAAAAGTATGTAGCTCCATTGGATGCAATGTAGAATTCAATTCTACTTCTCACAGTGATTTCTATGGTACTTTTGGAAACTTCTTGCCAAGTTTGTCGATTGATGCATTCATTCCATGTATTTTAAAACCATCTGCTTTTATTACAAAGGGTTGGAATGCTCTTGATTACTAGCAAGTGTGAGACACATTTTTACAATAATGAAGAATTTGCTAAATTCTAAATGAAAACAGTGCATTTATCATTTCATTACAATTATCCTTTTGTCTAGTGTGCCACACTTCATCTTACCACTCTTTACCTGTTAGCAAACTCATGTCTCATAATGTTGTCACAAGCAGCAGTGGCAGATCCAGAGGGGGAGGGGGGGGGCAGGGGAGCCCTCCCCACCGTACGTCGACCGACAGAAAATACAAAAATATGCATTAATCAACATAAATTAAGGTCTGAAAAGCACATTTTTATGGACATTTTAGGTACATGTGGAGTGCAGTTAAGCATGTAATGACCTAATTTTGTGAACTTATTTTATGTGTTATACTGTCTTAAACTTTGGGAAAGCTTCCACAGGCTCTTTTCCCTGTTTACAGCAGACTATGGATCTGCCCTTGATGACAAGTGGGGAATGTTGACTTCCCAGCTGCATTTTTCAGTGGCATATGCTTCAGGTCACCTACAAAAGGCATTTTCTTTAATTAATGTGCAAACTTACTGCAAGGATTTAGTTTCATCTTTCAGATGCACAATGTTAAAGAGGCTCATTGAGTTGTTTCATGATATTCACTAAATTTTTCTAAACCTGTCAAGTTTCCTTCACATGCTAATGCCAAATTGTCAAACTCGTACAATCTCAATGTTTCACATACAATAGACCATTAATGAGTGAGTAATTAATGATTTAATTTTGTTTCTGGAACTTTGTGACCAGACATTTTTCATATTTGTACTGTATTTATATGCACACACCCAGTACAAGCAACGGTCAAAAATTCAAAAATCTTGACCCTTTTTGCAACTATTGGATGTGAAACTTGACTAATCATGCTGAGTGTAAGTATTGTCATGTCTTTATAACCTTCACAATCACATCAATCTTTATTGATATCAACTATATGAGCCTCTTTAAATGAATGGATATATGTGCCCTTAACTTAGTATTCGGTCACAGAAGTGCCACTCCTGGCAACATTTGCCAGACCAATTTTAGGCAGAGCCATGAACTTTAATGGGATAAATATGGTTTAGAGCCTCTCTGTACTTCTTTTCTTTCTCAAAGTTACATCTTGCCATTTGTCTGTCTTGTTTGGTTTGATGACATCTGGATAAAGCTTTCCCATCATAAATTGTCCTATTTTGGACCGCATCTGTGTACAGTAGTATCTTGTTTGCAGAACTAAACTGTAAAGGCAATGGTACCAATGATGTTATAGAAGATTCATTTTGTCATCTTCTGACAAAAAGAATCAGTCGCTTTTGCAGCAAATTATGAATCTGTCATACAAAAGTCAAAAGTTCTGTTAGAGCTTTTTTAACACGCAATACGGTTGCACTTGTCTCATGAGAAAAATTCAATATAGATGTTTTTAGAAGCGATTTTAGTTCACAAGTCACCAAGCTACTGTACCACACTTCCATTTTTGATTCCTTGCAGAAGGCAGAAGGAATTGATGCGATGGTGATGTTGTGTGTGTGTGTGTGTGTATGTATGTGCGTGTGTGACGCCTGCTTGTAAACACGATATCTCAAGAAGCATAACTCTTAGTGATCTCATACTTGGCATGTAGATTGCCCATATTGAGTAGATGATCCCTATCGTTTTTGGTGTAGGATGAAGGTCATTTGTGGTAACCAGAGGTCAAAAGGTAAATACCTTTAAAATTACTTGCAAACACGATATCTCCAGAAGGGTAACTCTGAGTGATCTCATACTTGGCATGTAGATTGCTCTTATTGAGTGGATGATCCCTATTTTTTTTGGCAGAGGTGAAAGGTCATTTGGGCTCATGGGAGGTCAAAATGTGAAAAACTGGAGTATACATTATTTAAAGAACAGTCCTTCCAGTGAATTTTATACTTGTAATGTAGAATCCTCTTGTTGATTTGATGGTTCCTACGCATTTTTGTAGAGATGAAAGTTAGTTTGGGGTTATTTGACATCAAATTGTTAAAAATAAAAGTAGGTAATATTGGCATAATTAAGGATTGCTTGGCCTACAGTTCTTATCGGTTGGCCTACAGTTTTTAATAGAGGGCCAAATAGGTTTGGCAGTAACATATTATCATTTGGTTTGCAGCACTCGAAGTTGGCCACACTGTTTAGTCGAGAAATACTGTAATACCAGGGTAGGGAGTTGCCTGGTAATAATAGGGAGGTGCGCTGCTTTTTGGGCTTCTGGCATATATTAATGGAAATGAAATTCATGTTCACGTTTCAGAATATATCGTGAGAACCAATAAAAATATAACTAGTATTGTTTCCTGTTTTTTTATGCACAAGAACTTCTTTTGGGACATACCAACATTGTCTCTTCGATAGCCTTAAAAAAAACATGACGACAACATTAAATTTTGTATCAAAGATTATTATTTGGCAAACCTTATGCCACTGTCATCATGAGGACATGTGAGCATGTATGAATTGTAAATTGGAATTGATTAATTGAATATACCACAGGTTATTAGTTTTATAAAAAGAACTAAATTACTGATCATTTGGATCAAGTACCCTTGAGCGTGCATGAACTGTGATTGCTTAATTGAATGAATCAAATTGTAACTGATCCACCTCTGTTCAAATTGGTCACTGTTATCTGACATAATTTATCACAGCTGACTGCCAGTAGAAACCACAATGTCCAGAATAAATCATACAGTCTGTTGAGCCAGGTGCTCAATGCACTTAACCATTTACTGTATAAACAGTGTCTCTGTTTAGCGCTCTGAGATGGTATCTCAAGTAGGATAACTGTGTGTGATCTCATGCCTGTCATGTGGGCGATTCATGTTTGTTGCAATGTATATCATGAGGCAAGGAACCGCTAAGCCTTTTGGCTTTCTAGTTAGGCAAAAAAAAAAAAAAAAACTTAATCACTCTTCTCTCTACCATAATTATCACTCTAATCAATAAAATTTCTCCTGAAAGACACGTGGCATAGAAGTTATTTTCCCAATTAGTATCAAATGGAATAAAATTATGGGAGATTAACCTTATAAAGGCTACATCATATTTTTTTTTTTCAAAATCCACATCCTGCTCTAATTATTCCACATTATTGTGTGTGATTTGTTTTATAAATTGCTGACTTGGAGAACAGAATATTTTATGATTTACTGAAGAAAAGCCATCTTAAAATTCATCACCTGATTTCAGACTAACAATTTAATATTGAAATACCCATGTAACTGTGTTTAAAATTCATACCTTTGAAGTTGCTATGTGGTTACTCGCAGAAATACTTGTCAACCTTGCCCAGGCGCTGTAACCTCCAGACTCAGGAAAATGAGGAGACAAGGAGAATTTGGCTATGGGTCTTTGCATGAATCACAGACACCTTTCCTTGAGCAGGAATCAGGTGAGTCAGCTATAAATCATGAGTTCCAAATTATAGAATCATTCAGGGTACTGGACCTGTGAATCTATCACAGACATTTACATCTTGGCTTTCATAAGTTTTGTTTATGTAAGGTCTTATGAATAAACATCTCCATACTGTTCATCTTTCACACAATAAATTGTCCTAAGGAAAATGTGGGCCATAACTTAGCCTGCATCAAGGATGTGTATTATTAGTGCACCTGTTGCACCAGCTCTGGACCACATTCCTGACACCGAAGTCCACAAACAATTGCTTGGATCCCGACTCAATCTGTGAACAGATGGTACGGTATTTAAGTTCGTGCCAGTTCGTGATCAGTTACATTGAGTTGCGCCAAATTCATTTTTTTTTCCTTATCAATATTCATGTTGTTTTGAGTCAATCATCAGACCTGCATGCAAAAGACTCTAAAATATAGCTCTGGCCTTGGATTGTAGATGAGGACAAATTTGTAATTGTTTGCAGGTGTTAGGGTATGTATGTTGGAAAACAATACATACCCACACCTGCTTGGAAGGGTGACCATGTATGTCCTTTTTTTCAAATGTGGTGGCCAATTTATTTTTTGCAGAACTGGTGTATGTACATACAGTATAATTAAGCGGTCATACATGATGCAACAGGAAGGTTCATTTTTCATCCGTCTGTTGCAAGGTCATTGTTATAAGTCTGTCATACATTGTGACATCACTGTGCGTATACAGTGCTGCCTTGTGATGTCACACATTGTGACATAGTTGTACTTATACAGTGTTGCATTGTAGTGAAAGTGTACAGGAGTTATTCCAGCTTTTCAGTGCAGGAATTATTTCACATTAAAGAATGTCAAAGATGTGTATGGTGATTATAATTCATTGTCACGGCATGTTGAGCCCGACTATCTGTGTGAAATTCTATTTAAACCAAAAACAGCGTTTTGCACAATGAAACATCAGTGTAATTCTTTCTGACAAAATTACTGTTCTGTGGGATCATGGGTTATAATTATCATTGGTTATTAGCTGAAGTCAGAAAAATGCAATGCTAGCTGCCCACAGTGGCTGGTAATGTGTATTAACTGTGAAGAAATCTGGTACATTGCGTAATTCTATACACTGTATGTACATTGAATTTATGGGACAGGTTGAAATATTGTTCAGCATGTACAATTTGTCCATCTTTAACTTTCCTCTCTACTGGCTGAGTTGAATGTACTTTTAATGGTGTCTTTTATATGGGGAGTTTATGAAGGTGGGGGAGGGTGGAGGCTGCTGTATGTGGAAAGGAAAGATGAAATGGGAGGTGGGTTAAACATGAACTGATCGAAAGAGACATTGTTTTATGCACATATTACACAATATTTCTGTGTAAAATATAGTTTTCTTTTTGATTTAGTTTTTTTAAAATTGTGTTTGACGGTTCGCATTTATAATCCAAGCTGTATTTTAGATGCGGACGTGTCCCATCTTCATGCAAATAACGGGGATGTGAATTTTTGAAGCAGGAAGTCTTAGGTGTAGCTATTAGTGAATGTTCTTTTATTCCGGTGTGAAGTGCTTCATTGATAATGTATGTTGGTTCTAAGTATATATGCAGACATATCATTGAGACCTTGACATACATCTGTGAAAAAAAAAGTTTGAAATGTATGTTCAGTTAAAAAGCGTATTCACTTTCTTTTTAAGTGCAGTGGCCTTGTCCACAATTTTTGGAGCAAGAAGTGCACGGTGGAAAAAAAATATTTAAATTATCGATTGGTGTTTTATTACTTCTGTTTTTAAGTTTAGATGTGAATGATTATCTTTGCTGCACTTTTAATGGTTGTTTAGGAAAACAAAACATATGGAGGTGTGAAGTAATTGGTAAAGCAATAATGATGAGAAAAAATTTTTTTTTTCTCTTTCTTGAATCTGAAGGTAAAGTTTGGTGCATAATTTTGTAATTATTACATACGTCAAATGCTAATCTGTAAAGCACTACAAAGTAGAAACCGTTTCTCTTTGCGATCTGGTGATAATCATGCAGACTCTGAGAAGCTTAACAGAAGTGTTTTGAATTTAGTGGGTTTGGAATAAAATTGCTTTGCTAATAGACCTATTGAAAGGTACAACTACTTTGCAATGCTCAGTCTCATAATATAAAAGTTGATCAAATACTGAAGAACAGACGACTTCATCTGGTTCATTTACATCAAGAGATTTTAAATGATATGGATGGGTTGTCGCATCGTTACGAAAGGTTTGCCTTCGGAAGAATTAAAAATAATTTGAAATGTAAGACCCTGGGCAAACTGTGTGTGTTTTTGACTCATCTCGAACATCCGAACACTTTGTTTGGGTGGGTTGGGTACTTCGGTGGGATGATCAGGGCAAGATTAAATACCGTACCTTGACTATTGGCTTTTGTGTCAGTGAGAGTCGGTTGGACTTTGAAGCAATCACTTGCCTAAATTTTCAGCTGGCAATAAATTTGCAACTCTTTTCATAGTAAGTAATAAAATGAAATTAAAATTAACATGAGATATGAACGTCATATACACAAACACTCATCCTAATTATTAGCTTGTTGCATTGCAAATTTGGTCTGTTTTTTTTTTTTGTCCAATGGAAAAGTGACATATATCTTTGATTGTTTTTCAGGTGACAGTCAATTTCGAAGTTTATTCGAAAAAACTGGAAGTAGCATTCAACGCATAAATAGCAATGGTGAGTTGTAAAAAAAAAAGAAAGAAAAAAAAATGAATTGAATAAATTAATTTAACCAGAGTTTCCTGATTAAACACTGGATTGTAAGATGAAATCGCTCCACACCTTTTCATAATCTGTGGCATCCATCTAGAGGCAAGGACCCTTTTACCACATTTAGAAGAGTATTTTACACTTTGTTGTGCATGGCTGGTACACATATCATCATGTTGCTAAAGAGCATATGCATGGTAGATCTTTGTAATATGTAAATTACGTAGTTGGAAAATTATTTCTTAATCAAGCTATTAAATTCTAGCCTCATGGGATTAGAAAAAAAAAACATAAGGAAGCAAAGTGAAACTCACACAGCATTACAGATATATACACCATACCTAGGCTATGTGCATACTGTACGCCAGAGTGGAGGGAGGGAAAATTGAGAGGGGGGCAGAAGAAACCTTTGTAAGTTATGACTGGGTACTTTTAGTGATGTTAAGTGGTGGTTCTGTAGTCTGTTAAAGAGGCTCATTGAGTTGTTTTTTGAAATTCCACTATTTTTTTTTCTAAACTGGTCAAGTATCCTTCACATCCTAATGACAAATGGTTAAATCAAGAGGATCCCAATGTTTCACATACAGTGAAACATTAATGAGTGAATCATTAACGATTTACTTAGGTTTTTGAAAATTTGTGACCAGACACTTTTCATATTAGTACTATATTCACATGCACACAACCAGTGCAAGAAACGGTCAAACATTCCAAAATTTTGACAGTTTTCATAATTATTGGATGTGAAACTTGAATAATTATGCTAATTGTGAGTATCGCCATGTGTTTATACCCTTCAAAATCACCACAGACTTTCACTGATATCAACTCAATGAGGCCCTTTAAATGTAATTCATTCGTAGTGTAATTTTGTAAGATTTATTTAATATTTGCAGTCTGCATAGAATTGTCAAGTTTAAAAGTTCAAAGCTTCCATCAGGAATATATTACACATCTGCAACCATCAGCTGGGAATCTAGCACTGGTGAGATTTGTAGCAATTTTCTTATCAGTGTTGACTGAAAGTTGTTAGTGGTCAGTTGGGATGATCAGGCACGGCCATGTTCCTGTGAAATGACATGTTCCCCCTTTTTGGAAATTCTTCTCATTTGAGTGGGCTTTACTCCCAATGGAATGACTATCTTTTGGGGACCAATCTCTTACATTTTTTTAGGGTGGTGAGGTTAATATGGTCGTAAAAGGCAATGATACATGATAGGGAAGTCAAATAAAATGGCAAGGTAACATCCTTCTTGTAATTTATTTGAAGCTAGAAATTTGTATATTGAACTATCTTCTGTCACACAGTTTCAAGTTTAGAAAGATCACTACGTCAGATAGGTACATCCTCAGATTCGGTCCAGCTGAGAAATAAAATGTAAGTGATCGCTCTTACGATGCAGTCTTATCTTTATTTTTAAGTATGAATTTACTCAATTGTATTAAATTAATATTCAAGGAAATGAAAGATTCTACAATGGGTAGCAGCACGCAGTATGTCTATCCTCTGTACTATTATTGTACCTTTGGGACATGTACACATGTTTTCTTTGTTGGTTTATCACCAGCTTATGTAAAAATGTATCCTTTTTTCCCTTTTTATTGATACTACAATATGCCATTTTCCATCTGCTCCCCCCATTCATTTATTTAGATTCATGTCCCTCATTCTGTCTCTTATCCAAATTTCTTTAAACCTGGATTCCTATCAGGTGAAAACATTTTGCGATTCATAACGTCATTCCTCTCTGCATTTTCAGTATGTTCTTTGCCAGCTGTGTCTCTTATTGTATGTTGTAAGAATGATAGTAAGGAATGTATGTACTTAGTGTCATACAGTGCTAACGCCTTAAAAACGTCTTGCCTTTTACAGAACGACAGTCCTTCATGACGTGGGCCAAAATGTAACGAGGACCCAAACCAACGTAAAACGGTTGAAGGAACTTGGACGTACTCTCACTAAGGTTGGCAGTGATGTTATTGTACTTTCCATTCCCTGGCTTTGTAAAAGGAAGCCTACTCTTGAGTATAAGTGACAGACGTTTGGTCATTGCTTTTGTAACTTGTCATGTAAGTCAAAGACAAGAGTTTGTGTTTTTGAGGAAAAACTGGATATAAATCATGGAAATCATGCAGGAAAATGCCAAAAAAATTGGAAGGACAAACAAAATTAAAAAGAAAATGGAAAGTGTGACAATTTCAGTATTTTTACATCATTTTCGAATGAATACCATGTCACCAAAGTATGCTCCAAGACTGTAGAACACTACTAAAATTGTTAACAGCTGATGAGATCTTCCTGGTCCAATGGATTATGGTTTGCAATTCTAGCTTTGAAAAATGGAAAATTTGTCAAGTATAGAAAATTTAAAGAGAAAACACAATATCAGCATTTACAAAACAAGTAAAATCTTGTCTTAAATGTAAGTATATGATTAAGATTTTTTTGGAAACAACCACAGCTTGTTCCGTCCTACCAGGTGTAAGAAAACCTCTCTCCCACAAAGAAAAATGATAACAAAATTATTCTGTTACATGGAAGTTCCATTTTAGGATCTAGCAATTCGAAATAGTCAGATATGAAAAGCTATATTCAGAGCATCCTCTGTAGTGAGCTGTTGTTGAAAGAGATAATTTTAAGCGGTGTACAAAATTCATGTACGGTAGACTATATGTCGAGAATAAATGATAGCCAGATATTAAAAATAGTGGGAAGAAACAAACATATTTACTATTAAATATTCATACTGCTGTAGAAAATGGTAATTTAAAGCTTTCAAGCTGCTAGTTCTCCTACCGTGCATGTGTTAATCGTGAAAGCTTTTTTTAATAAGCTATTGCATTTACGATATTCAGAGTTGTTGTCCTGTCAACAAGCACTGGAGATTACGAAAACCTTTTAAGGTAAAGAATTAGAGACGTGTGGATATACCGTTTTGTGAATCTTGATTAGACTGTTTTGTTAAGCTTTAACTTTCAGATAAGACTTTTATGGTGTTTTCTAGCTCCACCTAGTAGACGTTTGCACGAAATCAGATTGTCAATTTGTTGCATATTTTACAGTATTACCGTAGAGGCTTACTTTCTGGAGTATAACCCAAGTCTGCAGAATTCCAAAGCAATATTGACTACTTCATCTTTGCCACACAGTGCTACACTTTTCATGCAGAAGGCTGGGTTAGGGGGTGGATGGACCTTTTAATCTCTCCTCTTGAAAAACCTGTCAATGGTCTGAGCACAACTCAAAAAAAAAAATGTACATGTTTTGGAGTTTGCTGTATCTCCATCCTCTTTCTAAGCGTTGCTCACCCAGAAGATGAACAAGTGGTATGATTTGAAGTTTTGATGTAGGATAAGAGAATTTTTTGCAGTTGTTCACATAATTACTTTATCATGTCACCACTTTTTTTCTTTTCTTTTTTTATAAATGTCCTATGTACTTCTTATTGATTTGCAGGAGAACCGGCTGCAAGTAGAGAGAATAACAAATCAATTTTTGGATACCGTACAGAGATTCATAGACATCCAGAAGGTGATATATTTAAAAAAAAAATAGTGGTCAACGATATCGTTGCTTAGTACTGTGCAGTGTATTTAATACATAGATTGCAACTGATGATGTAAAAAACGTATTATAACAGTCCTTATGGCTGTTGGTCATTAGTAATTTTACCACTCTTTTGCAATGTAAGATTGGTTATTGGTACTTGTGCTATTATTTTCCACCAATGCTGGAGAGTTGTAAGCCATGAGAAATATTGTCTCTGGTTAAAGTGTACCGTCATTGCTAATATTATATGTGATTGATATAGTTCCTTGGAGGAAAGATTGCTATTTGGTTTCGATGGTAATGGTAACCTTTGTAATCGTGAATACGTGGGTGTGTATCTGCGTGTGTGCATGTGTGTGTACGTACTGTACATCTGTGATGCCCTACCTTGTAGTAAACACAATATCTCAAGAAGGGAAGCTGCTACACATTACATAGGTAATGTGTGGTTGTTGCATTACTGTAATATGCAGTTGTGCATGTTGAGACATGATACATATCAATTATCATATATCAGATTCATAAAAATCCACATAATGAAGTCATCCAAACCATAATGCATGTGTGCATTCTGGTTGACTAATCAAGCTCCTAATTCTTCATATGAGGCCAGGAAGTTATGTTTGTTGTTTTAGTTTGAAGCTGGTTTGGAGGTTATCATGTTTACCTGGACCTGGGCCGGTAGACAGGGATGACCTTCAGTCAACATGCCCAGTTCTTACCATGGCATGAAATAGCTTCCTCTATGCATGCACGGTGCAGCAACCAGGAACACATTATTTACTGTAGACATGGTTACAGTACTGTAGGTGAAAATCAGTTAAACTTGACATGAGAATGAGTTTGTGTAGTAATTAGAACAGTATCTCACAGTCTTTCTGCCACATTGCCATTGCCACAATGCTGCTTAATGAGTTAATGCAATGAGAGACTGAATCCAATATCTGCCCTGCTTATTCCTCCTGAACTGGCATAAACTTTCCAATGGCAAATTGCATCGCACAATTTGTGTAAGATTCCACCCATTTATATATACTGTATTCTCTGGTACCAGCAATATGAGGTAAACTAGGCTTGTCTTGGTATGCCACTTATTTCAAGGCAGCAGAATCTTCCATGTGCAGATTTAAAGTGATGTGCAGTGTTGCTGCCCTTTTGATACGCAGAGCTTATGCAAAATATGAAAGTTGTCCTTTTAAATTCTTGTTTTAACGTTTCTTTTGTTTGCAGAGGGTGGCCAACCAAATGAAGGCATATCCAGATTTACCTAAGGAGTCACCATTTTACCAGGAGGTATCGACGATTCAGTTTACCAAATGCTCATTTTGTTTTAGCAAGCAGTGAATATTTGCAGTTTCTTTGCAGGAGATATGTCCATTGTTCATTGAAAAGATGATTGTAGGGAAAGGAAATGTAAAGTTTTTCTCACACAATTACAATATTGTTCTTTAACATCTCCTAACATGAAAATATATCTCTCATTTCTCACAAAATCTTTCATCTTCACATCGTGAGTTTGACCGCTCTACATTCTAGACAAAGACGGCATGCTGGAACACTTATGAATGTGGTAGTATGGTTGCCATGGTCTCTTAGATATGAAATTAGATGGTACCATTGTAGGTGCTGTGTTATAGATTGATGTTTATACCAAGAATAAGTTGTTACCAGTATGTTCAAGTATACTCCTCGAGTAGAAGCACTTAAAGCTGTATGTTGAGTTCAGTTTTAAACGTAATGTCGGCAGGTAGATGTCTCCATGGAACAGACTACAGTATCGTAAATAAGTTACAAATTTTTGTATAAAATGAAAAGAATTTGATGGTGTTAATGAGATATTCTTTCCCTCTTCAGCATTTTGTTTCTCATCTGTTGACTTTGAGATACTGGCAGTTTGCAATTATTTTGAATTGTTCTGAATTATTCTGAGTTTCTTCTGGCACAGAATTGGGTGGCAGTTCTGTTGCTTGTTTTTTGGTACATATCTCACTTATTACAGGATGTGGGTGTAAAGTGGGACATAGTATGTGCAATGACATTGAACCTGTTTTGGTTTCAATTTCATTTCATTTATTTGTCGCTTCCCAACAGCAAAAACATGTATAAACTCTTTAGAGTTAAATAAGATTTACATGATGAAGCAATTGTAAGAGAGAGTGTTCTTAAAAGATGAATCTTGACAAAGTAGAACACTCCCTGTGAAGAAATTAAAATGTTTAGTAAATATGAATGATTCGAGTCATAAGATTAGTAAATATTCCAAACTTATAATAGACAAATATATTTACTTTTAATATTTAAATATCTTAGTTCTGATATGGTATGAAATGTGACGTAACAATACAACGTTTATGCAGTTGCCAGTTGAATTACTTTTATGTGATGTTCCCTTGCTGTCACTTACCGCTGTGCACTGAGGTAATGAAGTTACCATATAGGCATGTTGGCTTGTATTCATGACTTAAGGTGTGTATGATCATACGTGTTGTATGTGACAGGGTAAGCTGGTAAAATTATTTATACATCATTGCCACATTTGTCATTTTTTGTCATGTGACCTGTTCATAATGCGTGTATGAACCTTGTTTCTCTAGACGTAGATGAAAGGCCATTTTAGATCAAAATGTGTAAATCTTGAATACCTTGAACAACTGTGAACATCGTGAAGAATCACTGGACATGTGGCAGATTTGAAGAGTTCTTGTCGATTGTTTATTCAATCTGGGCATGTCAGCAGATTTTGAGCACCGGAAATCTGCAACTGTGTTCTCCACAGATTTCCAAGGCAGAGGGGTGGCGGAGCACAAGAACGCAAATGCAGTCACATTTAGCGATCGTCGGGGAGGACTTTGATGGGAGGGGGCCAACCTCAGCTTCAAAAAAATTGAGATACTAAAATGATGCAAAATGGTGCTAAGTAGTTAGACACAATTTCATGCTCTATTCGACATGGCAAAGGGAAAAGATTCGCAATGATACTTTCAAGAGGCAGCCTATTTTCGAGAAATATTTGCATTTGGTTTAAATTAATCGTTATTTTTTACTAGGATAGTTCAATATGCAGAAATGACATGAAAGTGGCATCAGCATATTGTGCAGCAAAAGGGAGACAGGGTGCTCGTAGTTGGTCATAATGGGATTTGAATCTTTCACACCCCTGGAGGATGGTTTCTCTTTTTCTCCCATAAATCATCATGATCGAGAACCATTTTTAATGTTCAAATTTTTCTTTTTCAGGAAAAAAATTATGGATTTGACTCGACTGGGGATAATTCTCAGCGTCAGGCACAGGAGCAAGAAACGGAAGAAATGGAATATAATCTAGCTCTCATGGAGGAAAGAGAGAGACAAGTTAGAGATATAGAGGTTAGAAATGAAAACTTACTTTAAAAGAAAACAAGTGAAAATAACAAGTCTTAATCCCCTGTATTTTTTTATAATTTTTCTGTTTATGCTCAATGCCGTACAAAATTCCTCAAAGCAGCTAGGTTTAATTGTTGCTTTATTTAAATTTGGTTTCATTGAAAGATATAAATAGATCATGGTGACTGTGGAATTTTGGAATCAAACACTGAATGGATCTTTTATTAATTATTCATTGAAATCTATTTCTTTGAAAACCCCATAGCTCTGAAATTTAGTAATGTGCACTGTCAACGGGTGCCTATGTGCGGCTTTTTTCTGGAGCCCCTCCCCCGCTAGTGACTGTGTGAAGTAGTTATTGTAACAAATGGTGAGGCTGAATGCGAATCATCAGGTTTCAATGGAATGATTGATGTCAGATTCAGCAGTAAGATGGGTGGGTATCTGGCATATGTTTGAATTATGAAATTTCAAAGTGACCTTTTGATGTCTTCTAAACCCATTTTGAGTTTTCACTTGCATCTTTTTGGGTAGTGTACGATTTAGATGTTTAACAAGCAATTAACATCATTTATTTTAAAAGATTATTCAGTGCATCAATTTTTATTAGTTGATCAAATTTTAAGGTACAGTACAAGTGTCAATAAAACTTTTGTACAAATTACCATCACTGAGCGAGTGCCTGCTCATTTAATTTTCAAATTTTATCATATGGGTGCACTTGTAACACTATTATGATCTGTAACTTGAGAGTTTCACATCAAAAACTCAGAAGTTGCAGAATTTCTCCCGATAATCAGAAGTGACAACTGGACTTTTATATTCCGTCACCAGCTTCAGATATTTTTGTCATTCTCATCTCCCCGCAGTCTGCCATCGTCGACGTTAACGAGATCTTCCGTGACTTGAGTGCAATGGTAGTAGAACAGGGTGACATGATTGGTGAGTACGTGTTTAACTTAATGCATCCTTTGTTCAGTGTGTTGAATTATTTACCCGGTGGTGTTGCACCACAACTCAGGATGTTGTTAGTATGCAAGTATTTGTAATACTCAAGACAAGGTTGTGACATCTTTACGCCATGTTTTTGCGCCAGTACTAATCTTGCCCTCTTCTATCCAACTACAATCTTGGACAAAACTCCATGGGACACCCCATCCCCCCCCCCCTCCACTTTTCAGTGTTGGCTACAGGATCACCGTTCACAGTGTACATTCACTCCTATAGCACAATATTGGAAAGTTGCACGGGGTTTCATGTTACACTCTCAGCTAAAATTTATTATTGTTATCACAATGTACGGCAAAGTGTCCCAACAGTTTTGTACAAGATTGTAGCGGTCATCACTGATACTCACTACGTTACTCACAAATAAAAGCTTTCAGTTTGTTGTCACTATCACTATTTATTTGGACTGGGATAGAATGTCTGTTGCAATGTCCAGTTGATTCCAATTAAACTCGTTATTATTTTACCTATGATTAAAATATCGTAGCAGTTTCATTGTGCACTGCCAATCTGCTCAAAGCCAAGATTGGTGGTAAAGGTCATGCCAAGCGTATGTTGGGTAACAAGCTGTAACATATTTCGAGTATTCACCAATCGTGTAATGCCTGAGAGGGTTGGATAATATTTATAAAGTGTTGAAGTCAGCAAGCAGTGGACTCACAGGCACATTGTTAGATATTGACTAAAAGATGTCTTGCAAGTAGGAAGATGTTCATTGGCAGGTTATATGTCATAAAAAGTCTAAAAATTTTTGAAATATTGCATTATGAATGGTTCACTCAGCCTATGATTGTTTTCTGAAAAAAATGCAGTCTACCCAATGCAAGCAATAAAAGTGTTTAACTTAATTGTGTTTCACTCAACCTATGATTGTTCTCTGGAAAACTACAATCTACCCAATGCAAGCAATAAAAGTCTTTAACTTGATTGTGTTTATGTTTGCCTTCAGTTTCTGTCAAATAATTCAAAAAGAAAAAAATGGCATCACTGTAAGCACAGAAAATGTGTTGCTAGCAGGTTTTTGCCTCACCATCATTCAAAAAAAAAAAAAAAAACTACTTCTTACCTGTCTGGTTTACTTATCTCTGAAGAACTCACAACCTGTGAAGAGGTCATGACAGGTACACTGAAATGCAATGGGAATTAATTTTCATTCTAAATACATGGATCAATTCCTGTAAAAATCCTGATATATTTAACTTTTTCTTAGTTGGACTTGTAATCATCAAATCAGAGTCCTAAATTTTGCAGCGGGGAGTGCTCATCTTAAAAGGAACTTTGATGAATACAGAGTGGAAGTTACTGTGCTACTGTATAATGAATGCCTCATTTATCAGTCATACAGTGAAGCACCTTGGCTCATGTCCCTGCAGTACGCTGTAGACTTTACATACATCACTCAGTCAAAAGCACATTATCCACAACAGAGCAACATTCTTCAGTTGAATATATTTCTTGTTCTTAATTCCCAATATATTTGTGCAATTTGCTGATTACTTGTGTAATTAAAGAATGAAGCAATGTTCTCACTAATGAATTTTGTTCACATTACTGAATACAAAACAAAAAATTTCTCTGTTGGTAGACAAAATTGAGCAGCAATATGACTGATTTTTGCTGTCCACTCTCCCCTTAAAAAAAATTGAGACACCCATCGAATTTAATCTATTGTGGACCAAACTTTGGTAACAATGAGCATTTAATAGGGTAATATTAGAGAATTACTGGCATTTTGGTTTAAATTGTTGTTAGTCAACATAGGCTTAGCTCACTTTGGACATTTTGAATTGGTAATTTTATATTAAAAAAGTTCTTTTTTTCAGATGACAGCCATTGTGCTCAGACAACCATTTACATGCCTTCCCTTTACCAGATCTGACCAATATCCTCTCCTTACACCCATAACACTGGAAATGCCCAAATATTAACCTGAAATATATGTCACAAATTCTTGCTCGGGAGAATGTGTATGGTCAGTGGGGAACACTGCCTCAGTCGAAATGTAGTGGTGACCTTGTCAGTTACCAAGTATGAAATGATGCTGGTGGTCTGCAACTAAGCATTTTTAAACTGCTAAAGAAACTTTTTGATTGGATTTATAGGTAGCAGGAAGACGAGATTCATAACTACTAGTTTTTGATTTCTTGCCGAAGGCAGAAGGAATCTATGCGATGGTGATGTCGTGTGTGTGTGTGTATGCGTGTGGGTGTGTGTATGTGTGTATGTGACACTTCTTGTAAACATGATATCTCAAGAAGGGTAACCATGATTGATGTCATACTTGGTGTGTGGGTTGGTCATATTGAGTAGATAATCCCTATTGTTTTTGGTGGAGGTCAAAGGTCATGTGGGGTTGCCAGAGGTTAAAATGTGAAAACCTTGTAAACACGATATCTCAAGAACGGTAACTGTGACTGATGTCATACTTAGTGTGTGGGTTGTTCATATTGAGTAGATGATCCCTATTGTTTTTAGTGGAGGTCAAAGGTCATTTGAGGTCACGAGAGGTCAAAATGTGAAAACCTTGTAAACACTATATCTCAAGAACGGTAACTGTGTCTGATATTATACCTAGTGTGTGGGTTAGTCATATTGAGTAGATGATCCCTATTGTTTTTAGTGGCGGTCAAAGGTCATTTGAGGTCAACGGAGGTCAAACTGGAAAAACCTTGTAAACATAATATCTCCAGAAGGGTAACTGTGACTGATGTCATACTTACTGTGTTGGTTGGTCATATAAAGTAGATGATCCCTATTGCTTTTGGTGGAGGTCAAAGGTCATTTGAGGTCACCATAGGTCAAAATGTGAAAACCTTGTAAACACGATATCTCAAGAACGGTAACTGTGACTGATGTCATACTTGGTGTGTGAGTTGGTCATATTGAGTAGATGATCCCTATTGTTTTAAGTGGAGGTCAAAGGTCATTTGAGGTCACCAGAGGTTAAAATGTGAAAACCTTGCAAACACGATATTTCAAGAACGGTAACTGTGTCTGATGTCATACCTGGTGTGTGGGTTAGTCATATTGAGTAGATGATCCCTATTGGTTTTGGTGGCGGTCAAAGGTCATTTGAGGTCGACGGAGGTCAAACTGGAAAAACCTTGTAAACACAATATCTCCAGAAGGGTAACTGTGACTGATGTCATACTTACTGTGTTGGTTGATCATATTAAGTAGATGATCCCTATTGCTTTTGGTGGAGGTCAAAGGTCATTTGAGGTCACGAGAGGTCAAAATGTGAAAACCTTGTAAACACAATATCTCAAGAACGGTAACTGTGTCTGATATTATACCTGCTGTGTGGGTTAGACATATTGAGTAGATGATCCCTATCGTTTTTGGTGGTGGTGAAAGGTCATTTGAGGTCAATGTAGGTCAAACTGGAAAAACCTTGTAAACACAGTATCTGCAGAAGAGTAACTGTGACTGATGTCATACTTACTGTGTGGGTTGGTCATATTAAGTAGATGATCCCTATTGCTTTTGGTGGAGGTCAAAGGTCATTTGAGGTCACCAGAGGTCAAAATGTGAAAACCTTGTAAACATGATATCTCAAGAACGGTAACTGGGACTGATGCCATACTTGGTGTGTTTGTTGGTCATATTGAGTAGATGATCCCTATTGTTTTTGGTGGAGATAAAGGTCACTTGAGGTCACCCTGAGTCAAACTGTAAACACATTGTAAACACAGTATCTCTAGAAGGGTAAGTGTGACTGATGTCATACTTGGTGTGTGGGTTAGCCATATTGAGTAGATGACTCCTATTGTTTTTGTGGAGGTCAAAGGTCGTTTGAGGTCCCCCGAGGTGAAAATTTTCTAGCACATTATCTCCAGAAGAGTAATGTTGACTGATGTCATACTTGATGTGTAGGTTCCCCATACTGGGTAGGTGATCCCTATTGCTTTTAGTGGACGTCAAATGTCATTTGAGGTCACCAAAATAAAGGTTATTTGGGTTAAAGGCTTATTAATGTGGTGTTTCAAGACCAGTAACTGCAGTTGATCTCATACTTGTCATGTGAATAATTCATGCTTGTTATAATATAACCATGTGGCAAGGAATCACAAAGCCTTTTGGCTTTCTGGTTATCACCTGTTTTAACACTCTTGATTTCTTTTTTTTTTCTTGATCTTTCGAAATTCAGATTCCATCGAAGCCAATGTTGAGAGGGGAGCAGATAATGTTTCATCAGCGAGGCAAGAACTTCAGAAAGCAGAAATGTATCAGGTAAAGACATCACCCATCTGCACTGAAGGTCAACAGAGGTCAAAGTCTGAAAAACTTGTAAAACACTCTAACAATAGTCTAGATATTAAAATTTCTTGAACTTCAAGCTTTATATTCAAGGAAGATAAACATTAATCAATGCTTCATGTGGCCTCACTTTATTTAATAGTTTATTTGTTTATCAGTATGGAAACTGGCAAAACCTCACAGAGTAACAGACACTCTGGTTATCAGGTGAAAGTATCAAAGTTGGAAAAAGTTCATCATCAAGGGCCAATTTTGCTTCGTTATCTTGGCAAGAACCATCCATCTATTTGGCTGTCAGGTTGTAGACTTGAAGTTCTGCGTGACATTATGTGTTTTACTGCAGAGTAAGTTGCCCTCGGTAAATTTCAAAGAGGAATGTAATATTTCAAGTTAACAGATGCACAGAGTCAAAGTCACATGTGAAGGTCATTTTTATGTAATGACAGTTTTGTTGTTGCTCAAGAAATATTTTTAAAAAAAAAAAAAAACATTCTTTTTTCTGTAAAGCATGAGACATGTTTTCACTTTTTTCTACTTTCTTTCAGAAAAAAGCTCGGAGGAAGCAACTGTGCATCGTGGCTTGTCTAGCGGTAATCGTAGCAGTCATAGTTGTGATCATAGTAGTGGCAGTCAAACACTGAAAAACTGTTTTAGGGAGTTCACCTCATACCACCTGCATGATGAATCGAAGGGGCTAAAAAATCCTGTTGTCAGGCTTAATTCTTTTGAAAACCCTCTTCCACTTTCAATTACACATTTTTGCCTTTGTGCATGATAACGAAGATCCAATGCCATCATATGAAAAGCAGCTCAAGAGAATTCATGCATTTGATGTCTTATTTACCTTGTTTTTGTTTGTGACTTGAGTCGAATGGAATCACTGTGAGTGGATAAAAATGACTCACTACATGTAGGGCAATAAAGTTGGTAAAAAGATGTACTGCATTTATCCTTTGTCTTGGTGGGGTCTGAAAAACAGTGTTTTTGGTGGTATCAGTTCAGTGTCTAGTGAAGACTTTGTTGTCCTCATCAAGATCGTCACCATCATCATCACAATCATCATCACAACCATCATCATCATTGTCATCACTATTGTTATGGTACCCATTTATATACCCGATATCAAAATTTATTATTACCAAATTTTGTAATTGATACATTTAAACTTACTTTTTATCAACTTTGAGGTGGGTTTCATTCTTCTGATGGGCACGGGAATGATGGCATGTATGTGCATATTACTTTGCACCTTGAGTTAAAGGGATATATTGAGATCAAGAGTTACTTGCACTATGGATCTACTGGGAATGGAGTTAAACCAGAATCTCTATTACTTGGTGCTATTGGTCAACCTCAGTGTTACCTTCAATCACAACTTCACCACTTTTATCGATCTTTTTGGTTCTTAGTTCTTACCTTTGTAATGTTGCAATTTCTTTGTCCCATTATGCCAGTAATCCCTTTTGAACTCCCTTCATCTGTTCTGACAATCAAGAGTTTCAAAACTTCCATCGTGTGCAAATAGCAACTGTTATCAAAATCAAGGCATTGTAACAGGTAAATGAATTTCTCAAAAGACAACATGCAATTCCTTAATTAACGGTAGATTTTGCAGTAATTGAAGTGCAATCTACCATCACCTCAACTGCTATCAAACCACCCAAAAGTAGAGAAAAATTTACTTTGTGTTCCAGCACAACTAGCATTTTTGAGGTTGTGAAAGTTAAGGAACTTTCCTTAATGAAACCTTTTCTTGATCCTCCCCGATAACAAAACTTGCAGCTATCATGAAGTTAGGTTTTTGATTATTTTTCTTTTATATGAGCACAAGTGAGCATTCTCGGAAGTTTTTTAAATGTGAATTAAAAATAATTACGACACCGCTAGTAAAGGCTGTACTAGGATTAATAGGTAGAGAAATATCTTTCCTATAGTAGACAACTGTCACTGTTATCCTTCAGTAATCCTGGATAATAGCGCTGTGTAGCAGCTAATGAGCGTTTTTAGCTTTGGAATGTCGGAACTGATGGCAATCTCAAGGGGTATCAGCTGCTTTTACTCCCCTTATAGTAGCTCCGTGCTTGACCTTCGCACTTGTCAAAATAGGTAGCTTTTGTTGAGCGAATTATTCTGTTCATGTGTTGCGAAGATACAAGGTCACGGTGGCTCACAGAAGTGAAGTTGGGAACCCTTTATAAAATATAACATGTCGAAAACATCAAGCTTCCTTGGTCTTTAATCTGCCAGTGGTGGTACATTATATTGCTCTGGTAAAGGAAGTAAATCCCTGCATAGTTTTCATGGATTTGCTTCGAAGGTCGAGTGCGATCAAAGCCCAATAATCATGTTGTGGATGTCTCAAAATTGTTTGGACTTCATAGTTTGTATGTATGTAGCCCTGGGTGAGTAAATCTTCCCCAAAGGTCAGTTGAGTTTAAAGAGCAAGAAGTGACAGAAAAAAAAAATGTTGCGAACATGCATTGTATCTAGATAAATATGTTTCTTTTAACTTTCAGTATGATGCAAATGCAAATCTAGTGCATGCTTTAGAACATGCATCCACCCACTCGATGAAAGGTCTCTGAAGTCTGAAAGCCTCCAGTTGTTACTGACACATTTCTATAGATCAAAATTATTTTTAAAAAATTCTGTCTTCAAAATTGCTGTTTGGATTGTCCACGAACTGCAAACCTTTCAAACATTACATCCCATATAAGGAAAGTTTGGTCAAATTCAGAGCTCTGACTGAGACAGTCATTGCTGTCGGTTATTTATGAAGTTGAAGGTCATACGAGTTTTCAAGGAGTCCCAGTTTGTGAATGCTAGAAAATGACAAGAACAGACCCTCTAGTTGCTGGCACAATGCATGTGTATTACTCGCACAACAGCTGTGGCTGCACTCTCCATACAAACATCTGTGAACTAGTGCTTTGATTGTACGCTATTAATATTCATGTATGCCGAAGTAATCAATTACACTCAGTTGCACCCAGTACTTCTTTTCGTTAGGCTATAAATATTCATGCTTTTTAAGCCAATTATCAAACATGGAGAAAGAGTCGGGTAGGAACATTGGATTGAAACAAATCTGTAAATGTTGGCAAGTGTTATGGTAACTGTTTGAAAAAAGTACATACCAACACCTGCTTGTAATGTTAATCTATTAGTTTAATTGGTTGTTTAACTACATTAATGTGACTGCTACTAAGGCTTTACTTTGGTTTAATAGCTTTTAACTGCTTTTCATTTAGATTGACAAATTCACTGAAATTCAGTCTCGGGATATGATATTGGCTCAATTTTTAAAGTATGTATGATGGCGTGTGTGATAGTAGATGGACCTGCATGTTGGAACAGTTATGAACGCCAGTCATGAACTGGAAGAAAAAAAAAGAAAAGGAATTCTGCTCTAAAGGACTGATGTCTGAAATTTGACTGCTTTTGGGGTTCGATGAGGCAGATGTGTCGTCAGATGTGACGTCAATTATTTAAACTAGTATATAAAGTATTATGTTACACGCTAGTGGTTTATAATTCTCTACAGCAGTGACTGTTGCCGGACATTTGATTACATGAGACAATTCTCTGCTGTTATACGTTCAATGAAATATTTATGAGACGACATAAGCTGATCCTTTTAATTTTAATCTGGTCTTGACGAAGGCGTACGATTTGCAATGGTGACTTGTACTGTGGTACGTACTGTAAGCGATTACTTAACTTTGATCTACTTGCACATTTTAATTTGTAGTTTGCAAAAATGGAACTATGACACTGCCGTTAAAAGTGACAACCTCGTGGCTCAAAGCAGTCACTTTGCGCAGCGCTTTGCGTAGATTATGGTGAACCCAGCTATTACCGATAATTGGTACAGTACTTCTCCATTTGTATTGATGTACCTCAAATGCAGAGACAGGTCTCTTGAGTAGATGGGTTCCAGAACGTACATTATTTATACATAAATCTGTGAGTAAAGAAGGGATAGCCATGGAGGTAAAAGAGGGATGGGGAAATGAATGAAAAGAATGTTATTCCAATGGTATGGTGTCTTCAGCCATGTTTGCAATACTGTAGGTTTCATTATTTTTCTATATTAATATAGTTTTGATACACTGTCACCTAATTCCCTTAATTTTCTACCACCAATTGTAACTTTATTTTATTCCTTGATGAATCCATGTATTATTTTATTCCTTGATGAGTCCATATATAAATTAAATTATTGATACTTAAGTGGTGCCTGAAAAATGAAAACTAAACACATGAAAAAGAAAGAAAAAAGATCTACTATGTGATAAGGAGCCCACTGTTGCATCTAATATGTTATGTTGTAGTGCTTGCAGGCACATATGCTGCTGGTTTGTTGCACTTTTTTTTTTGTACATATCTGCCTTGTCTTTATTGAGCCCTACAAACTAGTGTTATTAAGTTTGTTGTAGACTTTATGATTTCTGTGTATTACTGAGGTTGTCATTTTGGTCAATGGAGACCTTTTTTCCCAAAATCTGTATGTTCAGATCTTTCAAAGTTGTGTGCAACAATATAAAGCAAAGAAAACTTGCCATGGACACGTGCTGTATCAGATTATCTAAGAGTCTATTGGTTGAAGTCATGGGTAGCATACTGTAAGTTTCAGATTGTCATATAGTCATGAATATTCATTAAAGTCATGGATACCCTGTGGTGTAACAAATTTTCATAGAATGATGAATATTCATTAAAGTAATTAATACTGTAAGTTTCAGATTATCATATGTATATGAATATTCATTGGGGCAAGGATACTGTATCAAACTGTCATAAACAAGCCATGAAAATTCATTCCATGAATTTTAAACTTGCATTTATTACATTCCATTCAAAACTGTGAATGTTAAAAGAGTACATTATGGTCCAAAACTGTCATTAGATGCTGATGTACAGCTCCATGGAAAGTCGTGGAAGTATCGAAGTTGGGACATCACGGAAATCATGGCAAAGATAGTGTGAGAACTCATGATGAAAAATGTAATATATATGATCTTTGCATAGACCTCTACATCATGAACAGTAACATGGTATGTGCGAATAATTTAAGCATGGCACAACCTGCATTGTGATTAGAAATTATTGTGAACTATTTTGTAAATAACTACAGTACAGTACTCCTTAAAAGTGAAATTTTGGAAGCACAGAAATACACTCATGATCTCAATCCTTTCTACCTCTCAAGAGTTGCTACTTCTCAGTTTTATCTCTCAAGATGGGTATGGTCAAAATAAACATTGTGAAGGGAGATGATGAGATCTAAGATTCATTTTGTTTGCATATGATTCTCAGTTTTTTGTCTTTGCCTTATAAAAAAAAAAAAAAAAATAGGAGCATGATGGAATGGCTGAGCTAAAATTAGTTGAATGGTGGTGCTAAAGAATACGTGTATGTGATTTTATTCCCACCACTGTCTGGAACTTGGCACTCATACCCTGGATATCTCTACCAAAATCTGAAGGAGGTTATAGAAGAGCAATGTATGAAATATTAATGAGAAGTGTGTCACCGTGCGTACGACCAATATTTCTACTGCCGAAGGGGAATATTATCACCCTGGTCTCTTGTTTTCATCCATTGGAGCAAACGTTAGTCTGCAGACTACCCATCACTGCATGGTCCTGCCAGATTTGGGGGGTGAAATATTTCAGGCTCAGTGCAGCAGGTATCAAAAACATAGCCAACAAATAGGTAGAAATTAGTGCTCTTTTGTAGCTCCAGGGATCAAGTCAAAGGACACTCAGTGTCAATTTTGAAATTTCTGTTCAGGTTAAAGATATTCTCAAGACATAATGTGTGTAGGCATATGGGTTACACTTTTCTCTCAATCCCCATATGAAGTATACACGGAGGAGATATTGTACTCAAACGAGCTGCTATAGTCATCAAAAATGACATATGAATTGCAGGCCCTACAACTCCTTGTTGTATTCAGCCGAAACTTGATGTCCATCAGCAGGCCCTATTAATTAGGAGGTACCGTATTGTAAAGAAATGACATGGTCAATGGGCCTTGTTAATTAGGGGGTACCGTATTGTATACAAATGACATGGGGTGGGGTTACTGATTGGGTTTGTGGGGTGACAAGGCATGTATCCATGTGTGTGAGTGTACTCCACATAAGGTGTGCGTCCTATGATCTCCAGCTAGACACTACGTTAAAAGTCAAACAAGTTGGTTGGTTAGAGATGTTGTACCCAACAGTACACGTTTGGCCCATCAATGACTCCACGATCATTACTTCATAGTTACTGCTACCATTTTCAACAAGGCATCCGTGTCTAGGGATATCAGGGTAACAGGGAATCCCCGTCTCAAAATCACGTTGTGTTCGCATCAATCAAGAATCAATTCACCCTGCTTGATGTTTCACTTCACCAATACAGAACAAGGACATTAAAACCAAACGAAGAAAAATGCTTACAGGGATATTTATATCTCTGTGATTTGTTTCACATTTGGTGTAATGCAATTAGTTGTGCTCTCATGTGTGTGGCAGAATGTTTGGTGTTTCCAGAAAATTTGAAATATTTCCATGGCTGGAGGACAGACCTAGCCATTCCCTGATGACAGAAAAGGCAGGCAATCCTCAAATGATACCATACATGCTCATGCTTTCTCGAGAGGACACACCATCAAATTATGCCATCCCTGAATATCAAGTCATGTTCATGAGACATGATTTCAGCACATGACAAAAATTCTGTGAGGCCTTGGTCAAAACCAAGTAAAGCTTTAGCCACTATCTGTTAAGGGATCGTCACCACGGTCGTTTTCACAGAAAATAAAGGAAAACATAGAAAAGAAAATTTTTGGCTGCAAAAAAGTCCAAGATTGTCCAAAAACGACACCTTCCAGGTGTTCGTACCTGCGTGTTCAGAGTCATGAAAATAAGATGCGTCTGATGATGAAATTCGGTGTTATTCGGAAGATCAACAATAGAACTTTCAGAATGGAGGAATACCATGCCACGTGCAGTGTCATCCTATACAGATGAAATAGAGCTCAAAACCAGACTCGGCTGTCGGGCATAAAGACAGACGGATGGCCTCCCTGTTGAGCGAACACACTCCATGTTTCACAGATCTCACTCTTTGGAACTTTTTATATTTTGTGCTTTATAACAAAGACTAGAATGCATATTTAACCTCCTGCTGACAGTGATCAAGAGACAAATAAAAAGAAAGGAGAGAATATTAAAAAAGATTCATAATACACTTTAATGTCCCACCTCCATAAACGAAAAAAGAAAGAGAAAACAAATCATGATAAAATGTTACATTTACATCAAGATATACAGTATGGAAGAAAAGGACTGCTAAATGAAAGTAGAAAATCGATTTAAAATCCCTGCGCTATATTGCTCCTATTGTGCTACCTAGCTGGATCTCTGGGGCATCATCTGTCCCAATTACATTGAAGTCTACGAGAACTGCCATCATCTGACAACGCCAGGATAGAAAGCCTTCCCAAATGTCCTCAAAACGAGCAGGTTAATCCCCATGCACTGTTGCCACGTACTGAACAGGCACTACTAAACACTCGTACAGTAGGTCTCACTGGTGGTTAAAATTATTCCAACATGGTTTGCAAAGCACCTGGTTGGTTTCACTACCGAAAGAATACTATATAAGTCAATTCACGAAATCTGTTTGAGGTAGGTGTACCATTTTCCTGCAGAAAGATTGTAACAACGTTACACAGAAATTTCACAAATTCAGGCTACGGCACTGATGGTCAAACAGCAGCGGTGTTTGGTCACTGTATGAATGGTTGAAGATGACTTCACAACCCATACCAATACTAGAGTAAAAAAGTCAAACCCCTCAAAATACCTGAGTTTGTTGATCTTTGTATTCTGTATGGACTAATGACAACGCTTACAAGGTGGACAATATATCTATGGATGAAGGTGTGTGTGCTGCGGAAAGTGACAGTTGTAGTTGAAGTAGTGCAAATCAACAGGATGAAATGTAACATGTTTGTCACTTGCAGTAACATACTGACCAAAAGAAAAAAAAAATGTGTCACATGTTTACAGACTTGATAAAATTATTGGTGGTATCAAGTGAAGTATAGATTTCAGATCAATATGAAGAGATCTGAAGTCCACATGGATCACAAGAACGTTACTTAAAATCAAATAGGATGTACTTTTTTTCGGTATGTTTACGTTAAGCTTCAAACTTAATTATGTAAACTACAGAGAAAAAGTAACGTTTACTCGATCTGGGAATTCAGAGGGCACAACAACATATTTCTGGAAATTTCAAGGAATCAATTGCAGGCTGTAAACAGGCATCAGAGTCTAGGAATTGAAGAGTAGTCAATGGGAATGCAGATCATACATGTGAAACCATAACAGCTAAGTTTGTAGTACAGTACTAACAGCTGCAACCATTATTCTCTCAGAGAACTGTACGTCAGTAGCATGAGATGGCAAATGTGACTTCCTATTCACTAAAACAGTACAGCAGTGCCATCAAAACAATGCAACTTCATAGCCACTGAAAGTCTTAAGCGGCAGAGTGTAGCACCAGTTAAATCACACTCACTAAAATAATGCAACACACGATTGTGACTAGAAGGACTATGAGAAACAACAGTGACAGTACAGTAGTACCATGATTATGACACTAATTGGGATTCTACACTGTACTCACTATGACAGTACAGCGGTTACCATAAGACACAATTGTGACTTCATACTCACTGAGCCGGTGGAGAAGCACTAGGAGACACCACTGAATTCATAATCACTGAAACGGTGATGTGAGACATGCAAATGGAATGCAGTGCAGAATTAAAATGAGACACTAGAGTGACTTTGTACTCACTGTGACTGTACAGCAGTTAGCATGTGACACAATTGTGACTTGACACTCACTGAAGTACCATGACATTCAACAGTGCTACAGCTGCCACTCATCGTCACAGTTAACAATTGTCGCAGGGCAGAGCAGTGTTGTCCAAAACGTGTATCATTATTACATAGCAAGTCACAGCAAAGTGAACCTGTTGTCACTTAAAAGAGGCAAATTGAGTTGCTTTGCGAAATTCACAAAATTTTCCTAAATCTGTCGAGTTTCCTTCGCATACTTATGGCAAACGATTAAACTAAAGAGAATGCCGACATGTCACAGACAAAGTAACGTAGTGAGTGACTATTAACAATTCAATAATGTCTTGAAATTTGTGACCCAACACTTTTCACATCAGTACTAACTCATATGGACAAAGCGCAAAAGGCAGGGTAAAAACTTCAAACATTTCTACAATGTTCGTAACTACCGGATGTAAGACTTGATTTGTTCTTTCAATTATAATCATTGTCACGTGTTTTCAACCTTCGAAATTCTCACAAAGTTTATCGACATCAACTCAATGAGCCCCTTAAATGCTGCAGTGACTGGATCACATGGAGGATTGTCTGTGTGGATAACAGTCACATCAACCGAGCATTTTTTGGTAACATGACGTAATTGTTACACAATAGTTGCAAATATCTCACCATACCAGAGGAACTTGCTAAATATTACAAAAGTTCAGATTAAAAATATATACTTTTTGAATATATGGCAAGGTATGAGCAGTCAAGATCCCTTTCCTATTCATCGTGAGCTCAGCCAGCGCATTGCGACGATCTACAGATCCATTCCAAAAGCAGCGAGCAGTGCCAGTATTACGATGATGAGGAAGACGGCTCCAAAGAACATCAGCCACACGGGATATTGTCCTATGGAGAACCAGAGAAAATACTGCAGTATGTATCGTTTGTAACTCTGGAATGTGAATTTTTACAGTGTTTACACCAGGTCCGACATGTGACTTGCAACCCCATGACACTTTCAGCATGGATACTACTTTTGTTCACACCTCTGAGTTTGCTCTGCCTTGCCCATCATGCTTAGTTAAGCATTGAAGATGATAATACTCCTCAATTTACACAGAGTGCATACTTTTGTCTGAAATTTTACATGTTTGGCCAACTATGCAAATGGGAAGCTATGCTGTTTTGCCTCATGTAGTCAAATTCAGTTCAGACACAACAAACTTCAAACAATGACTGAAACCGCACACATGGACCTTCTTCTTCATGACTGAATGGGGTCTTAACTGTGAGGTGGGTAAAGGATCACGTTGATAAGATCAAAGCAAATATTGCCTTTAAGTGATCTGAAAATCTGCCTATAGGCAGAAATTTCAGTTGTTCTTAGTGTCTGTGAAGTTCACAGCATGCGAAAGTCCATAGTGTACCCTGGTAAACCCAAAGTGTGTAATTTCTGCTGGGCTATGACTTTATTGTGGACTCATAATACAATGTTTCACTTTATATGATAATATGACACCATGTATCTTATTGTACCAGCATCATAATCAAGTGTTTACAGGTTGGAAAGGATGGCAAATTGATTTTTTTTTTTTTGTCACATACAATGTACTTTAGTGAAAATTTGAAACTGGGTGGCAAATTTCAGAACTGGGCTCTGACATCCTTGGAGAGATACCCGGGTAACCAGGTGAAAAGGAGGGTGGGTGGACAGAGGGGAAGACAGACACAGATGGATAGAAAGACAGACACAAACAAACAGATAGAGACAGATAGACAGAAAGACAAATAGACAGATAGGTGGATAGATAGACAGGTAGATAGATAGGTGGATAGATAGGTGGATAGATAGACAGACGGACAGACGGAGAGACGGATAGATGGATAGACGGATAGACAGCTAGCTAGCTAGCTAGCTAGCTAGCTAGCTAGCTAGCTAGCTAGCTAGCTAGATAGATAGATAGATAGATAGATAGATAGATAGATAGATAGATAGATAGATAGATAGATAGATAGATAGATAGATAGATAGATAGATAGATAGATAGATAGATAGATACTTACTAGGATTATCAACTGAGACAATGCCAACCTTTTGGTCTGCTGATATACTCATTATTGCTGCGTCAAGGTCACCGAGAATGGCTCGAGATTTCCGAGTCATTGGAATGAACGAAAGGCCTGTCACAAATATACTGTGGTGATTCTGTACCCACTTAATACGCTGAAAGGAAAAGAAAGAGTGCCCTTACAAGGGTGTTCCCTATGCCAGCATTTGCAAACATTACAGAAAATGTGGATAGAGCTTCTTTGAACTTACAAAATTATCATGTTGGCATCTTTTCAAGAATAGAGAAAAAGACAGCTGGGAAGGAGCATTTACTATAAAGCAAGAGCAAAATGCTATAATTCGAATTTTACCACAAGATGTATCAAAGGCAGGATTAATATGGTTAATGTTATTGCTTTATATTATAATTACAGAGGAGCAAAGCAGAGCAGTTACAAACATGACCACTGGCAGCAAATGTTTAAAACACAAATGAACACATGAATACTATTACTAGGAATGAGTTCCAATAGGAGCTTTCACAGTGTTACAAAAATACGATCACTCTAATGAGACACACACGGTACCATCCGTACTTTATTTATCAACAGTTTTCTCCACACACTTCACATACAGTAGATACAAGTTGGTATATTGTTGCAAGTCTGAGAGGCCTGAGTGCACTAGTAAAAGCTGAGCAGTGAATGCAGGATTCTCCAAACAGCTATTTCTCTTCTACTTGAATATTCTAAAAATTCTTTCACGATTATCTTCAATATTTCACGTTCATTTTTCATATTTCATGATTATCTCACAGTATTACCATACCACCACTTTCTTTTTTTTTTATGCAATGCAATTAATAAACCGAACTAAAAGTGGTATGACAGGGATTACCAGCAAGTTAACGTTAGTATCCCTACTTGTGCAATAACAATCCACTTAATAATTCTAAATTAAACACACACAAAAAGAAATTCCTAACTTCTTGTTTCCTTACCTGAAGGTTGAAAGATATATAAACACCAATAGAACCAGTCATTGTACCGACACCTATAAAATGACCACTGTGACTGTGGACAATGAAAGTAGATATTTAGATAATGTATCCACAAGAAAATCAAACAACACATTTTAAGTGTTACAAAATAGTACCATTGTGTTACAAACAATACCATAAAGATATCTTTTTTTAGTGTTTCCATTGGGTACTCAGGTACCCAACCAAAGTTATCAGGATCTGGATCTGAAACTGCTACACGGATCCAAAGTTTCAGAAACCTTACTTGTACGTGTCACAAAGTTTGAAATACATCTAAAAACAACTGCATCGAAACAATGGTTCTTAAGGTACATGGTGTTATATCAACATGCAAAACAAAAGGTCACACTATGGCTTCACAATGAACTCAAAGTCTGACAGAAATCATAATTTTGGGTACCCAGGTAACTGATTGACTATGGACTGTTGATTTCCAGGTCTGATTTTTGAACCCGGCACAAACATTCACTATTTGTTCCTTGCAGGTGATCAAGAGAGTATCCAAGTCATGGCAAAAAAAAGTCATGGAGTCAACATCTTTTTGGCACAAAATCTAAAAAGGGACCAAACTAGAGCCAAAACGACAGTGTAGTGAGTTGTCATGTAAGATTCGCAGTCCACAAAAAGACAAGTTAAACTCTTCTTCACATGTCACCTGACTTTAAACCCAGGGGAAAGCAGAGACCTACTTCGGTGACCTTCTATTATTTACTGCGATAGGAACACTGTTTTATGTATGACAGTCAGGATGGAGGACATTTAATTGGAAGGATGTAGATCTGGAGAGATATTCAGCCCTTCTTCCATAAAATGATCTGATAAATTCAGACCAAAACCATCCACACAGCAAACAAAGCCGAAAGACAGGAGTTAAGAATTCAGGCCCTGAAGGGCAGTTATTTTAACATGACAACATAGCCACACAAGTGTGAGTGGAAGCCTGTAGGTTAGATTACAACTTCAGGTCGGGTGACAACTGCAGTAACTTAGCAATTTTGGATCAAACTGAGTATCTTTCTTCTACAAGTTCAGTTCAGATGGAAAACCTTAGATTACTCTTGGTCTTGGAAAAAAAAAACTCATCTCACTTAGACCCAGCCAGGAATTGAACCTTAAAAACTCCTGGTGGCTTTACTTTTGTTGATATTGGTGCAAATACCATTACCTTTATCTACAGAGCTAGAGTACCACTCTGTGGCTGAGTGAAATAAAAACAAACAGAAAAAAAAAAAAAATTTGGTCTCACCTGATGGCTAGAGTTGATAAAATTTCTGTTCCTGTTGAGACCGTCTTTGAAGGTCTAAAGGTTGTGTCGTTCCACTTACAGAGATACGAATGAGAGCCCTTCTTCTGCTTGGCTGGAATGTGGATGGTGAATAGAGCTGACTGGGTTGGGTCACCATCCAGAAAACCAAACCTAGGATGCAATACGAGATGATGGATGATCACTCAGGTAGTTAAAAGGATGATGACAGAGTCTCCGTAATGGAATGGTACTCTCTAGGGAAACTTTTTACACCGGCAGTGGGTGAAGGGGTATGACAAAACTACTGTATCACCATTAAACATCCAGTCAGATCTCATTAGTCCCATAAGTGTCAGTGACACCATGATGGAAAAAGGAGTAGGATGGCAGGGAAGGAGGGGGGGAGGGCTTTTCAACAATCCTTCCATGGTCCTATAGTCCGCACTGATACCTTACTTAACTTAAAACAACCATCAATCTCACATCCCCCTTTAACAAGGACAAAGGAGAAGGACTGAAAGGGGTGAATTGTGAAAATTAATATGCAAATTATGTCACACAGAAACTCACCTACATGACTTAAACCTGTACTCTTTGGCATTTTTACAGCCATTCCATTGTAAGTCACAGATGTTGCTGCCATCTTTCGTATGCCAGACGCGAGCGGCGCAATCTCTACCGGCAGTCACAATCTGGGAAAAGAACGTGGAATGTTCATAACATACCGTACAAATGACTACTTCCGTACCTTTAAAGCAAAACAATGTGTCGACAAGTGGCAGATTTAACTATTTTTGACATTGTATCTCTGTTAGTTAGGTCTAACTCACTCACACTAAATACTGCATGTGAAGGTGACAGTCATGGTAACCAGGTCCAGATCAATTCATGAGAAAACAAGAACCTCCGGGGAAATAGTTGCGGTCAAGATACCAGAAAATAAAAAAAATGCATACATAGACACAAAGATATTTTTCACACATAGGAACTATAATGAGAGTCACGTTGGTCCGAATAATATCTAAAACGACAGTATCTAGTGGTTGAAACTAGGAAGTCAAAGGACTTTGTGATTCCTTGCCAATATTCATGAAGAACTCATAAAAACATGTACATACCAATTTTAAAATTCAAACACCTTATCATTAAAGGGAAAGCATGCCTAAACTAAGCTCTTTTAAGCAATGTGTGTACTGAACTGCTTTATATGTTTTCACAATTTGACCTCTGGGAATCATCTTTTCACTATGACCAACACACACACTAAGTGTGAAATTAGTCTAGATTTTGCTTCTTGAGACACTGTCTTTACAAGGTTTTCACAGTTTGACCTCTGATGACCTCAAATGACCTTTGACTTTCACCAAAAACAATATGGATCATCACCTGCACGATCATCTGTTGGCCATGAGTTCATTTCAAAATGTCAAGAATATGCATGAAAATGGCTTGAAACAGCTTAAACAAGTAGGAAATCCACGGAACTGCAAATGTCATCCCTATCGTTTTGCATACCCATTCTCCCCAAGTACGCTCAGCTGTATATTTCATCAGTGATTCAGATTGCTCGCTGTGGATAGAAGTGCTGAATATTCAAGTTCTTTAATGATATAGTACTGCAATAAAACGCATAAGCGTCGAACGGCACAAATACCTGCATGCGTGTGCACATCTGCCTATACATCGAGCGTGTGTCAACAGTATTACCACAAAATGTGTGAGTGTCAGAGTATTCCTCATATCTGCAAGCCCCGTCACTGTGGATCCTTTGAGTGCCATGAAAAGCGCCTTATGCGTGGCTGAATATTTGCTTCACATTGCGTAAACATCTCGAGTTCTTGAACAACTAATTGTGCAGCAGATACATACATGTATACCTTGTAAACATATACTGAGTGAAGGTATTATCAAGGCACGGGAAATGGCATTGCTACGAGACGTAAACATTCAGCTACGATGAGAGTAAAACATTTATTGAACATCAAAAACTACTTTCAAGTACATATCACACAATACATTTGTAATTTTTGATTCAAAACTTCTTTGACTGACAAACAAGCATAGCTCCCTCCCATCCACAATGATCATTGCCACATGTTTCAACAGAAGGAACATTAATTATTTGTTTACATTACAAAGCAAAATAAAGAACAACAATTGGCCTTGGCTTACCAAGTTTCCGACTGGATTAACTATAACATCATCAATCTCTTTACTGTGTGCCTCAATGTCTAACTTCTTTGTCATACTGGGATACTGAAAAGAAAATCATGCAAAATGAATGACTGACTTCTCTTGAAAGCACAAGACAAAAATCTTTAACAGTGTGACTACAATCCTCATTCACAATCCACAAAGAGAAAAAATAATTTAAATATTCGAATTTCTCACCAGCCAAACTCTCAAATGCCCATCTGTTCCTCCAGTCACAAAGAAGAAACCATTTGGAGTGAAGCACACAGCCTTCTGGTAATTCTCCTTTTCTGCAAAGTTTGTCTGGCATCCGCTCAACCTTTCGATGTTGAATACTGTCGCTTTTGCTCCTTCTTTGGTATTTTTTTTCTCCTCTGGTGGTGGCTCTTTGTTTTTCGGAGGGTTCTTCTTTCTCTTCCTAGCTGGACCTTTCACACAGACATGATATAAATCCAAACCAAAGGTAGGAATAGCAACATGTTACATGATACTACCATCCCGATGCAGAGTAATGTATGGACCTTGTGAACTGACCTAGCTACAGTATACTAGTAACCCTCATTTATCTTCACAATTTTGCCAAACACCCCAGACAGAAGCATGCACATGTACTGGTATTTAATTGAAATACCCTCCAAGCAAACATGCTGTACTGAAAATGTTTGCATCAACATAAATGTTACTCAAGTAACGTATAATTGTTTTTATGAACTGAGTGATACTTAACATGTTCATTACCCCAAAAACTAACCGATATATTTTAAAACACTGAATCAGTGTTCGTGCTAATGAATTGCACCTGGGAGGGAAATCATTCTCTAAAAACATTCGGGGGGGATTTTCAAAATCAAGGAGGGAGTTATCACTCGGTAAAGATTCTGTTGCAATTTATTGGGTGTATTTTAATCTCTTGAGAAAACAAGCTCCCATGGCACAATAGACCACAACTTCCTTAACAAGTTGTTGGAGCTGCTTGCTGGACTCAGTTTGTTTAAGATTAGACATGCACCACTGCACTGAAGAGCAAGGTGAGAGAGGATGACTGATGCTCTGATAAACGGTAGTCCAAGAAACGAGCCCATACAGGCACAGGGCAGGTATCTTTTCCAGTTTCAGATGGTGCAGCATGATAGTAACGGGGAAACTAACCGCATGCGGGATTCACGCAATCCCGTGCCTTAGCGCGAACACTGCACTGAATGATTGACTTTTAACTTTGTGTATAAGGGCAACTGTACTACAGCAATGACATTAACATGGATGTAACAAAATCTTCTCTCTTAATGAAACGCAAATGATTAGACACTGTGCAGTACGTTTAACAATTACCAACGAACGATACTATCATACCATTCACACATTTAATGTTCAAACCACATATACTGTACAGCACTGTATCATACTCAAAGTCACCATAGAAAGATTCCCAGCGGATCGAGGAGGAAACCAAGGCGACAGCATCGAGCGAAAAGATGTTTTAATGAAGCTCAATTACTTAGTGACAAGTCTGAAAATTTTCCGTAATATATGATAAAACGTGAATGGGGAGGGGGGGGGGAAGGAGCCATACAAAAGATCCTAATTACAGTTCAGTACATGAATGTCTCTCTTGACATCCATCCAGTGAGCTACTGTAATACATAAACTTGCAAGTAATTCTTAAAAAGGGGCCCTGTCCACGACAAATTTACAAATGAAGGGATACAAAACATAAGGTACGGTGTGGTGATGAATCAATTACAAACCTTGATCTTTGCCTTCAGCTGTTAAATCCTCTACGATGGTCTTTTTCTCTTTCCTGATCGAATAAAGTTGACAGCGTTCATCCTGTCCGGCAGCCAAGAGGTACTCTTTCCCATCGTACCTAGCAGACAGACAAACATCTCTAAACATGATCATGATGAAATACAAATTCATAATGAGTAAAACAAACCCAAGAGCACACAGGGCAATAATATTATGACAAACGATTTGTATTCGTCCTTTAAATGGTACTGTAGCGTACTACAGTGTGATTGTACTGAGCAGATCACCGTTTATGGCGCACAAGATTGCAGACTGTGTTTACTCTAACAAACTCCAATGGAGTCCAATGCCCCTTCCCTCCTTAATAAATGCCCCTTTGACTTTCCATGGTCATACTGCATGTAGGGAAATTGTGAATTCAAAACGGAACAGACTACTTTGAAATAGTCCCACCTCATTGCCATCAAATCTCATCACATCTGATAACCTGTCACAAAAGCATGCTTTTTACAAAACTTTTGTTCATGCCAAGGTACAGTATTACACACCATGAATCTGTATTGCTTCACTTCTGTGTTAACATTTGGTACAGTGGTTCTACTAAACAGTTATGTAAATATGCTGAGATTCCGACAGCAGACTGAAGTTTTGTTTAACGTAGAATATGAATTCAACACAAGACAATAAATGCCTGCTTCAGAAAACTTTCACATCCCCCTAGGCTTTTACTAGTCTAAATATGGTACACAGTGACTGTATGTATGAGGAGCATTGTCTTCCAATTGTTGGTGTCTGGGAGAATGCAGACAGTTTACATATCTGACATACCTCAGAGCAGCATTCATGATTGCATTTCTTTCATCTTCATGATCGGTATTGTGTCTTAGTTTACTTTCTGCGGCGAACCGACCAGACTGGATCTGCATTTCAAATATTTCCTGCACGAAATGAGAGGGTGATCAAACAAGAGAAAAAAAAGGTCAAAGCATGCGTCTGTAGTGTGACAACCATGATACATGATTTGTTTACTGATCTCGCCCAGAGAACAGAAACAGAGACCATCACACATAGTCTACTGATGATCTACATACAACAGTTCACAAACTAACAAACATTTCTCGAATAGTCACGGTCTATACATCTCACAATGCAGTTTTACAGAGATCTCATTTAAAGAATTTAAAAAGGGACAATGGACAGGAAACTATTTCCTTTTAGAGGTGACCTGCCTAACCTTGGGATGAGGTATGCACAATCATTCCCATGCAGCTACAGCTACAGTAATACTGAAGTCCTCTAATTTGATGATGTAGAAATTCATTCATGAAATAATTTAGTGTTTAAATTGTGTGTACAATTTGGAGGATTTTTGTGGTCTTTGGGGAAAATAGTTTTAAAAATACAAGGGCTGAAAAATTGAAACTGGGCAATTTTTTTTCTCAACTCATACCACCCAGGTATCATTAGTAGTTGAAGTCACAGGAAAGCAATTAGGAAATTTAACTTGGTGACTGCTACCAGCAATAATTTGCGCCTGAATTAAAACAGCCTATGTTTGTTACACCAGACTACATCATGGGCATTAACTGCAAACAATCAGCCCACTAGTACTACTACTAGCCTAGCCTGCTATTTACATCATTTGAATTATGCCATCAAGTAGTGTTAACATGATCATGAATAACGGGGTGACCTTCGAATGCACTATTAATAAGGAAATTTATCATTCCAATTTCGTGACAGCTCCACCTACAAAAGTCGGAACGTTTTCTGATGAATCAGTATTGTCTCAAATGAATATGTATTCATTGCAATGAACAATTGTGCCACTGAAGGTGAAATAATTCCGCCTTCAATTTATTATTTACAAACCAAACAAAACTAACTTTGGTACTAATTTAGAATCTGTGCCAATCAGACAAGGTATCAGATAACTAAAAGAGTTAGCATAGTGTCTACGTCTTATTTTCCCTTTTTTTTTCCTTTTCCTAGTTTTTTTTTTATCTTTCTTAGACTTCCAAAATGATCGAGTTTCTGTGCAATGATCAACATGTAGTGACACCAGTGGAAGAAGTGATAGATTATTCCTGAACGAGAAGCGTAGGTTAGAGGAGGATTCGAACCTAGAATATCACGATAACTGATGCATAAGAAGTCATTCGCATAACACACTACACTACGAGAGCGGTTGTGGTGGTTGAGTGTTCAAAAATGCATACAATTCACAAACACGTAATCCAACATAGACATATAACAGTATTTGTACATTCATATACTATAAATAAGTATCTATCCCCTAATGCTATCCCCTAACCCTATCCCCTAACCCTGAATCATGACACCTAACCCAATACCCTAACCAGATCCCTTTGCCCTGTTTACCAACGCTAGTTAGGCAATCCATTCATCATTTGCTATTCAAGGATGGCGGTGGACGGAATCGAACAATCGAATCGAAGCTAGCAAGCACGTTCATATGGTACGGACTGTGCCGTAACTGTCCCCAAGGTGCCCATCGGGTGCGCCTGCTGTTGACTTAGTGTGGAAATGACGATAGTGTTGGCATGCTTCACTATTTCAATCTAAGATAATTCATTTGGAGAGAGAGATGAGCTTCTGTAAGAGCTTCCAATTCTGGACAAGTGTCCCAACACTGTAGGTATAGGAGTTTCGTATCTACCTAGTACCAAATGAATTATCTTAGATTTCAATCTGCCTGACCTAAGCTTTCAAAAGTTGTTAATGTTATTTGTAAATCTACAGTGAGGTGATGCGCACTCGACGGCTACCTTTCTAAACATATTTCTGACACCTCAGTACATTGGCTACAGTATGCCTACTATATTTTGGACTCAATCTGCAGCCAGGCCTACTGTAACTGTCTCCAGGCAGAACCTTAACTTGCCACTAAGGCTTGGTTACTCAGTAGTGTGGTTGGCCTAACCCCGTAGCCTAACCTACCTAGCTACAACACAAACCCCTATTCCCAACCAGTGATTGGTCTCAGGCCTAACGTTAGCCTAGTGGAGTACCTAGCGGCTGGACCTGGTACGAGAGTCTTTTGATTTTAACATAAACAATTACGTAAAAATTACCACAGCATTTGGAACCCCTGAACGGACTGGTCCACCTCCACCTGCGACGAGAAAGTGTGTTTCATCGACACATTTCAAGACATATGGGGGGAAGTCAACATGAACTAAGTGCGCTGCCATTTTGTTGAGGACCTTGCACTAGCACTGCCAACGTTACCAATGAAAACGCCCTCAATTTCAACAGAGGGCTTTATGAGTTCTAGCGAGGAAGTGTGGGGGCATTCCGTATTATTTCTGTGTCGCGGACGGGATATGTTGCACAATTAAAGCATTAATTACTCCAAATAAATCAATTGCATGATCGTGCAATATCTTTACTCAGAATCAATCATCCTTAAATAAACCTGAATTGTTTCAGTTTCAGCAATAACATTGACGGCCATGTAACTATAGCCTCGTTAATGAGAGTCGCCGACGAACTTTAAAGAAAATGGACATAGATATTCAAGGATCACAAAGTCAAACTAGAATCGCTCTGGATGTCGGTATAGAAGGGTCACTTTGCTAACCAAGTTATTATCAGGATTTATTTTCCTATTAAAGTGGTCATGTTAATTTGAAGGGACTACCAAATAGACTCAGAAATTTATGTTCAAAAAAGCAAATAATCGGTGTCGTGGACCCGAAATTTCTCAATGTCGCCGATTCGGGGCGCCATTAATTTAATGTGCAGTCTTCTGGGTGTCTCCTTAATGGACATAATTAGCATGGACAATGACCAGCAGGTGTGGACTAATGGAGTGTATGAAGCCTCCATTGTAATATGTTCAGCCCTCTCCACCCCCTCCAACCCCCACGGGGACTGGTAGGCCGACTCCAGATTACCGTGGTACCAGTTCTCCGGCCATCACGATAAATTAATTTAAGATAAAACCTTGATGAGGATTGTAGTTTGATAGGGGTCAAGCTTCCACTTTCTAAAGAATGTTCTCAAGATAACCCACCAATTATCCAACCCAACCATTCCTACCCTCAGTAGGGCCTACCCTATAATATATGTCACTTGCTGCAACCCTGCACTTTAAAAAAATGTCTGTAAATTTACAGAAAATAAAACAAAGAAATAAATGAGAATTACAGAAATTGTCTGGAAACTAATTACCACAACATTTCTGTATTCCTTTTGTATTTCTTTATTTCATTTTCTGTAACTTCACATTTTACAATTGACATTTTTAACAGTGTGGGAGTGTCACCTATAAGTGCACACTAATTAACTGTGATTTTACACAATCGAGTTCCATGGTCAGCCTGTATTGTACAGTAGTTAACCAAATTGAAAAGGCTCAGTCCTGTAACAGATTTGCAATGTGGATCCCGCATGAGGCTTGCAGATGAACTGATAAGTCTCCCATTCATTGAGGAATTATTCATGTGGATGAAGGGAGCGGATGCTGTCAGCAAATAGCTGGGACCGATTGTAGATGTCTTTAATAAATTAAAGATATCATTTAAAATAATTGTAGGTATCTTAAATATTTAATGATATCAGTCATTATTTAATGATATTATCAAAACTGGAATAAAAAGTAGAACGGCTTGCCATATCTGCGCGCCAACCGATGGTGACTCTCTGCTTACATGCAGGCGATCTTGAGACTTTTTGTCCCCGTCGATCCTAAGACTAATGCGCTCAGTGCCATCAAACGAAGGAAAGCGATTTACCCGGAGGAAATATTCTAGATAAAAACAATCAAAATATGACTGACACGTACTTTTCATGAATAGATTGATAGATCGATGTTTTCCTCATCAATTGGGAAATTACAGACATGGTATCCCTATTTCTAGACTGGGTGCATGCATCATATGGATGCCAACAAAAGTACCGTTTTTCGGGCATCCTGCGGGTATGTAAAGACAAAAGAATTTCCTTGTACGTTCCATGCCAGCCTATGTTGGAGCTTCGCTCCGATTAAATACACTCCAAATAAATAGACCTGTCCCCAGAAGACATGTCTTCTGTCCAGATCCCTCCGTCCCCTGATTAACTTTCCGGACCTTCACCTGAAATGTTCTTTCATGGACGTATGGCGAAATATGATGCGCCAAGTCACTAAATCCCGGCGGCGTCCCTGTTTATATATGAATCACGTGTATTATGCTGTAAACGACGGAAATGGAATACATCCTACCAAACTATTCATTAGAAATTGGTCGTAGATTGTATCACTTTGCATCTCACCGTCAATCATATAATTCTAAAAATTTCCCCTAAGGGGAAGTGATACTTGGCCCATCAGACCCCTCCCTATGCCAGTGTGTGTGTGTGTGTGTGTGTGGGGGGGGGGGGGGGCGCATTGGATACTCTGGCCCTTCCAGCCTTCCTGACACTGTACACGCCACTGGTGACTGGCACCTTCATTTCAAATTTAACTTTCTCCTGCCAAATCCAGACAACACCGTGGCACAATAAGAAAGACACATAACAAACTTCTCTGCAAAGTTTTCCTGATATTGGTAACTTTTTTTATCGTCATTCCAAATCGGGCATAATTGTAATATACAGTGCACAACGCAATAGTAACAAGGGGTTTTTCTAAAATTGCTTCTGCAGGCCTACAGCAGAACATGTGTGTTACAGAACTAATGATTTTGGAAACTACAGGGCGAGGTAACTCCGTGGATTGCCTTTTTTGAGTAACTCGATTGACACGTACGGCCAACAAATGAAAACATGTTTCTCTATCAAACCTTGTTAACAAAATATTGCAAGGAATGATCACTAATAAGCATATTTTGGAGGAGATGCGGGCTACTGCAGACTACTCTTGCAATAGCTTACAGTGAAACGAATGATTTGAAAATTTACTGAAGTACATGGCAGTTAACGGTAGACTAGCGCCTCTCACAAGAATAAAGAAATTCATAGATAAAACCACTCGCATCTCTTTTTACAATGGACACATTTGACCAATTTCAGATCACTGCAGTATTTATTTTGCACATGTAATGTTCGTGACCTCAACATCATGTCGTTACTGGTACGTTAAATAGGATTCACTTCAACCTCACTCTTCTTTTGTTCTACTGAGGTTCAACTTGTTGCAAATTTTCATCGTTTTAGGTCAGTTTTATCACCTCATGCTGTGATAATCCACATGGTCAATTAAACATCGTTCTGGTAAAGTAATTCAAAGTGTGTCAATCCAATGTCTAGGCTTTCTTGAGCTGCCTGGCAAGGGGTATAAGGTGTCATGTCCATAGGTGATACATGTGTAATCGGGCATGAAAGAAGGTCTGTTGAACACTTTAGCACGGTTGTAACGTCATGATGGTTTTACGTTTTCAACAGACAGCAGCAAGGGTAATCCTTGATGCGTGTTACAAGTGCGGGTCGTATGAAATCTGAGAATTTGATTGGTCATTATCCAAATCGAAGTGGTTGTGAAAATCTTGGGGATTGGGCATGTTCCTGAAACAAATGGTTAGTGAGTACCATTACAATATGGAGTACCATCACAATACGGATCTCTTCGGTGGGTTACAATAGTTACAGGATTCTTGATTGGCATATTGGTAGCAAAATGAAAATATTCTTCTCAAAAGTCTGTGGTGATAGAATGGGGAGGGGCATTATGTGTATACAAGCCCATTAGAGACTCATGTAGACTTTGGACTTTCAAAGTTGGGTGTCATGTGACCAGATTTACACTTACTACTTGCTTCACTGGCCTCAGTTTCTTGCAGAAGATCCTGATGGGGGATGTACACATAATGAGGGAGGGCTTGGGGGGTTCAGTCCAATGGGACAAATGATCCCAATATTTGTAAAATGCTCCAAGAATAAATGAAAGAGAATGCATGATTTATTATGATTCTCGTTTATCATCTCATCTGGTGTATGTAGTCAGTCTTAAAATAGGGATTTTATGTCTGCAAATTATGAAAAATGGTACTGTAGTACATATCAGATGGGTTGAGGTGATACAAAAATCATAATAAATTACGCATCCTTCTTTATTCTTGGAGCACTTGGCACATATAAGGGTTGACCTTAACATATGTTTAGCTTCCCCACTGTCTTCATTGGGGCAGTGGAATCACAGTAATTGTTTGCAAATATTGGACTAGAGGTGGACTGAGACTTGTGAAAAAATTATCTCAGTGGAGTGCTACATTTAGCCAGGGTGGAGTGTGCCAAAATTTTATATAAAAATACCACCTAGGTCGCAGTGAAATCTCTCTTCCAAGGGAAGCTCAATGAAATGGCACTGTCAGTATTTCTGGGGCAGAAATCCTTCTACTTACTTCACTGGAAGTGTTTCGATGCTGTCAATCCGACAACAGATATGAAAACCCACAGCTACTTGAGTTTATTATTACTATTTATTTATTTGAGTTTATTAACCAGCCTTGGACTATTGTGCATTTCAGAACCTCAGTTGTTTTATTGAATAAGCTGATACTAGTATGGACTAAAAGTAAATTAGCAAGTCATTAGATACAAAACACCCCCCCCGTCTGTTGATAAAATCCTAATAACATTTATAAAACACGTTTGTAAGGTTTTTCTTGCAATCTTTTATCACACACGGGTCTCAATGGATCGTAAATCTAGAATTCTAAATCCCTTGATTAAACTCTTGCATTTGAATTACTGTACTTTGTGTCTGAAAGGTTGAAAAAAAATGACAACAGACAGAAAGAAGCTGACAGAGTAATGCAGTTATTGAAAATATATTATTGCCGTCTGCTTTCAAAGCTTGGAATTTTGTCAGTGCCAGTTATGTAACCATTCCATTAATATTATATACATATATATGCTGTGTGATAATTATGTTATCTTCAAAGATTTCAATTGTTGCTATCATTCGTTTCTCAATAATTTAGAAAATTACTCTGCGACAGGATTAGCTGGCATTTTCTGTTTTGGTGGTTTGATCTTTTCTATCTTGTAAGATGGGTCTTGTCCAACCATCCAGTAGGTCAATATCTCTCCTTTACCCTGAAAATATTTTGAAACAAATATTGCACGTAAAATATGTATTTATTATATACTTAAAAACACACATTGAGTGTGCAAATCTGAACACATTTCATCAGTAGCAATGCACAATTTTAACAAGAAGGAAAACAATTGCACAAAAAAAGATACAATATAAAGTGTTTCAAACAAACCTCATCAAGATCAACATCAAAAGCTTCTGGAAATAGAAATTACAGCGAAGATGCCGCTGATTTGATCTGCATGACTTAACCTTTCATGAAGCAGTAATCAATGCTGGACAGTGAATTAACAGCAGAGGACGCGCGACTGGGGTTAATGCAAGCGATGCACGTGGGCGCACCTCGAGTGCATGCAGTGGTAGTATTAACACCGAGAGTGCATTATTCTACGATTAATGCACAGGTCTAAAGTTGATTAACCTTTCATTGTTCATACACACAAAAAGAATTGATAAAAAAGATGAAAACAAAAGAGAGTTTGGCTTTGTGACCGCATAACCACATTTATATTGAAAATAAAACCAGAGAAACGGGAACAAGATTCACAACATGTCAAAAATGTTTGTGCATGACAGACAAATAGCAGACAACAAAACATGGCTGTCAATCTACGATTTTATTGTATTCAGAAACCAGTGATTTTGCTCTAAAACTGACCATGTTTTCATCAGTAGGCTAATGCATGGTCAGTTTTGGTCACCTGACTGAAATGGGCCAATAGGAGTTGAGGATTTTTCCGAAGTACGTATGGACAGTAACACTTCCATGTCTTGATAATCACGTACTTCATGCACAGCTTAGTGTGGCGTTTAAAACCTACTGCTTGTGACATGTTTTTCGAAACAGAAAGTGGAGTCACATGGCCATCACATTTTCTGAAAGTGGTGTGAACTGGTGACTAGGATATTTTACGATACCATCTTTCTCATCTTACCTTCATTGCCACGAGACCACGTTCTTCGAGCTGATAACCGCCAAGCATGTTGAGAACCTCTGCACACTCTGGACTGACATGGATTTTGAGTGCTGAAGAAGAGATCATATTAAAGAGGTACACTGAGTTGTTTCATTTGAGTTCACTAAAGTTTTCTTCACGTTGCTAATAAAGAAATGGTAAAACAAAGAGGATCCCCACATGGGTCACATACTAACGAACATTGATGAGTGCTTAATTAATTATTAAATTTGGTTTGCAAAAATTTGCAACAGGACACTTTTCACATTAGTGTTGATTTACAAGCACACAGCCAGAACAAGCCAGGGGAAAATGTAAAAAAAGAAAAAAAATGGCCATTTTTCATAAAATTTTTGGATGTGAAACTTGACTAATTATCCCAATTATACACAATGTCATGTGTTTGTCCGGGCCTTCAAAATCCTCACAACCTGATGAATATCAAATCAATGGGCTACTTTAAGAATTATCAGACAATTAAAACATATTATGGTCACACATGGTATGCTACCATTCGTAAGAGATAGAATTTCAACAACATGTAAAACGGCTGATTTTTCAACACAGGTACGTAAGCGTATGCCACTTTTGTTACAGTTCACACATTTCAGTGTTGGCTCTGAATGATATTATAATGTTGTCTCAATTACAATTACATACCAAGTCCATTTGACTCCATTCTTGAGGCAGTGTTAACAGTATCTCCAAAAAGGCAGTACCTGGGCATTGTTAGACCAACAACCCCAGCTACACAGGGACCTGCAACAAGTACAAGAATGACATCACGCTCAAACTACATTACAAAGTAATCAAATTGCGCTCAAATGCAGTAGACTTAATTACTGTGACAGTTATCTTACACCAACTTGACTTGGCTGCACATAACATCACCCCAAACAACCTTACCAAAAATAAGGGTGGTCATTCACCTTGCAAACTCTGTATCATTACTCACTCCAGAAAACATCAGTACGCATTTAGACCATGGTTTCCAAAACTCGGGGTCACCACCCCAGTTGAGGTAGTGACACAAATCTCATGGGGTCTGACTGGATTATTGTTGAAAAAATTTTAAAAAGTGCTACATCCAACAGGAGATGAAGAACAATTGAGCAAATATCACATCTGTTAATTTGAGACATCTGCCAGACGTACAAATAAGACGACATGTAGAGAACATCGCTAGTGGACGGTCCTCCAGCTAACATTGCTGTACTGAGACAAGATTTGTAAGTCAATGAGTCTTGAATGCACCACCTGTGCGCTGTGCTCTGTGGAACTCTGTATACACCCCATTCAATATGTGAAACACTACGCTTACTCTGCATTTCTTTAAGCCCCATCTACACTTTCAAACTTTCGCTCATGTGCAGATCATACATCCGTATGATGATGTTCATGAACAAATATATCATCGCACTGACAGGTAATTCCTAAAAAAGGGGAGCAACATCCAACTTGAATAAAGGTGTTCAAAGTTTCAGCTGCATGTTTCATCTTTCTGACAAATGTTCGAAACAAATGTTCGAATGTTTGAAAACTTATCCACCTATTGTAATAATTCATTTATTACGTATGGTCCTGGTTAGAGAAGTCATCACTTAAACTTTCGTACTTCTTGATTTCTGGAATATTCAGCAAAGATCGATAGTTCAGGACACTTCAAGTCTGAGAGGTTTAGGACTTGTTTAAATGGCACATGAACAGTCTGCTCACAGGTACACGGTGTTGCTTGCGCAAATCTGGGAAACAGTGAACAATGTCATATGCTTTCAAGACGACGTTCATGGACAAATGGATGATCATGTAGACAGGGCTTTAAGCACTCTTCTAACATACAACAGCTGTGATGTTTGTGCAACTACAGTAGGGTTTACAGGTCTGTTCAACATCGACCTGGTCCTGTTATATTCTGGGGTTCTTGTACTTGGGATTGTGCTCTGATGTTGCTACCTGAAAAAAAGGGGTAATTGCTGCAGGATAACGTTTGAAAACCCCTGGTTTAAAGGCGCACCATGTTGTTGAGCACTACTGCAACTCTGCTACATACTATAACACTGATTACAGGGATGGCATTTCACCTACCTGAGTGAATACCAATCCTCAGCTTCAGCTGTACATCTCGCTTGTGTGGGACGATGAAGGTCTGAACAGATTCCAGCAGATGGAAGGCTGTCGAGGCAATCTGACCTGCATGGAGGTTACCGTTACGGATGGGTAGACCTGACACCAGCATGTAAGCATCACCTATTGTCTCCACCTGTTAAAGGTACGGCACAAAGAATTTCATTTGACAATGTCAAAGAGTGCATGAATAAAAAAAAAAAGAAAACAGTGGATAGAGCGAATCACAAAGAATTTCATTTGACACTGTCAAAGGGTACATAAATAAAATAAAGAAAACACTGGATAGAGCTAATCACAGATTTTCAAATAGCAAGTGGGAAATACTAAAGAGTTTTACTGAAGTTTTGTTAACATTAAAGCCAATATTGTGATCACTTATCATGATCACTGTAATTATCTACAGCTGATAGACTTATTGTATGTAATAACTATCAATCATTCTGTGGCATAAATACCATAAATCATGGTCATGCCTTTACATCATATAACATTCAAAATCCATCATCCAGCAGCGTAAGTTGTCAGTTGATGAACATGAGATCACTTTGAACAGTAACTCCATAACAATTGAGCCAAGGGCAAAGTCAATCCCATGTTTTGGTGAACACCTATTTCAGTGTCCACCCTGTGTTTAGAATGTTCTCTTTAAGTGGGTAACCTCAAGTCTCCCAGTTATGTGATACCCGTTTGCTTACCTTATATACATCATAGTTGGAAATGATAGCGTCAAATAAGGTGTAGAGATCATTAAGGAGGTTGACAACCTATCAAAGAGCAAAAAGTATTGTTAATCCATTTCAGAATACAGGACATCTTGTCTAGTAACACTTGACTGAGTTGACTACCCCGCTCCAGTGATGAACGTTAGTTGCGGTCCTCTCGTCCAAGATGTTCAAAACCTCTGCACAACAACCAACTTTTGTTACAAACTCCAAACTACCAAATTCCCTCAGCTTTTGAATGAAGTTAAGATTTTACTTTAATATATGAGACAATGTCGTAAAATGTGACTATAAATTTGCTATACAGCACAGTCCAGCTGTGTCCATGGTACAACAAACTTGAAATGAGTCATGGCATTCTCGGCAGGACAACTTACTTTTTAAAAGATAAATCTCAGTTTACGCTAGTTCCTCAAGTTTTTGAGTTCATTTATCTGCACAAAGATCTGATTATGGCAATGCTTAAACTAATTTGGTTACTGAGAATTAGAACACATGTTTTACTTATGTGGCAAAACCATCGATACTTTGAAACAGCCTGTTTCATTTGACCTCTAAAATGAAAGTAATGACAAAAGTTTCAACAGTGCTGTGGATACTATCCATGGATGACATCCATCCTGAAACCTTAAAGTGATTGCGTGCATAGGCAAAAAGTAAAAACATTGAAATTTCATGTCCAATAATTGTAAAGGCTTTTAATTGCACCATAATCACTGTAATCAGTTTGTAGGTTATTTGTAAATACAGACAGATGTAATCCATCCATGTACAACCTCATGTGCACATTTAAAAATAAAGAACAAGTTAACATCGAACACGATCTTATCCTTCTAAATTTTCAGTACACATATGATCACTTTAACAAATCAAATGGTGATTTACCTCAAAGAGTTAAAATGTTTAATATTATCTATTAAGTGCTTTATACCGGTAAACTCCTCTTCTCCATCATGTAACAAATATATGCAGCAAACTGAGAAATAAACAACAAGTTATTCATACCTGAATGGGGGTGCTTGCAGCAGATAAAGCAGTAAATCCGACAATGTCAGAGAAGAAGATGGACACCTTTTCAAAGGACTCGGGGAGGACAGCGATGCCTTTTATCAACTGTGATGCAATAGACCTGAGATTAAAAAGTAAGAATGAAAACAAAGACGGTTTAGAGACTCAATGATCAACCACTCTTCGTTTCAAACCTCACAGAAAATGCCCAAAACAAGGACATACTGAATTCTCTGCAACTGTGGACATCTTCTGACATAAATAAATCAATAAATCACGAAAAAAGACAGAGGAAACAGCACACAAACAGAAACAACATGACTAGACACTGTCAAGAAGTGCTACATCAGGAGTCACTGATTTCCGTGAGTACACCTGACTGACTATATGTGCACACACTTCAAGTAAAATAGTTTCAATGAGCAACAAAGACGTAACATATTATTGTGGGCTATTGCCTTTTAATTAGCACAATATTTCAGTGTAGGAAAAAAAGTGCTATGCATGGCAATCATTAGGTACAGCAAGTTTGCCTGATAGTAAAACTCATAAACATCAAAACTCTACAGAGTTAATGCAGCTCCTAATACATGTGACTGACATGGAAGTATGGATGGTTTCGGAGCTCGAGGTGTTTGCAAAATCGCCGAAAAGTCGTCCATTTCTGACGACACCATTCATTCCGTTGCAATTTTTTTCTATAATTCTGCAATTAGCACGCCGCTGCATCCCAGCCACTGCTGTGTAATTTGAGATGTACACTGTCACTTCAAGAAAGTGTGTCGCATTTTGCGACGGGATGCCGGCTACTTTGAATGCTGAGAAGTACTCATATTGGCAACTGTGATTGCTTTGACAAATAGTATGAGACCCCATCATATTATGCTCAAGTGTTTGCATCGGGTTGGGGACCCCATGCGAAAAACCTGACTAATGATTTCAGGACCTGGTTCTTAAACTGCAACACAGATCCAACTTTACACCAACGTACACTGCACACGTGTGACAGAATTCAGTAAATATATCGAACCAAAAACAACTTCACCGTCATGCCCATATGTGAGATGACTGGTTTTTTATATTAGCATGCAAATTAAAATGTTGTATTCCACTCCACAACGAACTCAAGTCTGACAGAAATGTATTTTTGGGTAGCCGGGTGACCAACAGCTGTGGACGTGGGGAACCAGCGTCCATGTTGGATTTCAGTGCAAAGATGAGCTCAAAACATTCAATGACTATGAGACCCATTGCATTATGCTCTACACTATAGTACTTTGAGAACCATCTTATCACATTTAACATTCTAGTTCATCGAGACTGACGATGATAAAACATTCTAGTAACATGAGACTCATAATCTCTTGCTAAACATTCCTGTATTATTAGATCAATTATGTTATGTTAAAATATTTTAGTATGTTAAGACCCATCACATTAAGTTAATCTCTCTTTATAAAAAAAAAAAAGGGAAATGCAGAAACAACTGAAAATATCTTACGGTGGCAACATCCTGTGAAGCAGCTGCTCGGTCTTGCTCTTCTCTTTCCGGAGCTCTTCCGTCCTTTCGTCGACCAGTTCCTCCAGGTTGTTGGTGTAGCGCTCCATGATGGTGATCATGTTGTCCATGATGTTGGGCTTCCTGATAGAATACAAAGTTATGCCTCATCAGTCTCAATAGCGCCACCTTGTTAAATCTGGACAAAGATTCATCGGCAGTGACTGCCCTCCATTGACACCGGCTTTAATGAGGACCTGCCGAAACATTCTTCTCTTGGTCATCTTTACAGCTGTAGCCTGGTATGTGCTTATACGTTACTACCTTACAAGCATGGGTGAATGGCAGCCAAACTAACAAACAAGATGGCATATAGTATAAAAAAACTGTAGGCTTAACTGTGTAATGTCTTAGTGTGGTAAAAAGCCATTCAAAGTGGAGTACGGTATACACTGTATTAGACGATTACTCACAATCCTTTTTGAAGAGGTGCCAGGAGGGTCCTAATGGTTAGAAAGTCTGGTCTCTCAAATTCGTCCTCATCCCAGGCTCGTCTAATGGTGGTAAGCACGCACTGTGGGGCTACTTCATTGACTTCATTCAAAAGCGGACGGAAAGGAGGAACCGACGGGACTTTAATCTTTTCCAAAATTTCTGAAAATGAGGTTGAATTACCAACATAGAATGAAACATTCACCATGGAGAACTTTGGCGATATTAACCCATGAATATCTGTGGAAGAAGCCAATGATTCAAAGGACCATGCATTGACACGACGTCTCTGAACATTCTACATCAGAAGAGCAAATACTAACGATTGCAACTTGTTCAAGGAGCATTGTGTGGATTTTCATAACACATTTGGCAATCATAAATTTGAAAACTTTTTGCTTTCCTCTGAACTGTCTCAGCATCTCTGTATCCAAATCCAATTCAAACCAGCAATGACACACCTCGAAGTCTGAACAGACAGACAAATAAACAGACATGGAGACACGTACAGAGACTAGATATAAAACAAAATGACAAATTATATAGAGTTGCATAATGGCTTAAACATAATACAAAACATGTGAAAAAATGATGTACTATGTTGACCACTGGTCATGTAAGACGTAATCAAACATGATTTCACTTCTGAAATCTAATCATCGTGAAGAGAAACTGCAGAACCAGCACTCTGAAACTGAACATGAGCGACTTCTGCCGATTACATACCTTCAACTGATTCATCATTCATGTGGTAAGGTCCTGCTCTGGAATACATCTCTGTCAGAATGATAGCAAATGAATACACATCCCCTTTAACTGTTCCTTCCAAGGGACATTTGCTACCAAGTCGCAGCAATTCGGGAGCGGTCCAGAGCAAAGCTACAATGAGGACAAAATTGCAGAAAGATACGAACAGATTACTATCGCAATTTACACAAAATGCATTCAAAAGATATGCTAAAACTTCATCATGTGCCAAAAAAAAAAAAAAAAAAATTTAAAATTTCCAATAGACATCTCACAAGTTTGCATAAGCTCAAGCAGTCTTTACAAGTGTCATTTGCAAAGAGAAGTTTGAATATCAGGCAAGCTTAATCACAGTCATGTGAAAAATCTCAACACCTGATTTGAAAATATTTTTTAGCCCCTCCTTGTCTTTTAGGAAATTATAAAATCAATGCTTCTCATGATCTGATTCTCAGTGTTGTCTTTTTTGGTGGAAAATGGTACCTTTGGAATAAAGTCAGTGATAGCACTTTGTATGACAGGAAGTTGGTTGTCTTTTACCGATATGTTTTCAATGATGAAAGACCTCTCAATATAATATTCCAGCCCTGTCATCAAGAAACACGACTGAATTGTCTGTTGTTCTTTTGAGTGATAGGATAATGTCAAACCACCGAGGTGTGACAGAGGGTGATACATCAGAAACTCCTTCCATTGTAATCGACTAGTTGCTGCCAAGAACATCTGTTTTGTCTACAACTTACGATTAGGCTTACATTAGGCCTAAAGGGTCTTAGGAACTCAAACACAAAAGGTTCGCATTGTCTGCTACCTTGTGAAGTTACTTCGGCAAATTTGATCCACAGATGTAACACGCCTATCACAGATGGATCACTTTGATGACCTGTGCCTTTCTAAACATGGGTACACCTTCTGAAACTTGCAAACTTTTGAGGAAATTGATAAAATTCTAAAATGAAATATATATAGAGTCTTCATTTGCATATGTTGCAAAAGCTCTATGGCGAATTCTTAAATGCAAGTCTATCTTGATTTGGAAGAGAAAACCAGTCGTTTTGATTTCTCAGACAGTCATCATGACTTGACTGTCAGCAACAACTTTCACTTCAAAGCACTATTCCACATAATACTTTATCGTAGGATATAAGCAGGTGCAAATAATGGTTACTTGGATACCGGTTAGAACTTGGACACACCGCACAAAAATAAAATGGTGCCTATAAAGCTGCATCCATCCCTTATGAATTTAAAATCTTATCACACTGGAGAAAATCTTAAAGAATGAGCATAAACTTGGAAAAAGGCTTCAGCATCTACATACAGTGGAGTAGATGCTGAAGATCTGAGGTGTAGATCTGCTGTTCTGAAGAATTGTGAGTAAAACATATTATTTAAGAGTAAGGTCATGAAGCAGTTTGAAGACCATGATAGCAAATTTCGAAATCCACGCCTTGCTTAATGAATGAGTGGAGGTTTTCCAACTCAAATGAAAGATGGTGAAATTTACAGGGTTCGCTGATTTGCACGAGCAGAGAAATGTTGGACATTATAACAAAATTGCAATTTAGCTTAGGCCTTGTCATATAGCTGGAGTGTAACTGGAAGAAAAGGGCTTGTGCATCTTGTGCACCAATTGCTATTAGGCTAACAGATTTGAAGAGTGTTCAATACTTTACATACAGTCATTTTAAGTGCATACCTCTGTTCTTGGCATGTTCTCCCATATCCTCATCTTGCAGTTGGCCTTTCTTGAACTCATGCAGTCCATAGTCAGTGATTTGAAGCACCCACCGGTTGTCGACCACACAGTTGCTTGACTTCAGGGCACCGTGAGATTTGATTTCCGAGCTGTGGATGTAGACCATACCCTTAACGAGATCGGCAATGAGAGAGGCCAGAAACATGGAATCCAAACGGATGTCATCATTCTCCAAAATGTCCTGCAATGGTTCAAGGGACGTCAGGTCAAATCATTTCAGTCATCTATTTTACTTCCAACTAAACAGCTATCACTGAGTTATAAAGCACTAGAATCAGCTTGAGTAATGTCATTGTGCTAACCAGAAATTGAGTTAAACTTGATGAAAGTGAACCTTAAGTTTTAAATTACAACTCACCAACAAACTTCCTTTGGCACAGTATGTCATCAAGATACACATGTGTGGGGAGTCGACGCAAGCACCAACGAATTGGCATATGTTATCGTGCCTCATGTCTCGCATCTTTAAATAGAAAACATCACGACATGGTTATGTAATGTAAATATCAAAAGGAATGGCTTGTCCAAGGAAACGGATTTCTGCGATCCTAGAGATGAGATGTTTTGTTCACTTCACAGAACAAGTTGCATCCATGAAGCAGGTGACCATTAGCAAAGTCATGAGGGGATGCAATTGACAAATAAACTAGAACATGGTTTGCACATTTTTCGGAAGACAAAGATCAAGAAATTTTCAAAGTAGAACTTTTGCTTTTCAAGAACACCAAACTCTTTCACAACACTCCAAGAATGTCTTCAGAAATTTGTATGTACAATGGGGGGGGGGGGGGGAACAAAACTGGTCCTGGATCAAACTTTTGTTGCAGATAAAAATTAAGTAAAACTGCACGGTACTATTTCAAATTGCTGACAACTTGAGCACTTTTCAAGGAATTTGATGCAAAAGCAGAAAACACAAGCACTTTCAAGGCCTTGAAAATGACAGTTTGAAATTCAAGTATTTTCAAGGTCTTCATAGCCTCATATGAACACTAAGTAAGTGAATTGAGTCACAAACATTGCAACAACGTGATTGTAATTCAGTTTATAGCTTTCAAAGCTACCACACAAGAATTTTCTGCAATCCTTGCCTGCATTACTGCTTATACAGCTGCAAAGTGTCCTACAGTACTTCATACTCACATCTTTCAGTTCTTTTCGAACAGCCCGAGTCAGGTCAATTGTATGTTTGTTAACTGGTTTGATTGCGCAGACGTTTCCCTGAAAATGAAAATCAACATAATGTGGTGAAAAAGTAGTTGCTATTTTCAAGCAAAACATTGTGTTCTTTTAAGTTCTTACAAATGATATTTTCAAAATCAATATTTGTGAACACCCAAGATTGATAGATTACTCAAAATACAGCAGGGTGATAGCTTTCTTTTTAAAGAAATAAAAATTCACTCCTTTGTAGCTCAAAAATAACTAATTCACCCAAATAAAAAAAAAAAAAAAAATCAAATGTTGCATCTTCTGTAACTCATGCATACGCTTCGCTAGATAGGAAGCTACTGCTGATGTTAACTGGTGAGACTGAATGGTTTATCTATACGTTATTTTCTCCATATGCCACATTGGTGCATTTTAAATGCAGTGTTCCCCTTTAAGCTGAAAAATGTTCCATGATAGAACTCTGCTAGGTAACAGAATTGAAAGAAAAGGCATGTCATATTTATTTTCAAAACTTCTTTGTACTAGTAATATCAATGCTATGCACCTTCATTTTAAATACCAGGCCGATCCAAATTCCCTTCTTGAGGTATTATGTTTTTTTTTTCGTAAAGTGTTATATTTAGCACCAGCTGACCTTAGACAACCTGTTAGGTACACCTACAAATAAAATACGTCCATGTTTTCTACCTTGAGGCCTTGTTTACAGGGTCTTTGTTATGAGGCCCTGTTGACCCTACTTTTTTCCTTTGCCAGAGAGTACTTTATCATCCACATAAAACACAATTTTACTTCTTGCAACACTGCCTTTATATGTTTAGGTTTGACAATTGATGGCTTCAATCAACTAAACAAGACCTAAAGTGAAAACAAAGGAGACCATTTACCACCGCAGCCAACATTTAGTCTATGAAACATGTCAGGTGACTTATGAAGCTGAAGATATCATTTTACGAGCTATGGTACGGGGCACTGATCTACGTTGACCTTGCGACTTGAAAACATCGATGATCATACACTGAAAAAGAGAACTGCAGACAAAGTAGATACGTCTACTTGCTAAGGCCATGGTGCTTGCACATTTCTCTTACACTGTGTTTGTAGTTTTCAGCCTTTTTAAAAGTCTTCTGACCCCAAATGATACTTGGAAGTCTGCTGTATGTATAAGAATAGACATCATCTACCCACTGTGAAAAAATCTACGTATTACATTTGGAGCAAAACGGGAAGGATTAGGTTTGTCCTGTTTTACAAAAATGACATTTGCCGATCTAAAATGAACTTGACATTAGTCAACCTCTATCAACATGCAAATTTCATGCACCTGTTACAGTTGGATCGAGATCTTTGTTTACAGGGTTAGTAACCATTGGACTCTGCTTAACTCAAATGAATTGTGAAGTCTGTGTAAAGTTGAAGTGATAATTAAGTTACTCACTGAGGATTACACACAGTTCAACTTAACAGTATGCAAATATTTACTTAAATTTCTGAGACACCACAAATATGATATAACCTGTGTGTACTGAGCCAGTGATCACACGGTTAGGTGTCACGCTATTATATCTCGAGATATCTTGTTCACAGTTTATAGGTGTCACATTTGCATCTTGAAATACATCATGATCGCAGCTAGGTGTCTCACTTTGGTATCTTGAGATATCTTAGCTCCCAACTACATGTCACAGTCTAATCTTGAGATATCATGATCACATTTAAATGTCTCACTATGGTATCTTGAGATATCTTGCTCCCAGCTAGATGTCACAGTAGAACCTCCAGATATCGTGATCACAGTTAGGTGTCACACTTTTGTGTCTTGCATAAGCATCTTCAAAATAAGGTGCCTCACTGTTGGTCTCTGAAATCTTGTTCATGGTTAGGCATCTCAGCACATACACACTACCAACACTGCCACACTTGCCTGCCCTTTGGCAAGGCCTGAACAGGATATTACCTTGTAAGTTCCTATGGTTGCAAATATTTGCTGCTGTTCTTGGTTCGTGATAACTGATATGGTACTCATGACCATGCTTTTCATGGACATGCCTTGGGTATTACGATCGTTTCCTCGTGTCTGAATGTCGTCCCAGTTGACTTTCCACACCAAACTGTCCAGCTCGGATTCATACTTCTTTTTCCTTCAGGACATTAAAATTTAAGAACTTTGAAGCATGTGATATGAAACCACATAAGAACATTCTTATTCACACCTTGTGAAGAGCAGTGGCATAAAAACTTTACTGACTTGATCTATCGGAGAAGTAGATACTTTGAATGCTCATATCTCCGTGTGTTATAATCTGAGTTAAGATAGGTATCCCCTGTCCTGCTCCTCCTCTTGCCAATTGACACTTCTTAGATGGCTATGGACAGTTCAAGAGTCCAACTTTTTCAGTCACATGATGACATGCTATGCAATGTGCACAGCTATCAACAATCCATTTGTAAATGTTAGTCTGAACTAACATTCTGGAAACAATTTCTCCAGTAGAGATAGAAAACTAATAAAGCTGACAAACTATTAATACTGTCTGTACCAAGTACCAAACCACCAATTACATTTTAGTGATCTAAACAAGCACAAAGCTCAAATAAGAATTACAACTTTCCACTGACTTTAGAATACAATCTGAATTAGCAGGGTAGACAATAAAAAAGTTTTTTCTGGTTTTAATTAGGAGGCTGAAAAAAAGAAGTAATAGTATGCTCACCTGTAGTAGTAGTAAGCAGAAGCAGCCGAACAGAACAGTATCATGAATACAGGGATTAGAGCATACAGGTAGGTTTCTGTAATTATGAAAGAGAATTCAGGAATATTACCATTTACAGTATAGCAACAAAAATGGAAGACAAGTGTATGAAAATCATGAAAAATTGAAATCAGATTGCCCACCTTTGCATACATGCAAAGAATTTGCCATTTCTATACTTTATTTAATGTGTACATTACTGTACACAAAATACCCTTTGAGAGAATTTGACTAAAAAAATTTCACCAGTCTGGCACAACTCTGTTTAATTTCAGAGGAACAAAACCAGAATCTCTGGTCTGTCTGAGAAAATTATCATTCAGTGCATTTTCTTGCAGCAAATTAATAGTGGCATAATATGATTGTTCTTAGAAAGCCACAAGATTTCATGATTTTGAAAACAATCTATTCAAACAAGGGGCATCGTTATGTTTTCATTTGCCAAAGTCATGATGACCGAAATGTCACCACAGATGATAGGCCAATTTCTATGTCCTTTAAAGTACTGTATTGTGTCACCAATTGAGATATACAGTAGCAACTGCTTTAAACAATGAAATGCAATGACCCACTGTGATGACTGACAGGAATCCTGTACTCAACGTTCTCAAATGCTATTACATATGTTGATGCTTCCCGCCTTGAGATTCAGAACGCACATGGTTTTCACAAATGGTCTCTACCAAATATGACAAATTTTTGCAGTTGATATGTGAGACCTGACTGCACCTACGTATCAGTGCAAGCTTTCCTTCGGGGAGATATCGATATTGTGTTCACAAGGTTTTCACATTCTTAGCCACTGTTGATACATAATAACATTTGGTCACTACCAAAATCAATAACGACTATCTGTCAAACCTTTCCTTCTAGAGGTATCATGGTAGCAAGGCTTTAATATTCAGGGATGAAATTTAGCGGTCGTCCGGTCGTCCGAGACGACCAAAATTTCTGCAGGACGACCAAAGTTACTACCTCAGGTTGTCCTTTGGACGACCAAATGTTACCCCTGGTCATTTATATTGTGACACAATGCGTACAACTCAACACTGAGATGCATCTAAATATTTAACATGCATGAACTCCATTCCAAAACATCTGTTTTCTTTCACAAAAACCGCCAAAACAACCCGAAATCCACGGTACGTAAAACGCCAAACTAACAGCCTCAGTGTACGCTCATGTTTCAACTGATTTTACTGTACCAGACATGCACATACTGTACACAGCAAGTACCAGATACATGACTCGCAGTCCAAAGAATTCAGCCATATGTGCCACGTGCAAGGAGAGCTGGTACATTATATTCATGGAGTTTTTAAACCCCTATAATGTGGGCTAGTCCAAGTAGTACGTAATTCATCCAATCACAGTGCAGAATTTTCCTGATGGCCCACAGTGTATTTGAGATTAACAAAATGGATTGTTCCAACATAGGGGTGAAAAATATTTTAGAAGTGTTTGATTCCCGGGATTTTGTTCTCACGCAGGCGCGAAAAAAAAAAAAAATCCTTGGAAAGGAGAGGAATGAGTTGACAGTTGAAGCAAATTCAGATAAGCCACTCAGATGGTGTGTTTTCAATGGACACTTCATACGTACTGTCAGATTTTGATTCAAAAGGAATGAACTTTCTAAATAGTGATAGTACCATTCAAGATTAGTAATGTATCATATTTTGATTTGAAACAAACATTATATTATACAGAGATTTTCCTCTATATGATATATACTTTACAGCATCAGTGATTCTAGATAATGACATTTTTTTATTATTGAAGTGAAAAGGTGAAATTTTACCAGCCTCCTTCTGGAAATCCCCCCCCCCTTCCCTTTGGAGAAACCCTGAGCATTACTTTTAAGTTACAAGTCAGTAGTATCATTTAGCTGTGGAAAGTTTCAACCTGTATAAGAAAGACAAATAAAAACATGGTCTTGACTGTGCAAAATACACATTTGGACATTTCTTGTTTTTATATGTCCATTGTGGAGGACGACCAAATTTTTGGCAGGACAACCAAATTTTTGCAGCTGGTTGTCCTTGGGACAACCATTTTCAGTTGCTTAAGGATCATCCCTGATATTTGACCCCAATTGATCCAAAGTGACCACTTGCTTCTCGTGCTCAGTGTGGTACACATACCAACTTTGCGATCTGTTGAACCTCTACTTCATAAGATGCCACGTTCATGCATTTAGTACATGACCCATGATTCACCCAAATGACCTCTGACCTACACCAAACTCAACAGGCATCTACTTGATGTAACACATTCACTACTAGGTATCTAAACTTCCCAATATTCCTATCTTGAGATATCCTGTCAATATAGTTTTCAGTGTCTGACCTCTAGTGGCTGCAGATAAATTTGACCTCCACCAAAAGCCCAGACATTTCTTCTACTTGATGTATCATGTTCACATCCTAAAAATCAAAATTGTCTGTGAATTCTACCATGAGATATCCTGTTCACAAAGTTTTCAGTGCCTGACCTCAGGTGAAGTGAGATACCCGTCATCCTCCACCAAAATCAATAGGCTCTAGGTATAATACATTATCATCCTAAGTACCAGCATAAAAAATTTATGTTATTCCTATCTTGCTATAGTGTGTTAACAAAACTTTCAGTGTTTGACCTCGGGTCTCCTCAGATGACCTTTGACCTCCACCAAAAACTATAGGTTCCTTCTTCTTGATTATGCATTTAGGTACAGTAGTAAGTGTTAGTAGCTAACATGAGATAGTATGTTAAAGGAAAACCGTTGTACAGCCTCCAAGATCATCCTGACACTTCAAATATAGTTTTTCAAATGATGAGCTACCATTCCGTAGTACGCTAAATTCACCTTCAAGAAAACATGAAGTTTTTATGAATATACGTTTTATTCACTAGCAAATCGCCATGTTGTTTCAAAATAACGTGATTCGTGATGTCACACATGAACCTGTACATGTCATGTAGTATTGCGGGTGCATGTGATACGTCACACATTTCCAAAATGGCGACACGCTGTACAACAACAGCAGGAAGTTTGAAGTATTACTTGGAAAGAAGTTATCACGAAAATAAAACCAACACCGTGGTAACAGTTGTGTAAATAGATGAACACCGAGTGTAGGTTGAAATTGAAACACCCATTTCGGTTCCTCTTTAACAAACTTTTCATCGTTTGACCTCTGGTGACCTCAAATGACTTTCAAATTCCACCAGAGACAATAGGGTTCTTCTCCTTGATATTGGGCATCAAAACCAAGTATGATATACCTTTTAATTGTCCTTCTAAAAATATTCTGTTAACAAGCTTAGTGCCACAAACACACAAGCACAAGCATGCATCCATGGCCGCCCAGTTTTTCTCTTTTCATTGAACCAAAAATTGTGCAAATGCACATGCAATTATTGCCTACTTTGTAATGAACTTCCCTATATTCAGCAGCTTACAGATAAAGAATCCTGATAACTGTATGATCTGACAATGTTTGGTAAATATTAATATAATCCATGACTACCTTTTTACTCATAAAAGACAATCCTAACGTGAACCTAGGCTTACTTGGGCAAAGTTTTCCATCAAATCCACAATCTGGTTTGTCTTTCAGAGGCAGACCATCTTTTGTAGGCCAGTCAATTTCGGTGTCAGGTATTTGGGCAAATTCCTGCAAGAGGTAATCGATAAACACAGTGAACTTCTGAAAGATGCGCAATGCACGTAAAAATTACAAATGAAACAAAACCACAAAAAGGAAGAAAAAGAAAATGATAGATCCCATGAATGTCTGCTGTAAAATTTTGAAGGCAAGCTAACTACTGACTGCTTTTTTTCCCTTTTCCAGGAAGGCATCTGAAGAATTATCTTGCCAAATTTTTAAGTTTGTATTAGTTAAATAGCACTTTGGGTAAATTTCTAAGTACAAAAAGGTATAAATAACCTCTTCAACTACAATCCTACGTGTAAGCAGATATTCTTTTTCACAAGCAGTCTTATTAACATTTTAATACTGTGCAATTGTCTACAGGTGTTGACCTGGCAATACTGACTCACCCACTCACTGTCAATTTTTTCAAAGATGCCGTAGTTCACATGTATTCTGTCTCCTGGGCCTGCTCCATCTATTTTCTCAGAGTCTGTGAGTTGGTAGTTTACCACTAGCTCAAACTTTGCAACACCATCACCATTTTCATCGATCTGTCTGTTCTTCCTCCCGATACCTGAACAAGGATTCAAGCATGTATTCCACTAAGAACATTGAACCAGCTAGTACGATACCTGATCACATTACGACAAGGAACAAATTCATGTATCTTACAATTAATGGCACTGAAATGTAGTAAATCTCACAAAAGTGTTATGGACAAAGTAAACAATCAAATGATAAATTACCAGGTTACAATGTGACTTCCACAGATTTACAATTGCCTCAGTCTAGCTTTAAGTTTCAAAGTTTAGTTTGGTAATATTCATGAAGCTGATTTGGCCTCATCATGGACCCTATGGAATACCATGTTGTCAGAGGATGAACACGGGCTAAATTGTGTACTCTCTACGACAAGCGGTCAGGGGTAATCATGCAAGGATGAACCAATCGATCCCAATGCGTGCCCAAATTAACCTCCTTCCAGGGTCGACATGAAACATTCCCATCCGACAGACAAGAGTGTATCCAACAGTCTCTTGCCACTTGCCCAAAGGCTGGGAGAACATTCAAAGCTTGCCCAGCTCAGCAATCTAACACTTGCACTGAGCAACCCGAAGCAGACAAGACGTGAATCTGACAACAGGAAGCCTAACTGAAATTGCCAAATTTCCAGACAACCCACCAAGCACCAATTTAACAGCTTTGATGAACAAGCAATTTTGATTTGCTTGAAAGACAAATTTTATGGCTGTCAGTGAAAATATAAGAAACTACTATTACTCGTGTCAGGGTCCAGGGTGTACAATTAACACGGTGCTTTTAAATTCACTTTGTGTTGCAACATACTGTGATGGAGACAGAACAGCTGCTTATCTCTGAAATTATGAGAGACAAGAAATAACATTAATATTTCACCCTTCACTGAATAATAGCTGGCACAATTTTGTTTGCTTTGTAGCACTTCCTACGAGTAAAGAGTAGGAACTAACTTTAGGCTTTTCCTTCTATTGCTCTACCACTGAAAACTGAGTAAGTTAATTGGATACATGCCACATACAACACAGCTTCTTTGACATGTTGGTTATGCAACACACCAGGCTGGAACTTAAATATGAGATGAAAGGAATTTGCTTTCTGTTCAATATTGATACAGAGTTTTAAAAATACTTTCTAAGACAGAAACAACTGATTAAGGTGTAACAAGCTCCCATAATATACAGTAATAGCATCTAGCTGAACAAGCTCAGACATTCTAATCAACCATGACTATAATGCACACTACAAATGCCTGCTAGAAAATTTATTTTGTAGTCTAGACATAGGCTCAACAAAAGCAGAAGTAATTATGTCATCCACTGCTAAAAGCTCACAAAAGTACCCTTACTGGTGTATTTGGTGTTGAACATGCGAGAAACTAAGTTAGCACCATCGTATGGGTCTTCGCCTTCATCAAGGTGTTCCTCCAAAGCCTCTGCAAACTGGAAGACAGCATCATAAATGAATGAACCGACTGCACCGAACTGAAAAGAGAGAGAGAGAGAAAAGGTGAAGAACAGTTTAACTCAAAACTGCAAATGCAGATTGTCCCGTAATCCTGTTGTTCTTTGAAAATGAATACCATTATGAATAAGCAATGTTAGGTCAAACATGGACAACACACTTTTCTACTGATACAATACAGATAAGCATGACAAAGTAACCACATAGTATATTCCAGCAATTATAAGTACAAGTCCATAGACATTGTTCCCAAGAGATTTTCAAGGAAAAGAAGGAAGGACACAAATGAAGCACATACACAATCATAAAAAAAATCACCATTGAAAGGTTTGAAGAGGGGCAACCTCACATCCACAAAATTTTTGATAATTGAGATGCTAAATATTGCAAAATGGTGTCACATGGAGACGATTTCTATTTTCTCACTCTACTTGAAATGGCAGTGGCCACTTGTCAAATATTTTCAGCCCAGAGGAACTTTTGTACTGAGACAAAAATTTTTAGGGGTGAGGGTGGTTGCTTTTTCAGAGGGTGGTAACTTTTACTCAGGGAAAGTTGCCCCAACACCCCTGGGGAGATTACTTTACACCTCACACCAGAAAGCCAAAGGCTTTGTGATTCCTTTTCAGGTCACTACATAATAACAAAAATGAATTTCCTGCATGACAAGTATGAGACCAATTGCTTTTTATTGAAACATCATGTTAATAAGTTTTTACCTCCTCTTAAAAAAATAGTGCAAAAACTGATAGACATTATCTATGCACTATGGGTAAAACAATGCTAAGTATGAGATCCCTCACAGTTACCCTTCTTGAAATAAAGATTTGGTATTTTGACTTCTAGTGATCTCAAATTACCTATGACCTCTGTAAAAACAATAGAGCACAACTACTGAATATGAGAAGTAGACATGCAAAATATGACATTCCTCACAGTTTCTCCTTAAGACATAAGTTTACATAATTTTAAGTTTTTGACACTTTGATCTCTGGTGACTCCAAATGACCTCTGACCTCCACCAAAAACAATAGGGATCACCTACAGTTATATGAACTTACAGTAGACAATGTACAAGTTAGGTATGAAATTCCCCAGTTTCCTTTCTTCAGATATGGTGTTTACAAGATTTTCACAGTTTGACTTCTGGTGTCCTCAAATGACCTTTGACCTTCACCAAGATCAATGGAGACCACCTATTCAGTATGATCAAGCCACAAACTAAGGACAAAATCAATCACAGTTCCCCTTCTTGGGATATTGTTCACAAGGTTTTCACAGTTTGACATTTGGTAACCTCATATGACCTTTTGACCTTCACCAAATCAACATGGATCATTTACACAATATGGCCAGCCCACACAGGAAGTATGAGAGCAGTCAAGGTTACTCTTGCGATATTGTTTACAAGGTTTTCACAGTTTGATGTCTGGTTAGCTCACATGACCTTTTGACCTTCACCAAATCAACATGGATCATTTACACAATTTGGCCAGCCCAAACAGTAAGTATGAGATCAGTCAAGGTTACCCTTCTTGAGATATCCTGTTTACAAGTTTTTCACAATTTGACCTCTGGTGATCTCAAATGACCTGTGAGCTCTCCTTAAATCAATAGAGATCATCTACTCAGTATGGCTAACATACGTTGTAAGTATGAAATCAGTCAAAACTACCTTTCCTGAGATACCATGTTTACAAGATTTTTACAGTTTGACCTCTGGTGACCTCAAATGACCAAAAACAATAGGCATCATCTACTTAGTATGGCCATCCAACACACTTAGTATGAGATGGGTCAAGGTTACCTTCCTGGAAATATTGTATTTACAAGATTTTCACAGTTGACCTCTGGTGACCTCAAAGGACCTTTGACCTCCACCAAAAACGAGAGGATCATTTACTCAGTACAACCAACCCACACACCAAGTATGAGATCAGGCAAGGTTATTCTTCCTGAGATACTGTGTTTACAAGTAAAGCATCACACATGCATACAAACAACATCATTCCTTCAGCCTTTCATTGGCAAGGAATCAAAAACCTTGTACCTAGATCATGGAAATACATAATTGCTTTATTATACCATTCAAAGATATCAAAGTGAAGAGGTGCAAGTTATTTGGCCTATGGCTCATAGCACAAATCATAAACAGTGTGAACAAACACTTTATGGACCAGATCACCAAGACAGATTTCATAATTCCTTGGCCATATGAGAGGAACCTTTCTAGCAAACAGCCTTTAAACTGTTACATTGCGGATCAGAATATTCTCTCACAATGGAGTGGTCGTTCCATACATACCTATGAACATATTATCAGTTTGAAGTTTTGGCAACTTCAGTTCTTGAAATAATGCAGTTATGTACTGTATGTTTTAAAATGTTTGGCAACTTTGACCTGTGTTCACCTCAAAACATTCTGCACCAGTACATACATAAAGATGGCTGGTTTCCAGGGGTTCATTGAGAAACTATCAATGTACTGGTGGACTTTTGATGTAGAGCAAATGCATACCCACGAACAAGACTTAAAGTAATCCTATAGGAATTGTTACCCTTTTGCACTACTGTATGTTAAGTATTTATTTATTTATTTATTTTTTGTCTCTATGTAATAGCGTAGAGGCAACATATTGTAGCAGTGTTTCCATGCATGCTATTACATGTCTGACTGTGTGTATGAGGTGTTATGAAGAGAATATTGAAACATGTCTCAAGAAGGAGATCTGTCATATCTTCCATAATTTTTGTTTGTTTCAAATTCTTGAGACTCACATAAGCTTTTAACATGTAGAAACAAAATATTAGAAATGCACAACCAAAAGATGGCAATTACTTTCTGTTCGCAGTTGTCCTAAGTTGCTATTAATTTACAATTTCCTTCACTGCTTATTTGAAGATTGAAAACTACATTCATTGGAGGCAGCCTGCCTACCATTCAGGTCAATGAGAGAGTGTACTACTGCTTTCTAATATGCTGAATTATTGCAATTGTTCCTTTTCATTTTGAACCATTTTTGTTGTTCTAAAATACTTTATATATGGGGGCATCACAGTTCAATACCACAGAGAGGTACATGCAAAGATCACAAGTCACTACTTAACTGCATAAATTTCTGGTACATTACACCAAAATTTTTGATCGATTCTGGGATATTTAAATACACTGTAATCGCTTGAGCCTTGTTTTCTATTATTAATTCTCAATCAATCCTTGAACTCATGGCATAATAAAAGTCACAGGCAAGTTTCATTTTCTTGTTGGTACTAGTCATACTCAGAGCCATCTATTTGCAGAGTTTGGCCAACTGGTAACTTGTGACGCTATATGTAAATCATGGACGCCATTTTAATTCCATGATCAGACAGTTTCGCGAAATCGTGCAGCAATGTATATGTACAGTATACCACACATACTACAGCCAAGGTTCTGTGATCCGGCAGTCAATGCTGTATCGCAGTCACAGAAAATGTATAATGACATCAAAATCACATACTTAGTGTACCAGTTCTCTTGATATACTGGGCAGGATGTTCATCACCAAATGGCAACAAAACTTTTGCCATTTCCATTGAATTATGCAGATTTACTGCTGCCATTTGGTGTGTGTGCTGCAAGTTCCAAACTGCTAATCACTGTAGGTAACATTATGCCTGGATGACACTGTACTGTGTAGCCTAGCCTACTGTAGATCTCCTGTTCGTTTCACGACCTCCATTCCATTTCCTGTTCGAGTTTTCCTTCCAAAATCATTCTTTGTTGGATACAGGATGACAAACAAAAATATTTCACTAACTACGATCCCTTACTGACACAATAAAGCATTATCCTGCAATTTTAAGGTCCCTTAGTTACTGAAAACCCTCAAGAAATGCAAGTACTGTACGTTTGTCTACCTAACAATTAGTTAATGTGCATGAGCTTTGCTAAAATCAAAAGTGCTGAGGTCACTACTTCCACATCTCACAAATAAGCTTCCAGATAAATATTCTGGTTCCCAAATTCTTGCAAATTGGAACTTATCCAAAAATTCCAAGAAAACTGACTGTAACTATTTGCTGTCATTTCATGAACCATATCTAACGGACTGAGGAAAATGTAGAGCTTCGATACCCATGAATTTTGAAATGTTCCTTTGACAAGGCACCAGAGAAATTTCTATTTGTGAAACACAAGCATGGTGAAGTCAAGTGGAAACACTGCTCGAGGTGGAAATACAATGGCGTCCTGTGAGAGCGTGTCGCCTCTCGTACAATCAAAAACACGGCCCCCATTGGCCAAACTCTGTGAATGGATGGCTCTGGTCATACTGTACCTCCCATCGGGACATGTTAACTGTGATTCCAGTTCCTTGATCAGTGGTGTAGTCACTCAGGTCAAACACCTAGACAGAGTGAGATGGAGACTTGTGTGGGCATGTGTTCTCTCATGTGTCAGTTCTATAGTTTGTGTGAAATATAATTTACAGAAACAGGTTTGGTATGAGCAAACAGACCTGTAGTGATTACCATAGACAATTTCCAGTGTCACACTCTGTATTTGCAGACAAATTTTAAATGAAAAACTGATCACGATCGAAAAATTAATTTAAAAATGAAATAAAATTGCAAAAGAGCAGTTACAGCAGCGTGACATACACTTGCTCTCCTATTCCAATTGATGGAAACAGATGTTATAACTACTGTGATATGCAAGTAACATAATGGTTGGCAACAAGATGTCACAAAGTGCAAAGGGCACTTCACAAATATTTCTTTCCAATGTTTATATTTACTTTTGTTAAGTTTGGAAGAGAGAGAGAGATGAGGGGGGGGGGGGAAACATTTGGCTAAGCTACATTCCTGGCCTGCTGCTGGTTTCTCATTTTGCAAACTAAAAAAAAAAAAAAAATCTCAAAATCTATAACAAGAACATTCAAATGAGACAACAAGAAGATGGGACATAAAGACTCATGTTTAATCTGTACACTAGGTTTTATATGTACGGTCGAAACTTACCTCGCTACGCGATGAACTGTTGAATGGAGGTGAATTGGTGTAGGTTTGAACTTTCCTGTTGAATGTGAAAATGAACAAGCCGTCTGACACTCCTTCCTGGTTCAAAACCATCACGTAACGGAACGCCTCCATCGCCAGGTCGTCCTCACGCCCGTCAGCCCATTTCATGTACACAGCTTGAGAGAGGACATTAAAAGAGAAGATTAATGACTAACAATTACACTGAGTATGAAGCAAGCAGAATGATGGACGAAGTAACTGTCACACATGTCACAGCTGTCATCCCTTGTGACCTTGTCATGAGAGTATGACAAAAATCATACCTTACAAAGTTATAGTACACATATTACAGATTGTGATTCCAACTTTGTGGACAACCAGGTTGCAACATTTGCCGATTAAATTTTGCAAAAGAAAAAAAAAACAAAAACAAAACAACACCTACACAACTTTGCTCTCTGCCTGACAAAAAAATATTTCTCTATAACAATCAGATTTAAGTTGTCACCGTGGTAATTTTTGATTGGATACACCTGTTACTATGGTCAGTGAAGTGACATTATAACCACACCTAAGACTATAATTCACAAACTACTCATACTTGACTGAGCAACAACCACGGAATGCTGTACAGTGTTCGATACTCAAATTTTCACATTTCTTCCGAGACTTTGCCATTATTCAAATCTCTCTGTTACATGACCAAACTCATCTGTCAGGAGAGCATGATGTGAACACTAAAATCCAATCCTACAGTTGTCAGTGGACTGGATTTGGTTGGTAAAAAAAGCATATCTGATGATGAAAATGATAGCAATAGTCACACAGAGCAGTAAATGATATCTACAATGAAATGTTTGGTTACCCTTAATACATGCTGTTCCACTGCACCCTTGAGTTATGACTGAGCAAGGCTGAGAATTGCCCAATGCAACATTCTCTGATTATGTTCTTTTTCTAAGACTACCCCTGAAGCATATTTCCTGATAATACAGAGGATTATCACAGAACTATAATTTCAAAATGTGATGTAGATGTACTTTAACACATCCACATTTCCTACTTTTTTTCCGTAATGTCACAACTAAACATAATTTTTGGACACCGTCTGTGACGTTTCTTCACATTCACATCTCTTTTCCTTTGATGATGTGAGTGCTGCTCCAACTCAAACACCTACTCCGTAAGCTGTGGAAGTCGGTCGTGATTCGGGACCTCATGTCGGTGATCTCTCCCAAGACCATGTGCTCTCCGTCATCAAAGTAACCTCCTTTGTATCCAGCGAGTGCAAAACTCCTCAACTCAAAGTGTTCACCGATGAATATGTAGACTGTAGAAAGAAAACCAAGTACGGTAACTCAAACCCAGGTGTTACTGAACATTGTAGCCTGCTTAATATGCAGTTTCTACTGTAAAATACTTGCTTGTGCATTAAAAATGTTCTTACTTTAACTGAACTTTTTATCAAGTTTAAAACTATCTGTTGGTTAAGAACAGGCCCATCTGCAGCAGATGCAATAAGGTACCAAACTTTCACATTGCACCAGTTATATAACAGAAAACGGTAATCACTGTTTTCTATTTGGTTTGATTAAAAAATTGAAATATCGAAATAATCGGTAATATCATAGAAACTGAAGATAATGGTGAAATGCTGACAATAATTATGAATATTGAAAATTGCAGAGAAGTTTTTGTGGTAATATTGGAAATAGCAGTAATAATGGCAGGGTATATGAGGTTTGTGTACATGGTTAGAGAAGCATGCAAATACTGGGTCTGTGTCAACTTACATGTTTGTGAAGTGTGTGTGAGGGATTACGGGTTATATGATTATTAGGCATCCAATTATACAAGTTGTCCTTTGTTTGAATATCGTGAAAGCTTTAACATGCATTCACTGTTGCATTCAACATATGCATTCATTATTGCATTCAACATATGCTGCCCCTAAGTTGACTGAGAAGTAGCCTGGCAGTCACAATTCCTGAAACTGATTTCAAAAAAGCATTCTGGGGCACCAAGAACTAATGGCTACAGTATAGTTGGGTGGAATATAAGGATTCCACTGAAAATTTAAGGGGGGGTCACATGTTCATCACTGACATTGGCATTGGTGTTTGCACCGGGTACCTGGGTACCGGGTACCTGAGCACCAGAGTACTCAATCGAAGATTTCAGGATATAGTTCTGAAATTGCTGCCTGGATCTGAAGTTTCACAAATGCACATTGCCACTGTGACAAAAAAAAGAAACAACAAACACTTTAACATGTTAATCCATTACTTTTGCCTACAATACACTTTGCTGTCACATCTGCAGTTTTACAAAATACATGATGTTTTGCCAACATCCATAGCAAAATGTTGGATCGTGACTTCACAGCAAACTTGGGTACGTGATCAACTACGGACGGACTGTGGATGTCCCCGTAAATTTTTGGACCTGGGTGCAAATACTAACGGACACATAACACTCAATGAAACCTATACTGAGACCAGAGGATTGCAAAAGATCAAATAATTTACGTACTTCGTGCAGATCTGTGAGTCTTCCTAAAGATGGGGGTGAAGGGGTCACTGTCACCATATGGGTGAAAGCCAGGCTGGAAGTAATATTCATGTAGAATGGTCACGTTATTGAATTCAAACAGGTCTTTCAACAGCTCCAGGACAGGTACATATTTGGAGTGGTTTTTGGCGACAAGGGCAACCTGGGAATAGGATAAAAAGTGGTATTGTTGCAATCACACATAATAAATACTCATCCAGCACTAAAGGACAATGACTCCATGTAAGTTTTGGATGAGATCATCCTAATGTACTGTCTGAGAAAAAGTCTAATGTCAAATTAATACAAATTTTGATTTCGTTCTGTGTATACAGTTACTGTACAACAAACTAGCCTAAAGTGATCATTTCTGCAGGGGACATACAATGAATCCAGCCACTGTATGCCTCTAACATCCAAAATAACTGTCTCTTAACTCTTAATACAGTGAAGCCTATCTGGTCCCTAAGGGCAATATGATCTAGAAGGGCACTACAGTTCCATGTCTGAAGATTACTTTAAATGCCCTCATTTAATCTTAACCAAGAGTAATCTACACTTTACCACATCCTTCAAAAGTTTGGACCCCATTTTGTCCCTAAGAAGGCTGATCAGCTGAAGGCACTCAACTACCATCTCTGAAACACCCTCACAAAAATCCACTGTAATAGAACATGTAAGTGGTACTGCGAGTATCATCTCCCTTTACAGTAAAAGTGGTATCAGGAGGCAACTACAGTACTTTCTTGGAATGGAGAAAACTTGTCTTCAAACATTTTGACTCCTTGCACAATGTTTACAGTTGTTCCAAAGTTTAAGAAGTATCTATGTACGAGTTTAATTCCTAAAAGTTTAAAGAGAACACATTGCCTTACAAATTTCAAAGGCCAATTAGATAAGTGATATTGAGTCTGACACACTTTGATTTTACTCACCAATGCATGGGTTGGAAAAGTTCCTTTACCCGTACTGTACAGAATGTAACTTGGAGTTACAAAACATATTTGGTACTTACTTCATCCCAATCAAACATCTGCATGGTGGCCATCAGCACATGGGCACAATTTTTAATTGGTGGGATCACTCGCACAAACGTTGGGAATATTTCTTTATCTGAAAGACCATCTTCCTCACAGGCCTGTACATAAGATACCAAAGCACCTTAGGAATCACATGAACGGTGCAGAACCCAAAGAAAAATAATGGAAAAATACATGCACCATACCCACATCACCCATGGGTAGTGAAAAGTTCAACATTAGGTAGGATTACTAAATTATACAATGTGAATAATGTAAACAGTTGCCTTAGTTTACCTGGGTGTCATACAGTAGCATGTCAGTTGAACAATCATTGCCAGAGATGTATACCATGATACTGTAGGGTAGCATGAAGAGATAATTGTTGTGACATCTTCATGCTGACAAAGATAGGCCTCCTGCACAGTATACATTGTCTTATTTGAACATCAAATTGAAAGAAAAAGACAATGAACTACGGTTGTTTTGTCTTTTAAAGTCTCTTTAACTGCAGAAAATTTGGCAATATTCTCCCATAAAGTATACTGTAATATTCTACACAAGTAGTCCACATAGCTCTGTGACAATTAAGCCTACTATATACTGTATTGAACATGTGAATTCCCATCTTAGTTGCAACTTCAGTTTTCTGACAATATTTCAGTGACGTATATTAATTCATGATTCACACATACTCTTATAATGCTAAAATGTAGACGTGTCATAAGATGAGAAAAGGGGACCTTTCCACAAAGGGTTGCACTCAAGTCTTAAGTTTGATTTCTTGCGAAGCAGTCATATGTAAATCAAACATAAGATCATGATCTTAACTCTTTGTGGAACATGGCACAGTACATACAACCAAATGAGACTTTGCCATACAAGTATGACCTACTGTAAATCTATTCCCATGGGCACAAAAGTCCATTAATACCATTTCCATCGTGCCAAATGTAAGTAACTTACATAGTCGATAAGGGGAAAATTCACAGAACTGGCAAATCGAGCTTCATGTGTACATGTGCACCCTGGCCCAAAGGCAGCGATGTAATCATCTCTCCACCATTCGGCGAGTTTTTCCAGTCCATTGTTTATAAAGCACTCGGTGTCAATCCAGTCCCATTCGAATGTGTGACCTGAGGAGACCAAATACAAAGGGGAAGTTGCATCGTCAATGTTTACAGTATGATGCTGTAATATTCGGCTGCCATGAACATTGGTAAAGATATCGATAGCTGAAGAGACCAAAGCACCCCTAGTGAGGTCACCCCTTTACAAAGCAGACAGTACTGTACTGTAGACACAAATGATGAAATTTGTAAATGTTTCAAGTATTCAATGTGAGAGTGGTCATGACGTTTTTGTCACTGCAATCGACTCTACATCTCAGACAGTGTATGCTCTCCCCGACAGTGGTGTTGAGATTAAACTAAACCAAATGGGTTCAGCTACTGATCTTGATCACATTCCACACATATTGTCCAAACTGTTGATGAGTGGTCTTCCTTGACTGACTTAAAGATGGTTGTCTCAGCAATAGAAGATTAAGGCAAATAAGACTCTGGCACAGATTAAGGCAAAGAAGAGGACGTATATGTTGGAGATTCCTCCAACATAAACATCAACCATTGGAGTAAGATAAAAAATTCTCCAGGGTAAAAAAAAAAAGTTTAACATTTCATTAAGTGACTGCTTTGTTCACGCCTTTCACAACATGAAGTATACATTGTTGTACCCGCAGAAGTCAGCACTACAGTATATCAATGTGATCACATCATCACATCATTACTAAGTGGTATATGGCATGTGCTACAGTATTCCAGTATTGGCATGTTGGCACCCGTATATATTAGTCATCTTCTTTGCTTTTTTCATTCCTTTTCCACACCATTTTTTTGGGAAGAAAAGAAACAAGTTGGTTCATGAATAGTAACAGGGAAATAGTGGGAGTACAGTAATTGGACCACTGGATTATCTGTGTATAGATGGGTCCTTAGAAATGGAGAGAAAACAAAAAAAAAAATTAAAAATTCTATCATGTGCGTATATCTTACTTAAAAAGTTTCAGACAAGGGTGCAGCAAAACTTCAATAGCTCTGAGATGAAATCAATATTAGTCCTGGTTTTTATTTTAAATGATCTAGTGTTTGGTTGAAGTGTCTATCTACACAATTACAAGTAATTAAGACAAATAGGACAGTGCACAAAAGTTACAGGCTACATCAACTGAAACTTGTAGGTTTACCCCCACTATACCACGTCGTACTGTATATTCACAACAGGGTATTTGTTCAAAGTAATCATGATATTGTACAATACAAAAAGTACAATAACCTTACATGAAAGTGATTACATGCCTAGGCAAAAAGCAAAAAACATTGAAATTTCATCTCCAAAAGTTTGGTAAGGCTTTTAATTACACCATTCAGACAATCTGGGAAAATAAATAGGTTCCAGTTGGTCAATTTTGCCATATGATTTCAAATTCTTCTAACATAACGACAGAAAGTGTAGAATACGATCATGTAGTGGTTGACAGTTTTCATTCAAATCAACGGTGTGCTTCTTTGAGCAAGCCAATGGGAAGTATACAGTACTAGTACTGAATATTCAGCTAACAACTCAGGATCACTGACGCCGCAGGCAAGGTTGTGCTCAGTTCGTAGATTATTTGTACGTACAGGGGTGTCTGTAAAACTAAGACCTAAGACCTGTAAAACTAAGACCTAAGACCTGTAAACCCAAGACCTGTAAAACTAAGACCTGTAAAACTAAGACCTGTAAACCTAAGACCTGTAAACCTAAGACCTGTAAACCAAAGACCTGTAAAACTAAGACCTGGAAAACTAAGACCTGTAAAACTAAGACCTGTAAAACTAAGACCTGTAAAACTAAGATCTGTAAAACTAAGACCTAAGACCTGTAAAACTACTCCTCTTTAACATCATTACTTTAGAATGATTCGTTTTTACGACTTGAACGAAGTTCAGTCGAAGTAATGGGATCGTCTCTTTGTGCGGTCATGTGTGACGATTTTCGTGTTCAAGGGACCTTTCGACAGCATTTTCTCCGCGGTTGTGGAAGCCACGGATCTGAAATTTAGTGGACAGGTGGACTGTACACGTCTGCTCATGTCTGTAAACATGATTTGGTAGGGGTCAGTGATTTAGTTTCTTTTTTTGCGACCATTTTTCTTTTTTTCACCGAAAGGCCTTCTCCTCCTAGAGATTTTAGAGTAACCTCTTGAAACGTTTCACACTAGAAGACGGGTTCATTGCAATATTGATTATTTTGTAAGGTGGTCTTGTCTGTCGTGTCGATGGATGGTTGCCTTTGTGCAAATTTTGAAGAACTACTGTATTACGAGAAGCTTATTGCAACCCCGTGTCTCAAATGATGAAAACTAAAACTGCGATAAATTAGAGGTTAAAATATAGAATACTGAACCCACATATTGACTTAAACGTCGACATCGTCAAGTTTACTATGCTATGGTATAATTCAAGGCTGTATAGCCATGCGCAGATCATGTTTTCCGTTCAACGCGACGAACGGACCGAAAATGGATTATGACGTTTGACGTTTACAGCGTTCCTTGTAATTGATAACACATTTTTCTGCCACGTACAGGCCTAGCGCGCAGTCTAGTCAACGACGTACGTACATAACGCTAGCCATATGTATATGTCATTACATGCAGCAGAATCTCCAGCCGAAAAACCAGAACTTTTAACTACGTGTGCTTCATATCAAGACTGTTAATATGCTACACCAAGATTCAAAGATCAGGTTAATTTATTCTGCTGTTATGAGCTTTAGAGTGATTTGATTAATACGACTAGCGAAAAGGGAATGGTTTGTAATTTGTCCTCTGTGTGCACCAAGTACGGCTTGCAGCTAAACGATCTCACCAGTCAATATTTTCAAGCAAGTTCTGGTAGTACGATGATTTTTACACTTTTCATGATCGTGGTTTTGACAGAGTCCCAACTTCTTACATAAAAGGTGTAAAAGGTGAAAATAAGATAACATAGATTACGAATTGACACATAGACACCTTCCAATTTCCTTGTTTTCATAGGTTATGGGGACTGAAAAGTCAATAGTCCGGTTGTGAGTCTTTAAATCTTGAAAATATCTTAGTTTTACAGGTCTTAGTTTTACAGGTCTTAGTTTTACAGGTCTTAGGTCTTAGTTTTACAGGTCTTAGGTCTTAGTTTTTAGTTTTACAGGTCTTAGGTTTACAGGTCTTAGGTCTTAGTTTTACAGGTCTTAGGTCTTAGTTTTACAGACACCCTACATACAGTGTTTCCTTTCACCAAATACTACAATTCCTGATACCTACCAAGGAGCGACGACTTAAGAAGTATGTTTTTAATACACTAGTGAGACCTGTACTGTTGCATATTCATTATGTAGGCAGTTATAGTCGTTAATTTTCAAATATGATTTCTGTTTCTTACTGTTTTTATGCAAATCCCGTTGCTTTTCGAAGTACAGTAGTTACTGTCATTTTCCTCCATTGAAAGACATAGTCCGTTCATGTACAACCTCGCATGTACATTTAAAAATAAAGACAAAGTTAAGATCAAACATACTCTTACTGTATCTTTTTGGTTTTTCAGTACACACGTAATCACTTTAACAGTATAATATTCCTGAAGGACTGATTTGTTGTCAGTGGTCACTTATTGTAAAGTAGAGCTAAAATGACAAATATGATACTTACATTCTAAGCTACTCGTAATCATGCAGAAAAGATTGGATCTGGGCAAAGTCAGGGCCCAGTTTAGAAAGCTTACAAAATACACAAGGGGTCAGTAACCTTCTTGTGTGGCTGCTCAATAATGCAGGAATATTTGAGATGATGATAAAGGGCCTACGCACAGCAAACTTTTCAATCTAGCCTAGGGGTCAGCCAGTATACTGTATCATGGGTCGGACTCAAGTTCCGACTACTTGGGTCCTGTAGCCTATCGAATTAGGGTTAGACTAGTAACTCAAACATTAGTGATTGCTACACCTCCATGGTCAAACTTTGGTTCACATGCAGGATAGACAAGGTACTGTACTGCCTCTAGGTTCTAGCCTACATAGCATCAGCCCTAGGCCTCAGACTAAGATAACGTTAAAGGCTTACTTTAACAGTTCTGTCACACTTGTTTTACAAATGATACATTTGAGTTCCTGACAATTGTTAAATATTAGCCTAGGTCAAGCCTAGGCCTTTTTCTCTGTGCATTAGCTTTAGCTGCTATTCCTGTCTAGCTACAGTAATATGGTCTTGGCCTAGCTACAGTTACAGTGTTAAGCTGCTACTGTACAGTACTTGTTAGCCTTTTCTCTGTGCATGAGTTTAGCTGCTATTCTCGTCATACTAAGTTATTATTAGGCCTAGCTAAAGTTTGTGTTCAACAGTTGTTATTTGCGCTAGCGTAAGTACTGTAATTATTTTGTGGGTAACAGTGAGGAGTTGGGTATTAATTATTCGTTTCAGTTAATCAGTATGTCCTAAATTAACTGTGTACCGCTGTACGTGATAGGCTAGGCTATCAGTCAAAGGACTATATATCTGTATTTCTATCGTTACAAGACAGTACTGAATATGTAATTAACTGCAAGTGTTGGAAGCCTGTGGTAACGACCACCGTTTTATCTTAAATAAATCCTTTATAGATAAAAAGACCTTATTCTATCTCTCGCGGAACTGCCCTCAGTGCAACGTTCACGAGGCTTTTTCCTCGAACATTCATTGTCTGTCGTAATTGTCGTTAAATATTCTAATTTTGGTTGGAAAGTGATCATATGTTTCTCTACAACATTACATCTGCATATTTCGTTGATAGGTGGTCTCTTCTCTCCATCTGTCCATGCCGTACCGTATGGACTGTCACAAGGTCGCAGATAGGCCTAATCTTGTTTTTATTCACTTCACACAAATAGATAACTTTTTCTATGGTGCGCCATTAGTGACGGCAGCACAGCACAACGGAGTCGCAAAGGGAAGATCAGATAGGACGTTAATTCCTATCTTGAACAGTGTTGTAGTACTCGAGACCGGTCTTGAGGCCGAGACCGGTCTCGAGACTGACTTCTCCTGCTCTCGATCTCGGTCTCGACACCTAGTGGTCACGGGCTTGGTCTCGCGACCTCTGTGGTCTCGAAATTTCCAGAAGGCCAGCAAAAATTTGGTGGACAAGTGGTTCTATTTTTCATCTACTTTATAAAAAAAAAAAAAAAATGGAAAAACAGTTCCATTTGCCAATAATTCATTGGGTGGGTCTTTAATAAAGTGCACTGGACTAGCACCCTAAGGAAGGTTAAATGGTCTGTCAGTCTGGCACGGCTTTGTGTGTTTACTGTGTGTATTTGTTGAAGTCCCCTCTCGGTATTTGTTTTGTGCTAACCATCAGTTTTCAGCTGCTCTTGAACAATGCCTGTTGGTCTTTTCGTAACCAACATAATTTAACTAAACATGGCCGACTGAGTGATCAATTGGCTATCGACAAAGTAGAACATTTCAGGAAATTCAGGTACAATAACATTGTATACATGGCAATAATTCAGTCTGAAAACTGTTGAACCAATCAATGATTTCGGGGAAGTCACTTAAATAGTGTCGTAAATCATAGCACTAAGTTTCAGCATAGAACCTGAAGTTGTTTTGACACTGTATGTCCTGGTCAGTGACGAATATAACTCTGTCAGAAGAAGAACATCCGGAGACCTCTAATGCTCTGTGAACTCATTGTGTACTGAGAGTTGATTTTTATCTAGATCAGGGTACCGCAATATTCACAACATAAAGTTTCTTAGAACCCATGTTTACATTATATACATTCGGTCTCGGTTTGGGTCTCGGACCCTGTTGGACTTGGTCTCGGTTTCGAAGTTCTGCTCCTTGTCTAGGTCTCGACACCGTCTGGCCTAGGTCCGGTCTCGAATAAGTCGGTCTCGACCGCACATTACTTGAATGAGCAAAGGTAGTTGTGAAATACATCTAACATAAGTTTTTGCACTTTTCTTCTAGAAATCGAGGGTAATCGTTCTGTTTAAAAGATTTGTGGTTAAAAATGATCTGTCAGTGACAAATTCTGTGAGAAAGTCCCCCCAGTAGAGAGAACGAAACAAACGTAAATTTTTTAAGTTTTCCTTACTTTGACTTTGTGTATCAGGCCCCCCCCCCCCCCTTAGCTTGAACGTAGAATGTTGTTTGATCGAAGGTTATCAATGTTTTACCTGTACACTCCAGGTAGACATTGAAGACCTTCAAGTATCAAAATTCCTGCTGTAAAGCTAGAGAGACGCATCAAATAATTTAAAGTGAAATTCAATTATCTGAAACATGATCAATAATTTCATTCTTTAAAATAACACAGCAGTAAATCAACAAGTTAATAAGCTTCCCAAAAATTCAGAAAACGACTTCTTTGTTTGACAAAGAAAAAAAAATGGGTGATAAATTAGAGGGATAAGTGTCACCACAAACCTCAGCAAAATATGAAAAATAGGGCAGAAGGAGAGAACAGTGCAAACACCACCCTTATTCAACGTGGATGGCACAACAAACTTATGATATTACAATACTCTTAGATACTTTAACTGATATATGAGAAATATGATCGATACCGTTTGAATTAACTTAGGCCTAATCTGTTTTGTGTCTGCGACGCGGATGCCTAAGCCTTTTCAATTATTTTAAAGTCATCAACACTGCCATGATTTAGGCCAGTTATGGGGTCTAACCTGGTATAAGAATTCAAGTGTCGACCACCTAACAAACATATAAAAAAAATAAGTGAAATGAACTAGGCAGCATTATTTAGTTAATTTTGCCAAATATTGATTTTGTTAAAAATGAGTAGCTTAGATCCTTTGGGATATGTTTTTAATTGAAGGAATCATCACAACACAACAGCATATAGAGGAATGTTGAGTCAATAATTTCAGGAAAAAAAAAACAGCTATCAAAATAACGTTGCTATCAAATTTATGAATAACAATGTTCAAAAGCAATTCAAATATATATCGCCTTCCCACTAACAATTTTGGGTGAGAGTTTCTTCGAGGGCAATCTCGTCATAACTGGTGAGATTTGAACTACGGTAGGTATATACCGGGAGTATCATGAGTCGATCACTTAACGAACATCATGTCCATACAATATTCAAACATATTACTAAAATACAATTCTTCCTCGCAATATTTTGTTACGTGTCTTCCTCTGCGTGCTATATTTTGGTGTTTCTTGACAGAATAGCCCACACAAAATGAAAAAGAAAAGAATTTCGAGATGGAGGTGGCAGTACACACCACGTTTAGGAAGAAATCTTAGGTCAATCACCTTAAAAAAAGGAATCAAATACAAATAATTGCCACCTTGTCAGATTTATGACGTTTACAAACAAAACGTAATGTTGTCTTTTCTCTCTAAAACTTTTACTACAAGCTTCATCAAAGACATTTTGGTCACCGATTTTGGTATTGTTTGCAAATTTCTAGTTCATACATAAGCAGGAACTTGGAAAGTTCTCCGTGAGTAACATATTCGCTTTGACCATAAAAAACCAATGATACGGCAAAAAAATTGTTCGTTTTGATATTGTTTTTGATATCGTTTTTGATATTGCTTGAGGAATGTTCATTTCAGGTTACACTCTCCCATTTGAATTGCATCATGTCTACACTCTGCACTGGGGTTTATAACGCATTAGTCAATTCCCACATCAGCTCCCTTCCATATATCCCACATCGAGGACGTGTGTTTGTCTCTCAACTATCGAAAAAAAAAATTCGGGGAGAGGGAAGAGGATCAGTCATAAGGGGACGACAGCCATAGAGGCGCTACCCTGTCGACTCAACCACTGACAGTGATGTGGTCAAATTTTCCATATGAGGGAGGGGGCGACACTGGCCAGTGGTAACACAGTGATTGTGCATGGGAAACACCCTATACCCCTCACTATACTCATGGTGCGGGGGGGGGGGGGATTGAACGCCAATCCCGAAGGCAAAGACCCTGAATCTCCAGGGTGTTACGGCATAGTGCATCAAAGTCATCATTTAAAGGATAATTGAAGTTGGATAAATTCTGAATAATCTGACTAGGCTACAGGTCTATATTTTTTGAAATCCTAAATTTCAGTTGATGGCCACACGGTTTTGCAAAGGAGAAGCACGTGACGCCCCCACGCCTAGGCAACTTCACTGGATACCGATCGACTCATGATTTCTTTGATTACTTACGTATAAAATGATGAGACTTTCCTTGAAAATAATATAATAATAACAATATAATTTTGTTTCCTTGAAAATAATACAGACCAATACTGTCCGTTGATGTTGTTCAAAGTGTATGCGATGTCGATGGTGCTTACTTTTGAATCACATTGATTTCAATTTAGTGCTAGGCTACAGTGGTCTTGCAGTGATCGACTCAAGATACCCCTAGTATATACCGGAACTTTAAAATTAAAAAAAAAAAGCGTATTTTAGAGGTTGAAAATTAAATCGTTTGCATCCAACTCTTATTTTCAGAGCTTGTGGCATTTCTGAGATGTTAAATGTTGAAAAATATCCTCTTCATTTGAAATATCAAGTTTGCAATAATATGTGGCAGTGCGTCTTGTTACAGCTCACATTGGCCTACCTGCTTTTGTTTCCGTTTTTGAAATTAAAATGGCTAATCTTGAAATGTTTGCTTTTTTGCATAGCAAGTTGCATGGACATGACTTGTATAGTGGCGCCTACTCAGACAGGCTTTAGTGAGACAGTCATCATATTTCATTACAATCTACAATGGCTTTCTAAAACAAGCAGAGAAAAAAAAAGTAATTCGAAAAGAATTAAAGAATGAAAAATTATTTCAAATCGGACGATAAATTTCAAACATTTGATATCTCAGCTTATTGATATCCTGTGAAGATTTGGGCTGAACCATTTTATTTCACTTGTTTTCTTCGTGACTTATATAGTTTCGAATTTTTTGACATTGGATACGGTTTAGTAGGTACTCATGAGTTGATCGCTATAATGAGTCGATCACCCCGTTCTAAACGACAACACAGCGACATGACACATTTACAATGTAAACATGACACAATTTCAATGTAAACATGTGTATGTTTGAAATGTGTACTTCTCAAACGCTGTTTAAAGCAAATACGCTACTCAAGGAAACATTTTCAAGGTTCTGCTTAAGCATGACCAAGAAATTAGCAAACATTACCAAAGTTGGTAAAGTTGGTAAATATGTCTTTGATGAAGCTTTCAGTGAAACGTTTGAAAGAAAATTCAGCATGATACATTCTATTTGCTTATAGATATTGCTATCCTTAGGCCTAGATGGGGTAATATATTGTATATTATTTGTTCTTTTTGGTAGTGACTGACCTAAGATTCCTTCATAGATCTTGTACTGTGTCCTGCCACCTTCATTTAAAAATGAATTTTCTTTGGCTTACTCAATCAAGACGACTCTAAAATATAGCAAAATGGGGACGATACATAAGAAAGTATTACCGCAGAGTTTTCTCGATTTTGTTGCTTCAATATTTTATGTTTACGATGTTCGTCAAGTGATTGACTCATGATACTCTTAGTATACACTTTAAACTTCCCATTCACAGCCTAAATTAGGCGTATACGCTTAGGATTACTTACGTCGAAGCCCCACTTACCTCTCAGAAGGTTTCTGTCAGCATTTAGCTCATCGATGGCGTAAGCCAATGCTCCTGCCACTTCCCAACCAATTGGTCGGTTAGCCTCATCGGCATCTTCAACTTCCCAATCTGACATTGGAGTCAGATAGCCGACTTTAAATGTAGTGCCAATCACTGAGCCGGTCAAGAAACTCAAAGCTAAGAAACACAAAACCCAATGCGACATCATTTTGCCACTTTCTGTTCCTGTGGCTATTCCGCAAAAACGCCTTCAAATGTTTACATTTCGCGTCGTATTTGATGCCGAAAATGATGTTTTAAATGCGGTTAGGGTTTTGTTCCGAGCAAATGTTCCGACTGATGGAAACTATTACAGCCCAGCCTTTCAGCGCTAGGACAGTTCACCGGGCCAGAAAGCTGTAGATCGGCAGTGAATAATTTATTGTGAGCCTAGCTTATTTCAAAGGAAAACAAGGGAATACGCTCACAAACAACTTACACAACGCGTTCGCTCACCCTCACAAAGGAGACGTGCAAGGAGAAAAGATAATCATGGACATGATGCATACAACTCATTTAACACTATTAACACGCGCGCAGCAAAAACTAAACGCACAGTCACATACGCGCTTTACTTAACCTTAAAACTCAAACTAATCGAGTGCAAATACGCGTATAGAGGTTTTGAACCTGATGTCACTCCGATTGTTACTTCACCATATTGGATGAAAAAAAAAACAAAACAGAAACGGACAATTCGAGTTAGCAATTCAAGTAAATCACCGTACGTTCTGCATATGAGCAGTTGTTTTGTTTTCCATTCAGTAAAACGTATAGTTGCGGCTCCATGGGCAACGCGTCGTCACTACAGAACCTCTATAGCCTACCATCATCGTTCAACACGGTACGTGTCTCAACTTAGTAGTAAAGATATAAGACGCAATGGAAAATATTTTGGTACCGTGAGTTCGAACACATACACACAGCCACACAAAAATACCTAGGCCTATGATTATTTTAAATGCAAAAGCCTTTTCAGCATGTGTCGTTTTGTCGAATCGTACAGGTGAATGTAAATGGTGGGTGGATTTAAGAATATATTAAATTAAAAGTTTGTATCCTTGATGAACTGAGTTTCTAAAGTCTAACCTTTATCTTTATAAACTTACAACTGTATTGTTTGAGTATAACTTGACGACAATGCAGTGTACCGTCAAACATTTCGTTGGTGGGGATAGTGTAATATCCGTGGCTGTAGAGTTTATTTGAGAAACAGATCACCAAAGTAACTGAACTGTTTGATAATATTTTTTTCACTCAGCCCTAGTGTTAAACGTCTCATGACTTGAAATCTGATCATTAAAGGTTATCTGACAAGAAAATGATGTATGGAATATTGGCTGTATTAATCATTAAAAACGTTTAAAATAGCCACAAATTTCATAAAAAATATTAATATTGATAACATTGCAGGCAAATTTCTGTCTTATACTTGCATTATGAACAAACAATGGATAAGTAGGCAAATTTATGACGTCAAGAAAAAGACTCGCGTGATAGGTCCTATGTCATTTTTATAACCTTTATTTCAAGGACGATTGAGAATTACACATGCCCCGAGGGATTCGTTTCCGAAGAAAACTTCCAAGTCTAACAGTGGTGGTTGTAGACAACAACTGTCACATTGGGTATACTTTCTAATTAGTCCCGTCAATGCAAGTTTTGACCTTAAACAAATTGCAGCAAAAGGTATTTCAATAGAAATCTGTAGCCTAGTGACTTCTTCAATACATTAAACATCGACACCAATCGACATTTGGAACATATCTTAATTTTGGGCCCAAAAGTTAAAGTTTTAAAGACGGTGAAAACACGTTTAGTATCACCTTCCATATGATCGTGACACTGTGTTGCTATGGTTATTTGCTAAGCTACCCGTAGCGATCAGTTTTTTTTTTCATCTTGCGTACTGCTTTCGGAAATTTCAGTCAGGTAGACTTTACAAGATAGCTATGAACGTGCTGCAGTTAAAATACTTCTTGAAAAAGTAGAAGTAGCTTATTTACTGTGTATGAATTTACCAAGTGCATGTAGACTAACCGTGGTAGGCGTTACGTTACCGCCTGAGTCTAAATTAGCATACTGCACAGTAACTTGCAAGTATTGACCTAACGTTGACCTGCACCTAATTGCTAGTATTTCAGGCAAACATTGAGATAAACCGACAGTTAATATGCTAAGACCAATTTAACACGATATCGTGTTCCACGTTGTCCACTGCTTGATACTCAAGGAGTGGACAACGATGGTTGGAAAAAAAAAAACGGAATGAAGACTTGGCGTGTTGAGATAGCTACCAGTTATGTTATAATAATTGGTTGCTGTTTGTTTTTTATTATGATATTATAGATTTTTTTTGCTTTATTTGTTTTATTTATTTTATTATGATATCATAGATAGCCCTCTCACTTCTAGTGTTAGTAACTTTGCTGATGACACCAAGCTGTATCGGACACTAAATGATGACAAGGATGCTACATTGTTGCAAGGGATAGATTACTTGGATAGATTATTAACATGGTCAAAAACTTGGCAAATGTCTTTTGTTGAGTTGTTGTTGTTATTGTTGAATTGAGTTTATTCATTCAAGTATGTATATATATACAAATGATTTAATTATATAGGTAACTTGTTTCGTAATTATTACGTATTATATACACATACATGAAAGGGACGTCATAAGCTCTGAGAGAGCTTTAGGTGACGTCCAACAGAAAAATTTAAATGCTCACAAATGCAAAGATCTTCACTTTGGTATTAATAATTTGAATTATGATTATACCATGGCTGGTAGTAGTATTTTGAGTAATGTGACTTCAGAATAAACCTAGGTGTTATCATTACAAGTGATCTAAAGCCTTCTAAACAGTGCCCAGGTGCTGCTGCCAGGACGAACAGGTTGCTGGGATTGATCAAGAGGAATTTTAGTAATTTTAGTAAAGATATTGTGTTGAATCTGTATAAGCAGTTGGTAAGGCCGCATCTTGACTATGCTGTGCAGGCATGGAGTCCCTATGAAAAGGACAGGTTTCTTTCAGAGCAGGTTCAGAGGAGCGCCACTCGGCTTATTCCTGATGTACGTCATCTCCCTTATCATAATAGGCTTAAATGTCTGGGACTTACTACTCTTGAGTTAAGAAGGATCAGGGGGGATATGTTGCAGGTTTTCAAATTCCCATGTGGTAGGAATTCTCTCTCTTATTGTGATTGCTTAGAGGTTTGGCCTAATTCCTGTGATCGTGGTCATTGTAAAAAGCTGGTGAAATGCTTCCCTATGCTTGATGTGAGAAAATTTAGCCTCTCTCATAGAGCTGTCAATGAGTGGAATAGCCTGTCTGATTGGGTTGTAAATTCCACTTCCGTAAATAGCTTCAAAGGTAACATTGATAAGTTTTATTGTGACTGTGGCAGAATCTGATTATGCTGGGCTCTGCTGGATATAAGTTTGGTTAGGGTTTATGGGGGGGGGGGGGTCTTGATTACAGTGCATCTTATGGGGCTTTTGCCCTCCTTTGCCCTTAAACTTGTTATGTTATGTAAGTTGTTGTTATAGGCCTAGGCCAGACATTGCACACTTTGTTTCAGAATCGAATTTCCCAATTTTACTTTGGATATCAGAGTTTCCGGAGAAGATGATTACATCAATTTTGTTCTAGTCTCATGAAGGTACTGTGATCCTCTTTCTGCCGACTCCTCATTTGCAAAGTAGCTTAGGCTTAACGTTAAGCTAGGCTAGTTATGCCGTGAGCGTTAGGCCTACTCTGGTCTATAACGGTAAGGTCCCATAGAAAATGAAGTTTGGATTCATTTTAATAACTGAAACACAAACGTATTTTTTAAACCATTCGTTTCAGAATATATTAATTAGGTCGAACAGGTAAAGGATATACAAGGAATTGTGCATCCATCGTTGTAAAATGTAAGCAACATGTACGGATGCTTGTATGTGCCCATCAGTATTAATTTCTTATTAAATTTATTGAAATTCCTGTGAGGGATTTTTTCGGACGTTTTCTTAAAGAAAAATTGCAAATATTTCCAGTGGATTTCTAAGACTGAACACCTTCTGTAGTTACTGCAGAATCTGTGATAAGAACATGAAAAATTGTGTCAGAAGTGTTGAAATGTGTTACAATTCCCACAGCTGTTGACAAGTCATTTACTGTCAAGACACGTCACAAGTCACGTAATGACAAATTGCAAGACAGATAACAAGTCATGTCTTTTCAACCAAGTCAATTCAAGTCACAAGCCACTTAATTTCATGTTAAAGCAACTAAGTCTCAAGTCGATTTATTTCAAATTAAGTCATAAGCCATGTTTTGCCAAGTTAGAGTCAAGTCACAAGTCATATAAGCTCCTGTCAAATAGTGTTTGTACCCAAAAGTTCTGGTTTAATTTTCGATATTTCATATGAATAATGTGTTTTAGTGAGAGGAAGCAAGACAAAGCAGCTTCTTCCCTTTTTTACCATATGTTATCTCCGGTCCCTTTTGAATCCTAACCTTCATGTTAAGGATCAGCGAGGTGGTTGCCCAAAAAAAGAAGAAATACAAATGTATCGAAGCTTTGTGAATTATATTTAAACTAGAACTGAAGGCTACAATTTCAATGGAACTTGACAAAAAGCAATGGGGACCGCCTATAGTCTGCTGCGGTAGTCTTCTACAACAGTATGAGAAATATCCAACTTAACGTTATCGAGTTATCGTGTTTACACGTAGCGTCCTTGAAAATTGGGGGAAATTTGTGAGACAAAATTTGAGACATTTTATTTTCCCCCCACATACTTCCCCAGAGTTCATTTCATTGAGGCATGACGGGTGCATGACTAAGAATTCCACAAAAATGCTCTCATTGCATTAACATGAATGTCACAATTACAAATTTACCCATTTTGTATGGATACATCACATTAACTTTGAAGTGTCTTGTAGATTTTCGTATGTTTGCCCCCTCCCCTAAAATATCCCATTTACGCCAGTGTTAATTATCTGCGTGTCTTTCATGACATTTAAAGAGGCTGCAGGGCCATCAATTACTCTGATTGCGCATACCCCACGCTGTGCTCATCTTTTACAGTTTGAACCCATAATATGGTAACAAAAAGACGGTCCTACTAATGATCATTGCCCGTGATTGCCCGATCGACAATGAATGCCCGTTCCGTTCAAATGAATGCCCGTTGTACAATCACGATCGCCCTTTCTGTGTTAACTGCTTGTATTTAAGTTACTTTTGAGTCACGTATGAATACAGAATCAACAAGCAGCATTCACTGAATTCTACTTTTGTTTTGCAAGATTCAAAGAGGAAAGAAAGGCTCGAATAATATATGCACCACTATGTCTAAGCCTAATAAGATTGTACAATTTCAATCTTATGGAATTTACGTCAGAGAAATGAAATGTAGCCTATATCTAACCTACGTCTACCGTCATTTGTCTTTAATATTCATGAAATATGGCATCAAACTAACGCAAGGTTGTGGGTTTAGCTGATCAGAATTATTAGTAACACCCCGTTTAAGCTTGGGCTTAGTGAAGAGCGAATGCTTCTCAATCTTTTATTTTTTCGATCATGTTAACTCCAAAATGTACGCGGCCTTGGATTTCTCTAAAAAATACGTTAGAGTCACGCATAAATCATGCTGCTGTAGGGTAATTGACTAAAATTTAGAACACAATTTATTTACCTTCCCCAATGTGATAATGTCCTAGTAGACCTAGTCCTTAAAAAATTCCAAATCTTTCTGTTCACCTTGAAACGTACAATGTAATCCACCATCGGTTTGAAATGCTCTTTTCAAACACAGGCATTCACTGCAAAGTATGGGCAATCATGTATGTACAACGGGTATACATTTGAACGGAACGGACAATCATTGTCAAACGGGCAATCACGGGCAATCGTTAGTAGGACCTCATAAGTGATGATCGCTAGAAATTATTATTGATTATTATTATTGAGTTGGCCATACAAAAATTACATAGTTTAAAAGTCTTCATCATATTGAAGCAAGTTAACACTTTAATCTGTTCATTAAAATTAGAGCAGACATTTTAATATCAGATATGTTATAAAGCCATGTATGTCATTTACATATGAGGTGCAACAGTGGAAATACCACTTGAGTGCTAATAAAACAATGTTTACTCTAAACAGGAGTTCATGTTCGTCATTTTCCCACATTACCACACATACAAATGTTCCTCATTCACCCTCAATACCCACACACATACTGTAAGAATGTGATTGACATTTGCCTGCACACGCACTACATTAAGCCAAATATTCTTTGAGGTTTTTCATCAATTAATGCAAAATTCATGGATTTCAGTCAGAAAAATACATTTCTATTAAAAAAATACAACACCCAAGATTCAGCAAACGGCTCCATCCGGAGAGAAAGTATTACTTGCAATCGCAACATTTACAAATTCTTGTTTTGTCGGTAAATATTAATTGGTTTAATTGTTCCAGCCAGTATGTAATATTTATTTCAGTCACAAATTTAAATCAAACAAAAGCGAGAATCCACTCAATAGACATGGAAATGACTCGATATGCAATGAATGAAGTATACATACTTAAATTTAAGGCAGAGGTATAACATAACATAACATAATATTATAACATGCTGAAATATTATTGAAGCAATACGTTTGCACATTTGCAAAGTATATAATTCCTGGAAGTTGCGTCGTGAAGAGAAACTTTTCCTTACTTTGAAGTTACCACGATTAGTTGAAGAAGGTGAATGTCACTTCAAGTGATATCTGTTCACAGCTGCAACTATTCACACAGTTGACCTTCCAGTGAAATATATTTCCCTCGCAGGGAAGAAAGCGAGGTAATAAAGAGATCTCGGTGCAATGTAATATTTCTCCAACAGCTGAGATGTGTAAAGATGAAGTGCGGCCAAGACGTGCCGCAAAGGCGGTTTCCTTCGCAGCTGTGATTTCGAGGTAAGTTAGTTACAGAAGAGTGACAGCTTTAAAATGAGTAGGAGCTTTAAAATGAACACCAGTGTTAACAATCCTGCCAAGGAACTTATGGATTCTCGTGCAGCATGTTGGCACTTCATGAATTTACACAAAGGACTTCAGATTGAAGGAAAATGCAGAAGGTTGGGCGAAAAAGGCAAGACTAAATGTCACAAATTGAGGAAAAGCTAAGGTAATTTGCATTAATTAAATTAATTAAAAAGTGGGATTCCCACAGGACTTACGTACTACGAAAAACTTGTAGTTTTTTTGCAAGGTTATTGAAGGAGTTTTTTACCTTGATCACATGTATAAAGTCGATCTATATACTGTTTTTAGGATACTTAAAGAAAACAAAGTTGCAGATATAACACTTGGTGCAACAATACGATGCAAACAGTGTTATCTGCTTGTAGGCTAGAACCCCTAAAAAACATTTACGAAAGTAAACACCAAGAACGATAAATTCTGCAACATCATCTCTCTAAAACGACATGTCACGAGGTGAAAAATCCGGCCACAAGATATGCATGCAACTGTTTGAATTGTCTACTTGTCCAAACATTTCAGGTCCTTGTATATCTGACGACGATCACTAATTGGCGAACACTATATATAAAAGATGTCACCGCTACAAAATCCATCCGTCCGTCTGTTATTACAGTAGCTGCCTACAAGTAATATAATTACTATAAATATGGGGACATATTTATAGTTATTCATGCGATACTTCAAACCAATCACAAGTACGTGTTCCAGCAAAAGTTTTCACCAGGGGAACAATTTCGCACGTACATTGCAAATCCCTTACAAGGCTAACACAGTTCTGAATTCCCGCGGTCGCTGATTTGATATATGTTGATGTAAGCTAATAAAAGTGATCACTACTGGCTCTTCATAGTGCATATAGTTATTTTAAAATGGTATCTTCTAAGGTATTAAATGTGTACGAAGGTATAACACAATTGTAATTGCGACTGGCATGCATCGCTACCATATCTCTCCTGTCAGAGTTATCTCGTATGAATCATACTTATTTTGAGTTGACTTACGACTCCATGTATGGTGTTTCGCGAAACCATTCCAGTGTTCTTACAAGGCCGGTCACTACATTTACAGGACGCGCCTGTACTCGGTTGATGAAAGGAACTATTCGATTTCGTCTTTTGCGAAAGTCCCTCATTGTCAGTCCGTGACATTTACTAACTTCTGATAATTTCGGTGGTCGGTTATGCAGTATGTTGTCCGCATCCACCCTAATGCCTCTTAAATAAGCCAAGAAATAAAGGGTATTATCGTAGTATTCAGCTAAACGAGAGGAACTCCGATAATTTGTTATACTTAGGAGAGCGGGTAAGCTGATCTTGTTGAGCGACGATGGCAGCAGTTTTGCACCTTCTAACCCCCAGTGCCAGTTAAACGTTTCAGTTAAAAGAACAGAAAACGGATTCGTTTCACTTAGGAAAGGTTCGAGTAGCTGAATGACAGTGGCGATATCATGATAATCTATCAGATTAGAAGCAGAGATTCTATCGTACCCTTTACAATGATCAGATTTTGAAATCATCATTGAAGTCAAATGAGCATAATCTTCGCACCAGATATCAAAAGACAGACGCTTCTGATTCATCATGGTGATAGACTTAGAGACAAGATGGGCAGTGAACTCATTGCACATCTCAGTGACAGAATCATTTGAATGGAACTCGACCATTTCCAGATAATCCCAAATCTGATATGGTAGACAATTCCATATCACACAGTAAACAAACTCGTAGTCTGAAGGAGACTTGTCTTGGATCTCTTGTGCAAATACGTTTGTTCGTCCTGTGAATGTCGGGTTAAGATACGTCAACTTTATCTTTGAATAGCTCGAAGGAACTATTACACCATCATCGAACCACTTTCGGATAGATTCACCATGCCGATGTGGAGCATCACCAGGCAGGGCTCCAAGGGTATCTCGTTTCTTTTGGGACTCACTGAAAGTGGCCCTCCTCTGTTCCTGAAGCATAGAACAAGTTGGATTCCCAATCTTGCAAGAGAGGTGGGTCCATTTCTTCCAAACTTCCCGCAAACTGTTATAGGCTTTTTTGCTGACTTCAATTAGACCTCCAGTAGTTTCCTTCAAGCGCGTGGAATCCATCTCAATTAGTTCCTTTAGTTTCTCCTGCAGCAAAAAGTAATCGTCGTCGGGTAGTTGCCAAGACAACCAAACAGTAGATACATTACAAGCCTTCTCTTGCTCACTAGTGGCAGCCATGTAGAGCAGGAGGACGTTCCTAGCTATGACGAAAGGATCTATGTCATTGAGAGTAAATTTAAGACAACCTTTAAACGCATCTGGTAGAGAGTGAACGGTCTGCATCACCTGACGTAAATCACCACAGGCTGGTAAGAAAATCTTGAAGTTAGCATCCACATATTTCTCTGCTTCCTGCATTTCATTGTTTAACAAATTAAGCAGATCGTTTGGAAAAGAACTGCCGAAGTAGTAAGGGTATTCACATAGTGCTGGTTTATTTCTGCGAAATACTTTGAACACACGATTCCGCCATTCCTTGCAGACCACTTTGTGAGTTTTCCAACCACCTCGTTGACATTGCTTGTTGCAATACCAAACTGAATTACAACCGGCACACTGTGGAGAGAACAGCAGACTACGGGACATTTAACCCTTCTCAATTGGGGAAAGGGAGTGTTGATAGCATATATGTATATATATATATATATATATATATATATATATATATATATATATATATATATATATATATATATATATATATATATATATATATATATATATATATATATATATATATATATATATATTATGAGGTTGTTTTCTAGCAATAACATGGTGGGGGTTGGGGGTTGGCAAAAAATTCTTTGATTTCTTTGTCAAGGGACAAAGTGGACCATTCTTTTTCTGTTCAGTTTAACCGTAACTCTCTCAAATGAGACGAAACAATAGTAGAACGTTGTAAAATAACCTGGGACAGGGACAATCAAGGGCAGTAAGTGTTTGCGATTCTCGCAATCACATTTTCTAGTTTGTTGACAGGTTAATTTGATTTCCCTCAATACAAATCTTATTTCGCATTTATAATGAAAACAACTTGTTAAAAGATCTTTTATCAAGACATTGATTATAACATTGAATTGGCGACAACTGGTATATATTATCAAGGGCGACATTTTTGTTCGAGCGCTTCATTTTACATACCTCACTCTTTGCACCTTTCCTTTTACAAGTTCCACAGATTTTTGGTGACCAGGTGGGACATTCAATGCTTCCATGACGTATCTCATCCTGTTTAGTGCATGCACTGCTGCAGTATTCAGCTATACCACACGATGCGCACTTAACAGAGGAGCTTCGTAATTTCGAATTGCACTTCCAACAGAAACCTTGCTTAGTGTCCATTCTGTAAGTAAAGTGAAATTCCTGTTCACAGTTATCTACACTCTAAATACAAAATGGTGAATTCACTTCAAAAAGTGTGTACGAGATCCCAATGGATTTCAGTGTAAGGGCATTCATATGTGAACAATATTTGCTATAGGATATTTTCAGAGACAGGCAACAAACGACCGGCAAAGAAACAGTATCAAAACAATTGACAAACAAACAACAAGCATAAACACACCAGAAACAAAAGACTAGAGTTCAGTCCACCCAGTTGCATATCTAATCCGTATAGAATCGTCAGTTTCCGTAATCATTCACTCTCACAGCTGACTGAGAAGCATCAGGCGGGTAGCTGGAAGGGTAGGTACCTGCATAGCTAAAGCCAAAAACATATGTCGGCATAAATTTATAAAAAAAGAAAAAAGAAAAAAACATTATAGAGAGTTTTGAAAATGGATTGCCTTTAATGCTTTACGGTACGCTTTCCATTCGCTACGTGCAATATCGGTTAAGGTGTGTCTGCAGGGTATTGATCTATATTTCTGGAGGGTGAATTAAGATTAAAATGAATTACGGTACCCACATACGACGCCATGCTGTCAGTTTTTGCTTGTTACTTGTTAGGCGAGATAACAGATTACAACATGAGTGACAAAGAGCTACCTTACATTCATTTTTTTGCAAAGAGAGAAGACACCTCTGTGTTCCGAAAGTCCCCATTGAGTTAGTTATAGAGAAAAACGAGTGCTAAGGTTATGGTGAGCACTCTCACCAAATTTCATTTACAACTTTTGTTTTAATTTTCTGCATTGCAATTTGAACAATCAGGACATTTCACTCCAAGATAGTGATGACATAATCTAACCACTTGTTATTGAAAACGTTTTGATTTTCTTTCTAAATAGTTTTAAGAGTTGTTCATACGTACTGAAATCAAATTACTAATGATATGATTATTGAGTGATACGCTTCAATAACTGAACAAAAATGTGTACAAGTGTGAAAACATTTATGAAAATAATAGGTAAAGAAAACAAAATACATTAAAATTCCTGCCAACAGGGGTTATGTGACATCATAATTCGACTTACCCATATCTGCTTCTAACCAACTAAAACACAAAAAAACAAAAAGAAAAAAAAAACAGCACTCCTCTGGAAACTTCAAAAGTGTTTAACTTTGAAAGAAGCAATATTTCTGATTGAAACTTTGGCAAGATTTTTGTCACAACTTCTGCTTAATATTTCATAAATGTATTCCAAAGGTTTTGTACTCCTTCAATACAGGACACATGGTTGTACAGTGTGTGGGGCTACAGCTACAAGAAGCAAGCAAGATGGTAGTCTTTCTGTATGTAATGAGTGTAATGCCTTAAATGCAATTTGATATGATGCAATCTTGATGTTCCATATAACACGTGTATCATAAATTTCGTTGACTTGGGAAATTAAAAATTTCCATCGCATGAAGTGGCCACTGTGATCATTCTGGGAGAACTCTCTGGACTGAGACTTCGTATATTTGGTGCTGCGCCATCGAAAGGGTCGTTTCTGGAAGATGCTCTAACGAAAATTTGTAGAATTTGTCAAAAGTGAATTATATACCCTTATTGATGGCGATAGAACTATTTTTAAGTCACTGATCTCAACAGATCCTCTGTTTGAACGACTTTGTCAACTGTCATTATAATCTTCGCCGAACGTTACCCTTAGTTCAACAAACGTTCACGTAACAAATTTACCACTTCCGTTGCTTATTGGACACACTGCCTATTCAACCGTCCGATGTCTGACCACATGATGTAGAACTGTCTAATGTTAACCTTGTTGTCTGATGTCTAACCACGTGATATGAGAAAAAAACCGTTAACATCATTTTTGACAACAAAATAGTGAACGGTGATACAAAGTTCTCACTTCGTCTCGGAATAAGGTCCATTAAGCTCTATTATTTTTACCAAATTTCCTGGAATGCTAATCTACACCATACTGAATCAGAGAGAAAATATTTCTCATACTTATCAAACAGCAGTCCCTGCAAATGACATTCCCGGCAAGATTTTATATTCTCTATCGAAACGTGTTTTTGAAGCTTTATGACCCTTTTTTAACATCTCAATTAATAGCTTATTATTTTGGGGAAATGCCAACAACCCTTACATTCATTATTTGCATCTCTTACAAAAAAGAAGTTAAAGGGGAATTCCGGGCAATTAACATGTCTTAAGACTTATTTAAGCAATTTCAAACCATTTTCGTTCATATTCTTGACGTTCTGAAATGATCTTCGACTACGTCACAAATCACAGAGATCACGGTCAATTACATAATAATGGCCGCACCCTTTGTTTCTATGCATAGTGTCAGAAACTCTGTTGGGCGGAAAGTTTGTACATATCTATGAGAAGATCATTACAAAACGTCAAGAATAAGAACGAAAATGGTTTGAAATTGCTTAATACGGAGACATGTTATTGGCCGGAATTCCCCTTTAAATATGAGGTTATCAGAAATATCCATAATGCTCAATACCATACTCATAACACACCTCTGTTTGAGCGGCCCAACATTTTGAACATCCTTGATGTGTGCAGTTATCAAGTAGGGGTTACTACATAATAAGTTCAGCATGGGCTTTACCCAGCTTGCTTAAACCCGTTTTCTATATACAACAGCTACTTTCATCGTTATTATACTCTAAAAAAAATAAAAAAAAACTAACATATTCCTTATTCAATGACAATTCTAAACCAGTTACTAATTCGTAGTCATATCGTCTCTGAAATTTACTTGCGGACAACTTAAATCCTGATGTACAGTTTCATGTTTTACTAGAGGGTCACATTCACACTTTTCTGCTTAAATTAATGCAGTTTCATGCCTGCTTTACTATTTTGTAGAAACAAATTAGTATAAACTTATACACGCTGAAGCGGGTTATATTACTATTTTGTTACACAATCTTTGCTTTCTTCTTTTTTCCTGTGATACGTGCCCTCGATGTTAAAGACCATGTGATTCCTTCTTTAATAGAAAGGCTCCAGTAAAACTCATGATTATTCTGGTTCCTCTAGCAAGCACATCATTTACCTTTTAAATTTTTTTACAGACGTCACATCATCTGCTGCTTTGTCCCTCAGAGTCAGTCAACCTGCTTAATGCTTTTTTTGTTGTTGTTTATGGACATCATTGCCACTGTGATGATGAATTTTCTTTTTACTTTTGTGATTATGGTAGGAATAAACTTGAATCTTAAACGTAACACTCGACGTCTCATGCCTGACCATCGGTTATGATTAGAGACCATGTTTATTTCTGACCACAGTGTTACGCCGACTTCTGCTCCCGTTATCTTTACCGTTGTAGTCGTCCTGCCTAGCGAGCCTACCACTGTTACTGCGAAACCCCCAGCCCAAGTCCAGAACCGGCAGCTTGAACTATACAGGTACCACTCTTATAGTCTTTTAAGTGTAGGCATACCTGTTGAGCGTTTCATTAGGCAACTAAATGTCCTAATCATTTAATCAAGAGATAGTTTATACGTTTAAATCTGAATCTGTCTGAACATGATGTCTGAATGAGAAACGATAGATGTAAATGAAAGTTACAGCAACACTCTCATCCCATTCTTTGCTTGCTTGGGTGCATATTCCTTTTTTTTTTTGTTGCATTTCCGTGACAACATGAAAGTATACACGCACACTGAAAAAAAATTGGCTTCTTAAAAGTAAGAAAAAGCAAACATGCTGCGCAATGTAACCTGTATACGATTACGGTGCGGAATCCTAACTTTGTACAACAGAAATCAATTTAAATTTAGAAGACGGAAGATGAAACGTAATTCAGCATTTACAAAACGGTAAGTTTTTGTCTTAACTTAATAAACGCGTAAACTGATATGTTAGATACCACTGACTTATATGAAACATGTGATCAGTTGTGTCGTAATAATAGTCAAAGTATCATCAATGGTTAGAATGAAATATTGATCCTTTCGTAAAGCTAACTTACAAAATAGCATTGTGAATAGCATTATTCCATGAAATTGTATACCAGAAAATGAAAATATATCAACGTACCTTCAACGGTATATGTGCTGGAACGGTTAGGGACTAAATTTGAATATGATAATGACGCATCAGATCATAAAGCTGTGTCTCATATCGGCAATGCTCGTTTTATCCAGATTTGTCAATTGCACTATTATACAGAGAGAGAGAGAGAACGCGTACAGCGCGGTTCAACATTCACGTGGCAACACTTCATGTTCATGCAGATTACCACCCACACTGCAATAGGGTATTTCCAAAGCGTGCATTCACGATAATGACGTCACGGATTGAGCAACTTGGCGCCTGTGGAAAGTCCAGATGGGCTCGAAATAAAAAAGTGGCAAAACGTAAAACAATGCCGGGAAAAATTAATTTGTCGGAGCAAAGGTGTGTGTTCTACTGTGGATTGGCCTTCGCCCAATGAGTCATTGCAATCACGCACTACAGCACAGTGTGACTGATAATTGACTTGGCAGCAGAAAAACACATTTTAATTCTAGATTTTTGGTGAAGAGTAGCTCATTCATGACAGACTTGAGGGGATTTTGTGTTTCTGCCAATTTTGGCTGCTCATACACTTACTTAGTATGTAACTCGTAATACTAGCAGAATATACCTATACTGTGGAAATAGGTGTAGGCTCGCAACGGCAATAGGGGTAGTCTCGCAACTGCTTACTACTGATACGTCGAGAAATTGCCAAATACTTCGGAACTAAATGCAAAAATCGTCGAAGTGTGTGTCACACCAGTGCGCAGTACTGTAGTCGAGAATGTAACATGCAAGTCGACGACCGACTGAGTTCCAAAACTGCCAGACTAAATCCGAGTCCCTGGGTCGAAGTCCAGAAAGACTGAGTCACCAAATAAGATAGGAAAATGAGTGCTCATTCTCTTTGTACCTTTATTACATGAATATTCTCTCCAAAATAACTGTGTCAGTACTTTGGAAGTTTTCCAACAATCTTTCCTAAGTTCTTAAAATTTTGCTGAGATGAGTATGGATATTTATTGTACAGGATGTGCATCAAAAATCCTGAAAATGAACAGGATGTCACCAAAATCCATCATTATTAATCATATAGAGAATAATGTCACCCTTGCATTATGAATAAACATGAGCTGGAGATGCACATTTGCAAGATAGACATACCTACTGTTATCCTTTCTTTTGCAACCTTCAAATGACCTCCACGAACAGTCGTTGCAGTAATATTCCCTGAGTTGTTATGGAAGTTAACTATGTCTTATGAAAAAAAAAAAAAAAAACTAGTTTACAGTGAACTATCTGATAGCTCATTAAGATATAATTTCATAGGTTTGTCAAGGAATGGTAACAGATAAGAATGCAAATAAATATGTACCCAAGTACACGACCGCTGCAAACGGAACTAGAGTGTGTATAAACCATATATGTAATATCCACCAAAAATGTAATAAGTTAAACACAAATATAAAACCCACCATGAAAGAAATGCTTTTTAAAATGAATGTCATAATCTGAACCAACCATACATTAAATAATTTTAACCATAAATTTAATAATTATAAACAGTGGGGCTGGGGTTAAAGCATATCTCGTCTTATTGGAGGTTTTAAGTGTTCTATAGTCAATCATATAGTCCGTCACTGAGACAAGACGTGGAGGGATTGAACGCATGCAACCAGCCTTGAGATAGAAATCTCGTGTCTGTAATTCCTTCATTCATGTGAAAAAATCCAATCTATCAAGAACGGTAGTACATATCAGGTGGTTCGAGATACAAGATTCATAATGAAGTACTGGACTACCAGCAAGATATTTGGGTGATGAACACATTGACGTACGGGCGCCTTGAATTTCGGGGGCAGAAATGTTTTGCCAAATTTTGTTTGTTACTAATTAGGGGGATTACAATCTAAGCGAGTACCTAAGTGGGTTTTACAATCCTACCCGCCCAGATGGACGGAAACGGCATTTTCCAGGTGTTCTAATCTGCATGCATCCAGTCTAAAAATAGGGATATCATGTCTGCAATATACAACATGCAGGCAATCCACTGATGAGTTGCAAATCTCATTCCTATCGTTTTTCATGATCATTCGATACCCATTATTTTATGTATATGTAACCGACCCGCGTGGAGCTGTAGGCCCCCTACATTATTTTCATCAGTGATATGTAACCGCTGTGTGTACATACACACCACATATAGAGGTTTTGCACGTGACTTCATAATAAGCGACTGTGTTTTCGCCTCCATACTGTATGGAATCAATTTTTACTATTAGCAGGTCGTACTGTTTCAGTAACACTGCGTGGTGGTTACTACGATTTTTTTTTTATATTTGTCATCGCATTACCGGTCTTAAAAGGCCGTACGAACCGGAGAGGCAAGAAGCCCGAGCTGGCGTTCACTATTTCTTGCAAAAAGCAAGCAGACGCGTTGGTCATAAGCAGCAGTGCATCACCGTGCGGTACGGTCATAGATTTATATATTAACTGGATTGGGTAAGAGTCTTTTTCAATAGCACGTCGACACTAATTAGGCTGTCTCCAGTAAAACTAACGGGACCAGTAGTCTTTGGATGTCGCAACATGGCCGAAATTGAACGCCAAAAGGCGAAGTGAATCGTGATTTCCTGGATTAGATGTCATGGTTACAACATCAATACAGTGCACAAAGTATCCTTTCCTTTGGTTCTATTAGTTTTCACCTGCAAGCCGAGGGTTCAAAAGGTAGATTTAGTTTATCATGGGGGCGATCTACGCCACTCTACCAAGCGCTTTTCCGGCTATGATATGGCAAAGTAAGTTGAAACGTCTGTCAAACATATCAAAAGTCTTTGAGCAGTTAAAGTGCTATGTCAGAGCAAATTATTTTAGTTCCTTGTCACCCAAAGACATCGGCTCGCAGTTTACTTTATCCAGTTAATGTACAGATCTGTGGATATGGTATGGCATGCGGCCATGAAAGCACGTTGCTTTGTTGGCCATCCAATGAGACGTTTCTATAAAGGAACGTGACGTCACTTCCAAACTTTTATACTCTCGAAGTCGCGAAGAGCACATGATATTAGGCTGTTTTCGCAAACACGACGAAGTGCCGAAAGTACGCGAAATTGATCAGTCGTGACGGTATGTGTACTCGGACACGCGTCGTTCATTTGTACGGTTTCGCACTTTACGAACGGAGCGCTCAGGATGAAACATACCTAATAGCATATGGTTACTGGCCGCGCGCACCAGTTTAGAACAAACGTTAATTTGCCTAAGAACGGTTGTAGATTTCCCCAAGACGGAGGATATTCGCGTGGTCACTATGGTGACCGTCTCATTTTGCACACTACACACTGAATTCTACGTCCGCGTCCTGTTTGCGAAAACAACCTAATTAATCAGTCGTGACGGTATGTGTGCTCGGACACGCGTGGTTCATTTGAACGGTTTCGCACTTTATGAACGGAGCGCTCAGGATGAAACATACCTAATAGCATATGCATGGTTCTGGCCGCGCGCACCAGTCTAGAACGTACGTTAATTTGCCTGAGAACGGTTGAAGATTTCGCCAGGACGGAGGACATTCGCGTAGTCACTATGGTGACTGTCCTATTTTGCACACTGCACACTGAATTCTTCGTCCGCGAAAACAGCCTATTACTTACATGCGCGTACACTTGTGCCTAGAAATCGAGTGTGAGTCAAAAGTATTCTAGAAATGTGTGCGCGTCAAAGTATTTCTCAGCTGTTCCTCGGAGCCACAGGCGCCGTCACTCTAGAAAGCGAGTTGTGCATGCTTCAGTATTGTCTTCACATTGTGTAAACATCTCGAGTTCTTGTAAAACTGTGCAGCGCAGTAGGTATATTGCCTGTAATAATATACTGGGTAAAGGTATTAAGATGGCCTCACACACTACGATCTTTCTTTCATATCGAACGACAATTGGAGACGATTGCGCTGTGTGAGGGCTCATACGCTGTGTTACTATACGATGTTCAGCAAAGGCGTGTTGTTGTATCGTAGCGTAGATTTTTGGACATGTCCAAGAAATTCAGTCCAGCGCGTCGGATCCACTGAGATAAATATATGTATCTGGAGTTAATATTGCCCTACTGCACTGTGGTAGAAAAGTGGCGTCACTTCGGTTTTTAAAATGGCCGCCGAGCACTGCTTTGGAAATCATCGCGAAACTGGTCATTAATGACAATAGGTACGGAATTTCGAAAAACGAAACAAAATTTTAGACGAAAACTCTACTAAAAACTTTATTTCACACAAAATAATGGTTTCAGCGAATGCAATGGCATTTATACATAGAATGCACTTGTTGAGGTGTGTGATAATTAAAAAAAAATAGATTTTTACCGTAATTACCTCCGAGTACTTTTTGCACTATGCAATCGCTACAGTGCTACACGCTTTGTACATGATCTATGACGTCAACATCTGATGACCATTTGTCGTCAGTGAAACTGATGACGTCCAAATGCATTTTTGCTGTCACTGTATTTAAGGATAACAACTTTTCTATTTGAACATAACTTTTCTAATTGAAGGGAATCGATCCATGGATATGGGAGCTTGGAAAACATTGTGAAAGTCAGGGGCGATAGTACTGTGGTAGTAATGCGTGGAGTACAAAACAGGAATACAAGATATTGGTGTTTAGCAACTTTGATTGTTCAAAGGAGGGGGTTTTGTATACCATGTATAAACTGCTCCGTTTGCAACTATAACATGGTCACTTTATTGAAACTGTTATACAGTAGTATGTAGTACTATCATAATAACCACCGTCATCAATTTTGTCATTACTTAGCAACTTACATCCCATGGTTAGACTGTGTGTGGAAAATTCCATAGACCTGCACACCTGTTACAAAATATTGAACTGAAGTGTTACTGCGTATTAGTGTTTTCATCTATTTCTGAAACTATAGGAATCGGGTAATGTTTCTCATACCCGGCGGGTACCGGACCAAAATGGTGACTCTATAGTTTACATTGGTATTTCCTGAGACTGTATATGACATCTATGTAGAGGAATCTTACTAGTACAATACATACATTTGCCACTTCTCATGAACAGGACCACCTTTTTTCCTTGAGAAAAAGAGGAAGAGTCTATTTTGAGCTTTTTGCTGTGTCTTGTATGGCGATGTATCAGTGGCGTGTGAAGGATTTCAGAGATGTGTGTGTGTGTGTGGGGGGGGGGGGGGGTGGTGGGTGACACAACCCGTGATCCCCCGGAAGCTCCAGCAATATAAGGTAATAAGAATGCCTTTGTCTTAGAGGCCTTAATGGTCAGGTTTCTTTGTTTCAGATCTGGTAAAATTCGATTTGAATGACAGAATTCAGGCAATCGTCTATATGTGGTAGGTATATATGTTAAATACATTGACATGACTGTACTTTTAAGCGAGCGAAATTTTTTAGTTCTACAGTAATCCTACAGTAATCCTAATCCTCCAGTAATCTTACAGTAATATATTAGAATATCGGTACCAATTAAAAACTTATATAGGTCAATATTAGTCCTGGCAGTTAGGTCCTGTTAGGCATACTACCTACGCTGTACTTCTCGCCTCCCGTCACATACCGCATGGCCAACACATGCAGAGAACAGCAACAACTAGGCTTTGCGACATGAGATGAAATTACCTATAGGCCTACATAAACTGTGTGCTGTGCCTTTATGTTACTTGGTAAGGTGGGCAGGGCGGGTGCTGTCTATAGTAATGTAGGATGGAACCACTGAAGAAGCTGGTAACTGAAGAACCTACGTTACGCTCCCATCAGAAAAATTTCCTCTGGAAAGCGGAAACAGGCCTTTACGGCGGACTGCATTCTTTATCGTATTGACTGCGACCCTCCGACTGGGGGAGCATTCCCCGGGAGGGGGTCCCCTATACCCTCACCTAGCTCAACCCCTTTTGAGAGTCTTCAGACTTTTCCTTTCTCCTTACCATTAAATCCCCCGACTGAGCGATTTCCCCCCGATTGGCGGGGGGGGGTTGTCCCCTGTCCCCACTTTAAAGACGCCACTGCAGTGGATTGCAGTACTTAGTGCTCTTTCCAGTTCACTTCATAAGAAATTGATTTTGGACTTCTCCGTAGGATCGACAAAGAAGGAACGCTAATTCCAGTATTATGCTACTTCAAAGTTCTTCAAAAAATGTTGAATAAGCTTTCTCGAGAAAATGATTCTGAAATTTAGAGAGGTAAGATTACCGTAAGAAGAATTACGAGTTGCATTATCACTGTATTGTTGTTACGCGTTGTTGTTGTTATTTATGATTTATATTTTTACCTACAGTTACATTTCACTTCACAGTAGCCCAGGCATGGGACACTCGTCTACCATTAGGTCTCGTCGAATGTTAATTCGCTATAATAGTAGCCATTGTTTGTAAGATAGCAGACTGCGAAATACTGACGATCTACAGTTTTATTGATGTATTCATCGGCCGGTGATTGACCTTAGTTTATCCTCGTGGCTTATCTGGCAGATAACCCTCGGTCACATGACTGAAATGGGCCAATGAGAGTTGAGTATTCTACAAACGTGTGTATCAGTTATTGATCTCCTATATTGCTGCAAACTGATATAGTTGTGTTTACTCCGATTACAAGTGTATGCTATACTTAGACACAATCTAAATTTTTTTAATGCGACGTTTTTCTTCCTCAATAGTATTACATTCAGAAATGTAAAGGATGAAGTACAGCGTTGACACAAATCGGCCACTGGGCCATGAACCATCGTTCATGAGTGATGGCTGGTCTGTACCCACAATCACAAAAATGACGTAACATTTGTATGAACATTAATTTGCAGCCTTCAGAAGGTTATGCCCCACTCCTCAATCGACCTTTAGTGAGTAACATTTCCTCACTGTAAATCATTACTAACAAGACAAGCATTTCTACATTCACAAAGGTGCCAGTGGGAGTGCCATGTGTAGTCATCGACCGTACCAAAAGTATACTTTGTAATCTGTGCCGTGAGTCGCTGCCAAAAGAGGAACTTGACAGGAATGAACACAAGTAAACCGAATTCCATTGAGAAGAGCAAACACAAAGACGGTTCGCCCACTCACGCAATAACACTAACTATTCAGAAAAGTGTTTATCATCATGCCAGTTTTTGACAGTTATGACTGTGTCAATACAGCCCACTGAAACCTTGAGCCCTTGCATAATGTGGGGAAAAATCCAGCATATTTAAAATACTTGAGTATTGAATGAAAAACCCCTTTTTAAACACTTACGTTTCGCATGACCAAGCTTCGGGTCACAATGTAAACCTTTTGCTAATTGGCTGTATGCCTACAGGTGTCGGATCAGCAGTACACTGTAAGAACACATTTTACCTTTACGTATCTGCATTACTGGCATTTATGTATTATGGAACCAGGGCGGTAGCTAAGGTCATGTGTGTGTGTGTGTATGTGTGCAAGAAGGGGGGGGGGGGGATGTAAATGTGGGAGATTTCGAGTGCCAGCTTGTTGTTTTTTCTTTCTTTGATCTGATTATATTGACACCGTCGATTCAGTTTCTTTCAATACCTAGTTAATTAACATATTTCATACCACTGAAGAGTAAATACGAATGTTTTCATGTTCACGATTACACGGAGGTGGATAGTGTGATGAGGAGGGAAGAACATTTTTTTCTGACGTGAGGTTATAAGCAAAATGGTGTTACATTTGATGTTAGTTTTGGAATGAATATGTCTCCAGGAAGTCTTATTGTGATTATCACTGTATGTAAGGAATTTAGTTAATTTTCGTTTAACCATGTTTTAAATCATCCTCAGAAGTTTCCCCTAAATTTAAACAGGGGCCGGTGAAAATACACCCTCCCCCCTCTGTGGGAAATTTTGCTTACTTAAGAGTAAGCTATATGCAAAATGGTGCTACATTTGATGGTAGATTCGAATTGAGTATATCTCCAGGTACTGATTTCAGTTGTTGTTCTTAAGCAGTTGTTTACTTCTAGCCAAACTCCACCTGTTGCTCCTTATGAGCTCCTGTTGCCCTGTTGGTAATTCCTGAAATAATTCTAAAGTGGTGTTTATTTGATGCTGGTTTGGGTCTGCAACACCCCCCCCCCCCCCCAGCCTACATCCTCGCACAAGATGACTGTAGGGATCACTGACATGGGGAGGGGTGTAAGTTAGGGGAGGATATCTATCTCCACATTTTGAGAATCTTGTAAACTATTAGGTAACCGTAGACCCAGTTTGGTGCAATAGGTCAAGTCTTTGAAGTCATAAAATGCCGCTGAGCTTAGTTATGAGAAATTCAGACTGGTAGTCAGATTTTTCGAGAAAATTGTCGATTAATAGGTAACCTTAATGCATACGCAATTTGGGTAATATATGCATCTTTTAATGTCTTGAAATGTGGTCGAGTGAAACACAAGAAATTCCATGTGGCATCTCAAATTTTCCTTCCATCATGGCTTACGTATAGTTTTCTTGGGGGAGAGTTGAGTGAGTCCCCTCTGGTCCCAACGACCCTGCTTGCAACAGCGTTCCTATCAGTAATATACAACAGTTTACAAAGTTGTAACGCTAATTTAACGTTTAGGAATGCACAGCATAATACCTCTCTGATGTTTATATCTTCCGGTCTCACATGAATGAAATACAAAATGTGTGTCGTAAAATATGATATATATCTACATCTTTGAAAAAAAAAAAACATTTAACCTCCGGAGTTGAATCTTGCCTGTATACAAATGAAATTACCATTGTCACTACGTCTCAGTCTCTTGTTAAAAATAAAGGAACATTTCGTTCTTTTGTTCCTTTTGTTCTTTGTCAATATTTATTATTAATTATATTTTATCTCTTTGAAAACATTATCAAAATGATAGCTGAAATGGAAAATATGTACAGAATATGAAAAAGAAAAGAGACCGAGGAGTGTCTATAAAAAAACATGATGAAGCTTACAGTATAGACATTGACACTCCATAAGAAAGAAATAACACAAGCGACTATGAGTATAGATAACATTTAAACACGAAAGAAAGAATTGAAGACAAAATAGATGAATCTGATTATTGGAAGTAGTAAAACTCTTAAGGGCTTTCTTTAATGAGCTTTGCATAGTAATGTAAAGAGGTAGGGATTTCCACAATTTGGCACCTAGATACCTTACACTTTGTTGAGATAATTCCATTCTAAACATGGTATAGAGATAGTATTAGAACTTTGACTAAGATAATGGTGAGTGGCAAAGTAGTAGCAAAGGTAATCAAGATGGATTTACTTACAAACCTCCCCCCCCCCCCCCGATCTTCTTACTGATAAAGTTGGTATGATCTTTCCATGAAAGATGCCGGTCAATAATGACGGCTAGAAACTTAGTAGAATTTGATAACTTGATCCCCACACCACAAAGATTAATGTCATGAACGTCTATACGAAGAGGTTTACACGAGAATCTGAAGATAATGGAGTTAGTTTCCGTTACGTTGGAGGATATTTTGTCAGCACAAAACCAGTTGTACACACATTCGAGTTCCTGTTGTACAGTTTGTAGCAGAACATTGGCATCCTGGGAGTAAAACAGATTGGTATCATCAGCATAAGAGATAATGTGCAGCTATCGCTGGTCTTGTGCAAGTCATTAACATATATGGCAAAAAGCAGGGGACCGAGAATAGACCCCTGTCGAACCCCGCAATTGATGGGTTTAGAGTCAGAGATAGTTTCATTGACAATTCGAAATTGATGTCGATTAGAAAGATAGCTCGTAAGCCAATTTAGTATAGTCCAGCTAACACCATAATGTTCTAGTTTAGAAAGTGAAATGAAATGGTCCAAGGTATCAAAGTCTTTTGACAGGTCTACCTTCCTTCAATCAAAAAATGGTCCGATTTTTTTTACAGTGGAAGTCATGTGGGCTGGGATGATATTCGTATTTTTTTCCTTGTGTGGCTCGAGGGAGATGTATCTTTATGCTCCTATAGACATCACATTAGCACTGTATCCGGAAGCTTCTCCTATAGCAAGCAACTATCTGAAAGTAAGATGAGATTAAAAGTGAATGCTTTTACAGCCTAAATAGTCCTGATTCTTCGATGGTATTTTTTTTTTGCAAACGAGAAGACACTACTCGGTTATAAGAAAAAAAAAGTTAAAGAAAGTAAGAATTTTTATCAATATACATTTTCACTCACTTGCATGTAGCCATGTTATTAGTGTGAAATTATCTATATCATGACGTCACACATGCACCGGTGATTAATGCTTAAAGAAGTTAGTAACATTATGAGATATGTAACCTTTAATGGGATCAATGTGCACACGATCGAATTGTACGTAGTATTTTCCAGATTATTCAAAACGTGAATTGCTTACTTCATTGAAGGTCTACTTTAAGTTCCAGAATGTAAGAATAAAAGAGAGTGCCAACGTAGCTGATGATACGCCTCCTGAAACCCGGAGAACACCGGAGGAGTTACCTGGGAAAAAATACATATTACAGAGAAAAAGATTGTCAAGAATGTTGACGAAGTTTTCAAAATTAGTTCCATCTCTAATAAAATGGTATGATTTCTATTTTTATTTATCTGTTTTAATACTTAATTCAAAGTGTATAAATGCGCGACCATTCAGATAAGGGAAGCAGTGAAAGTTCAACTGTTTCCAACAGAAGGAGAAAAATGAACAATGAACGAGGTAAGATTTGCTATTTCAAAGTGATAAAAACAACGTAGCAAAGAACAATGTAGTAACCATGCACAAAGTTAAATGGCTGTACCTTGTAGGTCTTCCAAGTCATCAAATGCAGGGATGTGGTTTGATCTAGTAGGTCCTGCTTCCACTTGGTTAGGAATATAATTTCCCTCCTCTTTGGTGCCTGTAGAGACTGACATTGGGTCAGATGTTTTTACTGTGTTGTATACAGTCGAAGGTACTAAATGTTGCGACGTTTTCACTGAATTTATAATTGGTGTTGTTGTGATCGTTGCATTGACAGGGGAAATAGACTCTTTGACACAGCGAGGTATGTCCCCTCTCCAATGATAGGTCGTAGTGTCACCATTATGGTGGCATTTCAGGATATGATGTCCTTGGAGATGAAAGCCAGGGTCACAGGCAAACTTGGCTGTCCTCGCAGTCTGATTCACTGACCCATTTGAAGGACTGGATAAGATGTCACAATGTTTAACTGTTATAGAAAAGAAACAAAATGTACGGTTTTACAGCATTGCATGATTGAAAATATCTGTTCTTCATAAGAGTGATACTACACAAGATTCAATTCTCATAACGCACAAAATGAATTGCACTAGACATTAAGTTTGATTAAGCCGTTGCAAGTCATCCGTATTTGTTTCACATCACGGAAACGACTGACCGAAGTCTTTCCTTTCCAAACACGTTAAAACGTATACAGCAATTGAACAAGCGCATAGTGAATTTGATACCACACAGTTCGTTAAAAGTCTTGTGAAATAACTACCTTCTTGAAAGTCCACATGGTAAAATGCCTCTTCAAAATTAACATTTAGCAACAAGATTGTATAACTGTTTGTGTTTAAATTGGTCACACGGCGTATTTGAAGTGATCCGTTGTTATGTATATCGTACATCCGCGAAGAAAATCCCCTTCCTGATCTGTGGGATCCTTCCCGTCGTATCAACGGCTCCGCGTCTTCTTCTCTCTCAAACCAGTAAACTCCAACGAATCCTGGTTTGAAGTGACATACGATCATCGCTTCTTCCCCCGAAAGACCAGACTGGCTAATCGGACAATGCTCTGCAAACAGTTAACAAATTGACAAAATACGGAGTCGTTACGATATTCTGGTGTGCTAGGTAACACCGAGATTTCGTTTCAACGTGCACTACTAATAAGCTAATCAACCTTCATATTGGGTAATTTAATCTTAGTTTCCATGAGCCGAGAAATTCAAGTACGGGTATCCTGCATCATACTTAGTCAATGTAACTCCTTAAAAGGAAATAGGGCGTTTAGAATATACCAACATGGCATACAAAGAAAATGGCTTTAATCAGTGTTAAACCATTCGGTCTCATCAATAAACATCTGCAAAAGAGTCATCTCTTCAAAAAAAAAAAAAAAAATATTCATGTGGTGAGTAATGGAAAATGCATCATTTGAATTTTGAAAAGTTTGGGTGAACAAATTATTGTTGAGCAACAAATAACTGAATTTCTATCTGAGAGAAACTTATATTTTAAAAGGAAAGCTACTTTCCATCCTTATTTTGAAAAATCTATACTTTTATGTCTACAAACACTGGTTTTAAAAATATGGTTGTTTCCTGTGAAACAAACGCCTTATTTCCCTTTAACATAGTTGGTGTTTGAATCTGATATAATTGATGAAACAGAACATAAATTTAGAATATACTTACCAAGAATCGACACCTTGATGAGAAAAGTGTAGTCTTGATACTCAGCGTCGAGAACGATTACTTTGAATGTCATATTGTTTGTCCATTTGGCGTCCCTTATCACCAGTGATCCGTTGCTTGTTACGTCATACTCTCCACTTGAGTATCCTCTTCCTATCTTCATACCATTCTCAAGTCGGATGAGGGGTTCATCATCATCTGTCTCATCAAACCAATAGACTCCAGCGAAAGGAGAAACAAAGTTGCATCCAATCAGAATATCTTGACCAAACAACCCTTCGATGGACGACGGACACTTGTTCACTGTTTTGTTTATTAAAAAAAATATATTTCTGTTAACTATGGTGAAATAGTACCATTGTATAGACTTGTTGTTAGATGTGTCACAAATATTTGCTAGTGGGCCAATTGAAGTAAATATATACGGATGTGCATTTCGTTGGACGTAATTTTTTACTGAATAATCAGCTAAGGTGCATTATATGGAGATGCCTATGTCAAAGTAGGCTCCTATAAATTTTGAGTACGATAAGTACTTACCAAAAGATGACGCCAGGGGAACCACGCAGATAAAAAGCAATCGAACCACATAATGATTCTGTTGGCCATTTATTGTCATCTAAAATTAAAACATGGGCAAATTTAAATTTATATGTATTAGCACTATTACCATCATCATAAATGCCTTTGTTGAGCGCAAATACACACTCTGGATCACGGTGAACAATTAAGATTTGAAGTTCAACGCAAACCAAGTTTATTATCTTTTCAAAATCTCCCTATTTCACAGTGTGATTTGTTACGTTTGTTTTACAAATATGTATTTCTTTTACAAAGCTAGGATATCTGCTTTCGAATTTTACGATAGAAATCAGTTTTGATCATGTTGAAACCGAACTTAACAACTTGTTCTGAAAAGAATATAAAAGTCTTCCCATGCACGTAAAAATAAACGAGGCTAGTAAAGCTTTTGAGACGTATCTGAGGAGTGGTGGAAATTTTGAGTTGTTATCTTTTGAGCAACGAGAAACATGCTAAGACCTCTTTTAGAAGATTTCCTTTTTTTATTCAATTATCCAAAGCAACGAACTAGAAAGGAGACAACCTTTTACTGTTCGAGAGCACCTAGAAAGTGACAAAGTAACACTGTCCTCTTAGTCATAGTCTAGAGAAGTAATAGGCCACACTCATACTGCAATTGATTCTTATGTGGACTGTGCCCACTGTGTAGACTGTAAAAAAAAGTGCTTGCAAACTTGAAGATTTGTCTGTCAGTTTTCAGTTCTGTGCAAAGAAAAATGAAACAAATGAAGAAATGAACCACAGCTAGGCTACTTCATAACTTAAGTCTCACCTCGAAGAAATGCAGAAACAAGCGTCTTGGCATTTACGATGCATGTATTATCACGTTATACACTTCGGATATAAAAAAGGGATTCAGCACATACAATCACAGGTTGATGACAACAGTTTTTTTTTTTTTTCTGATATACAACCGTTAGATGACGTGGGGTGCTGGTAACACGGTACCATTGTATTCTTGGGGATATTTTTTAGCAAAATCATTGACGTGTAACCGTTATTTGGTAAGATTTTAAGTTCACGGTCGGAAATCCCCAAAAGCGTAAAATCGTAGCAGTGTGAGTCAAGAATGATTCTGTGATCTACATGTGGAAAAATAAGTTTGTATCTTGTGACTTTGCAGCATGTAAACAAATGCCATACGTTGTAGGTATGGTAATGAATAATGCCTGTATTATTCTCAACACATTCTCCCGATTGGAATGTATATTCTTCTTGCCCTATTCACGACTCTCGTCTTCACATTTAACAATAACACTTAGACTTGTCGTCTAGTTCAGAATATTAATAATAAAAAAAATAAAACACGATCACCCCTTCCACGAAACGAAGGTACACTGTCACGATAAAGTATGAATTTATGTGGTTGTAACTTTGTTACCCTGTACAATACCTCTGCAGGTAGTTCTACCTCATCACACTACACTTCAGAATGACATGAGAAAGTATAATTGATCATCTCCAGTTTAACGATATTATGTAATGTGCCACATTTGAAGTATATGTGGGAAAACGACACATGTATGTGGATCGAAGAGGGAATTCTAATGACGTAGATCATGGGTAACATAAAAATAATCCATCGTTTCGTGTGATGTAGGTAGAATCCCAATCAAAATTCAACTTAGGTCTCGTTTAATTTTAGGATTAGTTGATATCCAGCGGTGTATCGAGACTCACATATGTCAGGTATCTCACATGAATTTGTCTTTTAGGTTCGCTTTAACGAACATGACTTATTCAAATTTCAAGAAAAATGGATTGATTTTCTTTTTTATCTTGATGGGTAAACATCGAACAAGCAGATTGAAGGGATGGTTGGATGGAGGGAGTAAAGATGAGACATCATCCACACTTGACAATCTAAAAGAAAAATGACAAACCTTGACAATCTAGAGAGCCTGGAGATTAAAAAAAACGGTCATAAGACTGAAATGTATTTTCTGAGCCAGAAACATTTAGATTACTAAATTAGTCACTTTTCTGAAAACAATACATCTGCTCTTTTATAATAAATTAAGGCAGTGATGGAAAGCATAATAGTCTATGCCTAACCAAGGAAAACATCGCGAATTGGATCAAATTGATTTTCACCCGTGACAGCTCCCTCATTTTCAGTGTATGACAACAAACGAGACCATGGGGAAAGACTGTAAGACCGTGTGAGTTGGAAAGTTGCCATAATCTTATATTCTCTTTTCTGTGCAGCTGCTTCCCTTCATGACTTAGCCCTAATTTTGGAAACGGGTTGCACACCCCTCATTGAGACGGTGCGCCACGTCAGGTATATTTCCTGCTTCCCAAACTTTTATAGGATAGACACGCCCTGTCCTTTCGAAGAAACTTCTCGTATGTCGATTAAGTAGATCTTGACTTATTGAGGGGAGTTTAACGAGTGAACATACCATTTGAAAGTGTTAGATTTGGTTGTAACATTTTGATTTGGTCTCATCACAAACGATATCCTTGTACTGCTGATGGCCGGCAATGTGGAAACTTTAAAGAGTTCTTGATACCGATTGAGACTAACTAACATGTACATCCATAGCGGTCTTTGGTGTCTTGAGGTGTCATTCAGTATTACGCCATCAACTTTCCAATTTTCACAGCTGAAAGTTTTTCTGTGAGATTTTTTGTTACAATCCGGGGGATTGACGACATGTAAGGGCTCATCCATGCATAGGCTATCTGTCCACAATTGTTCACGATGCATCTTGCACATATTTTTGATTCGAAACCTTTTTGTTCGAAACCGCGACAAAACATTTGGACTCTTCAGGGTATATTGGCCTAATGTCCCTTCCTACATGGCCCATTTTATGAAATTCTGAAATCTGTCTAGTCCTTCAAATTCTCTTACACAACGGTGATATTTGTCAGACTAGTACTCCGGTATTGGTACCTCGATCCTCCTACTGATTGTCATGTACAACGTTATCCGTTTGTCATAATGATACGTTTGTATAACAAAACAGACAAAAAATATCTTATGTTTGTATACAGATGGTGTACTTGTAGTTCAAGTGGTTTATCTTGGGGCATCAAAATGCCAGAGATGTATTTTACTTTACAAAACATTTTACGATCATGTGCGTGCAGGGTCGAAGAATGATGAAAATTCCACAAGAATAACCACTCTAGTTACTATTTTCTTTTATTCACGAAACTACCACTTATGTAACAAACCTTAGACCAAGCCGTTCTATGGGGTTTTGCATTCCCGTCATTCGTCAGTCCAACATAACGATTGTTTAATTTGATTCTAAAAGGAAAGTCAGGACTTTTGACAGTACAATGTTAATAGAAATTAGAAGCTAACATGTGTTGAACACCACCAACAGCCTTCATTAAAAGTTGTGGCTTACTTTAAATTTCGAAATATTGCAATATGGATGATCGTAAAATATCGATCAGGAAGCTGCCATTCCGAGATTGATGACATCACCTGACAAAATGGGATTGAAGAGCTTTGCTTTCTTTAGAATTGTCGTCAAAACATTTTTAACCCGTTAATCATTCCATGATACACCTCACTAGTTCAACTCACAATGTTCACAAGTTTGTGTAAATTCATGAATATTATAGGTAACGGAAACAAAGACATGCATTAAAGTTCTCCCTGTCAAATGTTACGTGACATCATAATGTGACTTGCTCAAAGAGGTTTACATTCAATTGAAACGAAAATAGTAGGACCCTCAGTCAGTTTCACAAGTGTATAACTTGTGAAGAATGGGGGATGTCTTTAAATAAGACTCTGGAAGTCGTTTTTCAAACCTTCCTGGTTCATTGTCATGAAGATAATTCAATGATGTACTTCTTTTTTAAATGGAATTACAACATTGATGTGTTTACTCACGTCGGCCAACAATGCCTTCTTTTTGTACTCTGTTATCGAACCTACAAACTCTTATTAGCCCTATATCTTAAACGTGCTAGTGCTGTCATAGTTACTCTCATGGTACTCTCTATGATGGGGTAATCGAGCAAATACGGCGGCATTTGAATCAATAAAGTGTCCCTTCTTAATACCAGAGTTGCTACTATTGTTACGCATGTACTTTAAATATTACAATGAGTTCGGCAGCTATTTACAACATTCACAAAAGATTACGGTTTTGACCAGTTTCAGTGATGGGTCAATAAACGACAGCTTTGTGTTATTCCTACATGCCATGGTCATCCTCACAGAGTTGATCTACTATATTTTGTTGAAAACTATTAGAAAGTTCATTAGTGATTTTTTCATAGCGTATCACCGTTTTTTTTTTCATTTTTCCCCTTGAAAACCACTCATTCTCTTTTCTTCAAGTCAAAGTTAGTAACATATTCAAATTTTCAAAAAGTCGGTATGTTTTTTCTAGTAAAACAAATTGGTATCATCAGCATAAGAGATAATGTGAAGTGTGTCTCTGGCCTTGTGCAACAAAACATATGGGGGGGGGGCTAGAATAGACCATACGGAGCCCCGCAATTGATGGGTTTACAGTCAGAGATAGTTTCATTGGCAATTAGAAATTGATGTCGATTAGAAAGATATCTCTTCTAGTTTAGAAAGTAAAATGAGATGGTCCAAGGTATCAAAGGCTTTTGACAGGTCTACCTTCCTCCAATCAAAAAATGGTCCCATTTTTTTTTACAGTGGAAGTCATGTGGGCTGGGGTGATATTCGTATTTTTTCCTTGTGTGGCTCGAGGGAGATTTATCTTTAGGTTCCTTTAGACATCATACTAGTACTGTATCCGGAAAGGTTCTCCTATAGTAAGCAACTATCTGAAAGTAAAATGAGATTAAAAGTGAATGATTTTACAGCCTAAATAGCCCTGATACTCCAATGGTATTTTTTTTTGCAAACGAGAAAACACCACTCGGTAGTAAGAAAAAAAAAGAAAGTTAAAGAAAATAAGGAGGGACGAGCCTGTGATGCTGGCCTAGTAACATCTCTTCTATTTTGACTCTAGATATATCCTGAATATCTCGACTGCAAGATAAGTCCACTGAGAGCTATCGTCACCTCACTATAAGTGATTAAGTGCTTGCGGATACGACGAAAATGCCACCAGGTAGGCCTCAAGGAAGTTTGGGAAAAAAGAAGAAAGAAGAGTTAACTTCCGGCCAGAGAACCCTAAGGAGCCTAAGCTCTACCCTAGCTACTAGCACTAGCAGTAAAGAACCTACCTCGCATATTGATACAGAAGAGCACGAGGATGACGTCACAGCTGAGAATCTGTTTGTATCGCTGGACAAGGCCATAGAGGCTATCAACAATGAGTTGCGAAAAATTCGAAGTGATTTTTCCAAAATTTTCGATGAGCGTGATAATGCTATAAAAGCACTGAAGGCAGAAAACACTTCACTGAAAAGTAAATTTGAGCTTTTCGAAACCAGAGTTTCTTCCCTGGAGAACTCAATGGATACTCATTCGGAACTTATCAATAGACAAGAGCGTTTTTCGCGCAGAAATAATTTTCGTATTGTGGGACTGAAAACCCATTCCGATGAGGACCCCATTAAAATGGCTTCTGAAGTGATAGCAAAAGTTGGAATTACAGAATGTAAAGTGGAAAGAGCTCACAGAGATGGAAGAAGTGTACAAGAACAGGATAGACACCTTTTGGTGAAACTCACTTACTATCAGGACAAGGTTTTTATCATGAAACATGCCAGGCAGGCTTTGTCATCTGAACGTTTTTACATTGTGGATGATCTCACCAAAAACTGACTTGAAAGAAAAAAGGAGATGGACACAACAAGTTAACGAGTTATTCCAACAAGGAACCAGACTATGGTTTTCTGCAGGTTGCTGGAGGCAGTCTAATGGAAAGCCTTTCGTGTTTCCCAACTCAACATGATATGCGCTTAAGTGTGAATCATCATTCATCTTTTCGGTTTGTTACCAAACGACGCCATTTTGTACAGCCGACAACATTTTAATCGTGCTATTCAAGCCTTCACAGCATCACAATGTCCTTTTCTTCGTCACTCATCTGTGCCGAACTTTTTCATCGGTTGGTTTGTTTTTTGTCATGACTTTTTTGTCAACGTTTACCTTATCCGATCGGATTGACTTTTCTTTTTCTTGTTTTTCTACCTAAGTACGAAGTCTTTATATTTACTTGTCATCCTTTTTCAACGATGGAATCTTCTTTACATTCTGCTTAATTGTAGTGAGCCCAACACCCGCTTTTCTCTTGTATACATTTAAACCATGGCAAGAAACTTGAGGTTTATCACCTTTAATACAAGAGGGCTCAGACAAGTTAAAAAGAGAAGACTGCTGTTCGCCTTTATACACCGCCGCAATGTAGACATAGTTCTCCTACAAGAAACTCACAGCTGTTTGGCAGACGAAAAATACTGGATGCACGAATGGGGAGTTACCGCTGTTTTTTCTCATGGCCATACTACCATTCGAGGGGTTAGTGTACTCTTTAACCCGAGATTAGACTTTAAAATAATCAAACAGGAGATATGTCCTTATGGAAGATTTATCATTTTAGATGTTTATATTCATGAGCGCATTGTAGCTATTGTTTGTGTCTATGCTCCTAATGTCGACAATCCTGGTTTCTTTGTTGATATCTCACAGAAGTTACTTAAGTTTGAGAGGGACTCAATACTTTTTGCAGGGGATCTGAATTTCGTCTTTAATTTACAACTTGATAAAACAGGGTTAAATCCCAGAACGAATTTTAAGGCAAGGGATGCTTGTTTAGATTTAATGACCACTCACGACTTAACGGACATATGGAGGGAAAAAAATCCTTTTACAGAAAAGTATACTTGGAGTTCTAACGTTTCATCTGGAATACACTGCAGACTCGACTATTTTCTTACCTCAAGGCATGTTGCTCACGCAGTTAGCGATATTAATTTCACACCGGGCATTCAGTCAGACCACTCGGTGGTTTCTTTAAACCTCTCTACATACCGGTGAAAAGAGGACCTGGTTTTTGGAAGATCAACAACTATCTCTTAAGTGACCTAAACTATATTGCCCTCATTAACGATCTTATTTGTAATGAATTAATGAAGAATAATTTAAGCAATCCCTCAGTTAGATGGGAATTGCTAAAGTATAGTATTCGTAATAGTACTATGAAATATTCAAAAGACAGAGCAAGGGAAAGGAGGGCTAAGGAACAGGAATTTACTAACAGAATTGAACAGCTTGGGCAAGATTTGTATAACGATGATTCTTCTGAAAACAGAGATAAGCTCAGGACAGCTCAAAATGAGCTTTTATATTATTACAATTATAAGTTACAAGGTACTGTAGTGTGTACCGAGGTCCTCGAAAATAGGCGAGTCCATACACGGCAAGAAGAGTGGGTCAAGAGATATACGTTTGGCAGGAAGAATCAGGCGAAATAAAATAGAAGTCGGCTCTGATAAAATCGGCTCTGCTTTATTACTTACTCGTGCGACATCCAACAACAGACTGGTTGCAAACTTACAACCAACAAAATAACGACAAGACAACTAATTAACATAATAAAGTAAACAATTTCTAATAGGGTGCATCTGGCACCAACACATGTACAACTAAATTCCAACGAACAGAGACGTGTGCAAATTACTACAAATAGAGACGTGTGCAAATTACTACAAATAGAGACGTGTGCAAAAGTAGACTTAAAACAGTAGTTCCTAAAGTACCATCATAAGGTCCAGAGCAAGGTGGGTCGAAGAGGGCGAAAAGAGTACAAGATATTTCCTTAACTTAGAAAAAAGAAACAAAGCAGTGAATGTGATTCGTAATCTTAGACTAAGCTGTGGTGACGTTGTCACCACTAATGATGGGATCCTTAAGGAAATCAGGAATTATTACCATACACTTTATAGTTCTGAAAGCTGTAACCCCGAACCTTTCTTCATCGGTCTCCTGACCAAAATGTTTACACTGCTGACTTAGTATCTTGTGATGGGGCACTGACCCTCGATGAACGTTACCAAGCTCTTACTTCTATGAAAAATGACAAGTCTCCCGGTTCCGACGGTCTCTCTGTTAACTTTTATAAAACGTTTTGGCCTATGTTAGGAAATGTTTTGGTAGATTCCTTAAATTATGGCTATAACAATGGTGAGCTCTCATCTGAGCAGACTAGAGGCATCGTGACTTTACTCTTAAAACCAAATAAGGACTCTACTCTCTTACAAAATTACAGGCCAATCACGCTGCTGAATAATGACTACAAAATTGGTGCAAAAGCCATAGCCTCACGGTTGAAGTATGTCATTCAAGACTTGATCGAATGTCATCAAACTGGTTTCCTAAAAAACAGATTCATTGGTGAAAACATAAGATTTCTTTTAGATCTAATTGATTACTCCAATTATTATAAAATACCTGGCTTTATCTTCCTGGTTGACTTTGAAAAAGCCTTTGATAAAATTGAATGGGCCTTTATTCATAGAACTCTGTCTTACTTTAACTTTGGATTAAGTTTTAAGACGTGGATTAAGGTTTTTTATAGTAACAGCAGTACCTGTATTTGTAATAATGGTTACGCCACTGGTTTTTTTGCTTTGCAAAGAGGAGTCCGTCAAGGTTGCCCTCTCAGTCCGTATCTGTTTATTCTAGTTGCTGAGATGCTGGCGCTAAAAATCCATGGAAATTATAACATTAGGAGTATTAATATAAGTAATCATGAAGTAAAAATAATGCAATACGCTGACGATACCACCATATTTCTCGATGGAAGCAGGAACTCCATTGTTGAGACCATGAGTGTCTTTGCTAATTTAAAGGCAGCTTCTGGTTTATCTATCAATCTGACAAAATCCAACTTATTCCCTTTAGGACCATACGTTACTTCTATTCCTTTTGCGATGCATGATTTAAACATTAGTATTACACATGGACCGGTTCAAACTCTTGGCATTTTTTTCACTCATAATAACGAAGATTTATTTTCCCTGAACTACATGCCTAAACTTTCCAGACTGAAAAGCTGTTTGAGATCATGGTCCTCGAGGGACTTGACACGGATTGGGCGCAACGTTATTGTAAAAACATTTGCACTTTCTCAGCTGGTGTACTTATTCCAGGTTTTACCAAATCCGCCCAGTTATTTTATAAGGGAACTTGAGCAGGTTATTTTTAATTTCATTTGGAACGGTAACCCTGATAAAATAAAACGTTCAGTTATAATTAATACAGTTCAGAATGGTGGTCTCAAAGTCACTCATGTTCCCAGTTTTATTAATAGCCTTAAGAGTACGTGGATTAAACGTTATTGTAATGATTTTAATGGTGTGTGGAAATTATTCTTTGATTTATACCTTCAGCCATTTGGGAAAGAATTTATCTTCCGTTGCAATTATAAAAGTAATGATGTAGATCATATTAAGAATACGTTCATCAAAGAAGTTGTTCAGGCATGGAGTGACATTATCTTTACTGTGCCACGTGAAAAGTATGGCTCACAAATCATTTGGAACAATCATTTTATTCGTATCAGTGGTGGCACTGTATTTCATAAACATCTCTTTGAGAAAAATGTTACTTATGTTAGTGATTTTTTTGACCAGAATAATGTACCGCTAACTTTTCAACAATTTAAGCATAAATTTCAAACAGGGTCATTTCCATTTACTTTGTATTGGGGATTAATTTTAGCTGTCCCTCAATCATGGAAGAGGTCTAGTTGTGTTAGAATGGACGACTTTGATCCCCACAATGATTTCTTTAATAGAGCACTTAACGATATCTCCATAAGTAAGTTTACATATAATCACCAGTTAAGTCGTGTATCTGTTACACCTACATCGAGAAAAAAGTGGCAGGATAATTTAATTACTTTTACAGACAAGGAATGGCGTAAGATTTTCACTAGGCCAGTTAATGCAATTTCTGAAGTCAAACTTCAATATTTCCAATATAAATTCCGACACAGATTAATTGCCACAAACAAACTTTTAAAATTTATGGGAAAATGTGAGTCTGATCTCTGCTCCTTTTGCTTTATCGAAACAGAAAGCTTGGAATATTTATTTTGGGAATGCAGTATTGTTGCGAATTTTATTTTAGACGTCGAATGGCGTTTCTTAAGGAAACAGTTCTTCTTCTCAAAAACTGATATATTCTTGGCTATAGTAAAGGACCTAGCCATCCATACGACTTTTTAATTTTTCATTTGAAGTATTATGTTTACGAGTGTAAAAGAAGTGAACGCCATCCAAGCGTTAACGATTTTTTCTTCAAATTCAAATTTGTCTTAAGCATAGAACGATACAACAATCTTCGAATTAAAACAAATACGAAGCGTAAAGTAAAATACACTGAATTACAGTCTGCCTTTGCTGTTTGTCCAGATTGATTCCGCTAAAATTTTTAATAATTACTCGTTTGTTAACAGTAGACTTGTTTGTCTTATTGCATTATGACATTTCTACAAACAGTATTCCTATACTTGCTTTCATTTCTTCCATCACCTTAATCACAGTAATATTTGTACTGCATATACTCTTTACATTCTTGAATGTCTGAATCAGAGTTATTGAATAATTTAAGCTTAAAAGTCTACCATGTATGTAAATATTGTACATATGGCAAAGACACTATTTGTAGTTTCAACTATTGTTGAACACCGATTTATGAAATGTACGGAGGAAAAAAAAAAGGTAAAGAAAATAAGAATTTTTATCAATATACATTTTCACTCACTCGCACGTAGCCATGTTCTAAGTGTGAAATTACATATTATGACGTCACACATGCACCTTTGATTAATGCTTAAGGAAGTAAAATTATGAGATATGCAACCTTTCATGAGATCAATGTACACGTGATCGAATTGTATAAAGTATTTTCCAGATTATTCAAAACGTGAATTGCTTACTTCATTGAAGGTCTACTTAACGGTTCCAGAATGTAAGAATAAAAAGGAGTGTCAACGTAGCTGATGATACGCCTCCTGAAACCCGGAGAACACCGGAGGAGTTACCTGGGAAAAATACATATTACAGAGAAAAAGATTGTCAAGAATGTTGACGAAGTTTTCAAAATTAGTTCCATCTCTAATAAAATGGTATGATTTCTATTTTCATTTATCTGTTTTAATACTTAATTCAAAGTGTATAAATGCGCGACCATTCAGATAAGGGAAACAGTGAAAGTTCAACTGTTTCCAACAGAAGTAGAAAAATGAACAATGAACGAGGTAAGATTTGCTATTTCAAAGTGATAAAAACAACGAAGCAAAGAGCAATGTAGTAACCATGCACAAAGTTAAATGGATGTACCTTGTGGGTCTCCCAAGTCATCAAATGCCGGGATGTGGTTTGATCTAGTAGGTCCTGCTTCCACTTGGTTAGGAATATAATTTCCATCCTCTTTGGTGCCTGTAGAGACTGACATTGCGTCAGATGTTTTAACTGAATTTATAATTGGTGTTGTTGTGATCGTTGTATTGGCACGGGAAATAGACTCTTTGACACAGCGAGGTATGTCCCCACTCCAATGATAGGTCGTAGTGTCACCATTATGGTGGCATTTCAGGATATGTCGTCCTTGGAGATGAAAGCCAGGGTCACAGGCAAACTTGGCTGTCTTCGCAGTCTGATTCACTGACCCATTTGAAGGACTGGATAAGATGTCACAATGTTTAACTGTTATATGAGTAGAAAAGAAATAAAAAAGTACGATTTTATAGCATTGCATGAATGAAATTATCTGTTCTTCGTAAGTGTGATGACTGCTCAAGATTCAATTCTTATAACTCACAAATGAATTACATTAGGAATTAAGTCTAATTAAGCCGTTGCAATTTCTATCTGAGAGAAACTTATATTTTGAAAGGAAAGCTTCTTTCCATCCTTATTTTGAAAAATCTATACTTTTATGTCCACAATCATTGGTTTTAAAAATATGGTTGTTTCTTGTGAAACAAACCCTTTTTTCCCTTTAACATAGTTGGTGTTTGAAACTGATATAACTGATGAAACAAAACATAAATTTAGAATATACTTACCAAGAATCGACACCTTGATGAGAAAAGTGTAGTCTTGATACTCAGCGTCGAGAACGATTACTTTGAATGTCATATCGTTTGTCCATTTGGTGTCCCTTATCACCAGTGATCCGTTGCTTGTTACGTCATACTCTCCACTTGAGTATCCTCTTCCTATCTTCATTCCATCCTCAAGTCTGATGAGCGGTTCATCATCATCTGTCTCATCAAACCAATAGACTCCAGCGAAAGGAGAAACAAAGTTGCATCCAACCAAAATATCTTGGCCGAACAACCCTTCGATGGACGACGGACACTTGTTCTCTGTTTTGTTTTTAAAAAAAATATATATTTCTGTTAACTATGGTGAAATAGTAGGCCTACCATTGTACTGAACTGCTGTTAGATGTGTCACAAATATTTGCTAGTGGGCCAATTGAAGTAAATATATACGGATGTGCATTTCGTTGGACGTAATTTTCTACTGAGTAATCATCTAAGGTGCATTATATGGAGATGCCTATGTCAAAGTAGGCTCCTATAAATTTTGAGTACGATAAGTACTTACCAAAAGATGACGCCAGGGGAACCACGCAGATAAAAAGCAATCGAACCACATAATGATTCTGTTGGCCATCTATTGTCATCTAAAGTTAAAACATGGGCAAATTTAAATGTATTAAGCGCTATTACCATCATCATAAATGCCTTTGTTGAGAGCAAATACACACTCTGGATCACGGTGAACAATTAAGATTTGAAGTTCAACGCAAACCAAGTTTATTATCTTTTCAAAATCTCCCTATTTCACAGTGTGATTTATTACGTTTGTTTTACAAATATGTATTTCTTTTACAAAGCTAGGATATCTGCTTTCGAATTTTACGATAGAAATCAGTTTTGATCATGTTGAAACCTAACTTAACAACTTGTTCTGAAAAGAATATAAAAATCTTCCCATGCACATAAAATGAAAGAGACTAGTAAAATTTTGGGACGTATGTGAGGAGTGGTGGAAAGTTTGGGTTGTTATCTTTTGAACAACGAGAAAAATGCTAAGACCTCGCTTACAAGATTTCCTTTTTTTATTCAATTATCCAAAGAAACGAACTAGAAAGGAAACAAGCTTTTACAAGAACGCCTAGAAAGTGGCAAAGTAACGCTATCCTCTTAGTTGATAAGCTACACTCATACTGAAATTGATTCTTATGTGGACTGTGTTGTCCATTTTGGTAAAAAAAGTGTTTGCAAACTTGAAGGTCTGTCAGTTTTCAGTTCTGTGCAAAGAAAAATAAAACAAATGAATAAATGAACCACAACTAGGTTACTCCATAACTTAAGTCTCACCTTGAAGAACTGCGCACAAACGTCTGGGCATTTAAGATGCATACAGTATCATGTTATACACTTCTGATATAAAAAAAGGGATTCAACACATACAATCACAGGTTGATGACAACAGTTTTTTTTTTTAAATATACAACCGTTAGAGGACGTGGAGTGCTTGTAACACAGTACCATTGCATTATTCGGGATATTTTTTCGCAAAATCATTGACGTGTAACCGTTATTTGTTAAGATTTTTAGTTCACGGTCGGAAATCCCCAAAAGCGTAAAATCGTAGCAGTGTCAGTTAAGAATGATTCTGTAATTTACATGTGGAAAAATAAGTTTGTATCTTGTGACTTTGCGGCATGTTAACAAATGTCATACGTTTTAGGTATGGTAATGAATAATGCCTGTATTATTCTCAACACATTCTCCCGATTGGAATGTATATTCGTCTTGCCCTATTCACGACTCTCGTCTTCGCATTTAACAATAAAATTTCGACTTGTCGTCTAGTTCAGAATATTAATAATAAAAAAAAGTAAAAAACGATCACCCCTTCCACGAAACGAAGGTACGCTGTCACGATAAAGTATGAATTTATGTGGTTGTAACTTTGTTACCCTGTACAATACCTCTGCAGGTAATTCTACCTCATCACACTACACTTCAGAATGACATGAGAAAGTACAATTGATCAGCTTCAATTTAACGATATTATGTAATGTGCCACATTTGAAGTATATGTGGGAAAACGACACATGTATGTGGATCGAAGAGGGAATTCTAATGACGTAGATCATGGGTAACATAAAAATAATCCATCGTTTCGTGTGATGTAGGTAGAATCCCAATCAAAATTCAACTTAGGTCTCGTTTAATTTTAGGATTAGTTGATATCCAGCGGTGTATCGAGACTCACATATGTCAGGTATCTCACATGAATTTGTCTTTTAGGTTCGTTTTAACGAACATGACTTATTCAAATTTCAAGAAAAATGGATTGATTTTCTTTTTTATCTTGATGGGTAAACATCGGACAAGCAGACTGAAGGGATGGTTGGATGGAGGGAGTAAAGATGAGACATCATCCACACTTGACAATCTAAAAGAAAAATGACAAACCTTGACAATCTAGAGAGCCTGGAGATTAAAAAACGGTCATAAGACTGAAATGTATTTTCTGAGCCAGAAACATTTAGATTACTAAAGTAGTCACTTTTCTGAAAACAATACATCTGCTCTTTAATAATAAATTAAGGCAGTGATGGAAAGCATAATAGTCTATGCCTAACCAAGGAAAACATCGCGAATTGGATCAAATTGATTTTCACTCGTGACATCTCCCGCATTTTCAGTGTATGACAACAAACGAGACCACGGGGAAAGACTGTAAGACCGTGTGAGTTGGAAAGTTGCCATCATCTTATATTCTCTTTTCTGTGCAGCTGCTTCCCTTCATGACTTAGCCCTAATTTTGGAAACGGGTTGCACACCCCTCATTGAGACGGTGCGCCACGTCAGGTATATTTCCTGCTTCCCAAGCTTTTATAGGATAGACACGCCCTGTCCTTTCGAAGAAACTTCTCGTATGTCGATTAAGTAGATCTTGACTTATTGAGGGGAGTTTAACGAATGAACATACCATTTGAAAGTGTCAGATTTGGTTATAACATTTTGATTTGGTCTCATCACAAACGATATCCTTGTACTGCTGATGGCCAGCAATGTGGAAACTTTAAAGAGTTAGTTCTTGATACCGATTTAGACTAACATGTACATCCATAGCTGTCTTTGGTGTCTTGTGGTGTCATTCAGTATTACGCAATCAACTTTCTAATTTTCACAGCTGGAAGTTTTTCTGTGAGATTTTTTTTTTACAATCCGGGGGATTGACGACATATAAGGGCTCATCCATGCATAGGCTATCTGTCCACAATTATTCACAATGCATCTTGCACATATTTTTGATTCGAAACCTTTTTGTTCGAAACCGCGACAAAATATTTGGGCTCTTCAGGGTATATTGGCCTAATGTCCCTTCCTACATGACCCATTTTATGAAATTCTGAAATCTGTCTAGTCCTTCAAATTCTCTTACACAACGGTGATATTTGTCAGACTAGTACTCCGGTATTGGTATACCTCGATCCTCCTACTGATTGTCATGTACAACGTTATCCGTTTGTCATAATGATACGTTTGTATAACAAAACAGACAAAAAATATCTTATGTTTGTATACAGATGGTGTACTTGTAGTGCAAGTGGTTTATCTTGGGGCATCAAAATGCCAGAGATGTATTTTACTTTACAAAACATTTTACGATCATGTGCGTGCAAAGAACGAGTCGAAGAATGATGAAAATTCCACAAGGATAACCACTCTAGTTACTATTTTCTTTTTTTCACGAAACTACCACTTATGTAACAAACCTTAGACCAAGCCGTTCTATGGGATTTTGCATTCCCGTCATTCGTCAGTCCAACATAACGATTGTTTAATTTGATTCTAAAAGGAAAGTCAGGACTTTTGACAGTACAATGTTAATAGAAATTAGAAGCTAACATGTGTTGAACACCACCAACAGCCTTCATTAAAATTTGTTGCTTACTTTAAATTTCGAAATATTGCAATATGGATGATCGTAAAATATCGATCAGGAAGCTGCCATTCCGAGATTGATGACATCACCTGACAAAATGGGATTGAAGAGCTTTGCTTTCTTTAGAATTTGTCGTCAAACATTTTTAACCCGTTAAGCATTCCATGATACACCTCACTAATTCAATTCACAATGTTCACAAGTTTGTGTAAATTCATGAATATTATAGGTAACGGAAACAAAGGCATGCATTAAAGTTCTCCCTGTCAAATGTTACGTGACATCCTAATGTGACTTGCTCAAAGAGGTTTACATTCAATTGAAGCGAAAATAGTAGGACCCTCAGTCAGTTTCACAAGTGTATAACTTGTGAAGGAAGGGGGATGTGTTTAAATAAGACTCTGGAAGTCGTTTTTCAAACCTTCCTGCTTCATTGTCATGAAGATAATTCAATGATGTACTTCTTTTTTAAATGGAATTACAACATTGATGTGTTTACTCACGTCGGCCAACAATGCCTTCTTTTTGTACTCTGTTATCGAACCTACAAACTCTTATTAGCTCTATATGTTAAACGTGCTAGTGCTGTCATAGTTATTCTCATGGTACTCTCTATGATGGGGTAATTGAGCAAATACGGCAGCATTTGAATCAATAAAGTGTCCTTTCTTAATACCAGAGTTGCTACTATTGTTACGCATGTACTTTAAATATTACAATGAGTTCGGCAGCTATTTACAACATTCATAAAAGATTACGGTTTTGACCAGTTTTAGTAATGGGTCAATAAACGACAGCTTTGTGTTATTCCTATATGCCATCGTCATCCTGTCAGAGTTGATTTACTATATTTTGTTGAAGACTATCAGAAAGTTTATTAGTGAATGATTTTATCATAGCGTATCACTGTTTTTTTCCATTTTTCGCTTTGAAAACTATTCTTTCTTATTCTGTGGAAGGTTACTTCGGTCGAGATATTCTGATTGAATGCCACTTTGTTATCACTTTGGTTGGAGTCTTTTTTTTTTGTTGGGTTGACAGGTAATGGTATATCTCTTCTCAAACTTGGGCAAGGTACTAAGAGAGTAACAAGAACCTCGAGTGGGGAATATGATGAAACAATTTACTACAGTACTAAGCTATTCTCCAAACGAATGAACACACGATATGAGAGTCATTCTCGGATATTATTTTAACGAAGCAAAGGATAGTTACAAAAGTCTCATTCGTTTTACTACATTCTTCACAATGCAAGTGTCACTGAGATCTTGATCTTCTCACCTACCGGTATATCGTGCAGTGTTGCCAGTTGAATTAGATGCCTCTTAAATGAAATTGTACTACACTACTGCTCAGAGTTCAAAAATGCAAGATTTAAAATATTGCGTCAAAAAAGTTTTCTACTAACAAGTTTTTGTCTTTCCTTTGATCACAATATGGATTATAAACAATTGATAAGTAGAAAGCAACTGCTTTGAAGCCAATGGGCTTTTATTGAAATTTGTGAAAACTGATCACAAACATGTGAATTCCTCTCTCTGTGTGCAGAATCAACGGTTTTGCAAAACTGTCTGCGTGAGCAAGATATTCTAGAATGGAACGAACCATAGACTCACTTAGTACAGATACAGTAAGGTATACATTTAATGATCTCACGGACAAGGGAAATATGAGTTCGCATTTCGACGTCATTTTGATGTCATTAATTAAATACATCTTAATATGCAATTATTAAGTTATTCAATTAAATGTGCAATGTTAATAAGTTATTAAATAGTTAATGTGCAATGTTTATAATATGGTAATGTTTATAATAGTTAATACTATCAAATGAAATTTGAAATATTTATTGCATAGTGACATGAGTTCAGTTGACCATGCTGACATAAACAATTTTACACCCAACACATATCAGTTTGAAGAAGTTTCTTGCGTTCAGTACATGTTATTAGACTGACATTGGATGGTTGAACAAACGCACTAGTAGTCTAAGACAAAGAAAATTTTAACTTTCAATTTGGTGTAAAAAAGAACACAGTCAATTCTCACCATACTGTCTTCTCCAGAACACAATAAATAAACACCAAACTTCACCTTCACCCCACTTCCTCGAACCACAGAAGTGCCCACTTGTTGCCACTTTTTGCCACTCTCACCACAGAAGTGCCCACTTCCGTCTTAAGCTTGACTAACGCACTAAACTAGTGTTTCAAACCCAAGCTGCGCGCGTTTCAGAGATGAAGTCAAGCTTGAAAACTGAACTCTTCTATTTTCTGCTATAGGAATGCATTGTCCTAAAGCATCCTTTTGATATACAGCCGCTACAGTGGCTTTGCCTCGGTTGCATTTGGCGCGCTATGCGATCAATCCATTCTACTCGTTCTGAACAGCATGGAGACTGTCTTTCAACACAAATTTACTCAATGCGATTTCATTTAGTCAGTGATGTCCATACAAACTGCCCCATGTCTAGATGATCTGCTCGTGTCCGTCCTTTAAATCAAAACACTATAAGGTACCTATAGATAGATATCCAATATACGAACCCACAACACCGTATTCAGGGAGTCGCCAGATTGGATGAAGGGATGGAAGGGAGGGGGGGGGGTGGTTGCAGACGTCTATGAGGATACATGCTATCCAAGCGTAGTGCTTCCATCATTGGCGAGGCTTCAGAAAACACCTCTCAACTCACCGGAAGGCTAACTCATTTTCTCTGTTCATTTACACTTCACCAAACTACTATAAATAACTGTCGCTTTCACATGTTTTTAAGTAAACGCGTTTTTAGGGGTCAAAATATGATAGGTTGGGGGTACATCGTATACCTCAAGACGGTGCCACTGGTAGTCTCGTTAGGGAGAACAACTGCAGCTCGCTCGTCTCTCCTTGTTCAGGTAAATTCATTTTGTGAAGTCGGGCAATCTTCCACTGTAGTAACCTTGGAAAGCATCAATTTCGTTAACTTTCGTTCATAACCTACCTTGGATATTACCCCTCCCTTGCTTCTTTCACCCAAATTTTAACCAGCCTGATTCTGTTTACTGTTCACGGGCTCACACGCTATCATACGGAAACTTTAGCCACTCTGAGGGGGTCAGGCGTACTTGCCACACTGAAAATGCCGCTCGCCTACCAACTCAAAATACACATCATCAGTTAACAGCAGGGGAATGGCCAAGGTATGTAAATGGGGGTGAAGCATGAGATGGGGGATTAGACGTCAGGGAGACGGGGGTCTAAAGGTGAAGCTGAGAAGCTCTCTGGTGAAATATTTTGCACCGTTGGAAATTTTAATATTTGTGTGCAATTTTCGGTTCGGCAGTTATGGATTTTCAACGAAATATGTAAAAATAGTACATTACATAGTGGGGAACTTGTGATGTCACATAGGCACAACTACATGACTAAACTTTGTACTCCTTTATTTTCTTGGCTGTCTTTCTTGACAAGTAGTTTTTTAAACTTTTTCTTAGTCTTTTAAGTAGTCGTTTTCTTTAAACAGCAATATCTTGAGTTAGGAACAAAGTATTTGCATGGGGTTAAAATGCCCCCAATGAAAAATTACTCTTTCACTTAAGGACAATAATAATTGTTGGCAAAATATCCTTTAATGTGGTGACGAAACACTGGCTGCTTCTGAGGACCTCTCGAGACGTTACAAGATATAGCTGTTGTATGCGGTATTCGTTTTTCTAAAACTTAAAGCACGCCACCAGAATGATTGAAGACAAACACCGTACTGGCTTGGTCTGTGTATCGTATGTATTGTTGTTGATTCACTAGACAAAAAGAAACAAACGGAATAAGGAGTGAAATGACGGGCAAGGTTACGTAGGTAGCAAGAAACTAAGTTCCTGTACTAGAGAGATAGAACAGATGAGGCATCGCCAAAAGAAAAAAATAGCTCGTAGGCCCACATACGCGACACCCAGCAAAGAAATTGATGGAATCACTAAATAAACAATCTAGAGACCAGAGTACTCAGAACAGTAAAGTACTAGTAATAATTCAGACAACTGTCACATGGTGATGCAATTAGAACATTGGAACATGACGTTCCAAACCCGTAACGCATCAAACCCACATAGTACGATTACGTAAGGGCCTATACGAAAGGCAGTACACATCGTGGGCACCCAGTAAGCGTTAGGCTTAACAATGCACCCTCAGTAAACAGTAAAGTCTGGAACGGTAGTAACAGAAAAAGTTTACACATGAAAATGCAGCAACAATGGTTTTAAGTATCTAGTATTCCGTTTAATACGATATTTACGTCTTAGGCTTTTTTGTCTCATTTATTTTGAATAAAGAGTTCGGTATATTATATAAATTCACAATTAACATTTACACAGCCATACAAAATAGATATATTGGGACCACACATTCAACACTCAAATGTAAGTAGCCAAAAAACAAATAATTAACCAAAATGTGGCCGGCAAAATGGACAACGATTTCATACAATGCGAAATATACAGTCGCTATTGTTTTTTTGTACTATAGCTCGCACAAATTAGAGAAAATCGCTGTATTTCTGAATCCAAAATGGCTTTTACATGGGACCTCCAAATATATGACCTAGATACGAGATGTTATAAAAAATCATGTTTGTATGTGTTTGAGGTCAAAGGTCAAGTTAGGGGTCAAAGGTCTAACTTGACACCAAAAGGTTTGCGTCCGAAACTTCTTCTAGACTGCAACGCAGAATTGGTAGATAGGTAACCCATGGTCTGAATTTGTGTCTCCCATCAGGAGTTAGGGTCAGAGGTTAAAGGTCAGAGGTCACAGGGCAAATCCCTAATCGGCCGAAGGCTTTGAAGAAGTCTGTCGTCATTTTTCTCGGCAGTAAGTCTAATGAACTTCAAACTTTGTTGTTAGCTACCGTACCTGACTGTGATATGTAGTGTTCATTCGAACGGTGAGGTCATACTTCACCAGGGTACATAATAAAGCACAGTAGGTTCTGTTAGTACAAGGTGCAACATATGTTATTAGATGTTTGTTTTTCGATACAATGTGAACTAATATTTCAAACTATGCAGCATGTTTGACTGGAGCGATTACATCTAATGACAATATCACTGTCCACGCTTTTGGTGATACCCCTACTCGGTATGTTTTTACTGGTACTGTACATGTCCTGTATACACTAGCCAAGGAATTGAGTGGTTTACAATGGTTTTGGCGGGAAAGGAAATTGAGTTATGCAAATGATTGTAACTTGTTTCCAAAACGCCTAGAGTGGAGGCGCACCGCTTTGAGAAATAAGGAAATGAAAGGATATACTTTGACGCACACGATCTGCATGGGGATATATGTACTTGACTTCCCATGTGACTTCTACATTCACACAACAGTTGCGCGTTCCTTACAAATCTAAGCGTGCTGCGCTTAGCTGTGTACTTGTGTACTGTGTATAATGTAGAGCGCTGGGTGTTCGATCAAACTCTCGATCGACTGTCATACATACATGTAACAGAGTGTCTGATTATATGGACAACTATAGGGATGAGATGCAACTCCGTGGATCGCCTTCTTGTTTCAGTTGTGCTAATAATTTCAAGTCTTTTCATCGTAAGGTTACTAAGGTCAAAGTGAAATAAAAAATAACACTTTCTACAGTATTTAAAAAAAAAAAACTGAAGGGAAATTTGGTATAGTTGGAGAGGAAGTGCATAGTCTGCATAGTATAGTTGGATAGGAATGCAAGCTGACTAATGACCACACTTCCTCAGTCTAAAGTGTAAGATCACGCTGACTCAAAGTTGATTCTTTTGAACATTCCTAAATGAAGTTTAGCTGAAAGATATTGCCCATATTATGTGCAAAATAAACACCGATAAGCTTAAAAGATCTCATGCTTGAAGTCGTTAGTGCAAATGTCACAATTCAGACATTGCACTTGCACTAGATCTATTTCCAATACTGAGTACGTAAAAAATATGTAACAGATAATTCTAAGGTGTGAAACTAAGTACTCCAAAAATTTGAATACATTATACTGCAGAGAAAGATAGCTCATCTTCTGTTACACGGTTGGATATCAGTATAGAGGGTTTTTAAACCGTTGAACTTGATTTGTTTACTTTTAAGTGAGTTGTTCGTCTGACAAATATCAATGTTTACTTTCGTTAAGAATCACGGCAGTTTGAACTTTGCGCTGAATAAAGTTTACCTAAGCCATCAATGTAACTCAAGTCGAGACTGTGCAAAGTTGCCATTGACAAGCTTTCAGTACATGCATTGCATGACAATCGATATATGAAAAACTGGTTTCCAATTTTATGCTTATATTCCTTAGTAATAGTCCTGTTGGATGCTTTCTCGATATATATAAACCTACATAAACCTCCCTGAAGTAATCTGACGTTCTCTGATGAAAAAAAATATTTCAACTTTCCGTTAATGATAATAAACTTAATGTGACCAACTGTCCACAGAGTTGAACTGAGGGGTCTCAATTTCCGCTTAGAAAGCTTTGGTTCATATTGACTGAAACACAGAAAATGACGTCGATTTACAGCAACTCATGGGATGCAACTGTTCATGTCGTTGAGTGATCAGCAGGTAGAATTAACTGAATGTAAACAGAGGGTAAAAAAGAACCGAGAAATGGGTGACGAGAATTATCTTGGAAATGGGAGGTGCATAAAATCAGAGAGTCAATATCGAATTCACAGAAGAGAATGTGTGGGTGTACGCTTGAAGTGATTTAGTAACATATTGCTATATTGCAAAAGTACTACTCTTAGAGTTGGTAAATATACATGGGACTCAGAGAAACGTATGTAATGTTCACCTGTGTTTTCTTTCACCCTGTACAGTTTGAATGGGGTTTGTATGTTTGCATGCTCAATTGACAATGGAAGGAAAAGTATGTGTATATACAGGATGGTCGTATTGCAGGTCCCGATACTCCCTTCGACCATACATTCTGGGAAGGAGGGAAAGGGGGGGGGGCGGGGAACTTAAGCACATTCTAAACTATGGCTTGATAGTCTCGTTTTCCTCTACAGTGTTCTGCATCTTAGTCCTGTTTGAGAGCGTAATGATTAAGTGCTTTGTCTGGGAGCCACCTTAAGTTGATTGTCTCTCCTATCTGAATCTATCACTTGCACACACAACTAGCTAGGGAATAAAGTTTCTGAAGAGGCTTTCATCGCTGGTGGTCCTCATCAACGTTATGGTCATCGTTCATTTTTAAAGGGAATCAGCTGTCTGTGGGTGTTTGTTTGTGAAAAGAAAAATGAAAAGTACTGTGCTATATTAACAATCAACTCATATTTGATTTTTTTTTCACGTTCACACTGTAAATGACTCCTTGTCAGTTCCAATTTATAGCAGGCCGGGCTAATGTTTTCTCTTACGATCAACCATATACAAAGTTTTTGGCACTAGTTTTAGCAAATTAGGAACATGCAAAAACTTGAACCTCAACTTTTTGCTTGTATGATGGAAAAATTGTGTACACTCGACTGATAGTTAATTCAAATATTTGACTTAGGACTGAAAATCTTTCAAAGTAATGACAAGGTAATTTTGGGACATACCATACATGGCACAGTCATCAGCATTAATCCGAAATAGAAATGTGTGGATCGGGAGTACCCGGGAAGCGGAAGACAAAGGTAGAGCGGATGACACACATACTCCATTTTTCCCTTTTGAGTGTGAATATTGTTCACTTCAATAAAAAGCGATAGTTATATGCTCTTATATTGCCAAACTACACAATGGTTTAGTTTAGGAGTGCAAACGGCTGTCACACAATGGGTGCGACGGTCATTTTGTGTATCACTTAGCGTACCATGGAAGTAGCTGAGGTGTGAACTTATTTTTAGGAAAACAATCACGAACGACGCGCTTTCAGAGCATTACAAAGCGCCCGGATTGACGTCGCGCGCGTGAGCTGAGGTGTACTTTGACGCCACCCAATTTGTTGGAATACTTTTGGCGCATGCTTGGGGAATTTCTAAGAACACATGCATAGTTTGTTCCTATCGACCAGTACATGATGACAGTACATGAGATCACCAAACTTGTGTTGGATGTTCAGCTGTGCTAGAGTTGAACCCAGCCAAAGTCCTAGTCCTAGTCAGAATCCATACATGTTTGGAGTCCGAGTCTTTGGCAAACGATTCCGTGTCACAGTGTATCCGAGCCTCAATCCTCGGGTCACTGCAGTGAAAATTTGACATGTATACGTCTTTATGTCTACTATAAACAGAATGCCATGAAACTAATTTTTGTCATTTTGGCATCATTTATGTTTATTGTAAAACTATTTTAAAATACCGTGATTGTTCCAACAAATGTTTTAGAACTCACATTTTTTTTTTCGTTAGCAGTTGTCATAAGCAGAGAAATCTTATCTATGAGACTCTGTAGACTCCAACCCGTGTAAGGCCAAAATCATGCGCACTATTTAATCTCGAATGCTATTAGCTGCTCAAACCATGAACAAGTAGATGTAAGGAGTGCTGTGACACAAAAATAATAATATTGAAGCGACCATTACTGTCCTGTGGCAAGCTCAGTTAAGCTGACAAAAAGTTGAGCCTTTGTAAATTGGTTTTCCACCCATTTCCTCTCCGTCAAATGTCAGCCAATGTTCCACAATCAAGATTCTTGAAGACGACATAAATAGTAGATTACATGCTGATTGCTGTTCGAGTTAGTTTTTCTGAAGACTAAATTAAACCTTATTTTGTCAGACAATGTATTTCAAGTCCCATAGAAAATGAAAGTAATCCATTTACCTCAAAAACCATTTTCATAAGGAGTGTTATAAGAATGTGCTAACAATGGAGTCACAAGGTTTGCATTCAGGGGGTCAAGTGAATCGACTCGTGGCCAGGGGCGGATTTGTTTGTATTTTTGTTTCAGTCGGGTTTGGTACAAGATCAAGAAACCTTAGCGAGAACTCATAGCCTAGCTTGGGACCAGCCTGGACCACCTAGAAAGTCGATTTGGTATGTTTGCTTTGCCAAAACTTCACTGCATTTTCCAATGGACGTCCATAGGTAGAAATTCAGGCGGGGGGATATTAGCGAAAGTTTCATTTGATCAGATTAGAGGATATTTGTTACTCCCGAAAAGAGCTTTTCTATAGTGGCTAAACAGCCTTTGTCTTTGCCGGGTAAATAAGACAATAGGACGAAGTGATGCTGCTTGGTCAGATCTCCTATTTTTTTTTGTTTTCAGTTTATGAGCGAATTTCAGCACGTGTCTATTCCCTGCCTAATGTGCAGCAAACAGATAATCCACGTTTGTCACCGGTAAATCCTGGTCTCTCGTTCAATATTTCGGTTTATCACTCCATAATCCTGGATTATGGGTCGGTGACCGTGGGGTATTGGGTGAAAAACCTGTTTTTCATCCCACATTAGGCTTATCGTATGTGCCTGCCCTGTGGTAAACTCATAGCAGTCCAAGACAGTCGAGAGCAGAGACAGAGAGGGAGAAATTGGTTTTTGTCAAGAAGACGTCATTTCCTCACACAATTGTTCCAAGGCCGTGGTCAATGGCGGGATAACTTCATGGAATAACACATGTAATTATTTTTAAGTTAATTTTATTATTCATATTTGTGATTTAGATGTTAGTCATTCATATGGCAGCCTTGGTGCCTATTCATAAGCCACTAATGACCACGTGGTTGAATGAATGGTGCTAAAGTTATGTTCAACTACTCCCCCTCCAAAGTATTTGTCAAGCGCATTTCTTGTAGCATTCTGGCCGACTGATTGTGGAGCTCCCCTCAGATACTTTGCCCACATTTAGAACTCTTCACCCGTATTTTTTTAATTGCCAATATATTTTTTTTGTCTTATTCCGCAGTATGTGTGTGATCCTGTCACGTGTGTGAAGACCTCTCACTGGATCCGATCAGCTTCATGCGACCTCTGGATACCCAAACACTCTTCATAGCCTGTATGAATGTTTTCCAATCTTCATTAATTTTTCTTTTCTCCAAGTGCTAGTAACACCTTTTAATTAATAGAAGGGGATTGCCTTAAAAACGTTCGCCCATGGCGCCAAAAATACTTAATCCACAATATCAACTCGTCTGTATGTTTTTGATATTAAGACGTCTTCAGATATTCACTATAGTGTTGATTTAACATGTTTAATTGAAGGTTACTAAGTCTGTACTAGATTGTAGATGTAGAATGTAAAACTTTGGGGACAACTTTCTGAAAGCACATGAATTGCATATTGACATCACCAAAGAAAATCGACATTAAGATTGTAAAGGAACAAGAGCTCATAACATAGGCAAAATTGACAAGAGAAATTAATAACAAAGGATAGAACCCGTGCTCTTTTTATTACTTGACATATCAATTCTTGTACAAAATTATAAAACAAAAAGAAAATCAGAACTGACACAAGAGTAGCAAAAGTCTTTTGTATTATTACTGCTCAGCGTTTCTTGATACTATTGCGACTTAAATAAAATACTTTCGTGTATCCGTCGTAATTATTACTTGTCACAATATCTGCCATAAAATATGCATCCATTTAATAATAGCATCCTACTGCATAAATCCTACTGCATAGTATCGGCATTATGTATATAAAAATATCACCTTAGATGCACATAATAGAAAATAATGTACAAAAGATGATAAAAAATATACTTCCTTTTTTGAAAATGTTTATTATAGTGAATTTAAATGAGATAACATTCACATTTCTCTCTTTGGTTTGTAAATTATTATGAGTTTGACCTTTAAACTAAGCATATTTGATATTAATCCTAAGTAGGAGCTGTTACAAACTTGTTCTATGTGTTAATTATTCTCTAATTGCGTTTCGTATGTCATCACTTACTACATTTGTTACTTTTCTTTGGATTGACTTGTAATATATTGTCTTATATGTATATATGTAGCTCTTTCTTTGTTGATTGATAGTATAAATGAACTGATCATGAACTGCAACAATTTATTCGTTATTCTGTATTATCACATAGTCCTATATTTAAATTGTCATTTCATCAATTTTATGACACCATCCATTCGTGATTGTTATTGACATAAATTTAGAGCGAAATACTGCCTTGTATTTAAATGACTTGACTGCTAATGTACGAAAAGATAATTTCGACCATTCATTCCCGTATTCTTTTTTTTGATTACCAACATTTTTGTTTTTTGTTTACTCTGCAGTGGTCCTGTCACTTGTGTGTGACGAACTCTTACTCGTACCGTGGATTCTTTCAGCTTCATGCGACCTCTGGATACCTAAACACGCTCCATATATGAATGCTTTCTAATCGGACCTGTGATCATTACCTTTTCCTGTCTCCAACTGCTAGTAACAACTTTTAATCAACCAAGGGGATTGCCTTAAAAACGTTCGCCCATGGCGACGAAAATCCTTAACCGACATTTTCAACTCGTCTTTATTTTTTTTACATTAAGATGACTTCAAATATTCACTTTAGTGTTGATTTAACATGTTTAATTAAAGGTTACTAAGTCTGTAGTAAATTGCAGATGTAGAATGTAAACCTGTCTTGACAACTTTCTGAAAGCACATGAATTGCATATTGACATCACCAAAGAAAATTGACATCAGATTGCGAAGGAACAAGAGCTTGTAAAAATGGCAAAATTATATTTTGTGTATTGATTCTTGCATATATATGTAAAGTTAGAAAAACATCAGACGTTGACACAAGAGTATCGGAAGGCTTATGCAAAATTGCTTGTCTAGCATTAAGTTGCGTTACCACTGCGACTGAAATAAAATACTCTGGTGTACCCATCTTAATTATTATGCGCATACAATATCTACCATAAAGATGCATCCATTAAATGATGATCAAACTGCTGCATAAATCAACTGGTGTCTGTTATATATATATATATATATATATATATATATATATATATATATATATATATATATATATATATATATATATATATAAATTTTACCTTAAATGTGCATAATAGAAATAATGTACAAATGATAATGAAGAAATATACATATATTTTTTAAAGTATTTATTACAGTAATTTAATTTAGATAATATTCAAATTTTTTTCTGTACATTATCTTAAGTTTGAACTTTAAATGAAGCATAATTAGTATGAATCCTAAGTAGGAGATCTTACAAACTTGTTCTATGTCTTGATTATTCACTAATTGCATTTCATATGTCATCACTCAGTACATTTGTTACTTTTCTTTCGATTACCTTGTAATTTATTTATTATATGTATTAATGTATCTCTTTATTCTTTGTTGATTGATAATAGAAATGAACTGACCATGAACTGTAACAATAGATTCATTCTTCTATATTATCATTTAGGCCTATGGTTTTATTACCAATGGTTTTATTAATGGTATTTTTACCCTACCTGCTTTTACAAGTGACAATGTCCGAGTCATCAGCATGATGACCGTGTCAAAGCATCGGTCTGTAGCACATCACAAAAATTATTTTAAATTTTTGTGTCGTATACTCTTTGGTCATCTTTACATACTTCTGTTATAAAAGGCTACATAAAATTACCATCAACGTGACCAAGGTCCAGGGATTCCTTAAAACACTTCCGGCGTGAGACCCATCTGTAACCAAGGACAAAACACACTCACATAAAAATATAAATTAAAATTTTTAATAATCAGAGAACTTACAAATAAGCGTTTTACGGACGTTCTCCTTTACATGCCATGTAAGCAAGATGGAAAATATATTCTTCTGTTTTGTAATAGCCGGATTCAAACAACAATCAATAGTAAATAATTCTTCGAAACAATCATTAGGTTATACATTTTGCTGACATTTATTGACTAAATTTAGCTTTGAAATCTGCTGTTTCACCTTCTCTTTCATTATGAAGTACACCTATATAATTACCAGACGTAGCCTCTCTCAATTTGTTTGTTGGTAGCATATTATTTCCATATTCTTTGGTAGATGATTTTGTTTCAGGTACTTCCGTTCTTCTTGTTTTTACATCGTGTCCTTCAGTTCTTTCAAATACAGGTGTTCGTTTTGTCGTTCTTTGTGTGATTGGGTGGGATATCTTTACAGTTGTAACACGGGGTGGAGAATCACGAATACATAGAGTTTCATTTCCATCCCATGTGGATGTTTCTGTCATTTCATGGAAGATGCAGAAACGTTGTCTAGCTCCTCTTAGGTGATAGCCTTCATCACAGATAAACATAGCAACCTTACCGGTCTGAGTTACTCCTCCGTTCTTGGGGTTCGATAACAAACCGCAAGGATGAACTGTTGAGAAGACCAAGAACACTCGTATACAGAACAAACAAAAAATCAGCCGTTTTATACTAGAATACAACCTAGAGTTTTGTAGCAAATCTTGCTGTAGAAGTTCGTGAAACCAAAATTAAGAATATACTAATATATCCGTATATGGTATTTGGTTAATATGGATAAGTGTTCCTGTTTATTATATTACATCACGTCACGCATGTCACGACACGACATTACATTACATTACTCTTCCAAAGAGTTAATTTTCGAAATCACAAATAAATATCTGTATATATAAAGATGAAAGTAAGAAGCCAACAGACACACGACATATTGAAAACGATCCATAAAAGTTTATTAAAGCACGTTAGAAAACTGAATCATTAAAATTTTCCATGCAATAAGATATTACATGGGATATCTTATATATATATATATATATATATATATATATATATATATATATATATATATATATATATATATATATATATATATATATATATGTATATATATATACTGGTGAGCAAGTAGCCCTTTTGTGATTGTGCCTCACAGTATACCTCATGGTATACAAATGACATCGACCGGGATTACCCACTAGAGTTAGAGGGTGAGAAGGGGATCCAAATGTGTGTATACAACCGAATTTGTGTCATGATCTCCTCCTACACGGTAAGCGAAATGAACTCCACACTTGGTGGGTAGGTGCCCGTGTAAACGGTGTAGTGTACGCCGAAGCGATAACGTAGTAGGTCAAAGGTCACAGCCCATGTAAACGAAAAACAACAATTATGTCAATGTGTGAATATCCTAGAGTTATAAAACTACCATATATTGAAAGTAGACAATACGAGGAATTTTCTAAAACTTTTGATGACGTCACGGGTCAAAGGTCAAATCGGCAAAAAATGCTCTGCTGGACCATATATACCTAAAATTTAAATGTTGTTTGTGATACGTCTGGTATTTGGTAAGAAAAATTGGGGTAAAAGAAGTATTCACTCACAGCACGTGAAACTGTAGCAACCCAGTCACAACACTTTTTTTAGTTCATTCCCTTTTTGCATTTTCCTTACATAGTGTATAAGCCACTTACTAATTACAACAATTATTTGAAGTTATGATGTTTACATATTGGTTCGGATGCATCACATTCAGAAGAACTTGTTTCATAACGATTTATTCTAAAGTACTTTTGTTTGCTACACAATTGACCATTCTGTTGTTAGACCCTGTTGGGCCGGATCACCTATATCGCGTACATGCATGGTGTCTCGTACACTTTCATTCACTCACCACGGTTTCCCCGACCCTGGACGAAGCAGTTAAAATATTCACACTGGTTCAGAATACAACATTGGATTTTGCCACGGAATTAGTAGCAAAAACAAAAAAGACCAATGACAATTCGCCTTTCTGTTCAAAGGGGAACTGACTAAAGAGGGATGGATGCAACGTTATGATATCCCCTAGACAAAATTTAAAATCGTTAAAGCCGTCTACTAGACATATGACAAACAAAAAATTAATATGTGCACTTTGGGGTCATTCCTGTGAATACATATGTCAGTTGTGAATATTCCAAAAACACTCAAAGTGCGTGTGACTTGAACCCCTTCGTGGAGCATACCATTCAGTCAATGAGGGTGTACAGTAGGTTGACCATGGTAAAATTTTAATATGCATTACCTAAAGCTTGCATGTGTAGATATTCAGTTGTACAGATACGAGGAATGCTAGAATAGGAAACAGGTAAGGTGTAAAGGGGGAGCTTTATGCAAGAAGCTGTACGTCGGTTGGATGGACGATTAGAATCATACAGGAGGAGATGGTGAATTAAAAGGGACTGTACATATCATGGACTTAAATGACAGAATAGTCCTTAGCAAGGGTTATTCTGTTGCAAGTCTAAGACCCTAAGTCTGCTTTATGATAATGTAGACCGTGTTCAACATGTCTTTAGAGAGATTTTTATGGCAAGAAATGTAATTTCGTATCTGCAAGGTGGGATATATTATGATGAGTTTGCAAAGCATGGGAAAGTTTCTCATTACTCTAAAAGTAGTATCAAAAAAGACCTCACCCCTTGTTCACTCCTTTGTTGTTTCTCTAAGGGTGTTTCAGTGTGTCTTTTATCAAGTATGCTTTTATGCTTAAAATGAGTTCAAGGAATTAAAGATATGAAGATTCGTTGTTAGTCCATTATCTACACTCGTAATTGTGCTTACCAAGACATTTCGGGAAGGGAAGATGGGAAGAGCTTGTGAAAAACAATATTTTCCTTTTATTTTGCATTTCTGTGGGATGAAAATACAGTACAGGGGATTTGAAGTCTCTGGAAGTGTTTCATTTCTGAGAAAAGTCGATTGATTCCTTCTCCTACCACTCCCCCAGTTATATTCTTTTTTTGGTTCCTGTTTGTTTGACATTTTCCTTACAGCCTTATGGTGAGAACTGGTTTAAGAACCACTGTTTAAGATTCTCCACTGAATAACAGGCACCTAAGTGTTTCTACTGTGATGAAGTTTTTCGATCTTTCTTTTAGCGGTAATAGATTTTTACTTGAACTGACACTATGTGATTTTTTTTAATCATTTCATTTTATCTTTGTTATTTTAATTAATATGTAATTACCATGTGAAAAATTATTCATATGAAAACAAATCATTTTCGTAGTCAGAAAATACTTGTATGCAAATGTTCGTGTGTTCTAAAATTTGGTTATCAAATCTCAAATATTAAGCATAGACTGTTGTATTTCGTAAGCTAGGATTGCTTTGTTCCACTCACTCGATACCAAAAAAAAACGACGTCTTTCCAAACAATACCCGATTTTGGTTATTCAAACCACATTCGTCATGATGGCGTGTAGTTACGTGTATTTGTATATTTTTATGTGTGCATGCAGTGGTGATGTCTTAATGGTATAAGAGAAATGTGAAAAAAGAACCTCAAAGTGTGTGTGACATGCTTCTAGAAACAACCACCCTTTATCCAGAAGTTGCAGAGTAAAATCCAGAGTGAAAATCTGTTGGAATTTGTTTATACCTATTACCGTTTTTAAGTTATGGCTTTTCAAAGTTTGAGAACAATGCAAAACAGATGACGTGGGGTGTTGCACAGTGTCAGTATTTCTGTTGCCTAAGTAAGCCTATGTATTTTGCCTCTTAATTACTGAGTTTCGCGTTGGTGAGTGATATTGATATTTTGGAGGAAGAAAAAGAATGCTCCCAAAAATAAACCCTTTGGGCATATAAAATTCTCAAATGTCCTTGAATAAAGGTTACATAATCAAAGGATTAACAGAAGACATATCACAGGAGTCCATCTCTTGACGTCACCAATTTGCATGCCTAGCCAATGTTTATTCATGGTACAGTTGTGAGACACTAATTTGCCTGTAAATTGGTCAATCTTTTACGGATTTAAATGAATCTGTGGCTATTTTTAATATTTTTAATGCTTAATGCACCCAATATTCTAAAATTTCATTATCATGTCACACGACTAAGTTTCAACAGATTTAATATTAAGTGTGTAGATGTACTGCTGATTTCGAAAACCTTTGATTACTGACGTAGTTAAAAGGATATTTACTTGCACAAGACAGAGTACAAAAATCATGATTATAGTTCCGCTCAAATGCCAGTTAGAGTCAGCAATGATCACGCTGTGAAAAGCTTGTAAACGAGAGATCTCAACAAGGGAAGCTTGCACTGATCAGCCATTTTTAAGTAGTAAGGTAGCCTTTGTCAAGGCTTTTCGGCCAATAATTATCCAAACCTAATTTCAATTTACTCACGGGTGCAAGGGGAAACGTTACATATACGATTCTTGCTGCGTACCTCTCAGTGAGTCTTATCCGAATCTGCCTAGCAACGAGTATCTTCAGGCCTCAAAGCCTTTGGACAAAGTCTTAATGTATGTGTTTATGAACAGTCAAATATTCACGCAACTAACAGAAATCGTTACCTTACTGTGACGTATTTACTCTACTTGACCAACGAGAGTGCGCTCGTCATTTACCTGTACTCTGCCATCGTAGGGTCTTTTGTTCAAAAGATGGGTTTCTGCTGAGGTTCTGTGATTGGTTGGCTAAATTACTACCGATTTGATGGTTAATTTCAAAGGTTAGCGTTATGGCGTAGTTGAATAAAGTAACTTCGTCCAGAGACTTTTCAGGGTAGAGATACCGTATTCGGGTAGAGTACAACACCGAGGAAGTGGTAAAAGCCAGTGCAGTGATTTCAGATGCAACACAGCCAGTTTTACCACTGCTATTTGTATGTCGCAGGAAAGACTCGACAGAGGCTGTTAATGTACTGAAGTGGTGTACCATATGCCTATCGAGTGTAAGAGCATTTAGGTTACAAAATTCAATTGGTTAAAACCATTCACCGTTGGGTTCTCAAGGTTTATCTCTCATTCAATCTGCAGATGCGCATGTTGAGGTCATTATACCTGTAAGTCACAATTTTATGTTATCCTATGTCATTGGGTATATCCATCGGTTGTTACATATCCATAGATGGCACGAAAAATTACTGAAACCTTCCAAAGAAATTCCTTCCAAGTAATTACATCATCGCAACCACAATGAATCGGTGCGTTGTGATTAGTTGCCTTCCACACTGTCGTTACGTTCTGCCGATATTTTCTTTAACATTCGTTAAAGAAACATTCGTAGAATTTCGAAAAAAAAAATCGAAAAATTCGAAAACGCCTTATTCGTAGAACGTTGGTGTTCTGGTCCAAGCCGCTCATCAAACTGTTCTTTAACTTTCTTCCCATTTCTTTTTTTCAGAACTTTCATTTATTTGCGTGTTAATAACGGTATACAAGGAAGAGTCGGCGGAAACGGACCCTGCTGTAAATCTACATAATTTCCGTGGGAATAACCACAACGAAACTCCTATGCAAAGGCAAAAGCACCTCTTTTAGAAAATGGGCTATTTTTGAAGCAATGCGGCAGTTTTGCTAGGTTTACACTAACTATACTGTAAGCAGTATAGCCAGTCATGTTGGTATATTTTTGAACAATAGCACATTATGTCCTAATTGACGGTTACAAAGATTGCAGTAAACGTTATCCATCAATGTAGAACTTTTAACGCAGCGTTCTGGGTGCAAATGGGTGTTGCATGATAATTGACATTCAGTTAAGTAATAGACGATGGTTAGCGGATAGATAAGATGTCACGTAAACAGATTAAAAGCTACTTACAGAAAAACATTTCTGAGAGATCAATGTCAAATCGGCTGGACGTACTTTTCAATAAAATTCTTATTATTTCTTGTCCATATGAGGTTACAAAAGCATCAAATTTTGACACAGCTGTCTATGCAAACATTTACAAGCAGAAATGGTCTAGCTATTAATAAAACCTTAATAGAGACACCCCTTTTTAACAATTTTATAGATACTAGTTATATTGGAAATGCATCAGCAAAATAATCAATAAGGAAGAAATGAATTAGAACGTGTCATAATTTTTTTTCTACGTATTAGAAGTACTCGTAATGGGAAGGAAGTGTATACGTAATGAAAATTATACATATCCTACTGTAAAAAAAGGGTTTGATAAAATAGCTTAGAATTTGGAACTATTCGTGATGGCAATCTCTAATTCTTTTTTGCAAACTGAGTCTGGAATGTAAGCTGGGCATATGTGCGAAATGAATCCTAAATTGGAAGCACCTAAAAATCTATGTCTTGTTCTATTCTGTGATTGTACTTTATTGTTTTAGTATTTTCGCATACTGTGAGAATGCAACATTGAAATATCCTACTTAGAAGTATGGACAAGTAAACTTGGTTTCCTACCAACAGAAAGAAAAGGATATTACCTTGATTTACTGAGATTACTAGATAACTTTTAAATATATTACACAAGACAAAAAAAAAAAAATACCAGTGGGGGAGGAAGTGTTGGATGAAAATACTTAGAGTGGATTAAAGTCTTTCTCTATGGGAATGCACATTACAGAGCATTTACAGGTTTTAGAAATATACATTGGAAACAGTGCATTGGAAAGGCTCTCTTGCTATTACGTCATTTCCAACCAATTTTATACAACAATAGTTCAAATAAACCTGCAATAAATTAACATTTATTCAATCTTATGATATAATCCAAAGGAATTGTTAAAATACTTAAGTATTTTTTTTTTCTTTGCATTTGTTTGATTTAAATAAATGTGTATTGAAATGTATGTAAAAAGGTAGTTATTAGATAAGTTAGTAAAAAATTATTATATTTATTTTAACCAAACATTTATTTTTATATTTTTTAATATGAACTATATTATTAAATTATTATTAATTATATTAAATATAGTACCATTAATTCTCTATTTATACCCGCCTCATCCAAACATATACATGTTTCTCAAGCATAAAACATGTGAAAAGAGTCTCTTATATGATTCTTGTAGATTTTAAATGTGACGTCAATTTTATTTCTATTCTGCAAAAACCCGGAAGAGACAGAGAGTAGGAAAGAGGGGGGGGGGGGGGGGAAGGTAGGATCAAACCTCTATCTTGATATACGAAAACGCTTTCATTGTACATCTCCAACCGTCTAGTTAATTAGGTCACATGACCCGTTCTGCAACATTCTCGACTAAGTCTAAAGTCTAAGAAAGTCTAACTGAACGGCATGTTGCGCAACTGAACTGACTAGTGACAGCCTACTGTTCCTTGAATAATGCAAAAATGAGGTTTTCTCTCTTTTCCATTACAGCAATGTAGATGGACACTTTGATCTTCCATCTTCTTGGGAATTGAAGAATTTTTGCTGTTTTATGTAGGACAGTTAAAAACGAACACTATAGAAGAGAGGCTGTTATTTTCTACATTTCATACAGTGTCTTCAAATCTTCAAACTTTGTTGTGAGTAACTGACTCATTTAATGAATAAATTCGATATCTTTTAATGACGCAGTCACCTATAATGAACAATTTAGAATACAGCGATTTCACTGTGCATTTTGCAGCCTATACGAGCACCTGCCTGTGATCCCAAACTTGAAATCGCTGTATTTTCCGTAAATAATAGTGACATGCACGTGCATATGGGGCCGCAACTAATTCGTCTTATACTTGCTGAGTACCTGATCCGATAAGGAAAGTTGATGGTATAAAACAGATATCAACGGATAGGCGGAAACGTTGCTCTTTTATTCTGATAAACATCGAGTAGTTTTAAAATGTCTCGATTAAATATTGGATAATTTTACGAGGTGATGGAAGCACACTTGTAAACCCTTCGTGAGAAGGGTTAAATTTTTACTTCAACACATCGTTGCTCTACAATTGGCCATCAACAGTATTTTTTTTTTTGTCTTGGCAAATACTTTTAATGATTGGAATTCTTGACATTTCTAAGTATTAAGATGTTATGCTTGAAAGATCGAGTTCATTAGCATTCCAAGCACCATGACGTTGCTAAACGCTATGTATAAAATGTTAGAAAAGGAAGCTCTTTACTGGTAGCTGCGGATAAACCGTTACCCACTTTTTAGACTACCTGCTGCTTACATTGTCTAAAGCAACTTGTATGCTGTTTTCGACTCTTAATAATTCTTCTGGTATGAAGAATACGCTGTTGGTTTGATCATTCCCATCTAATTCATCACTAAGTATAGAGTAGCAAGCCTTTATTCGTAACCATACGTCATTCTGCATATCATTAGGGATATTTTTCAGCCTTGATCTCTTATGTAAAAGAAGAGAGGCAAAATAACCACCAACGTAACCAAAGTCCAAGAACTCCTTAAAACGCCACCTGCATGAGACCCATCTGTAAGCAAAGAACAAAAGACCAGTGTAATGTTACTTAAAACTTTACCAGTCTAATAAATATGAAATTTGTGAAACAAATCGTCATACTGCCATTGTCGTAATCCTCTTTTCTTGAAGAAGTCAAATATGTAAAATAAATATTCTGCCGCTTGAACAAAATTACAAAGTAAAGCGAACAATACCAAATAATTTTCGAAACAACGATTAACTGATACGTTATGACCCAATTCAATATAGTTGACTGTACCTTCTGAATCTGTTTTACTGTCTCCAACAGGAGGAGCAAGTATTGGTATCTCATTACGAGGTGTGACGTCACTCGATTTATCTGTTGGTGGAAGATTATTTCCATATTCTTTTGTAGATGACTTTGCTTCAGGTCCTGCTGTCTTTAGTGTACTTTTAACACCACGTCCTTCAGTGTTATCAAATGCAGGTGTCCTTTTTGTCGTCCTCTGTGTTATTGGGTGGGATATCCTTACAGTTGTAACACGAGGTGGAGAATCACGAATACATAGAGTTTCAGGTCCATCCCATGTGGATGTTTCTGTCATTTCATGGATGATGCAGAAACGTTGACGAGATCCTCTTAGCTGATAGCCTTCATCACAGATAAACATAGCAACCTTACCGGTCTGAGTTACTCCTCCGTTCTTGGGGTTCGATAACAAACCGCAAGGATGAACTGTTGAGAAGACCAAGAACACTCGTATACAGAACAAACAAAAAATCAGCCGTTTTATACTAGAATACAACCTAGAGTTTTGTAGCAAATCTTGCTGTAGAAGTTCGTGAAACCAAAATTAAGAATATACTAATATATCCGTATATGGTATTTGGTTAATATGGATAAGTGTTCCTGTTTATTATATTACATCACGTCACGCATGTCACGACACGACATTACATTACATTACTCTTCCAAAGAGTTAATTTTCGAAATCACAAATAAATATCTGTATATATAAAGATGAAAGTAAGAAGCCAACAGACACACGACATATTGAAAACGATCCATAAAAGTTTATTACATCACAGATAAACATAGCAACCTTGCCGGTCTGAGTTACTCCTCCGTTCATAGGATTCGATAACATACCGCAAGGATGAACTGTTGATAGGTCAACGACAGTCGTATATATATTAAAATAATCAACCATTTATACTAGAAAGCAACCTGCTGTTACAAGACTTTTGTATCAAATGTTGATGTAGAGGCTGATTATTCGTGAAATCAAAGTCAAGAGCATACTACATTCATGTTGGCTAAGATGGATAAGTACGTGCCACTGTTTCTATTATACTAGAAATTGTTGCAAGTAACACGTAAACAAAGGTTACATAGAATCTGATATTATACTAGTGTCTAAGATATGATAAATGATAGATAGAAATTGCGGAATAAAGGAAAAATGGAGAGAGAAAAACTAGGTCATTGTCATATCTATATATATTCTGTACCTGCTTGAAAAGTTATGCTGTTACTCCATTCTTCATATCTGATAGACAATAGCAGCACAAAGAATGTATTTTGATAGTCATTAGGCACACGACGTATGATAAGTGATCCGTTGTTATGTATGTCATATTTAGATAAACCTTTTCCTGATTTGTGGGAACCCTCTAGTCGAATCAAGGGTTCTTCGTCATCCTTCATTTCAAACCAATACACTCCAGTAAATCCTGGTTTGAAGTGGCAAACTATTGTTGCTTCTTCCCCCGCGAGACTGAATTGATTCACTGGGCAATGTTCTATTGGACACACACAAAGAAAAAAATCAAAACTTATGTATAATGCTGCTACTTAGTCTGGGAGCTGGAGTTGTTGAATTCCAAAAAACTGTTTTGTTAACTAGGTGTTTTACTATGTGTTCATGTAATATTTTATTTACACAGTATATGTACCGATTGAATATGTTACCGTTTTATTTATTTCACATTCCCTTTTTGGTATTAAATGTAGACAAATATCATCACTTCAGACGAAACGGCTATCGGCCGACAGACCAAGATTTATTGAAAAGTTATCAATGGAAACAAAACAGAAAGCGTGATTTCCACAATGCAGACATGTGGTATGGATTGTCTTGGAAAAGAATCGTAAAAGTTATGTGAGACAACATTATATAGAGATACAAGTATATCTACAAGAATAAGTATTATTCAGAATATGAAGTGTTTTCTTCATTTTCACCAGTAAATTGCAAACCCTGGACTGTGTGAAGTGATGGATTAAGGTTAATATTTCACCAATATTGATACCTTAAGATATTCTATAATACAAATATATATGTAGTTAAAATAGAAGGGAACATAATGATATGAGAAATATAAATGATATTTCTAATCTGTGTCCAGACCCAGAGGAAACACACCAGTCTATGATGCTTTTAGAAACGTCACTGGTATCCTAAAGTAACACTGTGAGTCCTTCAGACCCCTCAACGGTAAGCCACAGTAGTTGACTGTAAAGTATCATTTCTAAAGACATTGGAAACTTATCGAGCCAATTACTATTTCAAACGCTGAAGTAAAAATCGATAAAGTACAACTTTCTATTTTGCAATCTTGGAGTCTCGATAAACCAAGGTCCAAGCTAATTTTTTTTTCAATAATAAAATATTAAGAAATAGGTGGTTACAAAATAGGAACAGTATAGGAACAAACGTAACACTTGGTTGTTCGCCCATTTTTACTTGTTCGTCGTACCGAGGCGATTGCCTCAATTTGAGACAGCTGCAAGCATGAGCTGCAGGTGATAAATATAAAAAAAAGTAACTGTGTTGAGAATCAACACATCATTGTATATTTGAATTACTCATTAAGGTAACGAACGCTTGTTAGTGGAAAAAAAGAACTATCAGGTATGGCGAAATAGCGCAGCTGGAGAAGTTCATTCTGCAATTCAATATGTAGCTAAAATAATACTCCTTGTGATACATTTTGGTGCTCACAAAGCTCTAACTCATTCGTGAGAGAATTGTCTTGTTGCCATAACTGATGCTGATACTCCTCCTTTGGAGAATGGTAATATTGCATCATTTGTGCTCTTTTGGATAGTTTTAGATAATAACTAAAAAATAATTAAGTATGGGACAAGTAATTTTTGATCACAAATATTTAATGGCTCTTTCTTAAAAAAAAAATAGCGGTCTTCGTTCTTCTGTGGTGTCTCTCTTTTCCAGCCTGTGTTCCTACTCCGTCAATTCCAATTTTTTTCCAGAATTTTATTTTCCTGTCCTCAAAAGTATCTCTACTTCAACTTTAACTTGCAATGACCGAGCTCAGCAAATAAAGCTCTTGATATTCGACACAAGTTAAAATGAAATCATACGTGTGAAGACTTTAAATGTGTTTGGAAACGTTGATCTCTTCAAACTTATTAGGTTCGTTTTGTACATCATACTTTGTCAAATACAGTTTGTTTTACGTTCTCTCCTTAATTAGTTTTTCATTTTAGCGCTAAGATATGATTAGCAAAAATTCAGCGAATGAATATTGTGAAGTAATCTGAGAATCGTGAAAATACAGAAATGTTATAAAACACAAGAAACCTGGAAAAGAAATTAATCCATAGGGACAAATACATAAGCTCGTACGTACCAAGGACCGATACTTCGGTAGAGGAAGTGTAGTCTGAATACTCGGAGTCTATAATTATTACATTATAGTTCATATCGTTTTCCCATTTGGCGTCCCTTATCACCAGTGATCCTTTGGTCGTTACGTCATACTCCCCACTTTGGTATCCTTTTCCTCTCTTGATTCCATGCTCAAGTCTGATAAGAGGCTCATCCTCGTCTGTCTCTTCGAACCAATAGACTCCAACCAAAGGGTGAAGAAAGTTGCATTCGATCAAGATATTTTGGCCGAAGTAACCTCTCACCGAAGATGGGCAACCAGTCCCTACAGCAGTTTAATGGCAAATATCATGATATTATCATCTTTAATTCAGCTGAGTGAACCATAGTGATTTCGAGGAATATTCAGTATGACATAAAAAATAGTATTTTAACTGTATTGTATTATATATGTCAAATATAATGTCAACAGTCCATTAAAATATCCCTCAATTGACTGACAATTTCATATTCAATACATATGTTTCAAAGTGTCTTTCAACTTTTTATATGCCAAGAATAAAACAAACAAAGGCATTTTGTTATAGAGCGTCCCAGTAAAGACAAAAATTTTGAATTTTTCGTATGTTGTGGCCCTCAAGATAATATTTACAAGTGTTAGTTTTATGCTTCTCCTTAACTTTGAAGGAGGAATGATGTTGGTTGAAGGTCACCAATGTCTACGTGCAGAGTCCACGTAAACGTTGATAACCGTTCCACGTTCAAGCTAAGGGAGGCATAAAGCTCGTAAGATGTATTTTGCAATTCCCTATCCTCCTGTAACTTTGGGTCTCTCAAATAATTAGTCCCCAATGGAGATTTACTGATTTTTGATGAACCATACGTTGGGGAGGTGGAGGCGGGGGGGGGGGGGGAGGAGTGCGGTCACACTCCTACACCCCGTAGATACTCAGAGAGAGAGACTGAAAACGAAGTATTCTTATCAGTGGCGGCGCTACGGGGGGCATGAGGGGGAATTTGCCCCCCCCCCGGTTGTTTCCTTGTCCCCCAGTTGCTCTCACCCTTCCCAATCGGATCCTGTACTCATCCAAAATTAATTTAATCACAAAACTATGTATTGGCATTGGACTGAATAAAAACAGCTTCCAGGGAACCATGATTGATAAATGCCTAATTTATGTTACACACTGGCTGCCAGTTTTCATATCACGCCCGTAGCCACTTCAACAGTAGGCCAGCCTGGTCAGACCAATTTTCTCTGGAATGTTTACCGTCCAGCATAACGGAAGGGCGGGTAGGTGGTTGTTTTCCTAAATATAGGAATGTCGTTGTTGAATTGAACTGTCAAAGAATATTGGTAGGTACTGCACATTTTTATAGAATAAAGTGACTGGAATGGAAGTGTATTTAGCCTATGTGTGTGTGTGTACTCCGTGGCTTCGCCCCCTGGAACCCCCACCCCACCAGGGGCCCTAAGGCGGGCCCCTGGACCCCACCTGCACGGCCTCGCGCTTCGTGCTCGGTTTCTTTCCGATAATTTCTTCTCGGAAAATCTTTGCCCCCCAACATTTTCCTCTGCCCTCAGTTTGCCCCCCAAGTCTGACATTCTGGCCACGCCACTGATTCTTATCTTCCCAGATTACTAAGGCGGAATACGCTTAACTGTGCAATCCAGTACTTAAACGTTTCTGTGTTCTCAGAATCCTTTGAGTGTAGACTCAAATGATTTAAAATGCGTATTTTGTTTCTTTTATTTAAATTAACTTCATATATTGTCACTTTAAAGTAGTTCTACATACCTTCAGTTGACGTCACCAGATGAAGGACAAGTGTAATCAAAAGAGTGACGCTCTTCATTTTGTATTCATATCCTTCTCATTTTGCAGTAACTTCTGGAAATGGCAGAAATGTTCCAAAGATGTAAGACAAATGCAAACTTTACTACTGAACGTGCTAAATAGCAATTGTTTGCCAGTTGTATATGTTACTAAACACTAAACAAAGCTATAAAACTATTACGACTGCTCTTTCTTGAAATGCAACTGTTCTGGTTACTGTTCTAATACAATGCAATATGAAACCTATTGTATAATATATGGGAAAAACTTTATGAATGGATCTCAAGGATCTTTTTCTGAATAAATCTTTAAATTAAGCAAAGAAGAAGCCCACCTGTAAACATTTTCCCAATTCCTTATCTAGAAGAAACGCGGTATTTTAGAGTTTAGACATTTCGTCACTTGTCGGCATGAAATCAAAAAGGTATGGCAAAACGGACGGCAAATCTCCAGTTGTTTACCCCTAAGTAAAGAAAGCAATGAGATATCCGTTGTAATATGTAAGGTATTCATACAACGACTGTGTCTCCAATTGCAGTGAATCACTGCATATCACAAGGTCATAAAGTATTTTCTTACATCATTATCAACCAACTGATTACTTTGTTATATAGAATAAACAGTATATATGGAGATTTTGAACTTTGGTTGTAACATGTATTTGTATTTGGCGCAGTAAGCAAACCGAAAGCAGCACAATATCCTCTTCCTGAAATATGTTGAGCCCCCGCAGTACAACATGGTACCAGTTGCACCCCCTTGATCAACTTGTTTGAGAAATAATGAGCAAGGTATTGAGCTTCATTGCATATGCTTGGAAAAAAAAACGAAGGATAAGACTTTGTTTGATCTTAAGATTTTCTTTACCTTTAAATGTACCAGATAGCCTAGATGCTTACTCGGAATGCGTTAGTCAGTGGACGAAAAATAAGATAATAATTCGAAAAGAAAAACGAAGAGGGCATAGAAAAAAAAAAAATACTCACATTTGAAAATTAGACTTCGACCTCAAACCCCTATACTTCGTCTCGTGGTGTTTCCCTTTACAGTGTTAGTGCATGGGACTATGGGATGTTAGCGATAGAGCTGACAAGTTATATTTTGACAGCAACAGAGACAAAAATTCCTGAATTAGATCAACATGGTCATCATTACCAAGTTTTGTGCACTACATTTACAAAAAGTAAATGTAGTGACTCTCGGTCAATTGACATCACACTCAGAGACCTTTTTTTTACAATTTTAAATACGGTAGTTAATGTTACTTTAAATGATACTGTGATGATAAGGTGTTACCCCTATTCGAGACTACAGATTGGCCTTATAACTTGACGCCATGTCTCGACTTGTCCTGACACCATGCAGCTTTGATAATGTAGATTAGCGGTGTTTACTATGGATGCAGTTTCATATTGTTTTAGTTTGGTAGTAAATATTAAATGGGAAATAAAGTAGACTAACTACAAACGCTTTAATATTGTGGTATATATTAGAGTATACAAACATTGTATAAGCGTAGCCTCACAAGCATTCCTAATTTCGTTATTACTTCTAGTAATCATAACCTTTTGTAGGTCATGCTGATCTAGGTAAGTTGATATTTTTCGTCCAGTTTGGTTTTCCTTTCACTGTGATTCGACAAAGCAAAACCAATGAGAAAGTGCCACATCAGACAGTAAAAAATTACGTCCTCCGAAATTAAATTCCTAATTAATAGAACGTGTAAAGAAAAAAATATTCAAATAATATTTAACCTCGTAAAGGATAAGGTATTTGTATTTCTCAATAAGTTGGGCCATTGTTCTCAGAAGTGATTTGTAATTGTTAACAATTTCCAACATTTGCTTTTTTGCAACAAATGGTTTTGATTTGAATCTTTTCTGTAACTTAGTCTTTCCGTTCTTTCGGTCGAAATGGATAATCCGTATCATTCTCAATATTGCCACAAATGTATTTATGTATATCGTAACGTTCGCGATGCACCCGGCTGTTCCGTGCCACTGACCATACTGCCGGGTTGTAGTGATAAATAGCAGCATGACCAGTATCTGAATAAGAGCTCCAATGTAAGTGCAACGCAGGCAGTGACTTACGCATTTCACTGCGGGTCAAGGAAGATACCAATGCATTATGTGGTACCAATGCATAGTTAATGATGCTACTCAGTAATGCTATTAGTCTCATCTGAAGAAAAACAAAACAAAACAAAAAAATAACAAACGACCAAAAAAAAAAAAAAAAAAACAGTTGCAGATCTCATCGCTACCGTTTTACATACCCATTCTCCCGAACTACACTGAGCTATATACTTCATCAGTGATTCAGTTTGCTGGTTGTGGATAGAAGTGCTGAATATTCAAGTTACTTAAGGATATAATTCTCCAAAGAGATTTCGCACATGACGTCATAATTAGCAAGTGTTGTTACACCGCCATGCTAGATGGAACCAGTTCTTCGTGTAACTAGTACAGTGGCGGCGCTACGGGGGGGGGGCATGAGGGGGCATTTGACCCCCAGATTGTTTCCTTGCCCCCCCAGTTGCCCCCCAGTTGCTCTCACAATTCCCAATCAGATCTTGTACTCATCCAAAATTAATTTAATCACAAAACTATGTATTGGCATTGGACTGAATAAGAACAGCTTCCAGGGAACCATGATTGATAAATGCCTAATTTATGTTACACACTGGCTGCCACTTTTCATATCATGCCCGTAGGCACTTCAGCAGTAGGTCAGCCTGGTCAGACCAATTTTCTCTGGAATGTTTACCGTCCAGCATAACGGAAGGGCGGGTAGGTGGTTGTTTTCCTAAATATAGGAATGGAATGGAAGTGTGTATAGCCTATGTGTGCGCGTGTGTGGGTGTGTGTATGTGTACTCGGTGGCACCGCGTAAATGTGAAATAGTACCCCCAAAGAAAAAAGTTGGGAACCTTGGAGTACGGTCAACCGAAAAAATGAATAATGTAAAAAATAAATAATATACCTCTCTTGGGACTTAATTTTCCACCCAGAGATATGCTAAAACCTCAGAGCTTCCGGGGGTTTCACCCCTGAACCTCAGCCTGGGCTTTGCCCCTGGACTCCACCAGGGGCTCCACCAGGGACTCCACCAGGGGCCTGGACCCCACCCGCATGGCCTCGCGCTTCGCGCTCGGTTTCGCGCTGCGCGAAAATCTTTGCCCCCTAACATTTTCCTCTGCCCTCAGTTTGCCCCCCCCCCCAGTCTGACATTCTGGCCCCCCCACTGAACTAGTACCAGACGGTGGTTTCAGTAAAACTGTGTGGTGATTATGACGATACGTTCTTCATACGTTCTTCGATACGATCTTCATTGCATAACCGGTCATAGACGGCAAAATAGAAGGCACTTAAGAACGCCCTCGAAGGGCTAGGTTTTCACATTTAAATCACATATTGAGTACATTGATGAAAAGTTGCAATTACATTCTTATCATGTCCATGATAACAGATCAGCAATTCTTAAAGGCTGTATTGCATCACCCTAAGCTATATTTTTGCCTCCCGGAAAGCAAAATTCTCAACTGGTTCTAAATTACAGTACTCTTAGATTTACAGCAAATTCGAACGATGCAGAGCAGCTCGTATTACACAGCGTACACAGGGATCCATTGTTTTGATTACACATGTGGAGGAATTGAACACAGGCTGAGGGAGGGACTAGATGTAGGTGGTTGGGAGAATTAAAACTGTCTGGGGTGATGAGTTTTTGTCTTTAAGTGTCCAAATTGTAAAAAGCTCTTAAGAGCCCCCGAAAGAGGGCGACACATTCAAATTTCATATTGAGTACATCGATGAAACTTTGCAGTACATTCTTTTTATGCCCCTTATAACAGATCAACAAGTTTTCACTGTTCAAATTGTTGCAAAAGGCTTTTAAGGACACCTTAAAGAAGGCGATGTTTGGGTACATTTATAGCACATATTGAGTACATCGATGATACTTTGCAAGTCCATTCTTTGCTTGCCCCTGACAACAGATCAGCAATTCGTAACTGTTCAAATTGGTGCAAAAGGCACTTAAGAACATCCTAAAGAGGGTGCTGTTTTCGCACGTTTAAAGTACATCGATGAAACTTTGCAAATACATGCTTTCCATGCCCTGATAACAGATCAACAATTCACAAGTGTTTAAATTTGTAGCGAAAGGCACTTAAGAGCTCCCCAGCACTGTTTTTAGCACATTGAAATTACATATTGAGTACATCGATCGTCTCAGGTAAATTTCTTGTGTGCCCATAATAATAGATCAGTATTTCTTAAGCGTTAACATTAATGCGAAATGCATTTTGGAGGTTCCAACCATGGCGGTGGTCTTACCACATTTCACAGAAATAATAAAATGTAGACTACAAACTATTGCACAATCTTTATTGAAATACACACTTAGATTTTATGCCATCACAAAGAAACCATATGATAATTTACTTACATAAAAGCAAATCTACATTTTTTCTGTCGTTCCATCCAAACTGAAATTAAACAATACCATGCGAGTAAGCGCATCTCATTGATAACAAAGGCCGCGCGATCGGCCCTCATGTCTGAATACCCAATGTCACCTAACACTCTCGCTTTAACAGAAAGCAGAACCAATTTTTCTCACTTATGCACATGGAGTTAGAATTCTACCCTCATATTTCTGTGGCATATTTACAGCAAATATTGTGTACATCGATGAAACTCGGAAATAAAAATTGGGGCAGGCAGGTGGCCACTATTAAACGCAACGAGCCAACGACGAATTTTTTAGGAGAAACGTCCGGGTGAAACATGAGCTTGTTGCATGTAACCTTAGTGAAATATTTTCAACCTTTTGTAACTCAAAATGACGCACTTTGAAAAAAAGAATTTACTTAATGATAATGACAAAGTATTGGTTCTTACGACCAATTACACCGATTTTTGCTCTCGTATTCAAATATGGAGGAGCGTCATCAGTAGTAAAATGTATGTCGTAATATTTTTATTGCTAGAAAATGCGTGTTCTGTTTCAGTAGTGCACGTTAACTAGTGTAAGCTCAGTGTGCAGCTGTGAGTGCGTTTAGAATATCTTCATGAAAGTCCTGACTGTCACATGATTCTTCCTTACTTTGAAACATTGATTTAACAAGTAAATCGTTTAGATTTGAGGGCCTTTTATAGGCAAGAATTGGTTCGCTTGGAAACAGCTTGAATAATAGCGGATGCTCTTATATTAAATTCCAGTGTTTCAGCCTCTTTTAGGCCCTGTGATTTGATATGGGGTACATCTCAGTTGGGAGACTTGGGGGGTCCCCTTTGTTTGTGTTTGGTTGTGAGATATTAGTCACGGTTTTCGAAAGAAATGCCTTTGGTGGCCCTGACAAATTCCTCCTCATAGGTTCGCAGCAGTAGAAGTTTCTTTTTGATCATCTCTTTTCTCCAGAGATGATCATTTGAAGAGTTGCTACACAGAGCACATCATAATGGAGCATTTCTCAATATAATTAAGCTTTTAAAGGTGGGTAGTGGGTGTGCAGAGTTTCTGTTGAGGTATGCATAAATTTCAGCAGATTTGGTGTAGACTTCTAGGTATCTAGCAAACCAGTAAAATGAAACTTAGGGCCTTTAATGACGCTCAGATCTCGGTAACCTCTGAGTTGGAGAATTGATGGGAACTTGAGTAGATTATGAATTGAACTCTTCTTCAACACGGAATTTTGGAGTTATGTGGCAGAGGTGGTAGCATATGATGAAATATCGTGTCACATCGTCAAGTCAAGTATGTAAAAGTTGTGTTGACACCATGTACTAGTAGCACCTAACACTCTGTTATGCGTTCCATTGATGATGAACTTTTCCTTTGGCCTCTGATATCATCCCTCGGACGGACACGACATCTCACACCCAGGCACTCAACCACAAAGTTTGAAGTTCATCCAACTGGTTGTATAGGAGGGAATCGTGACATACTTTTTTAGAGCATTTTTGCCGTTTTGACATTTTACCACGTGAAAATTGACCACGTGACTTCATCAATATTTTAAAGAGATTCTTGTATCTTTTATATATCTATATCTGTGTGTCTATATAAGGTACTTTCACAACTCGTAGGATATCCACACATAGAGAAAATGCTAAAAATTTGTTTTCCGCTTTCATGACCTGTGGCACTTGACCTTTGACGTCATTGGTCAGGGGGACACTATACAACATAACCGTGCACATACTCTCTAAGTTTGAAGTTTATCCGACTTACTGTCCAGGAGGAGATCGTGACACCCCTTTTAGAGCGTCTTTGCAGATTTGACCTTTAATCGTCTTACCTTTGACGTGGTGAATTCAGCTGATGCTTCAGAACAAAGTTCGGCTGACTGCTTATTCCCTGTAGGAGGGGGGGGGGTAGTCCGATGGGAAATTGTCGAGTTAGGAAATTGTTAGAGTGGGTTTTCCTTTGGATATTATCGGGGAGAGGGGTATTGTCCACCTATTACTTCCATCACTACCATGTACGGCCACCAACAGTTGTGTCGTTTTGCTACAGACTGATGGAAGTTCAAACTTGACGTGCACATTTGAGTGTGGGAAATCAAAGCATATATTTAATGGTCCGGCCATGAACTTAAATTTCGTAAAAAATCTGAACATTGGTGCAGACAACTGCTGCCTACATGAGGTATTTCCAGGAGACAATGGTATGAAATTTTTCACAAAAATTCAGGTGAAAAAAAAAACGTAAGGACCATCCTGTCATCGTGAATTGATGACACTGAAAATAAAGCAGTCAAATATAATACTTTATAAGTAAACACTATTTTACGAGAGCTATGTGGCTTGTGACTTGAATTGACGTTACTCGACTTAAGACTTGACTTGCAACGAAATGAATTGACTTGTGAATTGACTTGGTTTAAAAAAATGACTTTGACTTGTGACTTGCCATTAAGTGACTTGATGCTTGACTTGACAAAAAGGAACAACATGTCAACAACTCTGACTTGAATGCGTACTGCAAGTTATTAATGATCTCTTAGCAAGAGTCCAAAATCAGGCAGCTCAACCTGCAGGAAGTTTTAGAACGCTTATTTGGAGCTGATGTCATTTTGACGGAGCACAGATCTCAAAGATCAGACGTCATCAAGTCAGGTGGTGAACTGAGCAACATATTTTTTTTTTAGAGTACAGCAACGTTCATCCTCTGAGTGCTTCCTCAGAGAGATATATACATTACATACATACATGGATGTACGATGTGGTCCAGTGTCGAGATCCAGTCTGAAAGATTCCAGGTCCAATACGGTATAGAAAACTGAGTAGCTCTTAGCTTCCACCTGTAATGTCGTTATGATGTCAGTTACCACCATAACTAATTAGCCCACAGAACGCTGCACTGACAGTGAATCCGATTGAAGACAGTTATTGAGAAGTTCACCGAGTGATGGAAATGTAAAATGTTTTGTTTGGCTTTGGATTTTGTTAGAACCATATCCAGGCTTCTCGGATTCGTTGACAGCACACAGAAAGAACTTTCACAGAGACAGAGGTTTACGAACAGATACACATTAAATTCTCAGTCAACTACCAACCATAAGGGCAACATGATCAAATTCACTGGACGTGCCATGTAGACACTGCAAACATAACACCAAAGGTGCACTGGTAAATCCCAAAATGGAAATGATTGATTGTGAGAGGAAAAATAAGATGAAAGAAGACCGAGTTCCGAACACCACAAAACAATGAACATACAATTAATTTGAATCTACGATAAAAAGAAAACTGTATAGGCCTACTCCTTACTCTTTCATGAAGTATGTATACATTATGTCCTCTATTATGTCCATGTCCTTTATGTCCATTATTATCTAAACAATTCTGTCATTATTTCTTGACAATACAATAGCACATCGGAGCAAAGCACTTTACAGAACTTACAAATTTAGTGATGTATGCATTACGAAATTAAAAATTAAAAACGAAATGTGAAGAAATGTTTTCCTGCACATGAGTGCACAATGAAACCTTTTTCTAGCAGAACAATGTGAACATTCAAGGAGGAGATTATTTGGACAAAACAGTTGGAAATTGATTAATCAAAAATTTAATGATAACACCACAGAAATCCAAGGCTCAAAATAGCGAAGCGTAGATTCTGTTTTGTACTTTGTTAAGTAAAGCATTGATCCGTTAAGGTAGTGTAAACTGTAGTCCAAGAAAGCGCACTTGTCACACTAATTTAAATAGCATTTACCTGCTACGAGATCCTTAACAGTGAGAGTGTTGCTAATACATTATCCACTGCGTATTCCACATGTATATATGGAAAGAGGCAGCCGGGATAACTATTTTGTTGTTTTAGACTGTGTAATAGACGATGGTGCCTTTTTGGTCAATCCGGAGGGCTGTCGCATCTGATTGAACTGACATTTAATGATGCCCTTGAAAGTTTCATTAAAGTGAGGATGCCAAAATCCATAAATGAATGGATTAATGCAGCTACCAGCAGCAAGGCAAACTCCAGCCCACGATCGATAGGGCTGCAATGCTGGAATGGAATAAATAATCACATAAGGAGCAGTCAAACCGATATACGTGCATACTACGATAAACAACCTTTTGGTTACTGCTGTCTGTCGTTTTATCAATTCGGAGGTACCTTGTCCACATGCTTTTCGATGGTTTTTCTGATTTTGAATAGAATTATGAACGAAACGAAATATTGATAGATAACAGAGCCCTGTGATGATAAGGAAAGGAGCCAACCCTAGTGCAGATCTCAGTAGTGTGTAATATCTTGTCAATGGGGTGCTAAAATCTATTGGACCACACGTACCATAGTGTGTAGAATAGCCCATGATACCCATCCCGAAGAATGGTGGGACGCCAACTATCAAGGAAGAATACATCCAACAAAATAGTATCATGAATATGATATTTCTCTTACTGTATAATTTCGTGTAATATTTCGAATAAATTATCAGGCAATACCTGTTACACGCAATCAGCATTATATTGACGGCACTAGCCCCAAACATGATATAAGCACCATATACAGCCACAGCACACAGACTCCTGGATTGTAAGTCAGGTACCAGGTACGTTACAGCAAATATTGGCAACATTGAGCAACCGATAAAATCTGATATTGATAAATTCATAACGAAAATATTGGTGATTGATCGCAACTTCCTTGAAGATAGGATGGCAAATGCCACCAGTCCATTACCAATAATACCAAGGAGAGAAATTAAAAGAAGACAGACTCCGATCAGAGTGGTTTGTAGAGGATCGTCAAAAATGAAAGGTTCATCCGTTGGACCAGGCTCTAGATTTCTTTTCATGACTGTCAACTCTCTCGGGTCAGTGCTGGTGGTCGTTTCCATTTCGAAATCTGTAAAATTATGAATATTTGATGTTGACGTTCCCTTGAATTTATTACCACGATATGTGTGCTGATGGTTTTCGAGGGAATTATCTACGAGGAGGAGATGTTGTAAGTGTAATTCACTCGTACTTCATGAATTACGTCATGACGTCTAGAAAAGACTGATTTGATGATCAGATTGACAGATCAACAACATAATTCTAGTCTCGAGAAAGGTTTTTCTCCAAACTTTGAGGGCACGCTACTATTGACAGTTGGTGGTCAGGGGTCACTAATCAATTTCAACTAATCAGAGTATGGAAACAAGTATGCAAATTTGTTGTTAAATTTAATTAACCAATCATTTTATTGATTGAATAATCTGAAGATACATGCTCTACCCATTCTGAATATACCTGTGTATTTCTTTGTCTGCTAGCTTACGGAAGGAAACAAATGACAAGTTATATTTTGGGGTGTGAGAACACCGGAGACTGACCTACTCTGACATACGGGCACTCTGTAAATACGGAAGCATGTAATGGGCTTATCATATATAGCAACATTATTAGAGAACGTTGGAAGTTGCGTGTCGGAATATTTTTTTTCTCACTAAAGAGAAAACATTCTTTTTTTATTTGATACCACACGTGCTGAATGTATTAATCGTTTAGATCAAAGTGCACACCATAGATAACTGAACTCTCATTTCTTTCTCTGTAATGTATGGAAACCACTCGCCGTTGTTCATTTCAGCTCCTTCTTTGATGACAGTTAGCTTAATGCCAGTTTGTTACGTAATTAAGAACAGTATCCCTGCAGTGTTTGTGATAATTTGTGTAGAACAAATTCTCTGTGAACTAATAACCAAAACAATGTCAGGTTGGTATCAATAGAAGATAAGAAACACACTTTCACATCGCATATGTTAAACCGTAAAAATCACATATCAAGGTCTTCACGTTGTCATACGTTTTGTACTCACCGTTTGTCCATACAAACTTTGCTTTTCATTTCATAGGTATTATCCCACAGGTCTATTCTAGAGGTGAATTAAGTGTGAATTTTGCTGGATATTGGATACTTCAAACTTGACAAATCCGTCTCATGAACAGATGGCCTCAAATTTTAGGTATTAAAACGACACACGACTCAGACGACTTTAAACTGAGTCGTTGTGCCAGTAATTACTTCTGTGAATACTTCCTTAATCATTGCATAGTATGAATAAAGAACAAAAAAAGCGCAATAAAGCTACCATGGATTCAAAAACTAGTTCTGGACTTTAAAAAAGTCACGGTTGATTCATCACGAACTTCCACCTACTTCAGCTTTTTCTTCCTGTTTGCATTTTCCCTCATTATTGATTTTGGTTTTAATTTAATAATGGATGATATGAAGCAATGCACTGTTGGGTACTGTTGTTACGGTAAATCTATAAGGTCGTCTCGAAAAAAAACATCATGTCTGAAAAATTATAGTCACCAGCATAATTGCATTCTTAACCAGACGTTTTGGCTTAATACTTTGATATTTTTATGTTCTCGACAAAGCATTGTTTGATATATCACTCATTCCATTGTCCATTTCAAAGCGTATACCACATTGTAACTTGATGTAAACCAAGTTGAAACTTGTGTGTATGCACAATAAAAATACGAAGCCCTCACCCACTTAATGCAATAACACAGCCCCTTTTGAAACCCGACAAAAAGAAATGGATAAGACTATGCTACGCTGAAAGCACTAGGTTGCATCTCTGTCAACTTTCGTCAAGTTGTTAATATAACTAATTATAGCCAACAGAGCAATTGCCTGGTACCAGTTAGCCTAGCCAAGTGTTTCTGCAGCAGCAATACATATTCAAACAAAGTTCCAGCTATGATATACACTTAACCATACGTCAGTCAAGATAGGACATAATTATTGAAGTATAGTTCAATACAAACGTTGCAGAACGAATTGTGCGGAGTCTAATTAAAAAGAGGAATACACCCTTCAAGCATAAAAACAACAAGGAAGTAATTTTAGTTAACTTGATATGATTTACAATATGCAGGACTTCCCCCACTTCCCCCAACACACTAACTGAAATCAGAGTTGGACAATCTGTATGAGATTTATGCGGTATAGATACATCGATTCAGTTCCGTCTTGTTTTCACGATTTCCCCTTTTCTTTCACTATGTACCTTGATTTGTGTTGAAATATGTTCCAATTGCGTGGATGTTACAGTTGCAGAAAAAAAATGTAATTTCTTTTCACTCTGACTAATCAAAACTGAATAATACCGTAGTACTCCAGAGTATAATCACAAACATGTTGAAACTTCGTTTCCTGTGGGGCAATTCTGAAGAATGTATTTTGAATGGTTCACTACCTTGTATCTTAATTTTCCATGGGAATGATATTTTGCGGGTGTGTTCAATATAATCTGAATTCTTAAGTGACTTTGATAGTAACGTATGCTCTTTGGAGATTACATTTAACACGAAAACTCAAACTAAAAAATTTGAGTTTTTACAACTTTGAACAATATAATTTCATTAGTCGTATACAAGGGTAGAAAATTCCATTTGATTTCAGTTTGAAAGGAAATGTTACTCTTTGTCGTATCCCACTTACTTGTTTAAAAAGTGACATCGGGTTATTGGTCTTCAACGAAGATAGAAAAGAGAAGACAGAGATAGCATTAAGACTTTAAACATCTACACAATATAATGCAGGATGTTTGCTTTTAACGAATTTGTGATTATTTTACATCAGGAACTATTGCAGATCATTACTTTAGCTATGTCAGCTGTCCTTCCGTACATTTATATGTACACATAAATGTCGTTTTAAGTTAGTATTTCATTACATCACTGTCTTTCCAATACTTTTCAGATACCTTCCAATAAGATTCACTGAGGAGTGGCTTGCAACATTTTGGTTCAGTGTAATCAGCTGATGATAACAACTCCCCAATTGACTACGAGTGAATTAACAAGACAACTCCACTAACAAATTTAAAATGCATAAACAATATTTTCACGAACAGTATTCACACCACATCGAGCAAAAATGCGTACATCTCACAGACGGAAAGCTCGAAACACGTCTGCATTTAATATCATACAAAGCTGGTGCACTTTGGACAAAATCGTCACATAGGAGCTATAGGGTGGCACCACCCTGGCGAGGTCAGAAGACATCACATGCATCCGAACACATTTCAAAGCAAAATGAATTGTCATCAAATTGATGGAATTCTATTGAGAATTTTACCTGTATTAATGGGTATGAAGAAAATATATAAAACGAGCAACTCATACTTACCGATTTAGATAAATCGACAGGATAATACCTCCACTTTCACCTTGGTTACGAAATACTTTTCAAATGTCACTGTCATCGATTGGATCGATATTTGATAAATGGAATTTCACCAGATATGGAACTTTTTCATTTCCCAACCGACAAATCGATATTTCTTTGGGCCGTGATGATTTTTTTTTTATCTATGAGAATGTAACCTGGGATTCTGTTCGGTCTATAACGTCCCAGTCATTATGCACTGTAGTCCATGGTCTAACTGTGAGGGCAAATGCGGAAGTAGTGATTCAGTGATACTTAATAATAACTGTAAGTAGAATTACATTTTTGGTAATGAATCACCAGAGACGAACTTCCAATCTTTACAGAGAGTTATGTGTAGACATAAACTGTACAGAGCGACAGCTGACAATGCGTGCTATATACCGTGGTGCTTCATGAACATTTTATGCATATTGCCCAACGTTCTTCCATTGACGCCTAATGATCTCCTTTTATTTAAGACTTTACAGTAGATGCCGATTTACAGCGCTATATCTGTCTACTGCAGTATTCACCGCTAGAGCATCCACTCATTTTTATGTCCATCTAAGATGATATATTTCGGTGGTTAAGAGCACTTTAAAGACAATTTCAATCAATTTACTACAAGTAGTGTATTCCATTTTCAAGGTATATCATATTACAACGTTTGGTAGGAAAGTACTTAATGTACATGAAAGATGGTACCCCACCTTTGAAGGCTATGCAAAATATTTAAGCAGAGAGGAATTTAAAACTGCCCTAGTTGTGAAAAAACAAAGGCTAAATAGTGAGTCAGGTACATACTTCTCACACGTGACACTTAGTTAATGTAACACACACGCAGCTATACCCCTTCCACACACACACACATAGACACAAACAGGTATATGAAACAGGCAGAAGAATTCTTCAACTTTTTCATTTACAATCAACATGTCTCACAGCAAGTGGGCCTTGCTGTTTCTAGTTTTAAGGCATTTAGGAATGGTAGGTATTGGTATGTAGGCATGATTATAAACCATGAATCTTAGAATGGTAGCATCTACATCCTTATCATTTGTATAATTTTTTTCCTTTTAGTGGTTGTCTTGTGTGATGCTGGCTTCATATCACATGACTCATGGCAACCCTTTGTAGTAAGGCACACGAGGATGCCTGTATATTTTGGTCGATTGCTGACTACATTGTCGATAGCTTCCGTTGTCATACTCTAAGGTTTAAGTTGATATACTATTCATTTATGCTCATGGTAACATAAAAGAGTTGTAGTTTAATATTTACAAATAAAATTCGTTACATGTGATATGAAAATAATCTACGTGAGGGATATACACAAAATTGCAGTGTGCAATATCCTATTATAATATTCACATTTAAGAAAAGGTTCTACTACGTGTTCAACTAGGACAACATTCAGAATTGGCAATGTCTAGAACCTGCTTTTAAATAATCAATGTATACTTTAATAGCCACCATTTACTATTAATGTCTTACAAACCCTATATACGTCCATTTCGTCCCGTTAAACCTAGTAGTTGCATTCATACACTGAAACAAACGTCTGTAAATTTACAGAAACAAAGGAAAGAAATAAATAAGAATTATAGAAATTGTCTGAAAACTAATTACAAGAACATTTCTGTATTTCTTTTGCATTTCTTTATTATAATTTCTGTAAATTTACATTTTACAATTCCATCTGTCACTATTGATGACCCAAACGACTTTCCATTGTGCCCACATGTCAACTTTAATGGAGAAACTGCATTTTCGATATCAAACAAAGACATTTTATTTTCTGCTCTCGAATACTCTCGAAAACGTGTATGAAAAAAGTCTCTGAAACTATAACCAACTTAACGTACACATACACATGCAATTATATGATAACAAATACTCCAAGGGAAATTTTCTTTGCAGTCCAGCAATCAGTAGCAAACAGCCAGGATACGTCAGTTCAATATTCAATCAGTTCAAGGAAGAATACTTGGAGAGATTAAAGTACATCTTTATAGTGTACTGAGGGAGCCTACAAGTAACATACACTTTCTCACCTTCTGCTCTATTTTTATCAACTATAAACTGACAATTGTTGCAGTATACGTCTGCTGTTTTTGCGATATCCTCGAAGAGAGTGCAGTTTTTACGTTACTTCTGATGAGATTATTTAACCAGTTTGATCTCATGTACATTACCGTAGAGTCTTTAACTATTAGCTTCAAAGTTGGAGAAAAATATCCCCATGTGGTTTACCCTTTTAGACGTGAAAATAATCCCTCAAGTGAGGAGAAAAAATACTCTCCGTTTAGTATTTCCAAATAAAATGTTGCCCTCTTTACAATTTCTTACGTTTGACTGTTATTGCTAGCCCAGTTTTCCCAGTTACAAAAATGATAGGGTAGTAATCCCAAAGTGATCTCGTCGATGATTTCAACTCGAAACACTGAAGGCTACCATAAACGTCTCTTGAGCTACCTTTACAGATGAAAGCCTCGCTTGTGATATTAAACCAACAACACCAACCTTTTGTACGTAACGAATGTTCTCACTTGTATAGGATACTGTTTTAAAACAAATTAGGTTATGTTTATGGTAATATACGCTATATCTTACCGGTGCTGACTAAGTTGACAAATCTTTAGCATGATAGTATCATGATAGAAATGCACCATATGATTGTCAATATCGTTCGGGATTAATATTAGTTCATTGCCTCTACCAACGAAGATAACGTGTGCAGTTACATCTTACGTGGGACTCCCAATATCATCCTCTGCGCATGACAATTACGCACCTATTTATCGAAGGGAATTGTATGCTATGAATTTAGAATGTAATGGCGAAACTATTCACATGTTGGTTATTCACTGAATATTGTATTAAAGTTTAGGGGATACAAGATGTACGCACTTAGTTATTAAGGCAAGTGAGTTGAAAACATAGTCAACATGTTCACCATTTACATTTAGCATGTTGCTTTATAGTTATAGTAGTACGCCCTTGCCCTACCAGTGCACACACAGCACAGCACAGCATATATGGAAAGAACTTTGCACGTTTATTGACTGCACCATGAAGGTCATCCACATACCATTATCTTGATGTGATTTTTGTTTTTGTTTTCCTATCGTTCAATTAAGTGAAAGTAGTAAGGTTCTTTAAGGAATACCGCCGAAGGTATAAACAAAAGCTATAAACTGCCAATATATCTTACGATGGCGGATATTAAAAATGACAGGTATTGCAAAGATGCTACTATCCTGGTTATGTCAATATGTCATACGTAATCACACAGGCGACTTGTAAAAATACATATAGTTATTGAACGGCCTTCGCTCTTTTAAAGACAAACCTAACCCAAGGATGAGATAAATGTATGTCAATAAACGTATCTAGTGATGTTGGTGTCGGGACTATAATAAAATTCTTCAATTTTAATTGAGTGACATCGACCTGTTCGTCACTGTATGTGTAAGTCGTAAAGATAAATTAACCCTGTCTTACAAATAAGTCATGGGACGTTCATCATGTACCATAGTTACGGCAAACTCAGCTTAACTACAAACTAAAGACAAAAAGGGCTTAAAATAATTTGCTTCAAGAAAAATTTTGATTTTGTTTTGCTCTATTATTATTTACTAGATACTAACTCTGGAGAGGACAGACATTTAGCTTACCACAAAGATGTATCCTTCTCTACTTTCGATCAAGTCAACGAAGGCGGTAACTGTCCAAACCAGTACTTTTGGTGAATGGTGGTACTTAAACTGCGAATATGCCAACTTAAATGGGTTGTATTTCGCCTGTGATGTATTCTATGAAAGGTGCTGCAACATTAGGTTTACTGAAATGAAGCTTCGTCCTGTGTCAAACTGACTTGATTACCTGAATTCTAAAGTCAATCTTTAAATGTATTATGGGGTATTCATGCGTTCTACTTTGATAGTAGTTAAAAAGTAGAAATGTGTTAAACACAAGGTTATATTTCAGAAAGGAAGCACGAGAATATAGACTTTAATTGTAACCAAACCTAATTTGGACTACTTAGTTCTTAAAAATTATTTTTTGTTAATTATTTGGACATCGATTCGGCATACCTGACGCATATCACTAGTTCATCAGTATGAAACTGAGGACTTAGCATTTTTTTTTAAAATTTCAAGCAAGTTAAGAATTGGGCTACATCAAAGTGTAATTTCTGACTTTTCTATAGACAGGAACAATTTTGAAGTTCTGGTTTGTGTCCAGAGTAAAGTCAGATCTTTACTGTTGTAAAAATTGTATTTATGCTCTAAGCTAAGACCCGGTGGACAGGGATTAATTATAGGTGATTATTATGTAACAAAAATTGTTGAAAGCGTATTTAGGTTATTATCCTTTTTTCGAGTAAATATACTGAGAAAGAAATACTCTAACTCATTCTTTCAAAAACAAAAAACAATAAATAAATAAATAAAATGAACACAAATGAACAAACTAATATAGAGCTATAGAATGTTATTGTCTCAGAACATTGATTTTTTTATCTTTACTGATAGGGCTTCATAAAGTTGTAAACATCTCAAAGAAATAAAAATTTTAAAGTGGCGGTTTCTTATTTTTACAGTAACTTAGAATAGTCAAAAGTAGAATAATGAATTGATGAATGACGAATTTCGGCAGTTTCACTTTTTTTCCCTATGAATATTATTCCCAAAATATATTTCGTAATGTTTCTACCCCTTTGTAACGCTGATCCCAGTGTATGCTTTTTTCCCTTGTCTTGAAATCTCTTTACGGTGGTAAGTGTTTTTCCGGTGTTTTGCTACGCAATCTGATGGTAGATGTTGTATTATTATCTGGGATGTGGCTTATTACGACAGGTCTCTGCAAGTTTATGATAATATTGAAGAAAAAGAATAGTTTGTCGGTTACGGTATGTTATGTTGCGCTGTCAACCGACGAAAACCCCAAATTGTCTTATAGGGTCGTACCCACATTTGCTTCCATGTTCGGATACAATGTGTTTATGCAAAGCGAAAAAGTAAAAATAAAGTCTTTCCTCATTTTTTCGGGAATTTGTAGGTTAAGAACTGTATTTTTAGTCAAAATGTACCGTAACTTTGAATCTCTGTATGATCTGCTAATAAATAGTCTATTTCATGCGCTGTGGCTACGTGTTAGGATAGCTTGTTAACAACTTTTGAGTTGTGATTTATGAGTTATTTGTTTGATTATTTTGTGTTCAGGGTTTACAAGCAAAACTCATTGATTGTGTTACCTCTAAAATATTAGTTACTTGTTCTCTAACAATAAAACCCAAAGAAATGCAGTTGAAAAAAGTTTCTGCACAGCAGAAAGAGAGAAGTTACATTTGGTCCAACAATGTTGCAATTTGCCGAGGAGAATTTCTACAGTAGAAACTTACCTCTGTTGAATATTAAGGTCATAAGCAAGCTTTATGAAACATACTAAATGTAAACCAATAATCGTGGGCAATCTTTAGCGAATAATATCCTTATGACTTAAATAGCTTGAAAATATTTTCACGTTTCTTTCCGAGAGTCGATTAGACAAAAAAAGCAGCATTTTCTTGCCCTCCCTCGCCCCCAAAAAACTGTTAATTTTATCAATGTACCACAAAAGCACAAAAGCGGTGCACCTGAGACATTCTGCAGTCAGTCAGTCATTTCCTCCTTCCACTCAACAGGAGCCGGCTGAACTCATGGTCACTCTACCATGGGGTACCACTTGGGTGCCACTACTCATCCACTACAAGCGTCTTCATGGCAACCGTTCTCCACAGTAAATAGCAATAATGCAAATTAGAAGAATAATAACAAAAAGAAGAATCATATCAGGAGAAGAACAACGAGGAAGAACTAAAAAGACGAACAAAGTAGAAGAAGAAAGAAGAAAATGACGAAAGAAGAAGATGAAAAAAAGAAAGAAGGACGTTGATGGTAATAATGATAATGAATAGGATGATGATAATGATGACTATTGCTGATTTCAGTACTACTTATTCACAGACCATAGTTATGGCAAAGAATATAACGTAATATGTTAATTACAAACCTGTCCGAAACCAGTGAAAATTGACAGCTTTCTGTGGGTGATGATCTAGAAATATAGAATGACCGCATATAACATAGTATGCATCATGTTATTGCTACTAAATCTTACATTAAAGCAACATTACTTTTGCAATCATCTACTGTACTATGAGGCATATGTGGTTTAAACATCTATCCATTAATCCTTAATTATAGTGCGCCTTGGTGATGGACTTCGCCACCGAGAGGGTCGTGTGGAAATTTTCTGGGATGGTCAATGGGGTACAATATGTGATGACTCATTTGACAGTACTGATGCATCGGTGATTTGTTGCCAACTCGGTTATGGGGAAATCGGAACGGCATTTTATAGCACAAAGTATGGTGAAGGGTCTGGTAAAATTTGGTTAGGTGATCTCTACTGCAATGGAAATGAAAAATCCATTGACCGTTGTCAACATGGTGGATGGGGAGTCCATAATTGTGGTCACAGTGAAGATGTTGGAGTACTCGGGAGCTCTGTGCAGAACAGGTTTGTTCTCATATTTCATAACAGTTGCATTAGTAGCAAGTGCCATGTAATGGCCTGGTGCCAGATAACCAAGTGACACCGTTCAAGTACAATATTTCAAACGTTGAGAAAGGAAGGTCTTAGAGGAACGTAGTGAACCATACTTTTCTGTCTTCTTTGTTGCTTATTACACAAAGCAATTTTCTGTTTCTTGTTTCTCATTTTTAATATTTTTCCTGATTTGATCTAACACGTTTTAGACCGGAGACTGATTCTTTCCAAATGATGCTTGTGAGGTAGAATGGGTCTGTATTTTGGGGTTATTTTCTTATGATGGATATTGTTTCAGAGTCCTGGCAAATGTCTCTCTAGCTTTAAAAAACACTGTAAAAATTCATGTTCATATTCAATTACTGTAAGTCGTTTAATAGTTAATTAAAACCAACAAGAGATTGTCACATTAGAAAGGAACACGACAAAGGAATTACAGAGATTTACTTAACACGTCAACCTTAAAAATATGATATCTTTAAATCCCAAAGACATTTCTATGTCAGACGAAGATTACACAAACACCCAGGAACCTAAATGGTAAGTATTTCTACTATTTGTTCATTATAAAAAAAAATGACAAATGAAAATAACAAATGAGCTTTTGCATCTAAATTGGAGACTTCATAGCCATGGCATAGTAACGTAGAAGTGACATAAAAAGTCCACTCCATACAGCTTTATCGTGAAATGTAGTAATTGGAATTTCTACCAGTAATAAAACCTTAAATATGGATTTACAAATCATTTCCTTTTAAGTTATGGGTGTTGGAATATGTTTAAAATTTCGCAACAACTAAGGAGATGGATGGTTGAAGTACTCGACATGTACAACACACCATACTCATTGGAAAGCTTACAAGTATAATAACTCTACGTCTTTCCTATAGTGACTGTGCACCATGGTCGTTGAACCTTTGAACTACGGGGACTTTTCTTAAAGCCTATTGTAGATGGTTTTTCTCTTACTTCATTCACCCTTAGAATTATCACCACAAATTATTAAGTTTACAGATTAGTATTTGTAGTTTTCTGTCCGTTTGAGTTCAGCGTTGGCAGAAAAGGCTACCCTTATTGTGTGCTGCTATTGATCGCCACCTTCTATTCACTCTGCCATCCTTTAACAATCAGTTCACCATGAAAAGAGGACAATATTCACATTTTGTTTGTGGCTAATAACCCCTCCCCCCTTAAAATGCTTATTGTGTACGGTGAATTAAGAAAAAAAAAAACGTTTTGGGTAAAAGACTTATGAATATTCATTCCAAACTGCTTCTCCTCTCAAAACAAATGTTTTATTTTAAAGATAGATGAATTCGGTCTCAATAAAAACAGAAGCCTCGGAGACTTACGTCTCCGAGGCTTCTGTTTTTATTGAGACCTTTCCTATCAAAAGATGATTAGATGAAATATAGAAACGGTTTGATCGTATAATGGGAAACTATTCATTTAAAAACACAAATTGGAACCGTGAAAAAATTCCTAAGTTTAAGGGGGTGGGGTTTAGTCGTCTTGATTATATAAAGAAAAAAAGGTTGATAAAAACGTGTACAGTTGTAATATTTACGTTTTATAATATGTTGTGTCACCTCTTGTATTTAATAACGTCTTTTGCCCTGATTTGGGAATTTATAGAAGGACATAATTACAAAAACAATTGGTACATAAGAGAACACAAATGACCTTTTGCAACTAAACTGTAGACTTCATTGTCAAGGTATGCTAACTTGGAAGTGACATAAAAAGTCACCTCAATACAGCTTTGTCGTGAAATGTGGTGATTGGAATTTCTACAAGTAGTGAAAACTTAAATATGGATTTACAAATCATTTCCTTTTAAGTTATGGGTGTTGGAATATGTTTAAAATTTCGCAACAGCTAAGGAGATGGATGGATGAAGTACTCGACATGTACAACACACCATACTCATTGGAAAGATTACAAGTATAATAACTCTACGTCTTTCCTATAGTGACTGTGCACCATGGTCGTTGAACCTTTGAACTACGGGGACTTTTCTTAAAGCCTATTGTAGATGGTTTTTCTCTTACTTTATTCACCCTTAGAATTATCACCACAAATTATTAAGTTTACAGATTAGTATTTGTAGTTTTCTGTCCGTTTGAGTTCAGCGTTGGCAGAAAAGGCTACCCTTATTGTGTGCTGCTATTGATCGCCACCTTCTATTCACTCTGCCATCCTTTAACAATCAGTTCACCATGAAAAGAGGACAATATTCACATTTTGTTTGTGGCTAATAACCCCTCCCCCCTTAAAATGCTTATTGTGTACGGTGAATTAAAAAAAAAACAAACTTTTTGGGTAAAAGACTTATGAATATTCATTCCAAACTGCTTCTCCTCTCAAAACAAATGTTTCATTTTAAAGATAGATGAATTCGGTCTCAATAAAAACAGAAGCCTCGGAGACTTACGTCTCCGAGGCTTCTGTTTTTATTGAGACCTTTCCTATCAAATGATGATGAGATGAAATATAGAAACGGTTTGATCGTATAATGGGAAACTATTCATTTAAAAACACAAATTGGAACCGTGAAAAAATTCCTAAGTTTAAGGGGGTGGGGTTTCGTCGTCTTGATTATATAAAGAAAGAAAACGTTGATATAAACGTGTACAGTTGTAATATTTACGTTTTATAATATTTTGTGTCACCTCTTGTATTTAATAACGTCTTTTGCCCTGATTTGGGAATTTATAGAAGTACATAATTACAAAAACAATTGGTACATAAGAGAACACAAATGACCTTTTGCAACTAAACTGTAGACTTCATTGTCAAGGTATGCTAACTTGGAAGTGACATAAAAAGTCACCTCAATACAGCTTTATCGTGAAATGTGGTGATTGGAATTTCTACAAGTAGTGAAAACTTAAATATGGATTTACAAATCATTTCCTTTTAAGTTATGGGTGTTGGAATATGTTTAAAATTTCGCAACAGCTAAGGAGATGGATGGATGAAGTACTCGACATGTACAACACACCATACTCATTGGAAAGCTTACAAGTATAATAACTCTACCGTCTTTCCTATAGTGATTGTGCACCATGGTGGTTGAACCTTTGAGCCACGGGGACGTTTCTTAAAGCCGATGGAAGAAGGTTGTTCTTTTACTTCATTCACCCTTAGAATTATCACTTAAAATTATAAAGTTTACAGATTAGTATTTGTAGTTTTCTGTCCGTTTGAGTTCAGTATTGGCAGAAAAGGCCACCCTTATTGTGTGCTGCTATTGATCGCCACCTTCTATTCATTCTGCCATCCTTTACCAATCAGTTCACCATGAAACGAGGACAATAGTCACATCTTGTTTGTGGCTAATAACCCCTCCCCCTTAAAATTCTTATTGTGTACGGTGAATTAAAAAAAAAAAACTTTTTGGGTAAAAGACCTATGAATATTCATTGCAAACTGCTTCTCCTCTCAAAACAAATGTTTCATTTTAAAGATAGATGAGGCTTCTGTTTTTATTGAGACCTTTCCTATCAAATGATGATGAGATGAAATATAGAAACGGTTTGATCGTATAATGGGAAACTATTCATTTAAAAACACAAATTGGAACCTCGAAAAAATTCCTAAGTTTAAGGGGGTGGGGTTTCGTCGTCTTGATTATATAAAGAAAGAAAACGTTGATATAAACGTGTAAAGTTGTAATATTTACGTTTTATAATATGTTGTGTCACCTCTTGTATTTAATAACGTCTTTTGCCCTGATTTGGGAATTTATAGAAGGACATAATTACAAAAACAATTGGTACATAAGAGAACACAAATGACCTTTTGCAACTAAACTGTAGACTTCATTGTCAAGGTATGGTAACTTAGAAGTGACATAAAAAGTCAACTCAATACAGCTTTATCGTGAAATGTGGTGATTGGAATTTCTACAAGTAGTAAAAACTTAAATATGAATTTACAAATCATTTCCTTTTAAGTTATGGGTGTTGGAATATGTTTAAAATTTCGCAACAGCTAAGGAGATGGATGGTTGAAGTACTCGACATGTACAACACACCATACTCATTGGAAAGCTTACAAGTATAATAACTCTACGTCTTTCCTATAGTGACTGTGCACCATGGTCGTTGAACCTTTGAACTACGGGGACTTTTCTTAAAGCCTATTGTAGATGGTTTTTCTCTTACTTTATTCACCCTTAGAATTATCACCACAAATTATTAAGTTTACAGATTAGTATTTGTAGTTTTCTGTCCGTTTGAGTTCAGCGTTGGCAGAAAAGGCTACCCTTATTGTGTGCTGCTATTGATCGCCACCTTCTATTCACTCTGCCATCCTTTAACAATCAGTTCACCATGAAAAGAGGACAATATTCACATTTTGTTTGTGGCTAATAACCCCTCCCCCCTTAAAATGCTTATTGTGTACGGTGAATTAAAAAAAAAAAAACTTTTTGGGTAAAAGACTTATGAATATTCATTCCAAACTGCTTCTCCTCTCAAAACAAATGTTTCATTTTAAAGATAGATGAATTCGGTCTCAATAAAAACAGAAGCCTCGGAGACTTACGTCTCCGAGGCTTCTGTTTTTATTGAGACCTTTCCTATCAAATGATGATGAGATGAAATATAGAAACGGTTTGATCGTATAATGGGAAACTATTCATTTAAAAACACAAATTGGAACCGTGAAAAAATTCCTAAGTTTAAGGGGGTGGGGTTTCGTCGTCTTGATTATATAAAGAAAGAAAACGTTGATATAAACGTGTAAAGTTGTAATATTTACGTTTTATAATATTTTGTGTCACCTCTTGTATTTAATAACGTCTTTTGCCCTGATTTGGGAATTTATAGAAGTACATAATTACAAAAACAATTGGTACATAAGAGAACAAAAATGACCTTTTGCAACTAAACTGTAGACTTCATTGTCAAGGTATGCTAACTTGGAAGTGACATAAAAAGTCACCTCAATACAGCTTTGTCGTGAAATGTGGTGATTGGAATTTCTACAAGTAGTGAAAACTTAAATATGGATTTACAAATCATTTCCTTTTAAGTTATGGGTGTTGGAATATGTTTAAAATTTCGCAACAGCTAAGGAGATGGATGGATGAAGTACTCGACATGTACAACACACCATACTCATTGGAAAGCTTACAAGTATAATAACTCTACCGTCTTTCCTATAGTGATTGTGCACCATGGTGGTTGAACCTTTGAGCCACGGGGACGTTTCTTAAAGCCGATGGAAGAAGGTTGTTCTTTTACTTCATTCACCCTTAGAATTATCACTTAAAATTATAAAGTTTACAGATTAGTATTTGTAGTTTTCTGTCCGTTTGAGTTCAGTATTGGCAGAAAAGGCCACCCTTATTGTGTGCTGCTATTGATCGCCACCTTCTATTCATTCTGCCATCCTTTACCAATCAGTTCACCATGAAACGAGGACAATAGTCACATCTTGTTTGTGGCTAATAACCCCTCCCCCTTAAAATTCTTATTGTGTACGGTGAATTAAAAAAAAAAAACTTTTTGGGTAAAAGACCTATGAATATTCATTGCAAACTGCTTCTCCTCTCAAAACAAATGTTTCATTTTAAAGATAGATGAGGCTTCTGTTTTTATTGAGACCTTTCCTATCAAATGATGATGAGATGAAATATAGAAACGGTTTGATCGTATAATGGGAAACTATTCATTTAAAAACACAAATTGGAACCTCGAAAAAATTCCTAAGTTTAAGGGGGTGGGGTTTCGTCGTCTTGATTATATAAAGAAAGAAAACGTTGATATAAACGTGTAAAGTTGTAATATTTACGTTTTATAATATGTTGTGTCACCTCTTGTATTTAATAACGTCTTTTGCCCTGATTTGGGAATTTATAGAAGGACATAATTACAAAAACAATTGGTACATAAGAGAACACAAATGACCTTTTGCAACTAAACTGTAGACTTCATTGTCAAGGTATGGTAACTTAGAAGTGACATAAAAAGTCAACTCAATACAGCTTTATCGTGAAATGTGGTGATTGGAATTTCTACAAGTAGTAAAAACTTAAATATGAATTTACAAATCATTTCCTTTTAAGTTATGGGTGTTGGAATATGTTTAAAATTTCGCAACAGCTAAGGAGATGGATGGTTGAAGTACTCGACATGTACAACACACCATACTCATTGGAAAGCTTACAAGTATAATAACTCTACGTCTTTCCTATAGTGACTGTGCACCATGGTCGTTGAACCTTTGAACTACGGGGACTTTTCTTAAAGCCTATTGTAGATGGTTTTTCTCTTACTTTATTCACCCTTAGAATTATCACCACAAATTATTAAGTTTACAGATTAGTATTTGTAGTTTTCTGTCCGTTTGAGTTCAGCGTTGGCAGAAAAGGCTACCCTTATTGTGTGCTGCTATTGATCGCCACCTTCTATTCACTCTGCCATCCTTTAACAATCAGTTCACCATGAAAAGAGGACAATATTCACATTTTGTTTGTGGCTAATAACCCCTCCCCCCTTAAAATGCTTATTGTGTACGGTGAATTAAAAAAAAAAAAACTTTTTGGGTAAAAGACTTATGAATATTCATTCCAAACTGCTTCTCCTCTCAAAACAAATGTTTCATTTTAAAGATAGATGAATTCGGTCTCAATAAAAACAGAAGCCTCGGAGACTTACGTCTCCGAGGCTTCTGTTTTTATTGAGACCTTTCCTATCAAATGATGATGAGATGAAATATAGAAACGGTTTGATCGTATAATGGGAAACTATTCATTTAAAAACACAAATTGGAACCGTGAAAAAATTCCTAAGTTTAAGGGGGTGGGGTTTCGTCGTCTTGATTATATAAAGAAAGAAAACGTTGATATAAACGTGTACAGTTGTAATATTTACGTTTTATAATATTTTGTGTCACCTCTTGTATTTAATAACGTCTTTTGCCCTGATTTGGGAATTTATAGAAGTACATAATTACAAAAACAATTGGTACATAAGAGAACAAAAATGACCTTTTGCAACTAAACTGTAGACTTCATTGTCAAGGTATGCTAACTTGGAAGTGACATAAAAAGTCACCTCAATACAGCTTTGTCGTGAAATGTGGTGATTGGAATTTCTACAAGTAGTGAAAACTTAAATATGGATTTACAAATCATTTCCTTTTAAGTTATGGGTGTTGGAATATGTTTAAAATTTCGCAACAGCTAAGGAGATGGATGGTTGAAGTACTCGACATGTACAACACACCATACTCATTGGAAAGATTACGAGTATAATAACTCTACCGTCTTTCCTATAGTATCAACTCACTGACTGTGCACCATGGTCGTTAAACCTTTGAGCTTCGGGGACTTTTCTTAAAGCCTATTGTAGATGGTTTTTCTCTTACTTTATTCACCCTTAGAATTATCACTAAAAATTATAAAGTTTACAGATTAGTATCTGTAGTTTTCTGTCCGTTTGAGTTCAGTGTTGGCAGAAAAGGCTACCCTTATTGTGTGCTGCTATTGATCGCCACCGTCTATTCATTCTGCCATCCTTTAACAATCAGTTCATCATGAAACGAGGACAATATTCACATCTTGTTTGTGGCTAATAACCCCTCCCCCCTTAAAATGCTTATTTTGTACAGACGCCTTGGAGAATGATGTCTCCTAGGCTTCTGTTTTTATTGAGATTTTTTCTATGAAATGATGATCATACGAAATATAGAAGCGATCTGATCCTATAATTGGAAACTATTCATTTAAATAAAAACACAAATTGCAGTCATGAAAAAATTACTTTGTTAAGTGGGTGGAGTTTAGTCGTCCTAACCATGTTACATTAAGAAAACGTTGATAGAAAGTGTAAAGTTGCGATATTTAATGGAATAAAAACCTGTCCCATAAATTAAAATATTTTTACTATAGTTAAAAGAATTGGAAGGTGGGATCTTTAAATTTAAGACCTCCTCCTCCTCTACATAGCAAATTCCTGAATTTTATCCTGTTTTCCCATATTTTTACTTTTTAATTAACTTCATAGTATAAACGTTATTTTTAAACCGCCTTTCAGGAATTCTATCAAAATGGTATTAATTCAAATCAGTAAGTCAGTAAAGATCGTATTAAATACAAAAGTTCTAGCAGTCTACCATCCCCACCTCTAGTGAAACAAAATCGAAAGAATAATCGACAATCGCACAAGGCCCCACTTTGAGCAAAACATCTGTTTTCTTCAAGGTAAATCCAACATAAATCAGAGTTTTTTGGCTCTCCGGAATTATAAAATATTTTTCTACAACTGCCTTTTTTCCCAGATGTCGTAAAAAGCTTTTAATAAGGCGTTGCTCACCAGTATCAGATACAAAATGCCCAAATTAAAAATACGATTCAATTAGACTCTTCTCTTTCTTTCTCCCCAAGCGCGAAGTCCAAATTCACTTAAAATCCTGTCCGAGCGATACCCTTAAACCAGGCATCTCTATACGTAACCTGAATATTCTCTAGGCTTTAAACTGCAATTTCAGTCAGTATGCCGATAATAATGATATATAACACACCAAAAAAAAAAAACACTAAACCAATTTACCAAAAAAAGGGAATTTCTTACCTTGAATATTTCATGGAACTGTCGTCTCGAAATTAATTTTTCTTATTACTCTCACTTTATATGTATATATATATGTATACATGTATATTACACTCTTTCGTTTTATATTCTTTCCTCTCTAAAGGTTTTTTTTTTTTTTACAAAAACGTGCATTTTCCTTCAGAATCTCCATAATACTTTCATTAGAGCCTCTCACAGTACAGCTTTCGTTGGTGTCCCTTTCGGAAACAAGCTTTAACTCTAAACGTCAATGCAACAAATCTGCCATTCCGTTGCTTGATGGGCACAACTGCAATATCTCCATTGCCTCTCTGATAACTCCTATGTTCCGTCTGATATTCTTGTCTAGATTGACAGAAAAAAAAAATGCGTCCGGTCCTGTACTATGGGAAGTTTCTCTTAGCACTAGAGCTGACGCCAATGAGCAAATTCTGAACAGAATTCGTACGAGTTGCAACCGATATCGGCTCGCTCTTAAAATCTCTGGTACGTTACATTGGTAGGTTTCATACCCTCAATTCTGACAACGCAATGAACGCTCTTTTCATCTTTTTAGAGACTTTAACATTTGAGACTTTACAAGGATAACATCAACTCGGTTGAACGTTGTACATCTGAACGCTAGCTGCTAAGATACCAAGCCACTACAGCGTATTTATGAAGAAACTTCTCTCCCCTTAATCCGCATTCCTTTCTCGTCTCACTTCCATTATCTCACAAGTAAATTGTTACAGCTTATTTCAAGAATGCGGTGTGACTGTAGAAATCTTCATTTAAGGCCTAATCCATTGTTGCCAATGGATAGTTTTGCCTTAAAAAAAAAAAAAAAAGAAGGGAAAAATCTCACAGGGAGCTCATCGATCCACACTCCCGTGCTTTCGTGAGGGGGTAATCAGGTGTAAATCGTTATCATCGTACATATGTGTCAAGCTACATGTCCCCTTTTTTTAAAGACCATGTGATATGCATCTAGAAAAGAGCGCTCTTTAGTCAAAATTTGCCCAGTGAAACTCAGAACAAAAATCGTTGGAATTGTGTTGATATCTGTTACCGGTTTTGACATACTTTTTTTCAAAGGTTGATGAAGAAATATGATGATAACGTGGGGTACTTCGCATCGTCGGTATTGCTTTATAATAAACATTTTCATATTTTACAAAAAGTTTCATGTTTAGAAAGTGATATCAATATTATGAAAAGACGAAAACATATGGTACCATCACAAAACAAAACAAATCACACGTGAGGAATGTCCTTGAAGTAAGGGATAACATAAGACATATGATGCGAATCCCTCTCTTGAAGCCATATATTTGCATAATTATGCCAATGCTCATTTACGATGCAGTTATAAGACAGGAATTCTATGTCTGCAAAATCTTCAAATATTCTACAGATTTTAATGACATTTGCGGTTATTTTTTACGGTTTTAATGACTTATACAGACAATACATCCCAAAATGTATTATTCATATCTTTCAACTTTTTTTTAAGGAGCGCGGAGCACTTACAGCAACTAGTTCAGTCTGAGTACCCATTAGTCAAGAGACAGAAAACAAGCTGAGTAAGGAATCAAATTGATCAGAATAACACATGCTTTATCCCAGGCTGTGAAATATAGGAATCAATGCCACCAGAAACTCATATATTATCACATCTCATAAGAATAGCTTGAGGAATTTCTAATTTCCCAAAAGCCTTACGAGAATGTCTTGAAAACTCATTGGCAAGAATCTCGCGGGGATTTCTTGTAAGTGTAATATTTCAATTAGGCCCTTACAAAAGATCTCGCCAAGGGGGGGGGGGGGCTAGATTTGTATAGAAAAGCGTATAAAATCTGTGAAGTGCACGACAGTAATTAAACCGAGCGCCACCATCAAATGGCGCGTGTCGTTTTTGTTGCAATATAGTTCAGAACGCCGGGGAAAAAAAAAAAAAAAACTTGTTTCCCACATGTACTGTTATCTGTTCAGCACCGTCATAGCTGTAGAATGCACATTACAAAAGTAACACAATAAACGGTTGCTATTACCTCATTGACACCGTTATTACACCCCACTCATTACAGTCAATGTATGCACCATTACTAAACTCGAATTTCGAAGCCATTTCATTTCACTTCAGGCCTGGAGAAAAATATCATCACAAAATTGCAATGTATTAAGACGAACAGATGTGGCTACAGTGGACGGCACGGGGGGGGGGGGGGGCTGGACCACATCAGGCACCTTGATGGGAGCTCCTGGACCCCACCAGATGTGACTTCCCTTGCCTGGCACTACATGTCTATCTAGAACCCCTGTATACATATAGAGGTATAATGGCTAACACGGACTCTTTGTTGGTTACATTTTTATTTTATTCGAAACAACAGAAGTTAGGCCTTGGGTATAGTCAGAAGTGACTGCACATCAATGGCTCTGGAAACTCAAAAATCCCAAATGTTTTTACAAACGACACATATCATGTCAGTTAAGAACAAAAACTATACACGTCATCGACGTTGAATTTCGTTGACGTAGAAATTGATACGTTATTATGTAAACGCGCTACTTAATCATTTGTTTGTATGTCGCTCATAACCATATTCACTTCGTCGTCACTTTTCTGCCCCAGGCGGTGTTGTCCATCTAGTCCTGATGGTGAGGTTCGGATGCACTACAGTCGAGAATTCAACGATCTGTAAGGGAAGGATTCCACCTGATCTTTAGATGAGATAGTACGGGACGTCTCTGCTGCTGAAAGAGATATTTCAGTGGTAAAAAATTTAAGGAAAACAATTAGTGCAAAGTTTGTTGTTCTTTGAGATTGAAATGCAAATCCTTGAAATTTGACATTTAAAAAAATATAATGGGTTTTACTGTAGATGGGGTTTCGTAATGATTCTTTCACTGCAGTGACGAATATAGAAAAAGAAGAAAAAAGATGTTTAATTAATTGAAATGATCTGTTGGGCATCACAGATCTTCCATAATGCAATGAGCGGACATGAATAAAAAACTTTCATAACCTTTCATAACTTCCCCCAAACAGAACATACTTTCGAAAAATGGCTTTTCACCCAATAAAATAAAAAATGTTGTAATTGTGAGGTATTTCCAATATATTCTACAGGTTAATCCCTTTAAAGATTTTAAGTTAAAGGCTGTACTATTTCATGAGATCAAACGTGACATGCAAGACGTTTTAAACACATTTTGTCATGAATTCTTTCCGCTCTGTATAACCGATGGAGAACTTTTCGACCTTTTCCCTGTGTAGGTACCGTACCAGTCTACATCCGATAGTTGGTAAGAAATGTACATCCGCCAGAATTGATCATCACCACCCTTGAGAAAAATCTGTGAACTTGCAGTCATTGAATTCCTTGTAGTCGTTGCATTCTTGTAATTCGGGCACCATTCAAGAAAGGTCACTTTGGTTACTATCAGCCTGACAAGAATATACAGTAGTCAAAATTTGTTGCCGGACGATCATGAAAGTCGAACTTGCCGCATCGTAAGATGTGACTGACATTACAGTTGGTCAAAAAACTGGAAGGTAAAAGGTCAAGTCAACAAGCAACATGGACAGTGTTGGGGTACACTGCTTCACTGACACCGGCAATGACGCAGAGAGGTGGCACGATAGCTCACTTCCTTTCATTCTCCTTTTAGCTTTACCGGCGTGACTCATGTTAAAAAATAGCCCCCTGCTTAAAATGACGTCACATAACGAAAAACAACAGCGCCCTCCCAGAGGGTAAACTAGAGTTGGTAAGTAAGAGTTCCGTGTCCTTTCATTCTCCTTTTTAGCCAAACAGGTGTGACAAATGTTAAAGAAAAGACCCCCTTGCAATTGTCACATAACGACAAAAAGGTCGCCCCTCCCCCTGAGAGTGAAGGCAACCAATGAGCAATGAATATTGCCAGGCTAGGAACCCGTGGTGCGTGAGTGAGAATGTACGAGACACCGTGTATGTGTATGGGTTATCAATGATCAGGCTCAACAGCATCTACCAATGGCCATCAATATTAAGTCCTTCAAGTTTTGGTCTCTGTGAAAGGAATGTTTGACCATCGCCTTCAGGCTCCTCGGGCGACAGCTATGAAGGGAAGGCCACCAAAGAAGAGGCAAATAGGCTTATTGATGCTTTTATTGGTTCATTTTGTCTCCAAACTGCTAAAATTTAACTTAACGGGGTTCAGTAAGTTGATATAGTTAATTTTCGATGAGTTTGAACGAAACAGGCCTTTGCATACTATACTTGCAAGGGGCCTCACACCCCACTCTTACAGGCACTGAAAATGTGAAATATGTTAGTTTTTTAAGAACAGGAGTTAATGATTAATGGTTTATGGTAAAACGAGTCTCCTCACGGATTTGCCGTAAGTATTTTAATCTTTAATTACTTTATCATTATATAATTACTTTTTGTGACAAAAATTGATATTGTGAACCAACTCAATGAGCTCCTGTCATGTAATTGTTTTCTATCTTGCCTTGATGGTAATTACAATAATATTGCTCTCTTTTTATGAAAAAATACCTATTATTAAAGTAAAGCAAGTGAATTTACAAATATTTTTTTCTGTTCGTTTGGTATTGTTCTACCACATTAAATCAAGCAATTCTTGTATTTCTGATTTGTTTTTTGTTTTTGTTGTTTTGTGATTTTTTACTTCCGTCATGGGTCCTCTTCCTTTCTTATCATGGCATTCTGGAAAATGTTCTATTTTTCTATATCGTAGTCATATTATTATATTTATTCAATGTGGTAATCTGTTGTTATATATAAAGCCAATGAAGAAAACATTGACACATTAAAAAATTAAAACAATAACAATCTAAATTTAAAAACATTCACAAGTTTCGAAATTGGGACACGAAAGTTCTGATTTTTAATTTTTAGTTGCTTTGTGTGGGACTGTGTGCATATCAACTTTTCTACCTTCAACCAAAATGATACGCACAACCTCACATCGGGGTCCTGTTCCATAAAGAGGATCCACTTTAACAATCGGTAGCCAGCCAGATGGGTCCCTTTGTTACTGTATACCGAGAGCAGCAAGCTGTAATAAACCATGGAGTTCCACTCACTCAGGCTTTGACATTTCAACTGAGAAATCGAAGCAGACAAGAGATAAGAAACAAGTCATGATATTCTTCTTTATATGGGACATCCTGTGTAATTTCACCGTAAGTTAATTTCTGCAGCTATGTTTAGACTGAGGCACTGTAGGACGTGTTTACGTGTTCCATTTCACGGGATGTTCATACTCGACAAAATAACGGTTTTCTGAATTGTCATTTTGACGAGCCTGATATTGTAACTGTGCAAAAAGACATTTTATGTCATAGATCTGATCAAAATGTTGATTTTCCTCAATTTCGTCCGTTTTGAAAGAAGACTGACGACGTATTTCTAAATTGCCGAATTTCCTATATTTGCCATTGTGACGAGTTAATCAAGTGAAAGAAAAATGTAAGGCGGACTTAAAATACCTCACACTGTCCCGACTGCGAGGCAACCAAACTTCTTCCAACTCCGTGGGAAGTAAGTTTTGAACAGTTGCGTGGTGTCTCGGTCTGGTCGAATGCTGGTTGCAAATTCGGAGCCGACCAACTTGAAACTCAATGAGATGGACCTCTCGGGGTCTTCAGTCTTCATGGGGGAAGACATCCCGTACGGTCACCTGACTCCAAAATGGGTTATTTTAACCTTCCAGATCTTGTTAATCTTCAGTGATGAATTTAATAGGGTATAGAGCTATTAAAAGTAAAGTTACTGTATGTGGAGGTCTGAATATATTCCAATGCTTCTGCTGATGTTGAAGAGACGTTGAATGGACATTAAGTGGTAGGTTTTTGGTCCAAACGACGTCAAATGACTTAGGCGACGTCGGTCCTTGGTGCCGTCGAACTCGCTAAATGCAGGCAGCAATGCAGCCGACATAAGACCGATGTTGATGCTGTCTTAAGAACTGTTGTGGTCAAACCAATGGAAATGTTTACAGGGATTATGTTGATGCTATGTCTTGGTCTCAGTCCATATTTGCAAAGCATTAGCGATGCTTACAAAAAGTGGGGCCTCTGACTCTAGCAACATGTATATTCCTTAACGTAAAAAATATCATCATATTAATGAGGGACAATTATAGTTATGGGGGCAAATGACCTAATTGTTTGGCTAAATACTTTTTCAGTAAAAGAGCAGCTCGTTGTAAACAAAATACATCGATCAGACACCAGACGTCACAGTGCATCTCTTGTTATGCACTGCATAAAAACAACAGCATAAAGTAACTTAAGGGTATTTTGCAAAGTTGTTCGATAATCGATCAGTTGCATACAGACGTGATGCTGATGTAGAGACGTCGTGCCAACCAATAACATTAGTTATAGTTACAGGCCTAGTACTAACTTATTTTGTTCCTACTTTTAAGCCTAGGCCACTTTTCTTTATTCATATCATAAGCTCATAACATGCTGAAATGCTGTGCAGCCAGTGTTGCTTGAGCACCTGGACCTGCTTGGTAAAGCTGAGAAAAGAAAAACTTACAGATGCATGGTGGCTAAGCTGATGAAGATTGTTCATTTGTCTGCTCTTTTGTTTTCGTTGGCCTTCACTTTAAATAGATAGCTTATTAACGCTTAAAAGGACCTCATTGTGTTGACATCGATACGTCTGTGTGTATTTTGAAGAAAATAAACACATAACAATGCTTATAATTAGTCACGTTTCACTTCATGTAGTTTTTGAAACTGAATTGAACTGGCTATGTACATGTGAATTAATACTAATGCGAAAGTTGTTTGATCAATAATTCTCAAAAACCAAATGGAACCGTTAATTACTCACCTTTCACTTAATGTTTATTTGATACATGGGTATCATCGTAGTTTCACAATTTTTGTCGTTAGTATATGCATTGAACTTAGCAGGCGTAAGATAAAGTGAATTTTACTTAACATCCCAATGGATCTCCTTAAAAACGTACAGTATTTTTTTTATTTTTAGAACACATGGTGTCGTACTGAGTGCCAAGTGTATCATAAATACAGGAAAAGAAAGCAGGGTATCAGAAAAAAAAATAATCCAGTATATCAGAAACAAATCCAGTATATCAGAAATATATCCAGTATATCAGAAATAAATTTAGCATGTTAGAAAAGAAATCAGCTTGTTAAAAACCAAATCATGAAGTCCAATCATTCAAGTTTGATATGCTGATTTCACAGTGTAGTTTTTGATACGCTACGGCGAGACTGTGATGTGCCAAATGTATCAAATAAAAATTAGCACGTCAAAAGCATAATCACGGTATCAGAAACTGGTCTACAGTGATACTGACATCGCGATATCTGTGCTGAACTAGCACCGTGGTATCGCGTGAGAAATACGGTAACGGCAAAGTATACGCAGTTTTTTTTTACTGTATAGTGTCTTCTGACACAGCCGGGCCTGCATCATGCTCATTGCTGAACGTGGGGAACTACGATACCGCGATATATGGACATAGACTTACGGTGTATCGCAATCTCTTCTGATACCATGATTTCGAGTTTGATTTTTGTTACACTCCGTACACCACTGTTTGGTCGTTGTGTATCAAAAATGACACGATGAAATCAGCACATCAATCTTAGGTGATTGGGCGTGCAGGTTTGTTTTGAAACAAGCTGATTTCTTTTCTAACATGCTTTTATTTTTGATAGAGGTTTTTTCTGATGCAATGTTTTTTTTTTTTTTTCTGATACACTGGATTTTTTTCTGATGTGTTGAAATTATTTCTGATACTCTACTTTTTTTTTCTGTATTTATGATACACTTGGCACTCGGTAGTGAAGAAAACAAAACATGCAGTGATATGCAGAAGGAGTAATGTTACACTGACACTAGCTACATTATTGAATAGCTTTATCCTTAAAACTGGAAGGAAAAGAAACACTTGCAAAATTTTACATCGAAGTTTTCGTTTCTGCGCAAAAAATAAAGAATAGTCTTCTTCGATTCACTTCATACATTTTTTTTGTTGAAACACAATAATAATTTGTTCTTGGCGTGCTGATTTTTGTGAAAGTGGGGGTGGGCGCTGGTTCACTATCTAACGCAACAGTACGACCAAGAACCTGATGAGAATTTTTTAGGTTTTGCCCTGAGGTATACACGTCTTTATGCATGTCCTTCTTAGAAGCATTTTCACCTTTTAAGTGAAGTAACCTTACTTTTGATGTAGTATTGCGACAAGAATGGTTCTTATGACAAAAATAGACCGGTTTCTGCTCTCACATTTTAGATTAGGATCGTCATCAGTAGTAAGCCTTTCCAAATATTTTATATTTGTGGCTGGGGTGTCTTAGTTCTCTTATTGCATGTATAGTGCATTAGAAAGAGTTTATGCACATAATGCAGTCATGAGTGCTTTCAAGAGATCTTCGTGAGAACCTTGGCTATCGAACGATTCATCATTGCTTTGGAACCTTGATTTAACAAGGAGATCTTTCAGATTTTTTGCTCCTTTAAAAGCAAGAATCGGTTCGTTTGTTTAGAAACAACTTGGATAATTCGGGGTGACCCGAAATTAAATGGCAGTGTTTCAAGAGAGAGTTTTTGAGGTGCTGGGTTTTGATGTGGGGTGTGTAGATCACTTTGAAGATCAGCGGTGGAACCTTTTGTTTCGGTTTGGGGGTGAGGTATTGCACACGGTTATTAAAATTGATGCCTATTGTGGCTGTGGCAAATTCCTCTTCCTTGTAATTCCTTGAAAGAAGTTTCTCTTTGACATTTTCTCTTTTTTCGAGGAAGTCGGTCTCATTATTGCAGAGACGAGAGAAACGCAATACCTCGCCTTTGATGAAGCCTTTGAAAGTGGCAAGCGAGTGTAGGGAATTTCTATACAGATACTGGAAGGTTTCAGTGGGTTTGGTATAGATTTTAGTATCTAGTATCCCGACTGAGTGAAATCTAGGACCTTTAAAGATTCTGAGATCTAGGTATGTGACTTCAGTATTGGAAACTTCTGTGGTGAATTTTAGGAAAGGATGAATTTTATTCATCTCATCAACCAGTCTCTCAAGATCTGTGGGTGTTCCATCGTAGAGTAAAAGGATGTCATCTCTGTAGCGAAGCCATTTCACGATTTTAGACTCGGTCGGAATAATCTGCTTTTCAAGTCTATGAATGACGATGTCACAGATTTCCGGAGAGGCTTGTCTACCCATAGCGCAACCAATCTTTTAGAGAAAGAAGTTGTTATTGAACTAAAAAAAAATTCCTTTTAAGGATAAGTTCAATCAAATTGCTCAGAGACAGAGAAGAAATTTTGTTTATTTCATAAATGTCTTTGTCTGCCTTTTCAAAGGCCTCTTGACAGCCGCGGCACTCTAGCGCCTCCTCTTGGGGAGTGTTGGTTTACATGGCGACAACATCAAGCGTTGCTAGGAGTATCGCTTTTGGCAATGGGGTTGCTTCCAGAACTTTTAGAATGTGATTGGTATCTTTCACATAAGTATCTTGTTTTAGTACAACGGGAAGCAAAAAATAATCCACAAATTCTGAGATTTTCTCCGTAGGAGATCCGTTGCCACTTATTATAGCAGCAAATTTTGAGTTAGCTGGGGGTGCCTTATGAATTTTTGGCAGAACGTATATAACTGGTGTACGGATCTTGTGGTTGCATGGTGACAAATACTCCATTTTTGCCAAGTCTATCTCTTTTTGAGAGAGCATGTCTAATACTAGTTCCTGGACTAGACCTTTGGTTTCAGACGTAATGTCATTTTCCAACTTTTCATAGTGATGACTTGAGAGTTGCCTTCCAATTTCGGCCTGGTAGTCATCATGACCAAGGATGGCAATGCCTCTCCCTTTATCAAAGTGTGTAATAACAATCGAGCGGTCGTTCTTTAAAGCATTCAGTGCGAACAGCTCCGATTTGTTAGTGTTGCCTTTTACGTTCTGAATTGGAACACTAGCTATTTCTGCTTGTGTTGCCTCTTGGTAGTCCTCAAGGCTTTTACTAAAGGTCATGTTAGGTGACCAATTAGACGGAAGATGGAACTTGCTGCAGCTCTTTTGCTTTTTGTTTTGCATAAGGAAACGAATTCTCATTTTTCTCTTTAGGTATAGGCTTTGCAGGTGTAGGGATATATTTTAACCCTTTACCCAATGCAATTATCTCTATGTTTGACATTTGTCTGAAAAATTAAAAGTGAAAGTGGGGGTGGGCGCTGGTTCACTATCTAACGCAACAGTACGACCATCAACAGCGCCCACCCCACTTTCACGGAGAAAACCTGTTCGCCATCAAAAGGCCAAAAACAGACAACAACCATATAAGAGGAAGTAGATCACCGAGACAGACTCGTTTTCAACTGCTCCTTTCAGGGCCATCAACTCTTCTAGAAAGAGCAGGTCTACACCTCTACAAAACATGCAAAGTTCTTTCTTCTCTGCTCTCTCTCTTCGATCACTAAAAATCGAAAGTTTGTCCGATCATGTAAAGCTACCAAAAGCAAACAAAAATATTATCATACACATAATATATGATACACATAATATAAAACCAACTTTGGTCTATCTAAAACCTTGAAACTTCGTAAAGAAAAAATCGTGTGAGAATTGCAACTGATACTAAACCAACCTGAATTAAACATTTCAACTACACAAATAACACAGCACTCGTGCAAACCACACAGTATTTTTGTTTCACTTTACCGTATGACAAGTGCAACGGACCTAGAGAATGTTTAGTGAGACAACATTTTGTCATAATCGACACCCGCGTACAGTCATCAAAGTCTTATTCATCTAGTGCAATGGCGTAACAATAAACAAGGATGACGAAGTTGCTAGATACTTTCATAACGATGTGTCCATAGTCGTAGGAAGCAATTGAAAGTAATCGGGAGGGGTAATTAGAAATTTTGCAATGTGCACCGAACCCTTACCCCCAGACAAAAGCATACATTTTTTTTCATGTTTTGGCTTTTTCTACAATGACGAACTATTTCTTAAAAAAGAACAATCAACATAAAATGCGTAAGTCTTTTAAAATGTGAACTGCACATTGAAAAACATGGTACACACCAGCGAGGTTGAGAGCAGCAATCCTCTCAATATCAGTTTGGAATCCGGAAAATATAGAGATATTAAATCATTTCCTTAGTCTTCTGAGTGTCCAGTTTTACAACTTATGCAAAATCCGCAAAGATCTTAGTGAAGGAAAGTTGTCAAAATTGCATAATTATGCTAATCATTGTCTACCACAAGCCACTGCACTTAATGGACAAAGTAATACGGCCATACATGATGATGACCCTCGAGACTTGTCTGTAACTTTTGTGTATGCCTCTGCTTGTTACCTAATGTTGTGACATGATATAGGTCTATACCCCTTTTTGAATGTCTATATTGGACTATAGATCTATACCCACGTCTTTGGTCAGTAAATCCGATGATTATGATAGTAAAAACGTTTCTTGGGTATTACATAACACAGACATTCAAAACTACTGACAGAAAAAAAAGTTGTCACAATTGCATAATTATGCTAATAAGCCTCCGGAGCCACGGATTACACACTGCAATAAATTTTCACCAGCGTCATCATGTCAAAAGTGGTGTCTGCTCTAATGTTTGATGGTCAGTACATACAATTACACTGACGATGGCGTCTTTTTGTGCGTATATGGAATATGCTAAGTAGGCAGTGAACTGAAAATAGGGATAACTTTGCACCAACCCTTACGATTCTATTTGTTTCGATATTTTTGTGATGAAAAAGTTTCCAAGTAGAAAGGAAATAGTATCACCTGGGAGTTTAGCAATCGAAATCATCATGTACACACGTATGACATGTGGAAAGTACTGGGCATTTATTGTCAGCTGTACAGATACGCTTCTACAGCGGCAGTGCGGTACTGACACGTTTCAGTTCCAACGCTTGGGTGGAGGCGCAACCCTCCTCTTCACGCTACGTTAAAAACTGCCAACCTATTGAATTCCATTTTGCTCGGATGTTCAGTTGATCAGACACTAAATTTGCTTGAAAGCTAAGTTAAACCCGCTTTCAAAACAACACATCATAGTCGGCCAATTTGGGCTACAACCCACGACAACTGTATCTTCCAGGACAGAGCCAGACCCCTCACCGACTCAGACGAATGGTACCCCAGTTCGTCGTATATAGCCTCTTAATGGATGGGCTCTCTTGTTGGTAACACGCAATTGATCTTTCATGGAAGTATGTGGAAAATGATCGAACTCGAACGCACAACTAATTTTATCACTTATGGGGAAACCCGATTTCAGATCTTTGAAACGTTCCCATGGCAACCGTAGTAATAAAAGTGGCCACCTTTTGGATGGAGGCACCTTAATCATCAATGTAGGGATCATTTAAGAAAGTCCGACATGGTCAGAATTTTTTTCTCATCACAATTGAGAAATTCAACATTGTGTCCTGATTGTATGGAATTTTGGTCCAAAATGTTACTGAACAGTCTAAAGTGATATCACTAACTTAAAGAGTTAGTATGGCAACTGTTGTCAAACCCATTTGACAACCCATTAAGGGTGGCAAAGCTATGGTCTTTCTTGCCCCAATAGATGGAGCTTTGTTGATATCCCTGCTGTTTTGCAATTGCAGGGACATTTTGTTAAAAAAAGTACAAAGTGGTTGGAATTAATGTCATGATAGGGCTATCCATGGCCTGTCATGTTCATATCTGAGATGAACCCAAAATTACTCACTAGCAATTGTAGTGAAGGTACTGGCCATCTTTTTTTTTGTTGGGGGGGGGGGACCGGGACGACCTAGTGTCCCCGATGTGAGGACCTTTTAACTTAAAAAACTTATATATATATATAGTACGACTAATTGTCGAATTTGATGCAAGGTTATATTCCTAATTATCTCATCGCCCTATAGGGGCTAGATGAGATATTGTAGTCACTTGGCTGGTGGAGCTATATATTGTACTGTGCACCCATGGTAGAATGGTTGCCATGGAAACTCTTGGAGTGGGTGAGTAGCGACACCCCAGGGGTATCCCATGGTAGAGTGACCATGGGTACAGGAGGGTCCTGTTGGGTGGTATGAAAACGTGTCCGTGCCAATGTGTGTGTGTGTGTGTGTGTGCGCGTGTGTGTATGTGCGTGTGTGTGTATGTGCGTCCGGACCTGTCCAAACTGTGGTTTTTCCCAAGTAGTTTGAAAAGCATATGAGCGATTAGGTTGAAACTTGGTAAGGTTGTGCATGATGCCAATACGTGCAAGATGTATTAGTTGTATGGTAAATCGAGTTAAATTTGCTCATTTTTGAGAAGAAAGTGTATTTTGCCCCAAAATTGCTATTTCCAGCATATCTTGAGAACTATTTGAACATTTAATGCAAAATTTTGCACAAACTTACCTGAGAATGAAAAATTTCAAGGTATATCACTTTTGTAGTAAAGGGTGTGAAATTTGCTGATTTTTGACAAAAAAAAGACAATTTTGCCCCAAAATTTGTATTTACGGCATATGTAGAACTATTAGATCATTTAACTTACAGTTTTGTCCTTCTTGAGAACACATTGTTCAACATGGTATTACTGTAATGGTAAATCGAGTCAAATTTGTTGATTTTTGAGAAAAAAGTCAATTTTGCCCCAAAATTGCTATTTCCAGCATACCTTGAGAACTATTAAACCAATTAACTTGACGTTTTGTAAGTACTTAGCAATAAACTATTACAAATTCCCATTTACAGGCCCTGTATTGAAATCAAAGTGCATGTTGGCGATGAGATATGCAACTCCGTGGATTGCCCTCTTGTTTTCATTTTACTGACCCTTTAACGGTTATCACCATCATTGGATTCGCTGACCTTCCAAAGTGGGTATAGATCTCAATTTGGGGTTTGTGAGATTTGACATTCGTGTCTCGGGACATGTAAATCCTACATGATATCATATCACAAGATTATTTTAGAGTCTGAGACATGACAAAGGGCTATAGATACAACTCTCGAGACTCATAGTCATGGATAACATCATGTTATCGACCGGTTGTATTCGCTTATGGCGTACACTAATTAGCACAATTATCCAATTTCTACTTCTTTCCTCTATAAGACTTTTTGCGGATCTTGGATATGCTATAGATGGGAGTTTCCAGACGACAGTACAATGTATGTAATTTCTAGTTTTGCAATTTGCAGGTCAAACCATAGCTTGGCCTTAACTGCAATGGTCGCTTGGCTCTGTGATTATGCGGGAACCTTTTTGAACCAGCCATCCCCAGCTGTTCAAAACTCTTCACTTACGGATTGCATGTACCTTGTGTTGAAATAGAGATTTCATGTCTGCAATTTCTGGATTATCGAGGAAAAACCAATCCATAAAAAACGGTCCATAAGATGGGATGAATTGATACAAAAATCCTACAGAAGCACGTATCCGCTTTCCTTTTCTAGGATCACTTGGCATTTCTTTTTCCATGGACTAGCAAAAGTTCCCGCCATCAGAAAACAGTGAAAGGAGATTGATAGACTGAAGAGGTCAGGGAGGTGCAATTGGATGCAAGGTGGATAACCAGGATGCTCAGGACAGGGGAATGTATCCTCTTGTAAATTGTTAGATATTCATTGATTTAACTTAGAAGCAATGGCATAACATAAAACTCTGCTATGAATAGTAGCAATGGCGATCAATGGTGCATTACGTGTGACATTGTGATCAGGGCCGTAGATAGGGTCATATCTTTAGGGGTGTGAAGATAAACAAACTCTGGTAAGAAATTGCTTGGGTGTTTCTTCCAACTTGAACTAAGTAGGGAACCAACCCGGATAGCAGTTTCGGACACTAGAAATACCTTTACAAGGAGGGGTGATAGTTAAACGGGTTCAGTCTTCAAAAAGATATTATCTGGCTCCGTGAAAGGAATAAAATAGGTGGGGTGGGGGTGAGAAACGGTAGGACTATCTGCGTGGAGGGCCACCACTAGTTGGTGTACAAGAAAACTTCGGCTTTTCAGCGGCGGTTCAATTTCGTATTGAATTACGAATCCTCTTCCATTTTTTTCTTTCACCTTTGACCACTTGACAAGTATTTTCTGTTGAATACATAGGCACACCGTCGCTTCGTTGTTTTTTTTTTTTTTTGTCCACTGGGGACTTGGGTAGAAATTATTTTCCCGAATTGTGTTTGTTAAAAATTAGCGGGATTATAGAGGAGCGCCACGATTTTTTGGGCGTTTGAAGGTCAAGAAAATTTTGGCTTTTCAGATGCCCAGATGGCAGGACGCGGCACTCTTAGGGTGTACTTGATCTGCATTTATCCAGCCTTGAGATGTGGATATCGTGTCTGCAATTCTTCAACTCATGTGAAAAGAAAAATAAACACATGACATGAATGATGGTTGGCCTGGGAGAGGTTTGTAAGGGAGGAGGTGTCCCCTATCCTCTTTCTGAGAATTTGTTTCACCTACTCGGTAACCGTAGGTTACACACACTCTAGTGCAATATCTGCCGTCTTTTGAAGTCAATAAAGGTGCTAGATTAAGATATGAAAAATTCCAACTGGTGTATCAGATTTTCCGATTGTTGTCGCACCTAGACTGAAATAATGTTTTTTGATGTTCCATTACTTTATAATCATTGATGCTATTTTAAGCTATAATATTTGTGTCTAAACCACAGTTAGGTGCTAGCTTTGTGGACACGAAACCACTAGCACAGAAGGAAACTTCATGACATTATATATAGATTGGTTGGGACTTTTGTGCAAAAGTTATGATAATCATAATGGTAATGTACATGAATTATTATTTTATGTGGCAAAATATCCATTTTGTATTCACATGATGGCCACAGTTTGCTTTTCCCTGTAGAAGTGTGAATAAGCAGGGGCTTGAAGACGTTTGTTCTCCATTGCTAATGAATGATTGATTCTAACTAAGAAGAGCAGTGACCACACACTATATGTATCTGTTATGTGTCCTCATGTGCCCTTCCATATGCAAAACATGACTGTTGAAATCACATTCATCAATTATGGCAAATACATTCAATTCCGACAAAGTATTTTTCCTCAAGTTATCATGATATAATCTCTTTCTTGGATCAAGATAACACTTCGCGTGGATCATTACTCCGGAAAGGAGATTCACTTGGGTGGTGAGTAATTTCGCTATAACAAAATAAATTCAATGATCTTAGTTAATGCTGTCCGCCTACGAGGGCGCATTCCAACAGTTTTGTAGATTTTGCGATTGCAGTTTTGTCATTTTCTACTGCTATACGTAGCTTTTCATTGTGCCATTTTTACTTACAGATACGATGTACTTGTCCTACCAGCCATCTCAGTTTCCAAGAGATTGCAACGAATTCTACCAGATGTGTGAAAACATAACTGAATCAGGGATATTTCAGATACAGCCTGATGGCGCCCCAGAACCTTTTGAAGTTTACTGTAATAACTCGGTGGACGGGGGGAAGTTGACGGTGGGTAACTGAGTGCGAATACGTACATGGAGGCATTCGATACATTGAAATGAACATAAAATGAAGTGAACATAAAATGGTATCTTTCTTCACATTAGGTATTCGAACGCAGAATGGATGGCTCCGTTGACTTCTATCGTACCTGGATCGAATGCAAAAAAAAAAAAAAAAAGGTTTTGGCTTTTTACGAAGGGATTTCTGGCTCCGTAACGACAATCTAGCTTACTTGACAAATCAGAAAGATTACGGACTTCGCATCGACTTTGCTAACTCTATCGAAACTGCGTATCATGCAAGGTACGATCTTTTCCGTATCAGTGATGAATGGACCAAATATACCGCCTGGTAGACCTTGGAGAGTTTCTACAAGAAAGCACAGCAGGTCGGTACATGACAAAGAGTAATACACGTATAGTGTTAGTGTAACCACGTGGCATTTAGATGGAGATAGAACGGAAAATTTATATACTTTTTAATACTTTAAGACAAACCAAATCATCACAGATAAGGTCTACAATTTCCTAAAGTTATTTCTTTCCTTTTATCAAAGTGACTGTTTCATTGAAAGCAAGGAATACATTTAGCCTCACCCTTCATGAGAAATCTCATGCAAATAAGCTGAAGAGGCAGAAACTTAATCCTGTGACAACTATATGATGTTTCCTCAAATTTCCAGACACATTCTTTTTTGTTTTGACACATACAAGTGTTACGCAGTACAGTGATCGCGACACCTATAGTCAGAACAATTATTTTTTCTCCTGACGACGGTCAACACTGTGGCAGTTCAAAAACCCATATTATGTGTTTACTCTCTAATTCCGTATTAGCCTTATATATTTGTCGAGAACGATACAAAGAACAGATTTGTGGTGCAAAACTTACTTCAAAGCGTTATATATCCATCTAAATAACATCTCCATGACGTAGCAATACGAACATATGCTAACCTCAAGTCCGTTTATCTAACTTAAATCATTGAAATTGTTTCACAGTGTGATGGTTTGCCTTATCTTTGGTGTAAAAAAAATAGTCAGCTTAATTAACCTTAATCACAGTTTCGAGTACAAATTACCGTGTTCCATATCATAATATTCATGGATATCTCCTTATCAACAAACTTTGCTCGTCTAGACTATTGTCGTTAAAGGTCGTGTGACATGAAAATGACACTTTGGGGTGCAATACAAAGAATGTATTGGGTTCATTAAGCATTGGAAATAGCCACAAAATTCCATCTATATCCGTCAAAGATTGTCAAATATAGAGGCAAAATAGTGTCTCACAGCTGTGTCAGGAAAGGACGCTGGCAAGTATGCAAATTTGCAACGTCAAGAGATGGACTCTCATGGTTAACATGTTAATCCTTTGTTGATGTAACCTTTATTTCCGGGACATGTTAGAATTTATACGCCCTTCCAAAATAAAATCTAGAGGGTTTTATTTTGGAAGCCTGTATTTTTTCCCTCAAATATATTGATATCACTTACCAATGTGTAATTAAAGTGATTGCGTGCGTAGGCAAAAAGGAAAACATTGAAATTTCATCTCAAAAAGTTTGGTAAGGCTTTTAATTACACCATTCAGGCAATTTGGGAAAATAAATAGGTTTCGGTTGGTTAATTTTGTCATATGATTTCAAATTCTTCTAACATAACGACAAAAAGTGTAGAATACGATAACGTAGTGGTTGACAGTTTTCATTCAAACCAACGGTGTGCTTCTTTGAGCAAGCCAATGGGAAGTATACTGGTATTTAATGTTTAATTAACAACTCAGGATCACTGACGTCGCGTGCAAGGTTGTGTTCAGTTCGGAGGTTATTTGTAAATACAGTGTTTTCTTTCACCAAATACTGCAATTCCCAATACCTACCAAGGAGCGACGACTTGCGTAGTATGTTTTTGATACACTAGTGAGACCTGCACTGTTGCATATTCAGGTGAAGGTGGGGGTGGGCGCTGGTTCACTATCTAACGCAACGATACGGCGAAGAACCTGATGAGATTTTTAAGGGAATGCCCTGAGGTATACATGTCTTATTGCATGTTCCTCTGAGAAGCATTTCACCTATCAGGTGAAATAAACTTTTACTTTTTATGTAGTAAAGCGACAAGAATGGTTCTTATGACCAAACTTAGAATGGCTCTTATGACCAAACTAGACCGGTTTCTGCTCTCAAATTTTAGATTAGGAGCGTCAGCAGTAGTATGCCTTTAAATATTTTATATTTGTGGCGTGGGTGTCTTAGGCTTTAATGACAATCTTAATAGCGCACCAGTGACGAATGCAACTATTAGCGCATTAAAGGACTTCGTGTGAATCTTCGGTCTCGAATGATTATCCTTTTAGGAAACCTTATTTCATAAGTAAAGCCTTTTATAGACTTTCGGCCTGTTCAGGCGAGGATCATTACGAGAAGATTGAGTTTATGGAAATAGAGTCAAATTCAAACTAGTGGGCCTTTTCTTTGCAACTGGAGAGATTACAAACATGTGATCTGTGGAAAGTTGTGGTGGACCGTTGTTAGCTTCTTTATACATTGCACCACTCGGTGAAGTCATACTTGCATGTGGCATGAAGTATCATACGTCTGCTGATGATAAGCAGGTTCATATAGCTTGCTTGGTTCCGTCAGCCCTGTTACCTTGTCTTCTTAAAGTGAGTGAGTGAATGTTTTGTAACACACTAAAAACTGAATCACAGCAAAACTGAATTTATTTTACTCACTAGCAGAGAGGCCAATGTACCTGATAATTTACAGTTTCTACTTTGGTGATGTGTCTATCAACCCCTCGGATCATATATTTAATCTCGGTGTTATTTTGCGATAGGCACATGTACATGACTGCTCAGGTGTTACTGCTCAGAATGTTTGCCCTTCTGCCATGATCTGTATTTATTTAGGTTGCATTCGCCGGTACTTATCGCATGCACCTCCTTTAAAAGCCATACAAAGGTTTCTTACCATAACTGCTCGTGTTGTTTCCAGATATCTTAATTCCACTTTTGACCGTACCCCGAACCCATATGATGTCCTTCGCTGTCTTTGCTTGTAAGTCATAAAATAAAGTTCCACTGGAAACCCGCAAAAGTCACCCTGTATGGTATGGGGACAAACCTCATGGTGAAGGACAAAATTTGATCAATTCTTTATATTGCAGGGGTAAATCTGACCAACACGATATGGTTTGGATATAAATTTCATCGGTTTGCCATACCGTATCTAAAAATGTGATAATTAAGGAGATATGTTATCAACATAGCATGGCGTATGGAGATATGTCCATGGTATGATGTACAGAGACATGTGACGAACATGATGTGGCGAAGGAAGAAATTCGATCAATTAGCTAAAGGGATATATAGGGATGAGGAATGTTACCAGCTTGAACATGGCATGGTGTATAAAGAATAAAAGGAATTTTTGTGAGGAGATATGTGATCAACTTAATATGGTGAAAGGAGCATTATGACCAAGATGATGCGATGTTTCATTGGTGGTTGTGTTTGGTATTAAGTCCTATCAACAATAGAAGTAACTTTCATTTGCACTTAGTCATAACATAAACAAGTTTATAGATAAATGATTAAAAACGATTCACGATGGTAACGCTTTCGATAACAAACGACTGACTAGTTTGATGTTATTCAATGACCTTTACTTTCACCTTGCTCTTTTCAAAATGTCACATCCCCAATTACAATGACGTTAATAATTTCTACAAGCAATTCAATTGTCAACCTCACCAGATCGAGTATCTGGCGTCACCGAACAGCACACTGCAGCACAGAACTGTTTATTTGATGGGCGCTAGTATATTAGGTCTGAATACACTGCAAATATGCGTCTGTAAACTATTCTTTCATCATGTCTGGCGGAACAGAACGAATTCCTTTTGCCTTATGCTTCTGTTTTCATCTCTTTTATCTAGGAGGTAAGTTGGTTTCTACGACCTTTAAGGTTATACTGATCATTAGCAAAGCCTCGCTCCTATGTTTACTGTAAGGCAATATACACAGCCTTATATATGTATCAGGTCAAAATATGGACTTCCAATGATTGCAAAGTTTGATAATGTATGTTTCTTAAAGTTAATTTGTTAACAGACTTTAATAGCACTTTATTTGACTTTCTTGAATCGTTGGACCTGGTGTTGGATAGACTGTAATGTCATTATTAGTGTGAAAATTGGTCTTACGCGAGCCTTAAATGGTTGCATATCATTCATTAAAGACATTTGAAAGTTGTTTATTAAAACTCAAAGATTCAAATATCATCAAATGTCAAAAGCAGCACAGCAACACCATGAAGATTTGTTTACGTTATACTCAAGCTTCATTTGTGCGATAAACGAAAAGCCCATTTAAGAAAATCTTCTTCTTTTTTTTAAATCAGAATCAAAGTATCTTGGGTGCTTTGCGAGTAACCACTCCACGATTTTCGCTGAGAGATTTATTCGAGTAGATTTAACAATTCCTCTATGCGCTCAGCTATGCACTGATGAAATGCACAAAAACTACTCATTAATTGGCTTGCAATACGGATCATACTGCTACTGTGGTAAAGAAGGAGAAGAATATGGTGATGTGAAGACTGTTCTCGATGCCTATTGTAACGTCACCTGTTACGGAGAAGAGAGATGCGGTGGACAACATGCCATTGCCATCTATGAACGTGGGTAAAATCGCACATTAAATGACTTTGACATTAGATAAAAATAACTTAGAATTAAATGCTATCAACTGACCTATAAAACTCTCAAACAACATAATTATACATTAGAACATGTACTATTTATACTTTCAATACTTACTACCAGATACATTCAGTGGCGTAGCGAATAGGTGGGAGGGGGTGAGTAGGGGAAAGTTACCCCCCCCCCTTAGAATTTTGGAAAGGTTGAGAAATTTGGGGAAATATTCTTCAACGTTTCTCATTTTTGCTAGGGTAAGGCCTTGTAAAGCACTTCCTTGCATATTTCGCATTTTAATGCTAAATATTTCTCAGATTTCTTGTGTCACTGCCGCACAAAGCATGGCAGAGTCGCGCGTGCCACAGAAATGCCCCCTTTATCTCACCGATTTCGCAGTTTCGGACTGATTATGTGTTTTGGACAATACTTTTAGCGTAATTGGAAGGCCCGGCTATTGATACAGGACCATTTCGATGTTGCTTTGGTGGTTACAGAGGGAACAGAATTGGGGAAAAGTTCTACCAATATTAAAATTGTTCTGTTTAATCACGTTCTTATTCTGAATTAGGCATAGGTAGATAAGGTATCGAAATGTAAATATAAACTGCAATGCAAAGCAAAATGAAAAACATATGAATGAGCGGAATAAATCAGTTACAACCTAGCAGCAAATAAAATAAAATCAATTGCTTGTAGTACAGCCTACATAATCAGTTTTTTTTTTTTTTCAAAAGGGAAGGGGCACAGGACTTCTCCTCCAGGATGGCAAGCAGGTATTAGATCCATTATATCATACCTTCACACTTATATACAGGCTCAGATTAGCGTATACCCCCTTCAGGGATGTCACACTCATTTCCAAAATCAAGCCAGACCCATGTAACGTGGAAAAACAAGTAGGAAATTTTCATGTCTTTGCCCTTCTTTGAAAAGGGATCCTATAGCTAAGCCACTGTATACACACATGACGGAAAATGACAAAGGATTGTCCTCCAAACATTATGAATAGCAGGATTTTTTTGATTGTCTAAGTCGTAGGATATTACAGCACTTTATGCCACACAAACGTTATTATTATGTGGAAAGTGAAACGTGTCTAATGATTAATCCCAGTCTTTGTTTTTCTTTTGTTAATTTGTAACATAGCCTTTGTTTAAAACGAACTTTTTTCAAATCAACGAATAGGCCTCCATAATATGTTGTTTCAAGTCAATCACTTTGTCATTGGCTAGTGTGGCATTTATGATATGATTGATCAAGAAATTCAACCCAGTAATAACAATCAACATAACAATCAACAATCAAGTTTAGTCATTGGACTTGTCCAGACTAAAATCGCAGTACTCTCTCTAAAAGCACTTTCCGATTTTTGAGCGTGTACAATCCTGCAGCCCTTGACGCCACGAAATTTCTTTTATGTGGAAAGTGAAACGTTGCTAATTTTCTTTCACGCATACTCGGATCCCACACTTTGACCCCTGGAACCTCTGGTGGGTTCCAGGTCACATTAAGTGACATATCAAGTTAGACCCCCAAGTTTTAAATATCAGTCATACATAATGTTACCATGGCACCTGTTGCTATGTCAACTGAGAGAACCATAGTACCTATAACCCCAAGGCAAGTACATTATTTCATGCCGAATATTACATGTATAGATGTGAAATAATAAACTCCTACTCCAGTTTCAGACGACTGGCAATCAAGTGTTTGAAATAAATGTTAAGTCTCGTTCAGTGTATCTCGCTAATTCCCATACGCGGATGAAAATGGTATCAGGAAATAAAGATTTTATAGTATGGTAACTTCTTGGCAAGTTTACAACAATTCAGAGATAAGGAAAGTAAAGGATCTAAACCGTAAGAAACTTTTTTTTATGAATACATTTCTATGATGTCTAGATGTATATGTCATTTTCATGTCAAAAACGCTTGTATAATTTTTATCTAGATCACACTTACAAAGGATGTTATTCTTATCATGATGGCGTTCACGTTTCCTTCGGAGGCAAGATTGCCAACTTGACCCTAAACTCATGTTTAGCTGCGTGTAGTTACTTTTCCTTCGTCGGACTTACCGGTGGAGACCAGTGCTACTGTGGCGATGAGATCCTTTTTGGCAGCTTGACCAATAGCCTGGATAGGTTAGAAGACAATCGATGCATTGAAGAAGGAATACTATGCGCAGGTGGTACTACATGTGGGGGATACGGAATGGTAGCAGTCTGGAACTCAATAACTGACATCAAAACAACTCAAACGTCAACAAATAAATGTAAGCATATCACGAATGTCCAGCTCTACTTGTGTCCGTGTTCAAGTTCTCTAACTAATTTCAGACATTAACAGCGATATTTGTATCTTCTTGGAGAAGAATCCACTATGCAATAGGCTGAGAACTGCAATACTTTTAGCAAAACTGCGTACTACATTTTGGAAGGTATATGTTCAGGCTGATATTGTACACAGATGCATTTTATGCACCATGTAATCCGATGCTCAATAATGAGCATGAAACTTGGGTGTAGCGCACCCTCACCATAAAAATCAGATCAAATGACACAAAATGTTTCACTTTTAAAGCTGAAGAAACGGTGGCTTTTTTGGAAGTTGCACCAAAACGTTTGGTATTTTGAATTTTTTCCTTATTTTGACAGCTAATGAATCTGAGCCGCAACACAGACTTTTTGGAAAAGATCAAGCAGTCTGTAAAGGTAAGACCCGTTTCCCTAAATAACAACTAAAGTAGTTAATGTTTGGTAATTACGGATTTTTGCAGCTTCCCTTATGGATGAATGTCTTCAGCATGTGTCTCATATGTGGGACTATATGTCCCATATGTCATAAATATTTCAATCATTTTGTACGTTCCCTCTATTACCAGCCGCTGAGAGTAAAAAGTCTTTTGAATGAATTCAACTCACAACTTTGCATAGCAGTAGCACTTAGTAGCACTTAACGTGATCTAGTTTGCTCTTCACATGGATTAGTAGAGAGAGAGAGAGATGGAGAAAGAGACAGCCACAGAGGGGGATATTTAACTTCAATTAACACATCTTTCAATATTTTTTCCATAATGCAGGAATAACATTTAACCAGCGATCAGTCTTATATCTTTGTTCGGCATATGTCTGTGGAATTACATCAGTTTGTGCTGCAATATGGCTTTTTTATAAGTGAGTACATCTTAAATGTGTTCCAACTAAAATAACCTTAACAGGTCATACAGAGTAATTCTGATCATTAAGCTGTTAGAAAAAAAAAAAAAAGACAAGAACACAAAAACGCAATTCCTCGGGGAAATTAATCACCAACTAATTCATTTTGTTACCATGGTACTATAATTTCACATTATAATCTGATAAGGGATAATATATACTACTAGATGACAGAGGCATGTTATATGTTATTCAACTGTGCGTTAAGAGTGGCAGAGGTTGTTGTCACGTTAGGAGATGTGTATACTGCTGTTTTATTCACAGATGTCGACCACACGTACTGAGTCGGATAATAGGGAACATAAAAGAAAGCCACTACGAACTCGATAGTTCATATGGACCTTACATGGAAGCCCAGATTGATGAGAAAACATGTAACAACCATACTCAATCTTCTCCGGTCTCACTACAAAGGCATATCAATCATTCTTATCACATTTCTTCTGCTACTGATCACAAGGGTATCGCTCGTCCACAAATTTACTCTCCAATTGAGGATGAAAATTCACTATGGAACACATTACCAGCAAACTCAGTACTATCTTCATCAAAGTTCACACGCAAATCCTTTAGAAGAACATTTCGATCGTTTGAGGATATTTGTTCAGATTCTGATCGTCATAACAATGCCATACCACATTGTGGATTAGTTAGATCAGTGAGTAATAAGGGAGAATTAGCGTACGCCGTATCCAATGTTGCATTAGCTAAAACACATCAAAATGTTGAAGAAACGTCAAGGTCCTCACAAGATTCAGAAAATGTTCAATATTTTGATCCAGACACTTGCCATTGTACGCTTAAGTGTACTGGAAAAGAAAATGAAATATATCCGTTACAAAGCAGCACATCCCCTAACTCTAAAAGTCAAATGGCCTTTCAACCCAAACCAACAGGCAGAAATAACAATCCTGGCGCTGTAAAATATTGCACACTAGAAAAGGTGGTTTCACCTACACATAGCAATGCAGGAGATGATGTCAGGTTATCGACTTCATCTGGAAAGGACACAGTTATGGAGGACAATGTCGGTCCAAAAAGACATTCTACAGAAAATGTTAATGATGATTCTCCTGTCCACTACCAACCTGCTGAAGAAGATACCTTTGCAGAAGAAGTGGTGATCCAACCTATATCTGTTAATAAAGTAGTAAGTGTAAAATACTCTACTTTGAAAAAAGAGAATTTAGATGCCTCGGTGTCCCAAAATAACGACACAGTATTATCACCAGATTCGGATTATGTAGGTCACCATCGTGGTCAAGACATTGATGACGAAAATATTAATGCAACTGACGAAGTGGCTCAATATGAAGATAGAAACAACATGAACGGGGTATTCATTGAGCCCATTGTCAACAGACCTACCAACAACCCACCTCCACCTGTAAAAGTCAAACCAAACCTTAATACCAAAAAGGGACATTTGGTTGGAGATGCTATCTGTTCGGGTTTAAAACAAAGTACCCCTGATGCTTTAGTGTCTTCTTCAGTGGAAGAGACTTCATTTAATGGCGCAGTATCAGAACAGCCAGACATGTACTCCCTGATGCATAAGGAGTTGGTTGAAATTAATCAGAACATTCTTGAACAGAAAATAAATGCAGGTCTTAATATAGCGAGACAAGGGTACTTGACGATTTTGGATTCCAATCTTCATCCTAAGCCACCACCACCTGTAAGAGCCAAACGGCAGAAAACGTCCCCGAAAGCAGATTTTGCAACACATGTAGCTGTCGGAAATGAAAAAGATTTAAAGTCAGCATTAACTATGTCTACTCCTGCTGACGTGAACCACTGTACGTTGAAACAAGCTGGCTCAGAAAATCCAGAAGTGTCACAGGCGGCTAAACACCACACCGAGAATGAAGACAAATTTGAGACGAGTTACGAGACGTCAAGTGAAGTTGTCTCATGTGAAGATCACGAAAGTTTCAATAACATATCAACTACTTCCAACGTTCCCCTGAAAACGCCCCCACCTGTGAAAGTAAAACCTACATTACGTAAAAACTAAACACGTTTCATTACAGAAAATGGGACATACGTCGCAACATTCCAAGTTTGAAAAAAAACAAACAAACTTGGCGACCAAATTGCAAAAATGTCCACTTTGACGTTAATTATATAGGATCAGGCCATTGTTCAATATTGTGTATGACTGCTCTTCGAACTTTGACCTGTGCCGGAAAATTGAAATAATGGAACATTGCAAGTAAGGTAGAAATGTAGTACGGTTGTATAAATGTAGTACGGTTGATACAGACCGAAGTGTGTGTTTCATATACCGTGATACTTTAGGTAACTTCACTATGTAATTTGACGTTAAACGTTTTACATTGCTTTCCATTTTTAACATTACAGTCAATGAAAATTATCATCTTTTCGCCACTTGAATGTCATGTTCGGTAGTCGAACTCACAGCTGGTGCACAGTAATTAGCAGTACCAATATGTCAACATTTTATCAACACTGATCTGTACCCTGTTAATAAAAAAATATGTAAAAATCAGATATCAATTACTATCTCCAGGTCAATCACTTAAAAGTATTCGACATAGCTTCTTTGTATATGGGTTTATATAAACAAAACTGCTCAACTTGTTTGCAATGCAAGATTGCAAGGGCATGCATGTACTTTGTCATGCCACATTAAATGTCGAATACAAACGAACTCAACATTGATCGCAAGTACTTCCTCAACAATCGAAAGGTGAACCATTGTTCTGGCCATTCCACTTTGCCAATCGCTTCAGTAAAAAGTTACGTATTGTTTTGAAAGCATAGATCCTGCATACGATGAACGTGTGTTTACAAAAGCAGATAATGAATAATTGCAAAATTGCAACCAGTGTAGTGACATGCTCTTTTTGTTTCCTTGTAGAAAAAAAAAATGTGTTTCTCAATTAGGGTGCTAGAAATGGCATAGAATATAACAAATTTTATAATGCAATCCGTGTTAACTCAGGTATGGGATGAATATGCACTTAAGGTGCAAAGCTTTGCGTCACTACTTCATATCAAGGAATGTGCATTATATCATAATCAACAATATAGAAAATTAGTGGAAACGTAGCTCATAATGTTAGAGGACCATTCAACGTTCATTAATGTAAAAAGACCTAACCTGAACAACGGAAGAGTTTACAATAAACGCAAAGCCATGAAACCATATTGGTCAAGCTCTTGTGACCACGTGCAACCACATACCAGCCAACGCAGATCAATTCACATACTAAATTTTGTAACTGATTTTAAAATAGAAAAAAGAGAGTTACAGCTCATGTGTTTAAGTTAAGCCTCCTTTGCAGCATTTTCCCAATAGATGCTTTGTCCTTAACAAAAGTATCTTTATATACTAAGTAGACAATAATCTACTTGAATATACCTGCATCTCTGGCCTGCGGAAAATTACGTCACGGTGCGATATAAAAGTTTGCAACTATGGAATGATTCGGTTGGTCATTCAGTGATTATATTACATGTTACATTTTTATATTATTCTGATGGCACCCGAGCAAAGGAATGAACTGGTGTTTAGTGAAGGATTATCTTTACATCGTATTTCTGTGTACAAGGACACTGTAATACAAGTACTAAAGTAACTGTATTACTATGCATAGGCCACACTTCAAGAAAATAAAAAGCAACTACATTTCATATGATACTTTGCAAATATGTGCTAATAAATCATCGTTTATCATATCACACTTTCAGTTTATTCTTTTTTTTAAATGGATAAGGATGAATTTATTACTTTCCATAACATTTGAACTTGATGGTTTGCGTTTATGATGATAAAAAATAAAAACGTCTAAGACCAAATATGTAAGAAATATTGATTGTGGATCAGAGTCCATGTCTCTTTCAACAAACAGATAAATCTGTGCTGTTCGACGATGGCAACCATGCATAGGTTACTGAAAAACCTGAAAGTTCAAACTCTTCAACTACTTCACTTTAGTTGCAATACCACTTTGAACTGTGTACAGTTCAATCAGACTAAACAAGCTCTCAGGGATTAACCTTGGGCCTACTCACATAGATTTTCAAGTAGCTTAACTATTCCGAGATGCTGCAAAAAATGATTAGGTTACTGTGACCTAAACAGGAGCCATATTAATTATATATAATGGTTGAGAAAGACCTTTTGAAAACACAACCTATATTCACACTATTTTAACTAAATATTCACCACTTTGTATGGTTTTTATATATCTTGGTCAATCTTTGGTCTTCATTTTGTCTTTTGGATTTTGATCATTTTGATTTTTGTCATTTTGATTTTGGTGTAAATTACCTTTACTGTTGTTGCAATTTTTAATTAAATATTTCTTGAAACAAAACCTGCGGTGTCTAAACAGTTGTTAACTCACTGCTTACGTATATTTTCTTTATGAAGTATAGTTTTGAAATATTCTTTACGGCTATACGTATATTTACAGCTCTATGTCTATTTTTATTTTAAACTTAAGTGATTTCAAGATCTGTGCTAGTTAATACAAAAAACAGCAAACAGGACGTCCGGGCATAGTACAGTAATATATATTTTCTTAGCTATGAAAATGTAGTCGGGTCTGGAGTATTTTGATTTTGTTTCTATGGATTTTCTTCACTGGTGAATGGAATTTTTGAATATATGGAACCTGAATAATGTTACTGGTAAGTAGAAAATCTGTGATTCGTCGAGAACACGAAATGATCTAATGAGAACAGTACAGATACTGTAATCATGTAGTTGTATGCATCGAACACTACAAATATTGAGGGCAGTGTAACATACCTTCACTTCTTACAATTCTTTTTTTTTTTCAAAATTTGAATGTCAGTAATTGTTGTATCAATCTAATAAAGAGTAAGAAAAGACGGTACACACGAATTTTACAGACTTTAACAACAGGAACCCTCAGTGTCCAAATAAGTCCAAATAGGATGGTCAACAAGAAATACGTTACTCAAAAATTTTGTACATCAATGGATAGCATGTATTGATATGTCCTTGTAGGTAAGATCTAAACCTCACAGGCACAAGTTTAGATTTAGACTTCATCAATTCTAAAAGCAAAAAGAAAAAAAAATAAAAACCAAGACATTTATTTTTAGTATTTTAGTAATTCAGTCTTTCATCCCTGGATTGCAATAGATGTATGTATCAGGTGGACAAAATTTAAAGACGTTCCAAAAAGGGAATGTGCATAGAATGGCATAGACAATTATACATGTGTTCCAGGTCCTCTCCTCATATCATTGGATTGGAAAATGAAAATAACTTCTAGTCAAGAAAGGTGAAAGAATCTGGATAACGAACATTATTCCTCGAATAAGCAGAGACTCTGGCTATGCTTTGTTGCCACCTGTCGTTGTCAAGTTGATATAGCATCCAGCAACTAGGAACTGTGGACATTACCGTCAACTTGGCTTGTGGAAGACAGCAGAAACAGACGAAAGTGTAACCGCAAGAAATAAGGATGGTAAAAGTTAAACCTTTTTTTTTGCTTTAAAGCTGTCTTTGCAGTTAGTAAGGGATTCCAGATTTTTCCTTCGAACATTGCTTAAAACTGATGCAGATTTTGTGCAAAAATGAATAGTTAAACAATTAATCATAATTACATTCTTTTGATGCTCGATTACTATGATTATCAATTTAATTTTTACTTATTTACAGGAGCTTTAATGCCCTGTCATTCAGTTCCATTGTTACGCTTAGTTCTTCGGTGACAATTAAATGAAAGGAGAACACCTGAACAAATAGTCCAAAGAGTTTGTACATACGATAAGCTTAAATTTAGGTTTGGATGAATGCTATTCATTCAATATAGACAACAAAGAACATGGTATCGTCGTCTCTCTATGAGGAATTCCAGACTGTTGATCTTCAGCTACAAAGAGGTGGGCACTACCAACTATAACATATCATTTTAAGAAACCATAACCACGTTAGTCTTTGTGGACATATGTTCCTTGTAATGTTGCTACGGAAGTTGTATCAGGAGCTGGAGCTGTCATTTGGAAAGAGCACCTGGCAATTTAATCTATCGTAATCCTATTATATTTTTCCGGGTGATGAGAGTCTCAATTAGTACGGCTAAGTGCGCCTTTCCCTTCCGTGTAATACATCTAATTCTAATTAGCATTTACAGTCACAGTTACATCTGCATATAACCTATGTAAAAAATTGGGTTGACCAACGCTTTGATTCCAAAGAAGATTGTGGACGTTCATGTCAGAACCACTGGCTCGTAAATCAAAAGGACGATTGTCCCTTCGAAATCAAGATACACTGACGTATCCGAACGGGGTAGGGGGGGGGGGTATTATTGGATGGAGATATGAACAAAAGTGAAGGGGCAGAAGTCTAATTTTAAATGAGACGTTTCCGGAAATGTCCTGAAATAGCCATATATAGATTCTTTTTCACGTTTTACAACATAAATACAACCTAACTGAAATGATGTCATACGGACAACTACACTGACCGACAAAAGAGGGGAAAAATTATTTATTTCATTAAGCATGTCAATTCCTCGTCAGTTGGGGTACCGCTTATTTTATCTGCAACATTTAGCAGACGAATTTGCATTATATACACCCATCGTGTCAGACCTACCCGACTTACGGATGTATGCCACACAATAATAAAATTACAATAACGTCCAGAGTATCATGGACAGTCCAAACAAAGGTGATGATTTTAAATCCTAAGCTAGTTTTAGTGCCAAAAATTCCAGGGTTTCCTACACGAATGTGAGATCTAACTTGAGACTTTTTAAACGAAAGACTTTCAAAATTATACCGTGGGAAATGGATCATGGATATTCTTGTAATTCGTGTTATTGTAGCATCTTCTCTTCACTTTCCTTCTTTAAACGCCAGGATTGTCGTTCACCTTCTCTTTTTTTCTCACTTTTGTGCGTGTGTATGTGCTGGGGGCGGGTAAGTTGATGACTTTAGAAATCCTCGTCTGTCCAAATTTGAAAGCAAATTGATACGATTTTTTTTTTACTGTAGATATAAATACATTTTCCCAAAGCATGTCTTGTACGAACTGGAACCATATTCTTGTGGAAAGTAATGGCAATGTAGCTTTTGATAAGTTCGATTATACTTTCACTGACAAGGAAACATTTGACGATTGTTTCTCAGTCGTAAGAGTAGGGTACAACAACAAAAGAGAATAATAGTGCACGATGCATTACTCCTAGAATACTAAAAAAGTAAAAGAATAGAAAAAAAATATGCACAAAAGTTACCGTCAGATTCCAAATACAAACAACAGGCTCAATTACAGAAAGTTAAGACACAAGATAAACAAACTTGTTATTAGAGTTGCGCAAAAGCAGTTAAACATCAGAAGTTCACTGATTGTAAGAAAGATTGCAAAGAGTCTTGGAAAACAATGGAGCTGTTAAAAGTGAGAAAACGTAAATTTTTCCTTGAAACTTTAAACAAAACTTAAAGTCGCCCATTTAGATGACATAGACTATGAGGCATGGATTTCATAGCTTTATTTTTCTGAACCACAAATAGAGGGGATTACCTGAACTTGTCATAGAACAGTTTCTCAATCACTAGCATTGACGAATCTGACCGATCGTGGGGCAGAATAGGTGGACACCAAGTTTACAGAAAAGTGAGAAAAGACATATTTCTAAAAAAAAAAGACTTTTACTTAAGAGGGTCACGTGTTTTGATCAATTAAATATACTGTCTATGTTTTAGTATATTACACTATCTCAGTCTATCATAGTGTGCCTTCCGTTATACGTGATGTAAATATTGCTTTTTCAACAGTGAAAGGAGCAATCGGGGACAAACATTGAGTGTTTTGGCCGTGTTGCTAGGATTTCTTGAGATATTAGACCATTCACATAGGATATATGGTTAAGAAATCGTAATCTAGTTCATGTTTGAAATGTCATCATTCTCAAGTGCATTTGTAGAGAATTAAAGTGAAGTTAAGAGTACTGCACTAACCAAGAATCTCTACAACTTTTCTTTCCTTTTAGTCAAAAGCATGATTAATTTTCTCACTTCTATGAAATGAACAGCATCCGGTAGGCGGAACAGGGTGAATTCTCTATTACGGAAATAAAGAAACAGCTTTTTGATAAAGGTATGTTCCTGAAAAAGATGGATCACAAAATTCGACATTTAAATGTTGATAAAACCAGCTACATGGTGTTCAACAAAGGAAGAAGTAACGATAATCTTCATTACAGAATGAGTAATGGACCTCCTACAGATCATGTTCAGTGCGTATCATCACAAATTTGTAACCATCTTATCAAAGTCAAAATTTAGTCCTCCCCGAATGCCTTTGAGAAGTGGCGTAGACAAGGGGGGGGGGGGGGAGAGGGACATGGACACACTGGCTATTCACTAAAAATTAAAAAAAAACAGAAAAAATGTAAAATATGTAAAAAGAAAATATGAAAGAAAAAGTGAATGAAAAAAGGTGAAAAAGAAAATGAAAAAGCGGTACCATTCTAATGCTGTATGAATGCAGGAAGCAATCACCGTGTACACTGGAGTACACAGGGCGATTATCTCCTGTTAATCCCTCCAAAAGATTTGAAAAATGAAAAAAAAAATAAATGAAAGAAAAACAACAACACAATAAATAGACAGACAAAATGAAGAAAAAAATATCAAAACAAAATATAAGAAGAAAAAAAGAAAGCAGTAATCAATGCTTGAAAAGTTTCAAAAGCAGTCGCTGTGCAATGGAGCAGACAGGAGAAACAAACTGTTCCATACACCGCTGTTGATTTCCTATTGTAATAATGAAATGAGAAAAAAAAATTAAGAGTGAAAGAAACAATAAAGACTAAATGAAACAGGTGAAAGCAGTTCTCAATGCATTATGATTGCCGGAATCGCCGGAGCAATCGCTGGAGTATACTGAGAGTGCAAGGGGGTACCATGACTCACCATTCTTGTGAACACAATTACTTAACATAATAGCCCTTTAGACTCAGACGTTTTCTAAGCAATCAGAGAATGTAACAGTTGCCAGCGTCTTCCTGTCAAGATTTACAAAGATTAGTTTGTTTTAGTCGTTCTAAAGACTTCTTTGGAAGAAGTGCACTTTTGAAAGCTATATCTTGCGAGATTGTTGCCTTGAACAATTTCATATCTCCATCCACAACTATAGGCGTAAGGGACTTTCTATACATTTGTGAACTACGGTACTATGTGGTTAACAGACATATGAATTTGACTATAAATTTTGCTAGCCTTTTCTACCTCAACTGTCACACTGTTGTAGCATTTGGTATAGTACTACTTATTAATCGGGGGATCTGCAGGACGGTAAACGTGTGTGTGTGTGTGGGGGGGGGGGGGGGATTGGAGGAACTTTCCTTTGCTTATATTTATTAATTTTTCTTTCTTTCTTTCTTTCGTTCTCTCTCTCACTCTGTCTCCCTCTGAAAGTGTCTTTATTTTTTCAAACTCTGTTAGGTATTTTACTTCCATTCACAACTCTATTAACTTGTTACTCTTTGATTTATCTGTAATTATATTAATTACGTTGTTGTGTAAAACGAATCAATGGAATAAAATGAAAACTTCCATCTTCAATTCGATATGATAATTAAAGTTTACAATAACAATTACAGATTAAAATTAAACGATGCAGAAGAGGGCATAAAAATTAATGCCCTTTAAGACAAGGATGCCTCTTACAATATTGTTGCCATTTATAGACATATATGTTTGAAAGAATCAGGTGAGTGTTCAGGATTTGAAGCAGGTCAAGTCTGACAAGAGGGCACTCTTTCGGCAGGAACATCTAAGCGGAGCGCCACATCAGTTACTTGGTGCGTGCATGGAAATGTTTAGTTTACAAACTTACCAGACTTAGCAAACCTTGATTGGTGTCTTAAGCTGCTTGTACCCAGTCTTGATACAGGGATATCATGTCTGTAATTTTTCAGTCAATGAGAAATTCATCAGTCCATGAAAAATGGAAATAATTTGAATTTCTCAAATGTGGAATATTTCCAACTATTAAATTGTATTTGCTCGTTCGATGAGTGACAGTTTTATTTAAAAACGTCTTACGATCAGAGGAGCGTGAAATCTGAAGGTCCCTGGTTATGCTATCTAAGAAAAGCGCCACCATAAATTGGTAGTTAGAGCACTTGAACATTTTTCATAGCTCCCACATTACCGAAAATGGCATTCCGAACCCATGAGATTTGCTTTTAAGGTAATGAAGAAAGGGAAAGTGTACAAAGATGCTCATCTGGATGGATTAGAGATTCCGACAGAAGTTGATTATATTTGATGACTGACGAATGAATCATTTTTAGATAATTTATAGGGAAATCCACAAGATATAACACAAGATGCTGCAGATTTGAACCCGAACCCTGATCACAGTATCATGATGTCATTTTCAATGGAATGAAAAATCTAACAAAGGCGAGCTGATAAAAACAATGTTTGCATTTGCCATGATATATTAAGCCATGTAAAAGTGCAGCCCTACCTTAAAACAACGGAAGAAGTATGACTAATACGTCATGACATATTTAACGGTGCATTTGATTCTTGCTAAAAGAAGGGGCAGTTTTGCCAAGTGTCCAATAGTCCAATAAAGACCACTAACTTTCATAGAAGATCATTTTCGTGAATGAATATATATATATATATATGTATATATATATATATATATATATATATATATTTGTAAGAGGAAAGAGTTACACTTACTTCTAAACCATCTGTGTTTGTAATCACAGAATTATCAGCACTGAATTTAGGAGGAGGTAATGCTTAACATTGGAAGATCATTAACCTTTCCCGGAATAATACTTCACAACGCTATAAAACGCAGACACTTGAACGTATGGCCACAGATTGAAAGTGAAATCATCAGGCTAATGGGAAGCAATACAGCATTGCATGCAGAAACTGGAATGTCCTGTGGAAAGAACAACAATCTTACTTCCCTAATAACAACTATGATTGCGTTTCACGAATTTACGGCATTTTCAATGCATGCCCATTTCTGCTCTACGTTCAACGGTAATTCATGTAAGTGAACTTCAGAAAAATGTCGAGATGCCTTTTTACATATTTTGCAACGTTTTAGCTCTTCTGATATCCACATTCGCCTACTCTTCAGGTAAGCATGTACATAATATTCTTTCGAGTGGGTTACAAAAGCCTGATATTGAAATTAAAATCCATTTCATTATAAAAAACTCCATCCTAGTAAGTACTCTCCACTCTACGTGAAATTCATCAAAGCACTTAGGACCGTCACTAATTGCACTCAGATGTAGGTTATAAAAACGGAATCGTTTAATGAATGTAACGTTAGCCTGCTAACACCGCATAGCGCCATAAATACTGTTATGTACAATGTAGCTGAAGGTTTTCTTATAGATTGGTGATTGCCGGTACGAGTCAACATTTTATTTACCGTTATTATTCAGTGATAATTTGAATATACTTGTATCGAGGTCTCTACAGATATTGGGTAATGTACAAAAAAAAATAAGTGTAGGATGGACGCAAGCAGTAAATTTGTTTATCCAAAATATGAGAAACATCATGTTGCTGAAAGTTTCATTTGGTAAGATTCTGTCATGCTACTTTGAAAGTAATCGAATCCCAGAAATAAAACAAATCATGGTAATTTTAACCAAGAATCCAAAACCAGAACAAAGGATCATTCTGTTGTAACTGTGACTAGTATTATAACCGCCCTTGGAATGGCTTTTAGTAGTCACTTTCAATTTTCATTCAATAGTACGTTTGGCATGCTGGGAAAAATATTAAATACGTCATGTGTGATATTTTATTATGCTAATATGCTACTTTCCTTTAAAATCTTGAAATATCCTCAATTGGACAATGTCAAAAGAATCTTAAAGGAAAGATCCGTTTTAAGTGACAAGATGTGATTGTTTAAAGATTTTGTATAAATTTCAGGTTTAGTTCCAAATTAAGCTCCAAACATGCATTCTGCATTTTAACACACTGCAAATAGACTGGGCAAAATACTGATTAGTCAAAAGTCCTATGTAAGGATGAAATACATGGTGAAAAGACAGGGGGATTTAAAAACATTTTCACGAAACGACAGTAAAATAACACAATATTTTATACTATCTTTTCCACACTGACTTGAAGTATGTTTGATACTTACACTCTTGCAACATATTTATTGTTCATAAACGACCTACTGTATGGAAAAGTCCATTATTTTCTTTATGGAACTATGGAACAACTGGAATGATTTGCCAAAGCTGATACTGGTTATACATTTGGTGAAGATTATAACCCAAGAACAGCAAATATGTAGAAACAAGCATAGTTGGGATAGACATTAATTGTTGATTGCACGGAGGAGCTTACAACTGCAGAGAAACGGTCAGAAGTTCTATAACTGAGGCAAAATTACCCACAAATATTTCACAACGAATTACCAAATGCTGCACCTTGCTATGGCAACATCAATCGTTATCGTTTGGGTAAATGCGATTTAAATATTTCAGAAAATATTTTAGAATTATTTCAGAATTGATGGTATTCATTCTCCTTTCAAATACACGTATAATACCTTCTAAACATTCTCAAAATTTGTGCATTACGTCGAAGGTTTCGTGCCAACTAGATTTCTCTTTGTGTGTGATGTTGGCTTCTGTATGGTTTGTAAACAACCTAGTGTAAACTGGTGTAACGACAACGTCAACTGTATGTAGCAATGAGGTATTAGATGTTAGAAGATAAGCATCTGAGAGTCTACCTTCTTGAATTTCGATGTCTTCAACTTTCATGTTCAACTAGTGACTTTCGTATTGAAAATTTAAAAGTGATATTTGGACACCTTGTTGGATACACCCAAGATGCACTCGCTGACAAATCTGCTTATATAAGGTTCGCCTATTATGTTCGTGATATTTGTAATATTCACCTGTGTAGCATGGGATAACGATAGGCCAATCGCGATACCTATCCTGTACCATTACATTAGACAGGACCTCCTTGGTCTCCTACCGATGCCGTAAGTGACCTTACCACCGGCGGTTGCAATTGTCGATCAGAATAAAGCTATCAATGAAATCAGTGTTACCGTTCAACCTTCTAAAATGTGTCAGACAAATAGAGGTTTCAAATGGTGAAAAAGAGCATGACGCACCTCACTTTGAAACTGGACTTCACCTGATAAATGAAGCACCGCCACTGATTGCTTACAAACCCCCTCCCAAAAATCTACACTTTTCATACTGTGAGTCTTTTGTGATTTCTACGAATTTTGGATATTTCTGTCTCGTATCTATACATATCACTGTCTCGTATCTATTTTTAAGTGCATTACTTACCTTTTCTAATTTAAGGCTCCTTACACGTTCGTTGTATACTTGTTTTAAATCTTTCACTTTTGCACGCCATTCCTTTAATAGTTTCTGTTCGTCTGATCCACCTTTCTGTTTCTTTTTACTGTTGAATGATTTTAATGAACTATTTTTTTTTTATGTAGAATTTCTATTCTTTATGTAAAGTGCTTTGACATCTCATTTTGATATAAAGATTATATGAGAGTATATGATAAAGTACATACGCTATCAATAAGTTATAACTATTATACATTTATTATTTGTAGTAAAAGACGAAAGCTGGATGCTATCTTTTCAGTTTGTACCTTCGAGCATGTCATTCTTTAAATAAGTTTCTGTTTCCCTTATCCAACTTTCTGTTCCTTTTTATTATAATATGATTTTACTGTACAACTTTTTTCTTCATGTTTTTTTTTACTTTTATGTAAGGTGCCTTAAGATCCCATTTTGAGGTTAAAAGTATTTGAGAATACGTTCTTAATAAGTCATTTATATTTTAATTCTGATATGCAGGGGAAGATGATAACATTGGATGCTATGAAAAAGATATGACTATTGCATGGTCTAATGAAACAAAAGATTCAAGCATGACTGTACACATGTGTTCCACCATATGCTCCAGAGATGCAGATTATGGCCTACATAACGGAACTACTTGCTTCTGCAGTGAACGTCTGAATATCACTCAATTACAAAAACGTGATGAATGTAGCGTAGTGTGCGGTGGGGCTCCGAAATGCGGAGGTGAAGATTCAATTGCTGTTTACAATGGTGAGTTTTCATGGGAACGCTTTAGCAAAAAGGCACTGTATAGAAGACGCAATCATCCGTGGAGAGTTACCCTTTCTGATTAAAATCATTAATATTTAAGGAAACTTAAAGTTTAGAAAAAAATATATCTTTTCCCAAAGCAACTCAACATGTCCCTTTAAGTGCTTAATATTATCGTTACACGTATTATCATAAAACGTGTTACCTTACCCATACATGTGTGGCATTGATAAAGATTTGGGATCACTGTTTCAATTTTTACATCTTCATTCAGGGACATCCTACATCGGATGTTACTACTTCGAACCAAACGACACTGTTTACTTTGGAGGTCATCTTTTAAAATTGAATCTTGCGGTTTGCAGCGACAAATGTAGACCCTTTCTCTCATTTGGTTTGACAAGAGGAAGTCGGTGTTACTGTTTGTCACATACACCGGATACACTACAAAAGAGAAATGATACCGAATGCAGAGAAAACGGCCACATATGTCCTGGAGAGGAAACGTGTGGAGGGTCTGAATCATTCCAACTTTGGCGTCGTTCAGTGAATGACAATAACCACCGTAAAGGTAAACTTCAACCGTCAAACAAAAATAAACGCAATGAATCGAAACCGACCTTAGTTATGCTGAATACGTATGTATTTGAAAGCTAGCAAAAAATGAATATGAAATGTACATGTGAGAATCGCCGATTAAGTATTATTCGACGTTTTATGTACTGTAAATATTTTGGACACTATCGTAGTTGTCCGTCACGGTTGCACTGTGCCTGGTAGAGACAGTGTCTCTATATTTCGTTGGTCAATTCTTTACATCTTCCAGTCTTTAACAACAAGAGATCTATTCTCTGAACTCTGCAGGCGAGCAAGATGACCTTGAGTGAACAACATTATTTCTTGGAGAGGCATAAAATGCTTACTCTGCACGCTATATATGGAACGTCAACATAAGAAAACATAAAAAAGTGCTATTAGCAATTCATACTTTACCGAAACTAAATATGTTAAATTCATTTGCATTTACACGATATGGAAGAAAATGCAAGACATCACGTAAGAATGGACATTAAAACTACCGATCTTCTTTGAAAGCTTTTTAAAGTAAGAAGTCAGTTTAAAAGAGATTGACATGTTCGTTACATTGTTATGGTATGTTTCTAAATTGAGGGAGTAAGTCCATGTTTTGAGTTCATAATACTTTATGGTCCTCAGCCACTACGTCCGCTGTGGAGGATACAACTTTGAGTGAAATTTCAACAAGTTCTCCTGAAAAACAATTTACAGGTTAGTCATACTGATGGAAGTGATGCAGTTGTCATAAAAAATATACGTCGTATATTTATGTGTGTGACATCGTGTGGCTTTTGTCTAGTAGTGATGTTTTATCACTTTTTGATGTTTTCAACTGAATGGTGAAACTTGGTTTTTTGTCATAAAATGTCTATCGAAAAGTAAAGAGATAAGTTGATGGCATTGGCAGTAACGATTTCTACCTTAATGCATATCTGCAACCAATGTGTTTCTCTGTTACAGATGATTACGCAAAATTCGACACTTCAAATAATGATCCACATGCCATAGCTATTATTTTAAAATGTAGTTCATTGCTTGGTGAGTTGAAGTGAACAACATGTTTGAAACCTGACGGGGATTTTTAACTTTGTCTACTTCTTATTAAATCTAAAATTTGTGACACCGCATACATTAACAAAGTTCTTTCAGTTACACACTTGACGTTGTCACCAATTTGACAGTCTCAGCAACTGTTCATGTCAGTGGCAAGAACACACACACACACACAAAAAAATACGTAGAGTGTAATTATAAACTCTTTAATAACTTATTAACCTGTGATGTGATGAAGTGGACAAAGGTCGTGGCATTTGAAGCAATGACTCTTAGCAACAGGTAGGTATGATATTTGTCTCCTAATCAGGTCAAAGTAAGATTTTTTTTGGTTCGAGAGCAATTTGAAACACTGACTCCTTGTGAGGGCAGTTATGTAACTATGCCAAATTTGATTAAATTGGTGTATTGACAATCAACTTAGGTGAATTTGAAGTTTAAAGCCCATAGGTTTCCCCTTCGCTTGGGTTGATTGCTTATCTTGGTAAAAGAACTATCCATCAAGGCCTGAATTATTTACCCTCAAATTTGGTTGTCTAACAGAAGATCGGCGGTGCTGCGGGTCAAGATAGTTCTACTACACGTGTGAAATAAAACCATAGCCAATCGTGAGCAGCGTACTGTGAAACTAACACTTTTAATGTACACTTTTAGTACATGAAATTTATTCGTAGTTGTTAGAAGCAAATATCATCAACCATAAAAACATGGAAGAAATGTTTTTCTATAATAAAAAGTATAATCGTACTCATTGCAGTTTATTCTTCCACCTATGACAATGGCGATGTTGACAGCTCTTCACTCGGTAAGCAAATTAAGCTTTTAAACACAAACTGGAACTTTTCTTCGATTTCCTTGGAAAATTGTGTGATATATCCATGACCAAAACGAAGGAATATAGAATATAAGTACTTAGTTGTACTCACTAGATTTGTACCGTAGACATTATCATTCCAATGACGAATTGAAGAAGAAGAGCTTAAAACCTTTACATAGGCAAAATATTGTTTTTTTTTTTTTTTTTGGTCTCCGGCAAGTTTTGGTTGTTTTGAGACTCAATAGACTCTAAATACATGTCAAAGGTAAAACAGAAGAAGAGCAATGAAAAGACTTAAACACTATTAGACTAACGTAGCAGTGTGAAAGAAATATTTTAAATATGTGTAATACAAAAATTAAGCCCCATCGTTTAACACCAAATAACGATTTCACCACTGATGCACGTGAATCTCATTATGTGTTTTCGTTGTAAAGGTACATGGTGCACGAGGAATGAATATTACTTTTTTGTATTGCATTAATAATTGGTAATTGTGAGAAACTAAAAAGGAGCATGCAAAACTTGTTGTAAAGCTACTTGTTTATAAACTGGTAAAATTTTCTAGAGAGTGTGGTTCAGATAAAGATTTTGCTTCTTTTTAATTTCGCTGTCTAATTATTGCTATGTTTCCCCACTATACCAGGTTACACTACGAAAGAAAACACTCATTGGGCGTTTGAAGAATTAGCAAGTAAATTTTATTCTGTCTTTTTGTCTATTTTTACTTGCTCAAATGTCGAGGTCACAATTATTGATAGTGAGTGCGACACTGTTGTTTTCATTTTAACTTTCAGAGGGCATTACAGGGCTTACGATAATTTTGATCACCCTCTCATACGTCTGTGGATGTTCAACTGTTATTGGATTCATCTGGATGATACGATCGTGAGTTTAAAATATGCAGAGATTACATAAGAGAGATTACATACAATGTGAGATTACATGAAAAATAACAACACCGTGGAAATGTAGTAGCAGCTCTAAAGAAAGATTGTTAAGGAAACTTTACGCACACGCAATACTTAATCAATTTATCTCATAACAATTCATTGAACATTTCTTCTTTGCAATACATTTTGTTTGGAAAATGACATTCAGAAATGACTTCATGACTCTGTAGTGATAGGACTGTTAAGTTTCAATATGGTGTAGTCTACCGTTACACAGTTTCACAATTTCCAGCATATAGCAAGTCTTAACAAGTATTTATATATTTGGTGAAAGGTACCGCTCGAGAAAACTCTTAATGGAAGTGCGTAGAAGGCTGAAGGTGACGGAGATGAGAAACATGGAGAAGACAAATGAGAATGATCCGATTACCGCTTCTCTCGATGATCATGAAAAACAACTGTCAAAGTCAACCGAATCTCAAGAGGGTCTGGACTCAGATAACCTGCAGTTATCACCAGAATTTCATTCAATTAATGGTGGAAATAGTACCAAAGATAACACTGTAACCTCAGAAAAGGTTGAAACGGCAATATAGCCTAACTGTGTGAAAGAAAAACTGCGTCTGATTGGCTTATGTTTGGGAACTTTTTTTTGTGATTGCCGTGTGGTGTGACTTCATGTGGTGTGGCATATTAAAAAGACACGTTCCTCTAGTCTCCGGACAGATGGTCATAAAACTGTGTTCTACCTAGGTAGATATTCCTTGCGTATTTTGTCTTGAGGTGATGGTCGCCAGACTACGCAGTAGAATCAACTAATGTGAACACTGCATTGTATTCTATGATGTCTATGGAAAGCGTCTCATGTCTACCACAATACACACTCAGAACAAACTACAATATGTAAAATCTCTGCTCTCTGTACAGGATAGGAAGCCAGGACCCTCCGCAAGATGTAAATGAAACGTTTAACACAATGTATTTTTTTTTAAGTAAGTGGCATACAAATGTTGCATCTCTTCCCCTTTTCTGTTTTTTGTAGCCCCGACTTACAATACGATGTCGACCTACACGAAGAAATTAGTTATGAATTCAAAGCATGCTGTTTCACTGTTCATTCAATCATTAAAAATGCTCATATAGTAAAGAATACGTTCGTTACGTTAAAAAGATATCTTCCTCTACTTTCCTGACAGATCGTCATAAAGATGTGTTCTATGTGAAGGTGCGTTGTGAATTTGTCCTGAATATTATGACTTTCAAAATACGTAGCAGAATCAGCTAATGTGGGCGCTGTATTGTATTCAGTGTCGTTTATGCAAAGCGTCTTATACACGATCAGAACAAAGGACAATATGTTAAGTACACATCTCTAGTCTCTGGACAGAGGTGGAAGACATGACCCACTACAAGATGTAAACAAAAAGCTTAACATAAATGTATTTTTCAATGAGTGGATTCAAATGTTGCATCTTTTCCGATTTACTAATTTTTTTACAACCTTGGCTTACAAGGTGATGACCGTGACTTACAAGACGATGATATACCTACACGAAAAAATAAATTATAAATTTGAAGCACGTTACATCACTGGTCTGTCAATCATTGTATATGCTTATTGTAAATAAATTTAATGGGACGCTATTAATTGGAGAAACTATGTTATTCTGGACCTGGCTCACATGGTGAGTGACAATTAGTGACACTTAGCACGCATAGCGTTCTCCGGGAAAAGCTTTTCGTTTTAGACAACCTTTCATTAAACAACTTCAGATGGTATGCAACGCATGAACTAAAATATGAAATCACAAACTAATTACGTTCAGTCAAAATGACTGTAATATACTCATTTTTTTATGCCACAGTGAACAGATATCGAAATTCACTCACGATTACCTACCACGACGGCATAAGCCTAGGTTAATAACGCTAATACGGCATAAATATGCTTCAGCCACTTGAAGAACTCCTTCAGATGGACAATGACGTTTTATGAGCAAATCATGTACCGCACATGTTACTGATTCCATGTAGAGAATGTATTCCGATTTCATAAATAGTTTCTTCAGCCACTCGCTCTCCAAGGTAGCAAGCCCCACAGCTCCTTGAAGACAAGATGCATACATTTCAATGAATACATAATTAATATAATATGTAATAATATAATACAAAGCTGAAATATGTTACCAGTCCTCCTCTACTTTAATATCAAGGGCCTATCCCAAAGACATGCGACTTTTCGATGTTCAGCAAATCGAACGAAATGCCACAAAACAAAGTTGGTGATCAAGTCAATAGATGGGGCTATTGAGAAACTGCACAGCGATGTCAAACTCTCTTCATGATACTTCATTGAATCATTACGCATGCACACTCATGACGAAATTAAAAAGTCGTAAATACAAAAGTCAAGACAGAAAGAACAGACGGAACTTGAAAACTCCTTCATAGGAAGGACAATAATATCTTACCAGGAAATCACGTACCTCACATGTTAATTACTGATTCCAAGTAACTAATTACTATAATTTTATATTTTTGAGAAAGGTATGTTGAGCAGTTCTTGTTAGTGGGTCATATTATCAATACCAGTACTGCCAAGTTTCTATCTTAAATTTTGCTTGTCTGCCCCTATATATTCGACGACGAAATCTCTGTTAACACACTAAGTCCAAACAGGTTCTATCTGTATCAGACTGTGTCACAAGTCCTCTCAGAAAAGTAATAGTAGTTCACTCCTCTGTAATAAATATTACCACCATTGTGAGTAATCAGTACAAAAACTACCACTGACATCCCGATTGTTATTCATAATATGTTCCAGATAACTAATTGCAAATCATGAGCCGTTGTGACCGCTTCTATTAAAGATGTGCCCAGGCTTTACATGTCATGGTCCTACTTTAAACACTAAGCAGAACTCCAAACCAATGACTCATCTTTTCTTACCTATTTCAAATATTGTCTTCCATTTTGATTAAGTTTAAAAATATGGCATATTGTCACGGAAGACAGAAAAGAAAGCCAATGAATATGTATCCAAGAAGACGACAGATGGAACGAGGGTGTTGCTTGAAGTTTCAATGAGAATATACTTGTTCAGACTTCAGAATCAGACAGATTCGGATTACAATGTACAAGTTTGATTATCCTAAAATGTTAGGGTGTTCAATTAATTAGTGCTTAATTAACAATTACACCTAACTATTACTAGGGTAATACCTGGTACCACAGATTGTACCTTAACGCTTCAATTGGAGTCGTACCACAATGCTGACATGAAATGGCTGGATACAACGTTGCCGAAGAATGCTACTGATGATTAACGTCGATTAACCGTAACTGGACGATGGAGGTGCTCGGTAAACAGTGTCCGGGTATATATATATATATATATATATATATATATATATATATATATATATATATATATATATATATATATATATATATATATATATATATATATATACATATATATATATATATATATATATATATATATATATATCTATATATATATATATATATATATATATATATATACTATGACTATACACTGTATTTGGACTTGTGGCTGCAACTCAGAGTTTCATGCTTTCCTCGCAATCTTCAGGCTGCCTCAAGATTGCGAGGAAAGCATGAAACTCTGAGTTGCAGCCACAAGTCCAAATACAGTGTATAGTCATCGTATATACATAGCTCTGTGCCTAGCATATAGAGCACTTTGTAACCTACTTTAGATAAATTCATCTCATATATATATATATATATATATATATATAGATATATATATATATATATATATATATATATATATATATATATATATATATATATATATATATATATATATATATATATATATATATATGTGATAACAGCGAATGTACACAAAGTGTAGGCTATAGGCTGCTATATAGGCTCACTTTGGCTGTGAATCTGACTCATTGCTTGTCACTGTTGACTCTATTGTGTAGGCTAAATTACACAGGCACTCATTAAACAAAGAACAGGAAAGGTGGTGATGTCTTCTCAAAGCGGGTGGAAAATTCTTCTTGCTCTCAATCGACGAGCTCGAGGGTACATATACAAAAGTCACCAGCCAGAACTTTTCACACAAGAATCGTCCAGAGAGCACCGGCTCAGTAACATGATGCTACATATAAAATAGTGCAATGTTCCAGTTCCTTCCAGGATGTACGCATTTGTCGAGAACTCTCTCGAGTAACGGGAAGTTCCAGCATGTACTGCACAGCAGAAAATTCCAACCTTTGTAAATGGATGTCCATGGAACGCCAACATGGTTACGCATGTAATTTGAAATTAAATATTGGGCATTGTCCTATAAACTAAAATTACTACTTTAAAACAAATATAATTAACAAAATGAAAGACTGTGGTCATTAATCACGTTTTCACAGATTGTTTAGTTCCTGGGCCGGATGTGAAAGTCGAAACTGTTCGCTTCTATTTCATTTTTTTCTTTCAATTTTGATACACATTGACAAGATCAGCTGTAAGCAGAGCGTTGAGATAACTTATAGCTACATAGACTTAGCCTCTCAGTGCGAAACTTCCCAACATTATACATTCTGTTGAAATGAAACGAACACTAGTCCTTTCCAACAGATATTTTAAAAAGCCTTCTTGGAAAGGAACGGTTCGCAAAGATCGGTGATAACGCATATCCAAAGGAAGATATTTATAAGGGTTTTCATAATTTATTAAAAGGGCAAACGTTCGCATAAATATTATGTATGTACGTGCTTGCAATATGACCATTCAAGGAATCCACATCTTTTATCACGTTGCGAAAGCAAATTTTAAAAACGCCTGAGACAACTTTGACTTTCAAGCGTACGTTAATCTATCAAATGTCTCTATCTATATCTAACATCTCATTTATAACAGAAAAGAGTTACATGTGTTATTTTCTGTAGGCAGACGGTCCGTGTATTTATGTCATAACGATCTGAATTACGATTTGAAAGTAGTGAAATCGGATTAGCTGTACATGGGGATGGTTTTGCATCCTCTGACCAATCGGCGTTGTCCAGTGGTCACTGACAACACCTCTAGTTGACAGGCACGCAACCTACGATGGGAATTTGATTTTGCATGTATTCCCAACCTGGGCTTGAACTCGCTTGTCTTACTTTTGATCTTCCTTGTACTTCCTTACTTAGTTTCTTTTTTGATGTACTTATCTTGACGAAGTATGGTAAAAAATCTAGCTGTCTCTATGGGCTGATTATCTCTCTTTTAATTCAATAATTTGTGTGCGAGATGAATCAGTAAATGTGGGACTTTATCGTTAAATCAAGTCGAACTCTCTCACGTCTCTTTTCTGATTGTCTGCACCTGTGAACTTTCCACTATACATACCGATGCACTTGGTGACTTCTTTGTTACTGCTTCAACGTTCCCATGCCGCTGAGAAGATTGACAACGGTACAGACGTCTATTATAAACAACCCAACATATCTAACAATATTGCTATTGTTTGATTCATCATTCCTGTTTCCGTAATGTAGTGTACTTACTGCTAGCAGCATAAAACCAACGTTGTAGTACGATTGCTTAGAAAATAAATACCAGCCACCAAATGGACTGGTGTGCTGAACGATTGGGTCATATAACATACGTGTTAGTTTTCTGCTAACGAAGGTCTTTGAGGATATGCTACCTACCACAAACTCTATTAATACTCGATACAATGATATGTTATTGTGTATGGGATACCATAGTTCACACATCACAGAAACCAAACCATATATCACACCACTAAATCACGTGTAACATATACATATTGTTACCTTTCTGCTTTACACGAAGATCTACCGTGAACGTGGTAAGTGAACACAAAAAGTTATACTACTGTGCAACTCAAAGAAGGTGTGCAAAAACAAAACAAACAGTCCTAAAATCTACGTCTTAAGTCCACCTTAGGACTATTCATATTTCTTATAGTTGTAAAAAGCTTAACAACCTAATGTACTATTTGCCACTAAATAAACAAAAATGTCAAACTCTCGGAACATTTCTGTTTGAACAGATTGACAAGAATTATGTGGTAAATGTGCAGAACATTCGTAATAAACACTTTTTCAGAGCCAAAAAATAAATCTTCTTTGATCTTAAGTCTTAAATATTTAACATTTTTAAGTCTCCTTTCTGCTGTAGTGAAAACTTCTCTTGGATGAAAAAAAGGGTGGAAGTAGTTTTCTCCGTTATCATCAAAGGAAAGAGAGATGGTAAGATTAACAAAAAAAAAAAAATATCTTTTTCTTCAACAAAACACTATTCTGCTGCGCTGATACCCAAATCAGTCAGGAAAACACGATAGGGTCATTTTAGTGCATCCCAGCGCCCTCAGTTTCTTCCTATTTAAATCTGATGTGAGAATGTTATGGTTTAGGTCTATCAATAATATAACTTCTACTCTTATCTATCTTAAATTAAGGCTTGAAACTTCTAGCAAGGGTTGGGCATCGGTAAAATATATAGTTGTAAATCACTCGGTTTGCTGAGAGGGACCTACTGATTTTTTTGTTACTTCTAGAAAACACCTTTGACTTCATCACAGTATCATTTATTTTAAACAAGACAGTAGTAATTTCATTCGTTAAAATCAGAAGATTGTACTTTTTATCAATGATTAATAAGGAGAATTTGAAAAGTTACTGAGTTCATTTCATCTATGGAGACGCATAAATGCACCACTAAGTTGAAACTATGCGTACACATATCTCAGTTCTTAGCAATTCTTCAATATATTTGGGAAATATCTTCTCGAAAGACTGTATTACAATTAAGCAATGATCACATAAAAAATCACGTGGATAAAATACCATAACACATAACCATATTGATTTTGTGAGCTATGAGGTATTTGGCGAGGTAAAGGATTGCCTGTCTGATTACTTTCGTGTACACTACTTCTGAGACACTTGTAAAACGTGATGTTCCAGTAACTGAAATTTATGTGCAGCGTCACATTTAGGCAATTATAATATTGCAAACATTCTAGTTACAAATAAAAATTGACTCGTAAGTCACATATACAAAGGTTTTAAGTCTTCAATACCATTGGTCAAGTTAGGTTCCCAAAGGTGTCCTTTCTTACTTTATCAGGTTTTAGTTCAATTGCTGTAAATACGCAAGTCTTAAGTTGAGGTCACCAAGAAGTGCTTACAGTGAGAGTCTTCGGTTTACAGTATCTTAAGGTTCTATATACTTCACAAGCGTTACTTCTGACAGGATGTTAAAGGTAGTGCATTGTTCCAGCACACCTGAAAACATGAAAATGTGAATGACAACAGCCATTTTCATTTTTTATTTCTCAATTATTTTCTCAATTACAATTTTTTAACGCAGGTACTTAAGAGAATCATGATGATATGCGCTAGTTTTGATGAACTTTTAAAACATTTCATTTGATGATAAAGTATCCATGTTAGAAGTTTCTATTCCTTTGATACCTACTGCCTTGTCGATGCCGTTACTTTTCAACGTCATTGTTGAAAGTTGTGGAAAATTCAATATTTCTCTCTTTTGTATGGCACAGATTTCGAAATGACTTACTTCGTTGAATTCAAACACGAAATAAATACTCCCCAAGCATCATGTTATAAATGCATGCAAAAAGGAAGGCACGTTTTCTTGTTTTGATTTACAGAGGAGCTAAGTTAACATAATGCTATTGAGAGATATTTGTCCTTCGAATGTGCTGAAACTGCGGTCTAACTAAAGGTCAAGATCCTGACATCCAGTTCTTTCCATAAACAGCCGAAGGATTGCTATTCGATCGAAAGCAAAATTTCGTGTATCATCTAACAGTAGACTTAGCCTGTTTCACATGTAACCGTTATACTGCCGTTCACGGGTATTAACGGAGCTGTGACAAGAAATGACTGTCGTATTTGAAACCTCCTATGGAAACTTACAGTTTGAACAGTTCGTGTTAATTTCACATCTTGTCGGGAAAATGTGCATCATACATCGGCTTATCGTGTCCATGTTGCTCTGTAATAACTTCATTTTGGTGTCTGCAAGTGAGTACTAAAACGTTATAACACGTAGTTTACTATTTGCGAAAGGTTCTGCTTATATCACCAAAAACTATCTAGACCTAAATAGCAGATTTTGGAAAATATGTCGAAAGTTGAAAAAACATTTGAACTCGGTTGGCGTTCTTGTCTCCATCAGATATGTTGAGTATTTTGATTTTAATGTCAATGGCAAAATTTTACTTTACGTATAAAGCAATGACTAGACGTCTGGACGCATTTTTTAAAGTAAGATCAATACCGAGATAACTACGAGTTAAGAGAGAAAGGGGCAGAGAAGAGGTCTAAGAAATTTGTATTTTCTAAGATGTTTGCTACCTACTTATATGGTGCATATGTTTTAAAGCAAACCAATTTTGTCATCATTAGCTGGAAGTGCAACTCGTTATTGACAGTTTTATATTTTTACAGTCATGCTTCAACGAAACCTTAGGAAAAAGATGATAAGTAATAACGTCTGTCGGAGCTTTCCGATATTTTAATATGCACAAAACGCATGTCCATGTATTTTTCAAGCACTTCCTGCTTATGCTAACTTGAAGGTAAGTTGTCTAAAAGCAAAGATATTAACAATTCAAAACATAAAAATTGCAAAACATATTAGACTTTAGTGTCATAATGTACAACGTACAGCAAGTATTAAAATGGATTCATAACAAAGTTTGCAACAGGTGATTTCACCAAAAGACAATTACACTTACTATAATGTACGATAAAAACGTTACAGACATTCTTGCAGCATTGTAAAATTTCTTTACAGTCCTTAAGTTCAAATTAAATGGAAGAAATCTGACATGTGGAATTTAGCATCGCAATGTAAATGCGAAAATGAGGATTTAAGGTAATTTAGAGATGCACTGTGGCCTTTAATATGAGAAAAACATGAGAAATCACCGCCGGGACAGTAATGAAAAATTGAATAATACATTTGAAAAAAATGCGTGACAAGGACCATGTGTCAAGTCCCAACCACTTTCCATTCTCTACATCTATCTTGTGATTCTAGATGCAAATATGCGAAATAGTTTGCTTCAACATTACACTCTCTGATCCCTTTTTCAAGAACACGTCCTTGCGTGTGATATTCCAGTACATGAACGATGTCCTGTTTTTATACTTGTTTCTTCTTGTTCTGTAGATGTTAAATATTAAAAAAATAAAAGAATAAACCATTGCAACACAATTGTGCTAAGTTTCCTGTCAGTATTAATTAGATGTAATAGAAGTAAGTTACATATACTTAGTAAGTAAGGTAGTAATGATAGTTATAACTCATAATAGTTACTGTAAATATAATACATCAGACACCCAAACTAAACCTAACTTTACCATGAATCAAATTACGTTTAAAAAATAATGTGAAAATATTAATTTCATTGACATGAACATTATACTACTAAATATGGATAGTATGACCTCACTTACTATGGTGGAACAGTGGCATCGCATATATTACCGCTGTTGATAGATTGAGATGGTTTTGCTTTTACGGAATATGTCAACCGTATAGCTTATATTAAGAGTTACAGAAACAGATGGCCACTGATTTTTTTAGTTGGGACTTCGATATAAATTGTAGTACAATCACTACGAAGAAGTAAAAGTGTTTAAAACAAATTGCCCAAATTTCCAACACAAAAAACCCAGACATGTATACAGCATAAACGAAGATCGTTTGTAGTGATCAAGTCACTTAGTCATTCATAAATGCTTCAAAACAATACTTGCATGATTTATGTAAAGATATCGAATGTGACTCCATAAAATTTCATGGCACATGTTTGAAAAAAAATTGATATTTCAGTGGAGTCATATGCTGAAAGGATACAGTATATTAAACTATTGAAGCATGTTTGAAACCAGACATATATATAACATCACATAACGTAAAACATCGCTCACGTGTCGTACAGGGCTAATGAGAAGAGTTGAAACACCATAGTCTGTTGTACATGCTTGATTTTGTTTGCCAGGTAGTAAATACGTTGGTTGCTTTAAAGCAAATTCTCGCTCTGTTTTGGGATGGAAGAAAACAAGGAGAGAGATGACGGTCTCAGTGTGTTCACAGATCTGTTCGGAGAAGAATTTCACAGTGTATGGTTTGCGTTATGGGAATGAATGTCATTGTGGACTAATTTCTACGCTTTTGGACGTTCTTGATGAAATCCTTCCCCAACCAGATGAGCAGTGTAACACATTGTGCAAGGGTGGCCCTCGCTGTGGAGAAAACGAATATATGACTATATACAATGGTAAGTTTACTTTTTAAGCCATTTCCACAAATTGCTGAGTCATTTCTGTAATATCAGTTTCCATGTATTATTATTGTTATTTTTATTATTATTATTATTCATATTAATAATAATAATAATGATAATTATATTATTTCATTATCATTATTATTATTATTATCATTGTCATTATTATCATTATTATTATTATTAAGTCAAATGCATGATACAGTAAGTTACGTTCTTTATGGTAAATGCAACACCTAAGCAGTTATTATGAAGAGACAAAAGAGAGAAGAATTTCACAGTGTATCTTTTGCGTTATGGGAATGAATGTCATTGTGGACTAATTTCTACGCTTTTGGACGAAATTCTTCCCCAACCAGATGAACAGTGTAACACATTGTGCAAGGGTGGCCCTCGCTGTGGAGGAAACCAATATATGGCTATATACAATGGTAAGTTTAATCTGTCATTCCTGATCGGCTTACTTCTTAAGCCATTTCCACAAATTGCTGAGTCATTTCTGTAATGTAAGTTTCCATGTATTATTATTATTATTATTATTATTCATATTATTAATATTCATAATAATAATAATGATATTATTATTGTTAGTGTTATTATTATTTTAATTATTATTATTATTCATATGATTATCATTATTATTCATACTAAAATTATTATTATTATTATCATTATTATTACTATTATTATTATCATTATCATTATTATTACTATTATTATTATGCCAAATGCATGATACAGTAGGTTACGTTCTTTATGGTAAATGCAACACGTAAGCAGTTATTATGAAGAGACAAAAAGGGGAATCTGTAATGAGTGTTAAAATGATTAGAAAGAGCTTAAATGGTGGAAAGGAAAGATATACATTGCAACGATTAACTTAAGAGCTCATTGTCTTTTGGTATGAAATTTCAATTTAAAAGATGGTTGAAAAATTCAAATTTTTAAAAGGCAATGAAATGTAGAGTTTTCTTGCAATCGCTGTGGCATTCTGAAAAATTCTTTAAAAAGTTGTAAATAACGTACACCAATAGCTTTCATTTTTTCATACTAGCGATTTTCGTATCACCATATCATCATATTTTCGAACTCGCGAGTGCTACTTCACACAGCAAAATGCACCAAATGGGAGTTTTTGGAGTACACTTTATGGCTTTGTATTAATGCATGTAACTGTAAACAACTATATCTTTAAATATTTCTGGACCTGAAAACGGTCACAATACATAGTGCAAAAGTATAGCGCTTAACATAAACTTCTAAAGGAGACCCGCAAAGCAAAAATGCTATCGATAGGTTTTTTAAGTGAAGGACTATTGAGAACATTTTGACAAGGAATGAATACTTGGTGAGGGCACGCATTTTGCCAACTATGCACTGAATTATCAAGTACTGTGTATTTTTCTGTATATTGGGGGATGTATGCTACTTTCATTTCGGGGTAGTTTATGCGAATATGGCGATAGGGAAGGAAGTGAATAGGGAAATTTCTGCAATACAACTTCGTGTGGGCAGGGAGGTGCAACTTACGAGGTCAAATCATATTTTCAGGACTGACACGTCTTATTTTTAGAACTGTTCCAAAACATGCGCGCAGTATCACAGATTCCTTAACCTATCACCGATGTAAATATTTTCAGTCATTTGTCGATGTTAATGTTTAATAATGTTTAAAAATTGTGAGAGTATTAATAGAGCTATTGGAACACAGAACTTTCAGGCTACCGCAATCAGTGGTACAAATAAATCTTTAACTCTGTGACTGTTGATGGGAAAATATTTCTTTTCAAAACTTCCGGTCGAAGGAAAAAAAAATACAAGAAGCAAAACATTTCCTGTGTGCTATATTGCAAAGACTTTTGCCCCAAATTGCTTTAGTTTTGACAGTTCGTAGTTTAAAAACTCACTTTACTGGCTGCAGTAATTGCTTAAACTAGGCTTAAACTAGGCAATAAGCTGCATATGCAGCACTGACAGGAAATTCACAGACGGAAAATCAAAACGGGCATGACGCCAACTTTTGTTGTAGGATTGAAGGAGTTTTGTCCATGGATGTCGCCGGAAAGATACTCCTTTCAGTTGTAGCGTTTTTTTTTTCTCTCGCTGTTTTTTCTCTTTTCATTCTGCACTTAGGTGTTATATGCACCTACACATAGAGGTACTATACACTCATTGTCCTCGAGAAAAAAATACGACCCGCAATTTTTATCATTTGTATAAAATGCTTTTGTAACGTCAACGTCACTGTCAACGTAATTTCGAGTGCTGCTTCTGGATTTCTGGTGGGAAATCGCAACACGCCCTATGTTTTTTGTACGCTGGTACAGGTACATAGGCGGGTACGTGGAATTATCTGATCTACTTCATATCGTGGCTCATAAGCATTTTTCGAACGATTTTCAGGTACTTCGTACATGGGGTGTTACCACTATGACGTCAGTGATCAACAGTCCAATTTTCAAGTGATGCGGAACTTAACACACGCAGTATGTGCAGACCACTGTTCCCAGTCACCTTTCTGGAGTGTCACCCATGGAAGTAAATGCTCCTGCAGATCCAATCTACCCAGCGCTTCAACAAAAGTCAATGATACACACTGCTATGAAAAGGGAGAAATATGTATTGGAGGAGAGAAGTGCGGAGGAAGTGGAAACATTGCTATTTTCTCGGAGCTTACAGAAAAAAGTGAGCTGCCCATGATACTTTTCCTTTTTTGGTTGTATAAATAAATGAAAATGGCACCTCTTACCAGACCAACCTAACATTCTTTTGAGTCACTTCTCCTAGTTGAAGTGGCCGCATATATGATAGAATTTATTAAGCACTTTCAACGTATACGCGGTCAGCATTGGCCCTTAAATTGCAAGTTGTAGTGGTAGTGTGCTTTCAACTTTTTCCGGTGTGCGGTTGCTTTTCCATGATGATCACTGGGGATAAATATATAAACACATGTTTTTACCAAGACATTACCTGTGTTTGCTATGTTTTTATTTTTGTTTCCAACACATGCAACGTTTAATTATGCATTTATATCTTTACACAAATTTTTATATTCAGCAGAAAAATTAGAGCTACACACCGTCTTGTGTCGAAGTGACGGAACATTAAGAGAAGCCACATCAGGTTTGGTCATGTAGTTTGCACTGTTTATTATCTATTAAGACATCACAAAACCTGTTAATGTAATTTCGAGTTCGTTTCCAAAGGGAGCCCGATTAACTTGGTGAAATTATGTTATGCATAGTAATTGCAATTTTTTTCGTTTGATGTTGATGTTGTTTTTTTATTGTTGACATATTTGCAGAAATGTACCTATTGACTCCATGTCAACTTAAATCTCACGATAATCTGACAATACCGAAAAATACAAACAACAGTTTACCAACGTCCCAAAGCGTCAGTTTCGAGTCACAATTGGTATCTAAATTTCACATTTACAACCGAAAGTAATGTGTTGTTTTCATATTTGATAGCAAAGAGCATAACAACAGAGCAATTTTGGACTACCACACCAAACGTAACAGGTCAGGCTTACTTTTTAAATTAGTATATTTGAAACAATTATTCATTATTCTTTTGTATGAGAATATAGCTCATCACAATATGACTGTTCGTGATTAAGTTATTGGTTTATAACGTAGTGCATACATTAATCATGGCAACGTTTACTAAAAAATCATAAGTAATTTGCTTGTTGATGTTTGTTCAAATGCTCATGTTATCATGTTTGCCCATGACTAAACATTGACAGCAGAAAAAATCTCAGTGTACAATATTGCATTGTATTGCATTATAGTGTATTTCCCCTTTGTATACATTTTGCAACTGATGAACACGTAGTCTTGTCTGATCTTTTTTTTTTTTCTGCAGATGGCCTCACGTGGATATTGATTTGCGTCATGATAACATCATACATTGCTGGATCCCTGGCAACACTCGGATGTGTTATCATTAGAAAGTCGTGACATCTTTCGCTTATTTCACAGAAATATCAAATTTATATATGTCTCCTTAATGCATGCAATTTCCAGATCAAAATAACTCAATTTACCATTTAGAATTATTATCCGTCGAACCTAGGTCGTATAATGATGAACGATTATATCTACTATTTTTCCATATTCTGCAGACCGTTACTCTCAGTACAATACTCATGAAATGTGCTTGCTAAATTATTAATTTGTATTTCTCAGAATTAAAATAATGTGAAAATGGAGTAAATATTGATATTAGGGGAGAAATGTGCAGAAGCAAACATTTGGGGTGAGGAAAGTAGTAAATGTAGTTTAGTCAATGTAGTTCTTCCACACAAACAAACGCAAGGCAGGTGAACGTGTGACAGTAAGTAGATGTAAGTGAACAGAACAGCGTATGACCTTGAATTTAGTGCTGACGTTTGTGCACCGATGGTTCATCTAGTAATCACAATTAGATCAGCGATTTCTGTGAGAACATTCTCTCTTGTGTCTTTCCATTCAACATCTGCATGCAATACGTACATGGTGTTCCTTTTGTACATTTTCATAAAAAGATAAGACTTTGAGAGAACATATTTGAACATAATATTTGTTTTAACTTACAGTCATTTGCAAGAAAGTGGAATAAAGAAAATTAAACAAATTATGAGTCTTTAACATTGAATTTCACTGACATTACATATTGTACAGGAAAGTTTGAGATTGAAAGTATGGAGCCGGTCATAAGGAGCATGTATGGCAAGCGAAAAAACATTTTTTTTTTCGATCGAAAAGCCAAATTTATCGGTCGAAAAACTAAGATTATCTCCAAATCTTGGTATATCGGTTGAAAAACTTAGATTTTCAAAATCAATTGGCTTATTGGTCGAAAAACCTAGATTTTCAGTCGAAAATCCAAGTTTTTCGATTTATCTGGTATATCGAGAGATAATCTTTTTCGAATGGGAATGTTTTGGAATGTCAGATGAACTCGGTTTTTCGACCGCCGATAAACCTGGTTTTTCTACCGATAAACTCTGTTTATCGACCGAAACCTGGTTTTTTAACCGATAAACCTGGTTTTTCTAATTATTGGATATTTCGCTTGCCATAAGCGTCTCTATGAAAGAAATTGGCATCGGTTTGTATAATTAACCAAAAGACACAAAGGCAGGATCACCAGTCAAATTGATTATATTGCAATTAGCATGACATTTTTCTGTACAAATCATCGTGTGTGTGTATATTGCGTGTATTCTACAATATACTAAATATATCGCAAAATTTTTAATGCAAGTTGATAGCCGTTTGACCAGAAGCAGTACTGTAGAGTACTTAATCAAACAAGTGCCATAATACATTACAAAATGCACCAATACAAGCTTACCACTGTTCGTATATTTACAACACACTTACTGGATAATTCGTAAAAATGTATTATCTGGTGATCAGTATGAGCTTGTAATTTTTTTTTTTTTTTGCATTTCCTCAAAATGATATGCTATTATCATTGTATTATACTGAAACCTTTTTATGTTTGTACGCAGGAGGATCAAGACGACCAAAAGGAGATCCAGCAAAGTTGTTATGGTCGACATGAGTACCTCTGAATCAACGATTGATTTGAAGGAAGGAACCCAGGTAACTTTGATTCCCCAATGTTCACAAGAAGTGATATCCACTGAACATGCCTCAACGACGTTAGAACATTATACGCCTTTTCGTCTTAATGATCAGAGGAAAAGTACAAATGACCTAAATGTTCACAGTCAAAGCCTCCTCACGGAATTGAATTGTAGGAGTGGTGTAGCGAGTAACGCCGTGACTCACATGTCGGACGGTCAGGTGGTACCAATTGATTCAGATATCGTTTATACACATAACGGTCAAGATAATAACATTTACACTTTTCCGAAAATTCCAAGCAATGTCCAAGCTAGCAAAAGTACCGTCCCAAAGGAACAAATGCAAGATTTGGACTACAATTTCGCTGTTTATCTTGAAACTCATGAAGCCAATTATCCAGTTGCAAAAGAGTGTTCCTCAACGGTAAATCATGGATCTCGACCCTTGCAAGAGAAACCAATGTTTATCAGTCGGACACTCCCCGCACAAAGAAATACATCTCGAAGTGAACTAAATGACAACGTTTACTCGCTTCCGATCTTCGACGAAGACACAACTGTGGCTAGCAATGTTTCATCCTTGAAAAGAGACTACGTAACCGGTGGCGATGAGGATGAAGTCATGGAATACAACATCATATATGGCATTGGAACACATGAACATGAACCTACACACGCGTTCATGGGAACTTTAGAGAAGGAATCGATGAATGCTGGTAAAGACACACTACATGTCATAAACAAAGGCACTGCAAAGGTATCTTTCATTCCCCCAAGTACCACAGACATGGAAAACGCATATGCAGTCTCAACTATCTCGGATGATTAAGCAAAGCCAGCCAAACGTGTCCAAAATCATCAGTTGCTCTGTTCATCAATATCATATTGCAGACATCTCATGTTGCTCTAACTTCTAGTTACTGTTTGGTATAGATACTCGTAGACTATATTCTGAGTCGTGTTTTCATGTACATACTTCAGATGGAGGACATTGTCTCACAATGTGCAAATTAGGTGCACCCCCCCAAAAAAAATGGATTCGCTAGTAAAAAGGATGAACTATGGAAGAAACGAAATCGAAAATTTCGTCATCGATAACAAATGACGCGAATGCAACAACCATTGACATGATTAATCACTTTTTATTCAAAAACATCAAGTCAGCGTATTATAAGCGTACTAAAACTCAGAACTCCAGCATAACAACGACCAAAACTGGAGTTAATTGTCTACATGTGCATTTTCCTAACAGACAGTGTCCTAACAGACAGCTCTATTTAGGACAGTGGGCTTAGAGGAAGGGTTCAACGTTTCCTGGAGGAAACTTTTGATAACTGATATGGTGAATAATCATATTTGGATCACTTAGAGAAGATGTCTTGCTCTATTTGAAATGATAGTAGCCTCTTGTCACCTTCCTCTGGCCGAAAGCAAGTTTTGTAGAAGCGGGAGGGGGGGGGGTGATTTCCTAAAGAGTGACCGCTATTTCAGAGAAACAATAGTTTACACATCCCCTTAATGAAAAAGAAAACTCTGATCTTACCGATTAGCATGTAGAGCCGGCTACTCTACTATATGGCGAGTTGAATAGAGACTTTTTTTCCAAACCTTTAAACCAAAAGTGAAAAAAAACATATTTCAAACGATTTTGCTATCGTCATACAGCAGCTCTAAAATTGTCAATGTCTCCTTGTTGCTTGCTTTTAAATGTCTCCTAACTTTTGATAAATAACAACTTTTTTATAATGTTTTAAATTATACATTCAAGTATCATCCAGTTGTGTCACGCATGTAGAAAATTTATGCTTGTTTTGAATACAATTAAATTTAATTGATGAGTGCCACTCGTTTAGTGCTTGAATTGACAGAATTCAAGTGCCGTTTTTAGTGTCCTTTATGGATATAGTAAACTTTCTGCCTTCACAAGTGTGGCTTGAAGAGTAAGAATTACAGAAAAAAAAAGACACATGAGATAAGGGCATGTTTGAGAAGGAAGAAAACATCTTCTCTTTGGGAATCTGATGGTCCTTAAAAGAGCAGTTTGATTGATGAGTTAAAATGTCTTAAGTCTTCTATTGAAAAGTCGATTTCGTCATGTGTTTTTCTTGTGTCTTTGTCTAATATTGTCTTCAGTTTTCATGGACTAATGTTTTAGCAGATTTTGCAGAAGCCATTTGCCCCTACGCTGTTTGTGGTGTTCTCAAAATCTATTCTTAAGGTTTTCTTTTTCTTGGAGGGAGAGCTTATGTCTACAAGCTAGTCAAAGTCTCCTACACATACATGATAAATCGATCTTCATTTCTACTTGCAATTTAATCTGAATTCTCTTTGAAACTTATTCCTTGAAGATACTTATCGAGCAGCCGTATTCTGCAGTTGATCTTACCGCACTTATCGCACAATTACACCATGTATCACTTTGGGGCTGATTGTTTTAGTTTTAAACTCTGCAGTTGTGTGTTTCAATACCTGTGTGTTAGACAAACAGGGTTTTATACAAAACACAATTGTGCATACCTCGTGTATACAAGCCGTCTCACATAGCACTATAATTACTGATTGTTTAATTATTATTAACTTAATTAATAATAATTACTAACTATAGAGACGCATAATACAACACGCTCAGAGTACCTGTGGTTTTTATGCATACTTACAGTTTCATGTACCCACGATCTCGAGGCACACAGTCAGTCAACAATTTATTCCTTTCAAAAGTGACAATATTGCCCCCTTCATGTAATATTGTGGTTCTATCATGGTTCCTCATTACATTAGCAATCTATAGACGTATTACTTAGCAGCTGATTTCGGTACTAATTTAGAATCCTTACCAATCGGACAAGCTATCAGATAACTAGAAGAGTTAGCATAGCGTCTATGTCTTATTCACCTTTTTTTTTCTTTTGCTAGTTTTTTGTTTATCCTTTTTAGATTTCCGAAATTACCGACTTTCTGTGCAATGATCAAATTGTAGTGTCACCTGTGAAAGACGTGATAGATTATTCCTGAAAGAGAAGTATAGGTTAGAGGAAGATTCGAACCTAGAATATCACGATAACTGATGCATCATAAGTCTTACGCATAACCCACTACGATGCGAGAGCGATTGTGGTGGTTGAGTGTTCGAAAAAGCATACAATTCACAAACGCGTAATCCAACGTAGTCATATATATATATATATATATATATATATATATATATATATATATATATATATATATATATATATATATATATATTTATGTATATATGTATATATGTATATATATATTTATATAGATATATATAGATATATAGTCATACAGTCATACAGTCATATAGTCATATAGTCATATATAGTCATACATACATATATATAACATGATTATACAGATGTACGTATACCGTGTGTTGGAAACTAAGTTACAAAGCAATAATAACAAAAGATAACACTAAACTCCAACAAGTAGTAGCAGTTGCATAAACATGTATTTAACGTTTCAACCTGCCCTGAGGTCTTCGTCAGAATGATACGTAAACTTACAGTGTAGAAGGGACTATATATATATATATATATACATATATTATAAATAAGTATCTATCCCCTTACCCTATCCCCAACCCTATCCCCTAACCCTGAATCATGACGCCTAACCCGATCCCCTAACCCGATCACCTGACCCGATCCCCTAGCCCTGTTTACCAACGCTAGTTACGCAATCCATCGTTCGCTATTCAAGGATGGCAGTGGACCGAATCGAACAATCGAATCGAAGCTAGCGAGCACGTTCATATGGTACGGATTCTAAAGTTGCGCCCTGATTTCTTCTTACATGTAACACAAGGTTCACTACTATTCTTCTGCCTCTATGATTGTTGTAATTCCGTGCTCCAGATCTCCAGCATGAGAAGTTTACACTTCAGGATAAAGAAATAATAAGCCCATGGTTGTCAAACTTGAAAAGGGTGAAATGGATTGTTAAAGCAATTACACGTGGAATGCACCCCCACAACGGAGCATTGATTTTCCGTGTGACAGTTTTAGAGGATACTTTTTAAAGACTTAAGAAGTTCCTAGAATGCGCATCGAGACTATGGGTTACGTTCCGGGCTCAATCTGGGATTCAATTTGGGTTTTATCACAATGTAGACATTAGCAATATTTACCTTGCGCTTTCTCATTGATGCATAAAGTAATTTCCGAAAGCATTTAAAACAATGCATTCTTTTAATTCGCTACTAACTATAACTAAATATCGGGAGGATCATTAATCGATTGAAAGCAAAATTCAGTCAATCTTTTAAAAGCGACGCCTGGCTGTTGATACACAGTAGCTATACAAGCGTTCTACCCATTGAAAGACCTATGACTATATACGGATTTTTTAAAACCAATGAATTAGAATTTCATAATTGTAAGTTTTATGCTTCAAATAAACGGAAGTCTACGTCATGCATACTGTTATCATTTTGTTGCTCAACCACTACGGTTTGGTCTATTCAAGTGAGTACAAAAATTTTTCTTTTTGTCACGTCCTGTTCAGACACAAAGTGCTTCATATTTCTAAGACTTTGCATTAATTTTTAAACCAGGCAACTATTGAAAACTACTGTGTGATATATAGACACCATTCTGTTGTATGGAGATATTTTCTTTGACTTGCAATTCCATCGAATATTAGAATCAATCCACGATGTCATTGCCTTGTTTTCGTTGTCTTAATTTCGACAAATGCATGAATGAAAATCTAAATGGCGGGGAGATGTTAGGAAGCCAAGAAGTTTGATTATTATCAAACCTTTTTGTTATAGTAATATATCATCTTATAATTAGATGAAATCCTTTGACAAATCGCAGACTACCAGAATATCGCTACTGTGTATCTTTTAGAGAGCTAAAATGTGATCCACTGGGTACTTCTATTGCCCACCATAGATCTCACTCACTACAAAAAATAATTATCACTTCAGAACTTCCTCTGAAATCGAAAGAGGACAAAATACTGCGATAAGTAAAATACCGAATAGATTACACTTCTCTCGGTGGTCTAGCTCTCCTTGAACACAGCAAAAAGAAAAAAAAAAAGAACCGAGGAAATATGGCGCAGTTGACCTTCAAAGCATTCCAAAGAGAATAGGTCTATTGAAGTCTCTAAGTACTACAATACAATTACCGACCTGTACAACCTAACCTGCAGCTTGTATGACTTCTACCTACTGAGGTACCCCCTCAAAAAAGGACTTAACGCATGATGTTACAATAACCACCCTCCAAAATCTGCTCTGGAATCTAAAGATAAACAACCCCACCACACAGGGCAGTATTTGAGAGATGGTGTGTCTTTGAGTTATGTATTCCTATCGTGTCTTTTTCATTAACCTTTGAAGCAGGAAACGAATTCCATCAACCAAGATTTTGTTGTTGCATTGTATCTAACGTTCACAAGTGCAATGCGACGTTTTAAGCTTGATACAGTAATAAAATGGGTAAGATCAATCAAACTATTGTTGTCAAGTTTTGTTGTTGTTGCTTGAATGACACCCACTGCAAATGATAACTATAAATTATATTGGCACCAAAGTTGCTATATTTCTACATTTAAAAGCTTGAAACATTTTTAAAGATTGCCAAAAAAAAAAAAGAAAGAAAAAGCTGTACATGCTTTGTTCATCAGGTACCACATACATCGGATGTTTCATTTCAACTACTAACAATGTTTTGAACTTGAGGATAGCAGACAGACAGATGACCGTTTCAACGTGTTCCCAGATCTGTGGGAAGAGACATTACACCGTATATGGTTTACGTTACGGAAATGAATGCCACTGTGGAAAGATTGCCACCTTTCTTGACATAGTCGGTAACATTTTGCCGCAACCAGATGACCAGTGTAACATAGTGTGCAAGGGTGGACCTAAATGTGGAGGAAACAAGTATATGGCTATATACAACAGTAAGAGTTGGATCTGCATTCACTACTAGCTAGGCCTTAACTCATTCATAACTTGCAGAATTGAATTTAATGGATGTCAGTTTAAAGTTTACTTTCAATACTATTCTAGAGTTTTCAACGCATTACATCATTTATGTTTACTATTGTCAGTTCCATTTATACAGACAGTGATTATCTCGCAATGAACAAGCGAACAATATTTAATTTATTAATAAGGGTATCAAGTAGTATCTAAAAGTTTCAAAAGCAGTTATTGACCAAGTAATAAAAATGACAATAATTAATTCAATTCTTTCACAAAAAAAAAAAAATGTTGCATGACCGCTACATCAGTATAAGAGTATATATGAGTATATATATAAGTACTAAGCACTAAGTACTAAGCACTGAGTACTAAGTGTATAAATGGAACTGACAATAGTAAACATAGATGATATAACCCTGAATTGTACATTTGCTGGACATACGTTACAATTGTACATTCAGAGGACATGATTTTGAAAAATGTCCAGTAAATGTTCATTTATAAAAAAAAAAAATAAGGCAAAAACGTAGAAAACAATGCTTTTACAAGTAGATGGGGGTATACACTATTGATCATTATAAAATGGCAGATATTCACTTATGTTTCAATGTAAATTTTGTTGTTCAAAGATTAGCTGGACAGAGATATATCCTCCTATCGTAAATGTCCTGCTAAAGTTCATTTTTAAACTGCGAAATTTGTACCTCTGAAGTTCGGAGATTCTCTTCCCTTAGGTACGTCGTATGTCGGATGTTACCATTACAACCCCAATGATGAACAAGCAGACTCTCCGGTGATGGTTAACTTAACGTATGCAGTGTGTGCAGATTATTGTTCCCAATCGACTCTCTCGAGTGTCACTCATGGAAATAAATGTCTTTGCAGAGCCATCCTGCCTCCCGTGTCAACGAAAGTCAATGATACACATTGCCAAGAACTTGGAGTAGTGTGCACCGGAGGAGAGAAATGCGGAGGATGGGGGAGAATTGCAGTGTACTCCGAGCTTAAAGACATAAGTTAGTTGCTGCTGTTGTTCTACTTTGCCGTTGCAACTCCAATCAATTATCTGGCAACTCCATAGTTTAAAAAAAAAAAAACAGTCTTGGAAGTGATAAATAAAGAACCATAATATCAGTGGATGATTGTTTATAAAGAAAAGATTTCAATGGAATATGTAAAATTACCAGTACGCTTCCTTGTGATTCATGTGGGCCTAGTCGTTTACCTGTGCAGACTTATGACTAAGTGTGCCATACATCCTATCACCATCAAAACATTTTATTAATGTGCTTGGCCCGTTCGGTTTATTAAGTCACTGTTTATACTCGGCAACGTTAAGGACATATTCTCTTTTAATATAATCTTTAAGAAAACATACATTTAGGCATATTACGGACATTGCAAGTAAGCTACAGCCGACAATTATAAACAAATCTCTTCGAACACTTTCAGTGTAAATTATTAGTTCTATCTGCATACAGAGATACTAGAGGAGCAAATCGACGCAGTTGCGGGTGGAGGAAGACAAGGAACATCAGGTTTGCTGTACACTTAGTTTCGTGTAGTTCCTTAAGGACAGTGATACTTTACATTTTTAATAATGCCTAAGCACTTCTAAATGTAGTTTGTAAAAGTGAAACACGTTGCACACCATGCTTGGAATATCTGTAATAATGACTTGCTCAGGAAGTAAATCCAGTTATGATTTCAAGAAAACCACAAAAGTTGACTCAGAATGTGGGTTGCATACATTCTCATTTACTATAATAAATTATAAGAGGAAACAGTAACTGTACTTCGATCGATATTTATACGAAAGGAACTGACAGTAAACATAACACGCAACGCTCTCTGTTTATATTTCATGTGCGATTGTACCACAGCAAGATTTGTTTACACTGGAATATTTGTGAATCATTTACGAGTTCTGTCACAGAGAAATACACAAATATGTCAACATTATAACAGTTACCAAATAATAGGCTAAATATCATTTAGTATTCAAAATAAATTATTACATGCGGTATCATTATATAATTGGTTTTCTTTCTATTTATGTATTGTTTTTTTGTTTTCTTGCAGAGGGAGTTTCTGTGCCAGTAAACGAATTTGACCTTGAAGGTAGGGCATTGATCACATACTAACTATGAATATTACTTATTCTGTTCTTAAAATGCTGGCTGCCTAAATTAGGTTCATTTTGGGTTACTGTATTGTGAAATGAAAATTGAATGTAACATATCTCACACTTCTTCTGCACAACATGTAAAATACAATCTTTTACTTTCAGATAACATCACGTGGTTATCTATTACCGTTATAGCGATATCGTACATCGCTGGATCTGCGACCACGATCTTATTCGTTTGTGTTAGACGGTCGTAAGTGAAGTAACACTTGTTGTCTCGTACAATAAAACGATACCTCGTTTGTCACTCTTCACCAGACATATCAATGTCAGCATGATATGAATTACGTTCAGGACGCGTAACAAGCAGGATAACCGTAATAATAATGTTCCTGATTCTTTGAAAAGATTTTATCAATGATTCTAGAAAGATAAACTATCTAACGATCTATGCATCCTAAAATCAACTACACTTTTATCCTACTGAAAAAACATAATTAAGTATTCAATTTCATTCATGTCTTAACGACATATCTCTGTTCAGTAAATGACTTTTCCAAGTGAGGAACGGTGTGTTACATTCTTAAGGCTTCGTGTTTCAGTGGAATTATAATTGCTCTTGAATCTCCACATGGGAATTGAAAACATTACGAAATAAGCGAGGCTGACAACTGTAACAGGTGATTTCATATATAACAATTCATATTTATTCAAAACAGCAACTTGGTAACTAGATTATAACAAAGGTAGCATTTTTATGAGGCATATGAACTTTTGTAATGTTCTTTTGCTTCCCAAAGATATCGCACTCGAAAAAGGTTCATGAAAATAAGAAGGAGGGTGAGGCAGAGATATTCGAAGAAAGACTCCGAGGAACATGATATTGTCGATTTGAACACCCTCAAGACAACAAGAGAATTAGGTGAAGAAAGTATACCAACTTTTATATCTCAAGATCCAAAAAAGGAAAAGCCAGCGTTTGGTTACACAAATACTTCAAGTGATTATGATAGGGTTATTTGTTGTAATGTTACGAATGATTCTACAGATGTAAATACTGAAAGCCAAGTTATTTCCCCTGGATTCGGTGACACTTGCGGAACAGCGTGCAATGCAGTCAAATTGCCGGACAGAGAAACAGTAACCCAGAAACATGGAGGTCAATTGACCCACAATCCGAGTGACAATGTTTATGCCCTTCCAATTGACGAAATTACTCACCAAATTGTCAACCCTGCAAAGAAAATGAAACAGGATTTGAAAGGGCAAACGAAAGATCAAGGATACGATATTGTTTGTAAGTCTTATTAAACTGTTGCTTGCAGATTCCATTCAATGAAATCTAACAGAGAGAAATGAATGGTGTACAAAACAGGACTACAGTACGTATGTGTAGCCATTTACCCCAGTTATTCTGTTTATAAACAATATTTGTTCAAGTTGACTATAAGAACTGTACTTAGTGGCCATTCCTAGGGGAAAAAACTAATGTTAATTCAATCACAAGTAACTAGAAGGCCCATTTCTAATTAAAATCTAAAAGTCCTGTTTAGTGATCAAGTTGATTGACGAAATTAAATGACTGTCGCGTCAATCTTGAATCAAAGATGGATCGTTGATTTCCAGTAGCCTAACGATTACGAACGGGTGGGATACAATATCACATTAGGAAATGACCTTTACTGCTGATAGAAATGTATCACATAGTCATCCCATTACTGAACAAAACGTATGAGCAAGAACTAATAATTACACTTGACTCCCCCTGCAAAAAAAGTTGGTTCACTCAAATGTTCATCAAGCTGACAACTTAATGCTTCAAGAACTGAAACATGTATCCCCCCGCTCATGTATGGTGCCAATTATGCTATTCCATTCTTTACGACTAACGTACTTACAAAATCACTTCCGACTTGAGAGTTTGTATGATAATAATGAAAGTTGTTCTACACTTCAGTTTGCAATGGCAGATCTTATCTGTGATAAATGAAATGTCAATCCTGGAAAACTTCACAATGCAAAGTAGAAGAAATGAGGAGATACAAAGGGATTTCAAACAAAATGTATATTCAGTTAATGAGCTATCAATACCAGTTGTTGGAATTAATGTTGAATGCAAGACTTCACAATGTGTTCAGATTAAAGTAGAGATTCTCCTAATAGTCCAAGTGTTACCAGGATTTTTGACAAATTCTCCAGATGAATACATTAATCTATTTTACTCAGTCAATAACTTGTAGTCAGAAATATCTCTACAAACCGCTGTTACACTTTGATACTGAACATATACATGTATATATTAAGTCAGCTACTAGTCCTTTAGTGAATCCTATAAATGTTAGAAGTACAGGTTTCTCTTCCTGAATCAATGAATGCAGGTTTTCTTGCTGGAAGTTATACTCCTCAAGAACTCTATATATTTGAAGTTTATATGTACATGTCTATGTGTATTACTGTCGTAAAATGTATTGTATGATTTATACACATGATGGTTAACACTTGACAATAACTTTGGTTTACTCTGGCTCTCCCTTCTCATAGCTAAGTGTTTTTTCTCTTTGGAATTGACTAAAATGGTAGTTAGATAACACCAACGTGCTTTTTAAGACTAAAAAAAACAAAAAAAACAAGGGTACTGTTAAAGAGTACTGTATGCCGCGATTGCGTGCAGTCGCACTAGCCTAAATTATCAGGACATTTGTAGTCTAGTACTATTTTATATTGAATTGGTACTGTCCAAATGCATACGTTACCACAGACATAAATGTTCAGTGCAAAACTGGTTGTTGAATCTGCGAAGTCCTGCTACACAGTGCGAATATGAAATAAAACTACATTTCGCAAGATATCAGACTTTTCTGATAAACATGCTGAAAGATTGGTGTACATTCATCTCTTTTGGATAACGCAAACAAGGCTGTGTTGTACTGGGCTCACTATCGGGAGAGATGTACAAAAATGCCGTAAGTGTATAACTTATACTAGTAGCTGGATGATTGTATACAAGTAACATAACTGATACCATCTATGCACCCGTGACTGTTGTACTAAAGCAGTAATGTTACAACCTCTGGATGAAAATAAGCTCAATTCTGCAACTAAAACAACTTCCGTGACTTTCTCCCCCCCCCCCCCCCCCGTTTATACGGCAAACGCATCGAAAGGCTTTATGATTATTCAATCCCTACTCACAAGGATACGTAACCCTAACTTACGTCTAATCTCTACAATCTAAAGACCAAGGAGTGAAATTCACGTCAAAAAAGACCCACTCAGAATGGATTTCACACTGGATGGAGTAAATTTCCCCCATAGGGAATTAAAAATTCACTCCAAGAAAGCGATATTTCTCACGCATTTTATGAGATATCGCTTTCTTTTCTTGGAATGACCTTTCCGTCCTGGTTGGAATTTACTTTTATTTCGAGAGGTCCCTCTAACACAGTTTTTGTAGTTAATTTTACCCTCAGTGTTATTAATATGTGACAGTTGACGCTGTGCCAATTCTTTTAAGTTTAGCAAAACTGTATCCTCACTTGCGAATAGCGGCTTGATCAAACAGTAATAGCATCCATTCACTCTTACGTGCATCAGACTTTTTATGATCTCCTCTGAGTTTTCCTCTGGAGTTTTTATCCCAATTTCCTCGTGCAAAAAGAGTTTGTTTGGTATGGCATCTGGAAGCAGTATTGGGATGTATGGTGACGACAATTTCTGATGGCAAGAAGACATTCTGGACATGTAACTAGATTTTTCTTATGGATAAGACTCTCACAAATATCTAATAAGAGGCTTTTGAAGCTTTTTTTGGACACACGAATAGTTAGCACATTGACATTTCACACATTATAACAGCGTATCCAGCTATTGCCTACAATTGATTTTACATTCAGTACGTTACCAATAGGGACTTTTGCATACTCTTGACATGCTTTTGTTCATACGGGCCCCCTAAAAGTGGTACGTTCCTTTTTCTAGAACTCGTTAACAAAACATTCCTGAAATTTAGTAGCCTGAGTGCCAATCTCTGACTTTTAATGTTTAAATGAGTGTTGGTATCTTGTAGACTTTCCTTTTAAGTGGCTATCGAAGTCTCCTTTTTTCAATCTGTTGTACAGTACAAGAAGGTGCGGCGAGACATAAAAGAAATGTGATAAATCAGGATTTACAATATATTTTGGCTGCCATGTACAGCCATGGATTAGTGAATAAAGCTAAACGTCAATTTCCTTTCAATTGCTTCGGGTAATCTTTTCTGGGGGTATGTAGCCATGGAAGTACTACTACATGTATTAAGAACTTGTCAACTTGTACAGCTATTGCCCCGTCCACTAGCGTACACAGGGGGGGGCATTGGGCCATGGCCCCCCCTCACATTCTCCATTTTTTTAAAATACTGCATATCTTGCTGAAAATATCAGAAATAAGGCTGGGTTCATGCAGCTGAAAAATCTTGGGAAGGGCTATTTCCTGCCATCTGGGGGGTTTGTAAAACTCAAAATTTTCTTGTACGCTCCGCGCCAACCGATGGTGGCGCTCCGCTTAGATAGTCTTCACAAGTTTGCAACCCCTCCCCTTGGAAGGTCTTTTAAGGTCTTCTTATATGCTCCAGATTGCAGGAGAGCTGCAGATTTTACAATTTTCCGGGGAAAAGCATGCCCCCCCCCCCGACCCCTAACAATGAGACATCATTCATTACTCCTAAAAGACTCACACAGAAAACCGTATGATTACCAAGGTTACGAAATCATCAAAACCAAAAACTGACATGGCAAAAGACAAGTTTGTGACACATTTCGTGGTCTCTAGATTCGAAGTACTCGGCAAAGTTCTCTTTGGAGTTGTTTGCTATCTGTTGTTTTAGTTTCTTGTTGTTTTTACAATATGCACAAAATTTCCATACTTGTTTCATAGCATTCTGTAAGATTCATTAATTAAATATGAAAACTATTTTAGTTACTAAAATATATGTATAACGAATAAGATGATGTTTAAATTGGGCACTGTCTCCATCTACAAGGTCAGTTCCTCTGTGGCCTTCCTAACTGCATATCTTCCGAAAACATGAGAGGCTTGGTCCATGGTTGTTCATGCCTTGAAGAAACTTTCTTGTTGAAGCAAATCCAACAACTTTCGGTGGTTGAATAAAACCCTTACTATGTTCTTTTTGTTCTTTTAAAGACATGCCAGTATCATGTTACCAAAAGGTCAAATTTTTCCTCTCCTTTTCTTTCCTTTTTGTCTTTTTCTCTTTATTTTCGTATTTTATTATTGCTACTGTATGATTCTCTTTATTGCTTTCAATTCGTTGTCTTTAAATTAATGGCACAATTATCTGTTTTTTTTTTTTCATCACCTTCATCGTGAAATTGCACTAACCACTCTCGCTTGTAACCACATATACCTTACAAATTGTTTTCTATCTTTTTCAGAACTTATGGTTCGTGGTACGCTGTTTATTGCTTAACTAATTGTTGCAAATATCAAAATGCGTTATATAAACATTGCTGCAATCAATCACTTACATATATCCCCAGTCAATCGCTTCTGATATTTAATTGGTTACAGTCTCTAATTATTAGTTCTTTTATTGGTCTGATATTTTTACAGTTGTATAGACTATACCCTGTCTGCATATCATATGGCATATGCTACTTTAATGGATGTTCAAATCAACAATATTCTATACTTTGTTTACAAAAGTCTCCTGTTTTTTAAGGATGTTTCGCCCGTTTTTTGGTTTCCAACTCTATTCTTTTTACTGTGTGAGTGCCTCAACACTCCCAGTCCATAGGGTTTATTTTTCAGCCATTTAAACATTGAACCTTGTGTCTCTACATAATTACAGTTATGCTTATTGTATGTTTCGAAAAGGAACTTGTTCAAAGTTACGTTAGGAATGGCATTACGATAAAATGGACAATCTGTAGTTTAAAAGCAAAATCACCTGGACTGTGTCATTACTGGGTTTTAGAATATGAATACAGGGCGGCGAAGAAAGGTCTTTACAAGGTCAGTGAACTGCATTCAATAAACCAAGCATCCCTAACTCCAGACTCAGTACAATCAATACCAGGAAATGAAAAAAGGACAGAAGATTGAAGAATAAAGTTATTGAAAGAAAAGAAAGTTCGGGCATAAGTCACGTCTCCTAAGCAATATTTATTTCTTTGTCTGTCCTGACGGTACATTGTATTATTTACGGTGATTATAGGATACGAAAGTATCAAGGCATATAGATATACGAGACAATATATTGTGAACATATATCTGTGTTTATTTTTTTTCTTGTTTTTTACTGTTTTATCGTTCATCGTCTGTCTGGCCAATCAATACATATCGCTTTTAGAGGAGTGTGCATTGTGTACGGTAGATATAGAAATATACCTGGATCCAGACCAGGTCAAGGCAACGGAGGATTACATTTTCTATATTGTACAATTGCATACTTAAAACAGTGGCTTAATGAAGGTTCGTGGTTATGATTCCACACTTGTCAGCAATTACTAATTTTAACTGAAATAGGCTACAATCATGACTGCTTTTACTGGTAAATTCTACCTCCTGTTCTGCCAATTTATTTTGTATGGCATTAGTAGAAAGGTGACCGCCCTAGGTAAGTACTTTTAGATTTTGAACAAATTTAAAACTTTGATCAAACTATTCAAATTGCTTGAACAAATTCCACATTTGGAGTGTCTAACTTTTTGCATACGGTGTCCAAATACAGCGTGCCATTTATTGTGAGCATTTCGGTACCAATTTTGACAGTAGGTGAGAAAAATAGAGAATAGTGTCCACTTTAACTTTAAAAAAAACAATTGATAACTTGAGACAAAGAATGCATGGTCTTTTAGAAATTTGGTAGCTTCTTCAATACATCCCATTACCGGCCAAGCACAATTAAAAAAAAAATGGAAATTTTCAACATGTGCTGAAATGAACCAAATTTGATCCGATTTCAAAGAGTGCACGTATGCAACATTGGTAAGAAAGTAAATGACGTCAAAATGTAGGCCAATGCTGGCGATACCGGTTGATACAGCCTGTGTAATTGTGTTGAACTACCAAATCAAAGTTTCAATACACTACGGTGCTGTGGGATTGAATCACCTCATATATGGATATTAGCATTCTTAAAGTGTTCCATATAGGGATCGCAGCGAAATATGCAGTTGTCATATTATTATCTAATAAAAATGTACATAAATTGTTCATTATCTTACTTACCAAACTATCAACTGTTTAATAAACTAATGTTAAAACCAGTGACAGTCTTTATCAATACACTGAATCAATATGTTTTTGTTCTGCCTCCTGTATTTTCCTACTGTACGTCATATATCACACTCACATTATCTCCCGATAACACTTATACATGTTAAATGTTATTATTGACAATACATCTAATATCGATATGCTATTCCAATGTGATATTTTTGGCTTTTTATTATTTCTTAAGATTCATATACGTATGTTCAATGTAGTTATCCACTCTCCTCCAGTCCTATAAAAGGTTTTAAAAATAAAATAGCGCCTTGTGTTTTTGTTTCAAAAAATTAGTTTATACTATGAATTATTGTTTTCAAATTATTCCCTTCCTCGGGGACTTATATGACGTTTGCAACCATTTAAATATGGAGGGTTATGTGAATTTGAAGATCTCATGAAATCGAAATCCTCGAAACACTCCGTGGCTACCAGAGAGACAACCGTACCGACTGGTGAGTAAAGGGGGACGGAAACAGCCAACATCTTTATATTTTTTGGAAGACGAAATTGATCCCTTAACCACTTATCCTGTTGCATTGTTAATATTCCCCATGTATTGTAATGGCAGTTACATTTATAGCACGACTGGAACTTCCAGTCGCGCTCAGAGACAAATTCAATGGTCCATTGACGATGATATTGTTTTTACTCGCGAAGGGCAGTCGCACGTACATCCAGAATAATTGATAGTTAAGGAACAATTTTATTATTTAATTACTAATATCTTTTCTAATTTGCTGAGGACTTCTCCATAGTAAGGATAGACGGCCTCGATATTGTAATAAAATTGTTTTATTTTTATTTAATAAACGTAATTTCCTCGCACAAGTATATTGAAAAGGCAGTGATATGGAACACATCAAAACGACATTGAAAGTTCAGGCACAAACAATACGACCATTAAATGAATTTCAACCGAATGAGAATCAAAACTGACAGTGACGACAGTGACAAAGGATCCAGGTTTTTCCCCTATATCTGCCCCTTCCCTCAAACTCTGACGTTATCAACGAAGAAGATTTCATGAAAAGCTGTTGGAATCTTTTCTTTGAATGACGCGTATAAAAAGGAATATTCCTACCCTGAGATTTAACTTTTCACCAAGAGACATGCTAAACCTATAAGCTAATATCGGGGCTTATCCTTTGGACCCTTACATGGATTTACAACTGGATCCCATCTGAATTCCAGGATCAGAATTTCCCCAGCGATTTCATACATCTTCCATTGCCCCCCCCCCCCATCTGATATCTTTTCCCCGTCATCATTCCTTTGGTCTTGTTCAAAGTAACAACATCTTGTGCTACAGTAATGATCCTGAATACTACATCGACGAATCTTTCCTACCCGCTAGGGTGGACATATTAGAAGATTTCGTTGGTATTCGTAGATGTCGCTGATATCTCCACCCGCGTGAGCCTGGTAGCATCCCCCCGCCCGCTAGGATTCCTTTATCCGCTAGTATCCCTTTACTGATTAGTATGCCTCCCACCCGTTAGTATCCCTCAACCGGTTAGTATCCTTTCCCCGCTAGTACTACTCCTCCAATAGAGAAGAGGGAGAAAGTGAATGCGTTACGTTTTGCTACAACATTCATGGTCTGGAATCAATCTCTTCTTCGTGGTGTTGCCATGGTGACAGGAATGAAGACAACTTTAAGTTACCTTTTTATAGCCGAGAGATGACCAGGAGTCACAATAGACAAATCGATGTTTGTTCCATTTAACCATTACTATATATTATCACTGTAACCAAGTCACCGCTATGTCAGACAATCAATTTGTTGACACCTTTGGACCAATTGCAGGACTGCCGTTGCAAACTCAAAGCAGAAATTCATACATGACAGTCACGGCGCAACTGCTAGTTGAACACAACATAGAGTATTTTACCAGCCCCCCCCCCCCCTCCTGAGGTACCCCAGTCGAGATGTTCCATGACGACCTCGCGGGATCCAATCTTCTTCTTTTTTTCTAATCATACTGCATTACTGAAAAAGTATGTAAATCGACGTTCACCTTAGAACTGACACTGGTGGATCCAAAAAGGGCAGGGGAAGGGAGGGGGGGGGGAACGACGTCAACTCTCCAGAGGTGTATTGAAATTGTTTCCGAAAATTTAGTGTATTTTCTAGACGAAAATTAAATTTGAAATTGAACAATTTTGTTGCTTCAAATTGGGTCGAGCTACGTGGCTGGGGACAGGGGAGTCATGGCCCCAAGCAACGGTTTTGAAGACCCTCGAAAAAGACCCTCAGTCAAAAGGGCACCGGTAGAGCAATCGGGAAGACCAGTGGCTGTGATCTAGGTAGTATGTATATCTCAAAGTTTTCAGTTACAAGTTCCACGTCGGGGCGTTTTTCTTAGATAGTGTTCCCACTAGTCTAGCTGAGTAAGTGAGTGATTATGGACAACAATTGATTTTCGCCCTGAGGAATACCCTTACCCTAAGAAAATTGCTGGGTTTTCAATGAAAACTTGGAAACTCAATGAAAACTTCAAGAACAAATGACAGAGGATGCATAATTCATTAGCATTCTTGTATTACCTCATCTCATCTGATGTTTTATCATTTTTCATTTATTAAGAGATTTTCGCACAGGAGTTCCCTATTTCAAAGTTGGTTACAGGAAGCGTAGAACAGTTGGGCAATGCCGTTTCCCCCCATCTGGTGGGGGTCTTGCAGTTCAAAAATTTTCTTTGACTCTCCTTGCCATAAAGGCGCTCCTCTTTTATATTCCTAAATGCGGTCTTTTTCGGTTTTACCCCCTCACTAAGAACCGTAGACCCCGCCCTCTAAACTGGAACCAAAGTAGAGTCTTTCATGATTCTATTCATGTGACAAGAGACAAGTTAATTATTCTATCTGGTTGACTCTAGTTTCGTCAGTTTGATTGCTAGTGCAAATTTGGAAAATAATTTACAGGCCGCGGGTCCTATTCTAACAATTATTTTAGTACAGATAAAAATTTGTTCTCAAACTGTATGCCATTTAGTGACTTGTTATGTCCGTTATATTTTAACGTTCTCCAGTTCTACGCACAAGGTAAGTGACCCATTAATTATAAATGTAACATTTAAGTTACCCGAGGTCAGAAGAGGATATTTTTTAAATAAAATGCAGCATTATTCCTATTAATTTCATTTGATTTTGTTCAGATTCCATGGGAAATTGTGAAGCAACGTAATTCACAAACGACAGGCAAATTAAACGTTTGATCTTTTTATTAGAGATTCATACTATTATTGTGCACACATGCAAGCCATAAAAAGTCCTCATGCTCATGTAACGTGGATTCAGTACATAAAATTGGCACACACTCGTTTGTTTCTCGGTTTTAGACACTTCCACAGAGTGGAATGGTTGTGGTACACTGTGCGAGGGTCTTGGATCTTGCGGTTGTCCCGGTGGCTTCCTGATGCGTGGTGCCTGCATGGAAGTAGACCAATGTCCATGTTACGTAGACGGAAAAGGACTAGTTGTACCGGTAACTGATAGGCAGTTTGTTTTAAAGTGCCAGAGCAGTTTGCAGTTTGTTTGTTCTGGTTGTATCTTATTTTCTGTTTTATTGCGTCTATGCCCATCATTCACAATTTCAGCCATTTTATGTTCTAACGTTTAAATGTTTAACTACAAGTTTATTGATTTCCCTGGTGGATTCATTATTTTAACTTTCTGTATCTGTTCGTCTGTCCATTTATCTGTATAATTTATCTTACCATCACTGAAAAAGCAAATATGTTCTTTCCTTTGCTTTTCTATGCGTTCAAGGAAGGAGGAATTTTTTTGAAGCAAAAGTGCACTGAGCGATGTAACTGCAGCGATTTCGAGCTAGTCTGTGAAAACTTCACTTGCCACCCAGGTTCCATTTGTGTGAGAATGGGAAAAACGACCCGGTGTGAGTGCAAGGATGGCTTCTTTGCCGACGGGGAGAATTGCCAGCCTTTAAGGGACTGTTTTGATGTTTACAGGGAGAAGAACGTTACAACGAATGGAACGTACTCGATACTACCCTTAGGTTGGTCAGGTTCACCTTTTAAGGCCTATTGTAACATGGACAACGAAGGAGGATGGACCGTAAGTTAATATTTTATTTCCACAGTTCCAACAAACTTGCTCATGCCCATTTATCCATTTTTAATTGTGTCCTTCTTCAGAAGCCCTTCGAAGGGAGGGGAAACAACGGGGATCATCTCCTCCTTTAAAGACGGGTCAAAAATTGTTCCAGAAACATTGCTGAATAGTCAAGTTAAAAACTGCATTTATTCATAAGTAAAGTAACTAAACAATTGTGTACTTTTGCTACACAAAATCACTTCTGAGAGCTAGGGATGTCATGATCCCCAACGACGATTTTCTGTGGAGTAAGGACAACAGAAATCTTCTGCAGAGCCTTTGAGTGGATTTCCAGCAGTCTGGGGGATATCTTTTCCCCACAATGTTTTTGTGTGATCCACGCCAGCTGCCTGCTACGACTAGAAAGTCTTTACACAATTCTAGCTAGCATGTTAGTGATAACAGGTGTCACTTGATCCTCCCCCCCCCCCCCCCCGCCCGAAATATGGATATACGCCTCCACTGTCTAAGGGCATTCAGTTACAAAAGAAAACAAAAAAACACCGGTGTGGCCCCTGTCAGACAAGAGACTTGGTTCCGCCAGTGGCTTTGCTGCTTTATATTCTGATTAATTTTATCAATAATCTAGCCAATAACTTTCCTTATGGTAGTCAAACTTCTCACCGCAAGACTCGAAAGATGCCTGTACACTTAGAGATTTCGGAAAAAGTAAAGGACTCTGTCATTCAACTATGTTCTCCGTCCAGCCCTAAAGAGTTAAAGACCTTAATTATTCTCACGACAGGTATTCCAGCGGAGAGTGACCGGATCAGTTAAATTTCAACTTGACTGGGCAAGCTACAAGGCAGGATTTGGCTATGTTAACGAGGATCATTGGTTAGGAAATGACGCCCTCTTTATTCTGACCAATCAAAGAGACTACCAGCTCAGAATCGAAATGATCGATGAGTACATGGACCCGTATTTTGCCTCATACTCAATCTTTCGAATAAGTAATGAAACTTATAACTATACCATGACCCATTTGGGAAACTTCACTGGAACCGCAGGTTTGTATCTTTATCGGCAGAACGATAATCATTTTGTTTAATTATTTAAGGTACATATGCTAAGTTCACATTGTGCAACCACCGGGGTTCTTTCTCTCGTAGCTATCTTGGTTGACAAGGAAACAAAAACTTTATTAACAGCTGCAAAGCTTGCTGAGTAAATTGAAGCTAATGCTAAATCTTATTAATTTGATTTACATATATTTTTGAGGATTTTGAAGGTACAACCACATGGCAATTGTTTTCCAATTGTTGGCAATTGTTTTTAAAAAGTTTCCCATGCAGTAGTAATTAAATGTGTCAGCAAGTTCAAATTCTTACCCTGGATTGTAATGATGGTTTGCACATGACTTAACGCTGTTGTGAAAAGTGTCTGGTCACAATTTTTGAAATTTTGAATTTTTAAGAAAATTTTTAATTTTTTTTTTTTTTTTTTTTTTTTTAAATTTTTAAGTAAAGGTGCGGCTTCACATTCCTTTGATGTTGCTGAGTATTGCGTAAAATAACAGAAATTAGACGTAAATTTTCATACATTCCCACCTACAGTTTTTGTTGTCATTTTGTTTCCTTTTCTATTGTTGTTTTATTTCCTTTTTAATCCTAGGTTATGATGGTATGAGAGAATCCTACGGACAGGCATTCTCAACGTACGATAGAGACAATGACAAGTCGGACGGTAACTGTGCGATAAATCGCACTGGTGGCGGATGGTGGTTTAACAAGTGCTACTTTGCCAATTTAAACGCTGAGTACGGATTAAATCTGGATTATGGTATCACTTGGAGAGAATTAGGGCCTATCGATGGCAAAATTATTTACACAGAGATGAAACTACGTCCTGTACTCAGTGAAACAAATATGGTTTGAAAACTACAAATGTGGTCACTTGACGCAATACCACCTCACTCATGAGACCTGCATATTATGGACTTCTTTTAGTCGACTATACGTTTCGGTTCTGTAGTTTGATACATTCAAAGTGGATTAAGTCTTTAAAATTGCAGATGTATTTGCCACAAGAAAGTGTTAGGTTGACTTGTATAAACCCTTCTTTAAAAAAACGTGGAGTAGAAGGAGAGATAAAATACTGTGGACTCACTGTTATGTTTAAATATAGCCCAGATTACCAAGTTAGATAGGTCTATATATTGATGAAGGAATAAAAACATCATACTGTAAATTTAGGGCTATAGAAATCCCATCCAATCATCATTTTGCCAAATTATCAATGCATGCCATATATATGTCAACATGCAACTTGTTGCAATTCAAATAAAGTTCAATTATCAAATGCAGATTGCTGACATTTGTCACAAAGTACTGCTTTCTCAAATTCTTACTGCCCCCCCCCCCCATCCCCTTTCTTTGTTTAAAGGAACCAAGACGATACATTGTGTTACACCTTTATGGCTAACGGACATGCTCGTGCCCACTAAAATAGTATAGGTTTGCAATGCATGAGTACTAAAAATAATATTTTAATTCCGAAATTGATTTAAATTAACTCTTTGATTACCCACAAATGCTGAAGGAAAGTTACAAACTGACTGTTGAAGATTATGTACAGAGACTCGGTCTTGGGAGTATACATTTACAGCGTTGTTTATACTGGAACCAAAAGAGTGTTCGGCTGACAAGAGTACAACATAATTATCTTTTGATCATGAGATCGATGATGATGTTATTTATGTTGTTGATAAAGATGATGATCATGATGATGACTTCGATGATGATGATGATGATGATGATGATGATGATTACAGTCATGATAACGAGAATGATAATAGCAATGATGACAATGGCGACAAGGATGACTTTTATTACTCATACAGTAATACTAACGATCCTACAATGGTAATGATGATGCTACCGATGATACCGCCGCCGACAATTAATTATGGGAGTAAGAAAAAGAAAGTTAACCACAACATTGACAGAGAACCACAAGGAAGACATTACAACAGTAAAATCCACTACTGATATGTCAGAACATTCAAACATACCACGTTTTCTACTTGACTTCAAATTGTGTGTTTTGGCTTCTGTTTACTAAAACAATAGTTGAAACATTTCCATTGTTTTATGGAATGGCGAGTGGAACTTAGTTCAAAGGAGTCCTTTGCGATGTAATCATCGCTCGTCTGATATTTGTAATGTGTAATAAGCAGGAAAACATGTACGTTCCTATTTTGAGTGACAGGTCATTAAAACGTAACGCAAAGAGCATTGAAGAGTTTTTCAACTCAGCACTCAAAAGTATTCTTTATTAACTAGTTTTGAATTTAAACCTCATCTGTGAAAGTGGTCTATTACAAGATAAAGTAAACTACACTTCAATTCACTCTAGGGTTCTAGTTTTGTGTTCATGTTCCTTCGTTCATTTGAAATGGGAAGCACTGTAACTTAATATTCTCAAGTAGTGACCTTGTTTTTCTTTCGAACTGCGATATGCGATATGCAGTCGTTACACTCTCCACTCTCATTACGTCTAAACTTCAGCTGAATCAGTAAATGAAATCAAGCTTTCTGTATCTTTGGAATGACACTGGGTTCAAGAAATGACTACCGTAACACTGTTTCGAAGACAAAATTTGTACATATTTTCACTGTACAGAGTAGCTTAATATATTGAGAAGACAGGAATTAGAGGCTAGCATCATCTGTCGCAGCATAGTAAACACACCCTTATGGCAATACTGTTACTGTGTACTTCCAGCGTGTGTGAAGCAGCCACTGACATGTAAATAAAACCTGAATGGCTGATCGCCTGTTGGGAGAAGAGAGAGAGAGAGAGAGTTGAAAACAAATAAAATAGCACGGTAGCCACTTTAATTCACCCAAAGCAGTTGTAGATTAGTGTAAGATAGAAACAGTTATAATTCTTGAGCGAATGAGAAAGGGAGCAAAGAATATGCGCAGCTGATATAAACATGATGATATAAACATTCATGAAGCTAACGTATGTAACTTACCCAGTTAAATGTTTGCAATCGGACATGCACAGCTCAGCTGATTAAGTAGAATAAGAGGTAGACATTTTAGTCTTTTATTTTCAACAAATAGTTTACTGTTTAACTTCCCTAACTTCTTTCCTCCCACTTTCTCATCCTGGCAACGGGATTTTTGCAAATTAGCAAATTGCAGTGAATAAAATTGGAAGTCAATTGAAATGAACATCCCACATGTCAAGGAAATTATGATTGAAACAGAGATGACTTCTTATTAAAGATGCTGAGATTCATGATGTTCTGTAAAGTGTCTCAAGACCCACTGGTGCTTCAAGAATACTAGCTGTCTTTCTAACCTTGAGTGAGACCAGTGACTTATTGGTAAAGACATTTACTACATGGTGAACACAACTTTTGAAGTAGCGTTATGAGATGCATTCCACCAGATTGCACACCAGATTAACACAGTAATGAATTATGAATAGACCTCAACAGGAAAATGCTCAACCTAAGCCTGTCGGTTTCTCAAGTGCACACGTTTTAAATTTATCAACAATTCTCCTACCATAATGAATTTTCAATCTCTAAGTTGAAACTGAATAATTAAGTCTTTGGTGAAGCTCAAGTCTAAATGTCTTAGGTATTTGAATGAAAACAATTATTATTTCACACATTTTTTCATAAACATAACAAGTACTGCTACAAGTGTACACATTGAAAATATCAATCATGCGCATGCTCATTGACGCAACAGTAGTTCCAAAAGTAAAATCTCAAAAGTAAACATCTTTTTCAATTTGTTGATTACTGTAATCGAGTATCATTAATCGATCGAAAGCAAAATTTCATTTTCCTAATTGAAGCCACTCCATTTAGTAATACATACAAAGTCGCTATACGGGAGTTACAAACATTTACAGGGCTTTGGCTGATATGGACTGTCGTTCTTGACACTTCTGTTAGTACAATCAAAAGGTTCCAGCTCCACCACAGACTGAAAATTCTGGGTTACGTCATGTATCTGTTGATAATTTTGATGTTAGTCTTGAACCACTGCTGCACTTTGGTCTCTTCAAGTAAGTACGAAAACGATTCTGTAAAGGCTTGGTACTGTTTCAAATGTTTCATAAGGGTTTTAATTGTACAAAATATCATATATCAAAAAGAAAACATTACCTTATTTTTCAGCTAAAAAAAAAACACTTTGATTTTGCTCCGACTTTTTGACATGGAATGTAAGCCAACATCATTAAGGTATAGACTTGGGTGCAAAAGGCGGGGAGAGGTAAGGGAGCTGATTAGCAGTTTGTTTGTGTTTTCTGCAATGCTTGGTGGCTACGAATGTGGCGCATATCTGTTATTTTTGTTCCACTGAGAAGAATGTTATCTTATCCCTTTTGTTATAAATTGCAATATAGGAATTTTGACAACTAACATTTATCTTTCAAATGGACACATTGATATAATCAATGAAAACTAGAACCCGCACGACAAAACTAAGACTATTTTTTTTTTCTAATATTCATTTCATCGTCATAAGATCAAATTCGTTATAGTACTGCAGAAATTGACAAAACGAAGAATCTTACCCTGGGAACAAAATGCAAAGAAGAAAGGAAATTTATTTTTCAGTTTAATCAATGCGTAAAGAGTATTCACAAAAAGGTTAATGCCCAATTGGGGTTTAATATAGGAGATGCCAGAGGGCTCACCTGAATACATCTAGTCATAGCTTTGCGGGTAGTGCTATGTGTTGATTAACCTTGTCCATCCATACAAAGTGAGATTTTGATGGAAAGACGAAAACGAAAGAGACTTTGGGCCTCCAAGAACCATCTTTTTATTAGAAACGAGCCCCGAGTAAAGGTAAACATGAACGAAATGTCAGCAATATTCATGTGCGATTGTGAAAGGGCCACCACTTTTATGAGTAAAATAACTGTCGACAAAACACTGTTGATGCAGGATTTTATTGTTATTATCCGACGGTGACTTACTCCAAAACTGACCCTGCTTTATCCGAGGAAAATGCACATACACTCTAGAACGTATATCATCAGTCCTCTCCAACATCTACACACTATTGTCTGGCACTTTTCCATTTCATATTCCAGAGTACATTTTTCATGCGTTCATTAGATGGAATCCATCCACTCAATAGTATCCCAGATCAAAATGGCTTAATATCAACTTTGAATAATCGCACAAAGTATCAAGCACTCATTACGTCCCCCGTAACCCTTCTCAAGATGGCTGGGTATTATCCTGGCTGCTCAGATCTTCATTAATCATCATGGGTTTTACATTTGAGCAGCAGCTACCACACACCACATCCACTCTGAAACTCATGTCGTCAGTCCTCTCTGATATCTACACACTATTGTCTGGCATATTGTTTTTTGCGATTTCAGAGTACATTTTCATGACTTCACCCATCCACTCAACATTTTAAATGGCACCTTCCACTAATGTTCAGTAACAACCTCTACCAATACCGTTAAACAACCGTACGAGCCCATCTTACTAGCAGACTGATAACTCTTTAAGTATTTCCCTATGCCATCATTGTCTGTTGGTGGAAGTCTGTTTCGGTCAGTCTCTCAATCCTCTGCTAACATGTTCTAGAAGTCTATGTGTCCCCATTCCCTCACAAGCTTTACCGATTGCACTCAATTCCATGGTTAATTTTATATGGCTTCATCACCGACTCGTGTGATGCTCCCAGGCGATGTCAACATTTAACATTTAACCTCGTTTAATAGACCAATGGTCGAAAACCATTCAATAAACTTCATTCATTTATTGCCCTAAGTCTATCTGTGTCCAATTCCTGTCTCCACCACTTATCATTTACTCCATGAGATCCACAATCAGCCACAGATGGAGAAATGGTTCAGCCTATTCTTGGATGGAGCCTTTCGTTCTCCCCTTGCCCCTTGTTATCTCACCAATTGATTTACCTCTCCTGATCAGAGTTTCTTCTATGGTCTGGTTTGAAATCTGGCTGGAGAACAGTTCCTTTAAATTGACACCTAGGCTAGTGGGCAAAGAACTTTACTTTCAGACGGATCAGACCAAACAGAAAACAAATCCTACCCTGCAAAAAAGAGCCAAGCAAAAAGCACAAAAAATAGGCCATGCTCATTCGGACCAACTGATCAGCAAAAGCAAACGCAATCACCCTCATTATGCTCTTTCAAAAAGATCATATGCTTACGGTGTCAAGCAAGGTCAATCGTCCAGAAGAGAAACAAAGCATTCCTGTTTACAAACCAATTTTCACTGAAAGCAGACATGATGATACGTAATTTCAGTCTTTTATGTCTTCTGACTTCATTCCTTAATAAAATGGTAGATCTATTTCTCTGTCCGTGCCTCTTTAGTACAGCAAAAAACAAACAAGAAAACAGCAGAAACAAACAGAAGAACACGCAAAGCAGAACGCTTAAGAGGATCAATACCAAAACCCCTAATGGTCCCCTGTGACCACGCATTGTGCATGCTCGTTTACAGCTCTTCCAATTCCGGGGTGGTCGATTTTACCACAAAGGGAACATTTTACGGGACAAATATGACCAACAAATTGAAAATCATTAAATACGTTGCTATCGTAGGCCTACTATCATTGGGTCAGCGGAACTCCAGATCTTGAGGGGCGGGGATTTGTCCGAACTTCTGAACCCTCCCGGATACCGGTCTGCGGTCTTCAGTTAAAAAATCAGTAAATGTTTTTAATCTCTCCATAAATTGACTTCAACGCAAATGGGCAATACTTTCTTATCCGTTATAGCTAGTCCTCGGACAAACGAGTTAAAGTATTCTGCAGTGGTGTCTTGGTAAGTCAATGCTCTGTTCCGACCATGATGTTTCAAACGGCAAAGTGTTGAGTCTCTAACCAGCCAAAAACAGCTTCCTTCTCCTACATTTAATGCATGACATTTCACAACATTTAAAAACTATCAAAGAATTACAATCATGAAAACATTTTTCCAAAATATATAAAACAATGTTGATGGTCAAATTGGCAAACAAGGATGTGTTTTAGAACAAATTTGACCCTCCTTACGAAAGGTCTACAATTATTGTTAAACGACTCAGTTTTTATTAAAATATAAGGAAATGTTACCTCCTAATTGAGTCTGGTACTCAGAAAATCTGAGACAAATCAGATGCAAAATTACATACACGTACATGTTTGGATTATTTACACTATCTGAAAGTTTGCGATCACTTGCGCGTACTCGTTTGTGAATGCGTGCTCGTACATGCAGTAAATATAAAATATACAGTAAAATCGCTATTTATTAAATTAAATTGTAAATTTTTGTTGATTGTGTCAAATAAACTTCTTAAATTTTGGTGTTACAGAGAGCTTTTCGTTAAGACCAAATTACGATGTTAAATTTACGTCATAAAAAAAAATAAATAAATAGGCATATCCAACTGTACCAAAGTCTTATTTCCGAAGAGCCTTGAAATAATATATTCTAATGATTCCATTTCTTTTTCGCCAGGTGGCAATTACATTGGTTGCTTTAATTCAACTTCTGTCCATGTTTTGAACTTGAAAGTATCAAAAGCAGAGATGACCCTTTCAACATGTTCACAGACCTGTGTGCAGAACAATTACACAGTGTATGGTTTGCGTTACGGTAATGAATGTCACTGTGGATCGATTGCCAACTTTTTAAACAAAGTTGGTAACCTTTGGCGACAACCAGATGCCCAGTGTAACACACTATGCAAGGGTGAATCTCGATGCGGAGGAAACAACCATATAGCTATATATAACAGTAAGTTTACTTCGAAATCCTTGCTCGGCACTTACCCTTTCCCATACGCAGCTGCACGAGTCTTTGTTTTGTGGCTTCAGTTTCCCTTCAATATCTCAATGAAAAATTGAATGCATGATGCCGCTTACAGGAATTACATCTAAGAAACAGAAAAGAATGTGTAGTCTATTGACAAGTATACCTTAGGATTTTTGTCAAAGTAAATTTGCAAAGGCTAATAACAGAAACATAAGCGGCATATCATCTACCGATGTTTCTTCAATTGCTGCCTACTTTTACTTAATACAAGCATATTGCTATTTTTAATTAATACAACCATATGACTTTGCTTTACGCAGATGATCGGTGGATATTTTGAGGCCCTTTACGGTGGCAATAAAAAATTCTTAACGCTCTCTAGTAAAAAAAAAAGACTAAGAAATTTAATTTTGTTCAGTTCAATTGTTGACGCATTCTTGAAAGTCCTGAAATTATTTAGTTAGTTTAGATGTACGTAGCTAATTACAGTGAAAACCAACTTTAGGAATACCAACTTTCCTGGTGAGATATACTCTTACATTCATCTTACCTTCCATGACATACATGCCTGCTTAGTGTACGTAGCAACCAAAAGGATATGGTGCAGGTATAGCATGAATATGTGCACAGGTATCGATAATCTAATCTACTGCTGTCGTGGCTGTCACGTATTCTTCTAATTAACTTCAGGTGCGTCGTACATCGGATGCTATCAGTATAAGACCACCTACGAATATTCCAACTTTATGCGCAACTTGACACACACACTCTGCGGAGACCATTGTTCCCAGTCACCTTTCTGGAGTGTCACCCAAGGAAGTAAATGCTCTTGCAGATTCAATCTCCCCAACGCTTCAACAAAAGTTAATGATGAATATTGCCAAGAAAAAGGTCTTATATGCACCGGAGGAGAAAGGTGTGGAGGAAGTGGTAAAATTGCTATTTACATGAAGCTCAGTGACAATCGTGAGTTACTCATACGGTTCTATTTAGCGATTAGACAGATCAGTGCGATGATAAACTAAATTAAAGTGTTTTCGTAAGTTCAGCTTGATGTGATTTTAAGCATAACGTGTCAGTTTCTTTATCGATCTTTATCATTGGCCGTGTTAGCCCTGATTATTGCTATCGCTCTAAATATATCCTATAAACTATATTCTTGCAGAGATGCCAGAAGAACTACCCCCGTATGGACATGAAGGAAGAGACGCTACATCAGGTTTGTCGTTTCTGTTAAGTAACTTTAAGTCTGCTTTCACTGCATACACATCTCCAGTGTAGTTGTAAATTTGGAGCATTGGAAAGTTGCATATTTTTTGTTGTTGAATATACAGAAAAGTAATTGGCTTTTGTAAGTAATGATATTTATCAAACTTGTTTCGGTGATAAGGAATCATAACGACGACTTTCCCCTAGAAGAACAGCTTGTTCAATTGTCACGAAAAAACCAAAGCATCGGATAAAAAAGCACAATTTTTAAGAAGCATCAATTGCAGTATGTGAACATTTTTTAGCATTTCCGAACTTCAGCAATTATTGACTTTTGTCTGCAGTTATTGCAGTTTTACCTGGAAGAGGTGAAGCTATTATGCCAGACAGCAGTATTTGATTCACTACACAAATCTTACGTTTCCTAATCTTTTCTCTAATGTTTCCTGTTTGTATTAATATTTGGACAGAGAGAACTATAACAACAGAAGGAATTTCTGCAACAGCATTAATTTCAACAAGTAATCTTTATCAAATAATTCCAATACTCTCTATTTATGCACCTCATATTATTTGCATCTCATTAAGGAGTTTAGGTTTTGTTTATAGCATAGTATTTATGTTATTATTAGAAATAATTACAAAAATGTAATTCTCAGCAATATCAGCAAAACCGACATATCTGCTCTTCCGTTTGTTCCAAAATGTCAAAACAAAACTGATGACGGATTTATAGCAGTAAAATTGTACTTAAAGAGCAGCAACATGGAATGTTACAACATACAAAATCATTTCTTCGTAGATATAGTATATATTAAACACACATCAGTTTAGGCCCAAAAATTATACAATTGAAAGTTCTTTGAGTGAGATTCTAGTATTCATACACTCACAAAAGGTAACGGTAAAATAAGAACTCCATAACTTTTAGGTGAAATTTTACACAAAGTTAATTTAAGTCTTACATTGTGTATATAACAATGTTACTAAAATATAGTAAAATTTACCAAAATTATGTAGAATTTACAGCGTAGGTAGAGCAAGTCAGGAATTCTATCAACCATTTCAACACTACAGCGGTTAAATAACAAAGGGGAAAAAGTAATAAGGTGTTGAGTATTTACCACTTAAGGACCGCATCAAAGTATTATTACATTTTTCTTTCAGAGAGAGATTCAGTGCAGTTTTAAACGAATGTTGCTTCAAAGGGAAATGTTGGTGACCTTTATATAACGTCATTTATTTTCATAACGTCTTTTGCAAAGCTACAAAGAGGCATGAAATACAAACTCATAAATATTATCTTAGAGACGTCAGCATGAGAAAATAAGAAATAACATTTTTTCCATCTTCTATAGAGCACTTTGTGACAAACTTTGGCACTGGTAGATAATATTTTTTACCGCAAATTGATAAGGAGATATTCTTATACGCCATTTGCAGAAAGAAAAACCAAACGTTATGCCACATTATGTCAAACGTTATGCCAAATTGTATGTCACATTTACCGCATTTACCGTAACGTCTACCGTTACGATTTGACTCCCGAAGCAATGTCTTATGCTTTATTTCAAAATGAAACTGAACATAGTTTATTATCATATTTGCCACATCTGTGGAACTCAAGACGATAAAATTTCTTTACTTTCAGATAACATCATGTGGTTAAAGATAAGCGTCGTCACGGTATCTTATATTGCTGGATCTGTGACAACAGTCTTAATCATGTATTTTAGACGTAGGTAAGTGATATATCACTTGCCATTTTTGCACAACGTCGAAACTTTCCCTACAATTAAACAATTTTCCCTACAGCATTTAACTACTTAATGAGTCTTCATCAGATATACTAATATCAGCTAAGTATAACATTCCTAGTCAGGAAGAAAATTGACACGTTAATTATTGAGTACGGAAATATGTGATGTTAACAGCTTTTCGGACAATTTCGTCAATGCATGTCAATGGTAATAGCCTCGTGGAGCAAGTTTTTCAAAATTCACTGCAATTGCAAATAGACCAAACCCCAATACTAGCCTAATTCATTTTAAATGAGGTGTGTGGATGAAGGTATTGAGGGGAAGAATAACACATTTCGATTTCTAACAATATTCTCCATGTTTTTGCGAGATTTCTTATCATCCTGTCAACACTTTACATGTGAGGTTCAAGAAGTAAGTTAAAAAGTGGATAAGGTTGGCAGGGGTGAACACCATCTTTATGTGTGAAAAAAAGGAATGTTTTTGTTGGTTCTCACATTTTCCACGTTTATTTTGGGTCTTTATTCAGATATGTCACAGATATTATATCATGAGACATGTGAACTTGTGATATGTGTTTCTTTTGCTTCCCAAAGTTATCGTACTCGAAAACTCGTCATGGAGGTAAGAAGGAGAATGAGACAAAATAGCACCAAGAAAGTCTCGGAGGAACACAGGATTGTTGACAGAAAGGCTCCAAAACCGGCAGGAAATTTAGGCGAAGAGACACAAGCAATCACTACAAATCAAGATTTAGAAACGGTGACGCAAGTTGATGGTGATTTAATTATTTCCAGTGATTATTCTGTGGTTCGTTTAAATGATATGAACAATGATGCAGACAAGTCTGACAGACAAGTATCCTCTAATGAACTCACATCTAATTACACCACCGAATATACTGCTGTTTTCCGAAAGGATATCGAGATTGTCTTTGCTGTGCCAAATTCTTCGTGCATGAAAGATAAACACAAGGGCAACTTTGCCATTGATGTAAATAGTAATGTTTCCATACAACCGTGTCTTTCAAATGCTGCCGGAAGTTAAAAATCTGATGAAAAGATCGGACAAGATTTTAGAGAGAAAAGGCAAGATGTTGTGTATGACTTAGTCTGTAAGTCTGAAACTCTGTTGCCATAACAAAGACTTGTACCCAACAACCCGTTCACACACAACAATTATCAACAATACACAATAGCGTTTGGCGTCACCGTTTAATGCACAACTGGAAACGTATCCATTTGTGATCAAGGAAAACATTTACTCTGTTCCATTTCTGGGTGAGAGCAAAATAACTAGTGTTTTAGTTACATTGAAAGAGTCCAATCATCCTAACAATAATGAAGGGATGGAATATAACATTATACAGGAGTCGGAAAATGAATTGTCAGAGGAAAAATCTGTATATAGCCAATCCGTTAGGGACCGACAATTATCTACACCAGGTACCACATCTGTTCGACCTTCTCAAAAGAAACCACCATTTACTAAAACATCACCCAAGGAACCCAAATGCATCTCCTGATACAATAAATGACAGCGTCTACTCGTTTCCAACATTTAACAAAGATAAAGCAATTATTAACAATATTTCATCTGTTAAATCATTATCCCAAAACCACAACAATGATATTTTGGAATACAAAATTACATATGGGACTGAAATTCCTAGTATCTCACAGTCATTTATGGCACCCTCAAGTACAATGAATAGCTTCAAGATTCAAAGGAACTTAATGATAATGAAAGAATGGGACATAATACCATACATGGATCTGAAATTTTCTCGTCACCAGAAAAGTTGCACAAAATGAGTCCAACAGCGAAAAAATGTTATCAGTCCCAGTTACTGAGCCTATTTGACGTACTCAAAAGAAACCAATGTTTACTAAAACGACATTCAAGGAACTTGAAAATCCTTCTCCTAATACGTTAAAAGACAACATTTACTCGAACTCAACCTTTGAAGACGGTAAAGCGATTGTTAACAAAGGTTCGTCATTGAAAACATGCACCCAAAACCATAAAGATGAAGTTGTGGAATACAACGTTATAAATGAGACTGAACTTCCTCTTCCCACAGGGTCATTTATGTCATCCTCAAGTAGAACCACTAGGATCGCAAATGCATCTAAACGGAAGGATTTCAAGGAACCTAACGACGATGACGGAATGGAATATAACGTCACACATGGGTCTGAAAGTTTATTGTTACCCAACAAATTTGCCCCACATCATTTTGTTAGAAACGTATCTACAACTATTGCTGGATCAATTCAACCTTCTCAGACGAAACCGATGTTTACTAAAACGACCTTCAAGCAACTCAAAGATGCACCTCGCAAAACATTAACCGAGCACGTTTACTCGCTTCCAGATTATCGTCCCAGTACATTACCTGAGAACATTTACTCGCTTCCAGATGCCCCTCCCGATACATTAAATGAGAACTTTTACTCGCTTCCAGATGCACTTCCAAGTACATTACATGAGAACGTTTACTCACTTCCAGTCTTTGACGAAGTCGAACCGACTACTAGCAATGGCTCATTGGTGAAAAAAGATTCCATAACCGATAATGATGAAGTTATGGAATAAAGCACAATATATGGGATTGAAAATCATGTGTCTCCACATTCCTTTATGAAATCTTTAGACAAGGAATCAATTAAAGGTGACAAAGATTATGTCAATTTTGTTGAAATGAGAACAAAATATGTCAACTCAATTCCTTCACCGACTTTGATATTGGCAGCGCATATACAGTCTCATTTGTCTGTATTGACCCAAAGAAAGAGGGATCCTTTCTTTTGTTTATCATGCGAAGAGGAGCTGGCTTAAATAGGTTGATACTATTGCTTCATCACATGGATCAGATTATTCTTGTGTGAATGTGTTTTGCGGGATTGTTTGTAAAAAAATTCGGGCTGCTTTAGGGAGTAAGTTCAGGAACATTAGACCCTGTATCTACAGATATAGCTTAATCGATATCGAGTAACCGATATAAAGTTAATGATCAGAGTTTCTTCATTCGTCACTGGCCAATATATTAAATTGATAGATGGTTAGGCAAAAGGAAAAATATTTCACAAGGACGTTAGTGAAAACAGAAGTTTTAGAAGAGTACCAGAAGAAAGCCACTTCCTCATCGAAATCGGAGTTGACGCTGTCGATTATTCAGCAAGATCTGTTTCTCAGAGTGTTTCTCAATGAGAGGGGGCCTAGTTAATTGCAATTAACAAAGACAGGAAAATGATTGTCTGGCCCCACACAAATTGCAAATACGATTTCAACCACCTCCACAGCTCAGAGTAGAGAAAGACGGTAGGCAGACAACAAAGATAGTGGAACAACAACTACATAGATATCAATTTTACACATGATCTGAGAAACGATTGTACTTAAATTCAAATTCGAGTAGTGGTGAGACATTCACCTACAAGTAGACCAGAGTAGTAGTTAAATATATATCAAAGATGATTAAAGTAAAGCTATCAAATATCTTAACACATTGTACTGTAGCATTTTATGACTTTGCTCCATCAGTTGTTTAATTAATAGATGAGCACTTGCGCAACAATAAAACCTCATCAGGTAATTTCTAGAATGCTTTGATATTTCCGTCTAGTTAATTTACAACAATAGCACTTTGTAAGTTACTCCAAACCTGAGCAGCATCAGTCTTGAAGCGGTTGATTATTATTATCACACTTCAGTCCTTACATTTATGTAATGATAATGATGTCTCGATAATTGATCTTTTATTAACGTCGTAGGAGGTTCATAAGGGAGAAAATGATTTGATGAAAACTTGAGTTTATCATCATTTATTCACTTCACCTTAATGTGATCTTATCAATTTGTAATTGCACCACACGAATGAAATTAAGTACATTAAAGTAATTTCACCGCATCCTTGTTTCACTTCCAGTTTTTCAATTAAGCAAATTATATACAGCAAGCAATCATATTTCTATAGCTAAAGTGACTCTTTCCACGTGACAGGGTTATAAGCAGTTGTGAAGCACCCAATAAAGAGATGCCGTAAATGTGATGCCACTCACATATGAGTGGTATCCCTCACACACACTCATTATAATACTTGTACTCTCTTTGAATGAGGAAGAATCAACTTTAATACAAGGATGTTCTGCAGCGCCATGTCCTCTACACATCAGTATTGGCCAAGTCAGCAGGGACAATTGAGATACTACAGTGTGGCAATTACACATGTAATTAAAGCAGAATGTGCTGTTCGAATATTAAAAATAGACTTTTTAATCTTCTCCCATTCTCTTCCATTTGATACCAGGCTGGGAAGCAGCACCTATGCCACGCTTCTTTCAGGACAGATTTCATTCATTAGAGTATTATCTACGCTAGAAAGATGAGTGATTTATTTTTTTTTTCGGCTAACAAATTAGCGGAACCGCGCCCTGTGATGGATGTACGGCAATGAAAATAATCTACCCTACAACGGAACTGTTATGGGATCGAGTTTCTTTTGGAAAGTTCAAGACTTTGTCGTATCAAAGTCTTGGACTTTCCGTATAATTCTTTCTGTTTGTTTATTTTGCACAAACAGACCTCGTTATGGTGGGTTTTATAGCTTTTTACAACTGTTAGAAGCATAGTGATATGCTTTTGAAAACTCAGGACTAACAGCACATCCTCCTTTAGCCTTGTCATGGGAATCATGGAATATTGGAAAACCTATTGGGTGTGTAATGCAGAACATTTTAATGACGATTATCAAAGAGTGTGATTTAACTAGCTGTTTACTAGCTGTTGCGTCATAATGTGGATTTTCTTCGGTCAAGTGTTTAGTAACATACATTCTCATTGCTGGGCTTCGGTGCCTTATTTGACTATAAGTGTAAAGGAGTGGTTCGAACATGCAGTTCTTTGAACACCTCTTTTGCTGACAAAAGAGTTATTGGAATATTGGTGATAAGTGCAGTAGAGAGATACTTGAAGGTGTACTTGCTTCTTCATATTTGTCAGAATGTTATTACTATCCGAAACACAAGGAAACATTTTTGAAAACAAACTTCAAGTGAGTGCGGTCCTTTGACTGTACGTACGATGTATTTAAACGCGATTTCTTTTGATGTAAAAGCACAAATTACCAGCTAAATGCAATTATGGTTTCCTTTAAATTTAAATAGAAAATGAAGAACATGGTATATTTTTTAAACTTAGTTTATGACGGAAATGATTTTCATTTAAAAAGTGTTGAAGTGTATGTTTTCGACGATGATCGGTTAAGAACGTTCTTGATTTTTTATTTTTTTAACAGAATGAGACTGGATGTTTTTGTTATTTTTTTTCTACTTCTACATTTTTTCTCATATTATACAATCTACTGTTGATAAATCTTCTCTGTTACTGCGTCTATAAGCATCATCTCTAAGTGACTATGCTGAGTTAAGTTTGAAAGAGTATTTGTCATATAAGAATCAATGAACAATAATACATTAACATTGGAATGTGTCCGTTCTAGTTGTGTGAGAGGTTACCAGTAATTATAGAGATTGCTGAAAGAAAAAGAAAAAAAAGCATACCATTCAAGAGGGTAGTCAGAGGTACTCAAATTTGCATTTTTTATTCAAATATAGTAAACAATATATTCTTAGTCGTTCTTTGCAAAATCGTTTTCCAAAATAGATCGTGTGACACATTCACCTCGTTTGAAGCCAGTAAACATGCCAAAATACAGCCCTTACAAAGGAGACATTTTTCTTTCTAGCGCCCTCACTCGTTCGTATGATACGTTGTGACGTAATTCTAAGGGAGGGGGGTCTCCTGTTGGTCTGCACATGCTTTAATTACCATTTCGGAAACCCTACATTATCTTTATTTTACCTTCCGCTGCTTGCAACAGTCAAAGAAAGTTATGAAATCATAAAACCTCAGATGTTCAAAATGCACACATGTGAGAGATCTGAACATCCTTGATGTTAGGGCGCGGAATTGTCATGAGCGGAACAAATGTACTATGAAACAATCAGTTATATGAAACCAAACTTCTGAATCCACATGCAAGTGGCGTAAGTGAGGGATTGACATCATCGCCATCATCGTTACATCATGTAGTTATTCATTTTTAAGCTAATAGAGTCATATATTCTTGAATCTCTGAAACAATGTACATTGTTTTCATCAGATGTTCATGAATCGATTACAATACTTTACACGTTTACCATACAGTTGGTCTTCTTATCACTTAATGTCTTCTGTGATTAAACTTATAAGATCACAATATGAAATTTTATACAACATTACATACCAAATGAAAACTAAATATTTGGGAAAAAAAAAATCATGACAATGCACACTCACTAAAGCACATGAGACAGGGCATATTGTTTTTTGTCAGACGTTTGTAGGTTATTTAAAATGTTTAACAAATTTAGAGTGCACTTAGTTTTGTCATTAGTTAATGTCTTCTATAGGTTAACAATCATAAAAAGAGATAAATGCGGTGTAGATTACCATTGCCAGTAAACATAGTCCTATAAAATTATAAAACAACATCACAGGAAACGTAATGGTAAACGGTAGAAGTAATATTCCTATCACAGAAAACGGCTGAGCCTGTGAAAAAAAATGGGGGAAAGATTAGCATATGCCCTCAGTGGTCTCAGTTGTCCACAGTGTGCAGTAAGTCTATTGTTTACTTTCCTTTTCTTCTCGAAGGGTGATGGCTAACATCCTTGCGTGGAACAACTTACATTTCTGGATCACGTTTTTTTTTCCGTAAACTGAGTCCACAGACCCAGGTCTCTGTAAGTATGCAGCAAGCCTTATAATGCATTTCATGTTTCCTTTTTTTTTTCTACATTCATACCCTATCAAGAAATCCAATATAACCAAACACTAAAAATGATATCATTTTAAAGTTTGCATGTATGTTTGGACTGCCATTAAAGACTTGACGTAATGAAACAATAAAATCTTGGCGTCTACTTATCTAATTTCACAATCCATGAAGATTTCTCATGTTTTTGATACGCTAAATTCTGACAGGTTATAGCCACAATAATTGACTTACAATTGATACAGTGGAAGTGAAAATAAGTGCATAATTGACTCGGATATGAAAATGTTTTAAGAACAATGAATGATAAATTATATGGACCTGATGATTAGTAACGTCAAGCCGTATCTAAACAAAAAAACTCTTCTTGTCTCATTTGGTCTCAAAAGAGCTCGTAAGAAAGAATTGAAATTCAAATGAATCAATAGGAAAAGTGTAGTCTTACAAGTGCCCGCGGACAAAGTTACATGGACATGAACATATAAAAAAATATTCTAGCAAAAGCAATTGAGAGGTGTATTCCGGCAGGTGAGCTTAACTCAATCAAACTAGATTCTATGCTAATTGTTCTGTTGAAGGAAGCAAAAATGAAGCTAACATCATCAAATTCTACTTTGACGCTTTGTGTGGGAAGTTCTTGTTAGAAACATTGATATGTTCCGTGTCTTATTTAAATAAAAGAAGTGGACGAAGTGACCTTTAATGCAACAAAAAGAAAAGTTCATCATGGCGTCGTACGTTCAATTCTGCTGGCAGGTTCAGTATGAACCACGAATACATTAACACTATTACACAGTAAAAACTGCTCTAAGTTAGTAACATATAACCCAACCAGGTTCTCTTTGACAAGAAAAGAGAGCGCTCTTTTCTATTGGGTGAGCATAGAAAAATAGCGTGTGCTTTTTAAATATTGAAAGGTGGATAGCGCTATTATTTAGAGTTACGTCAGGTGTGTTGCTCTCTTTGTTACCCCGAAAGGTCTTATTTTCTTGACCTTCATACACTATATTTTCTTCCATATTTTCTAGTAGAGGAGCGAGAACATTGGTGAAAGATACATCAGTACACATTGGATTCGAACTCATGATTATAAGACTCACTTAAGTAATCATTAAGAGTGTTCCCTTACCCACTGCGCCACGAGTGCACATGGAAAATTCGGTTGTCCAAATAACTACAACCATCCTTACAGCAATATTATCTGCCCACTTGACAAACCTGTGTTATCGTTATAACAGGACACTGTTTGAATATCCATCATTAACGGTAAGAGCTGTCAAAGCTGATCTACCATTAATAGTAAAAACTGATGAGGTCAAGGAAATTGGGTAAGTAGGAACATCATTTAGTATATGGTACAGTTAAGTACTCGTGCTAAAGTGTACTTCAGTACTTTCATGAGATGCCGGATGAAGAGTGGCAGCCAAGAGCTATTCTGCATGTTGCTTTTAAATTTTGTAAGATGATTTGTATATTTTACACTGCTCTTTGTAGCAATTCTACCCTATTATTTACAAATATTAAACAAAAATAAATAATACACAAAACTCTGTTATGTTTGTTGTAATTATTTCAGTATTTAAATATTTTTATTTTTATTAAAAAAGAATTAAATTCAATTTTTTTAATATCTGTTTTACTGAGATGAAGTGAAAGCTTATTCTTGAGTGAAAGGGCTCAATTGCTTGTTGTTTTTCCTTGTCAGCGTTGGCTAGTCTGTTGAGCTCAGTTGTATAAAGGATGTAGAGAGGCATTCGTGAAATTTCGTTGAAACCTCAACAGTCAACAATTAGCCAATAATAGGGCGACTTGTGGGTGAAGAAGTGTATACATTAAACTTCGTATTCGTTGACATTGAACTATATGTAACGGCTACGATGTAATTATAATTATCAAATCGATGAAAATTTCATGAAGATTGTAAATATCACGTTTAAGGTAAATCCCCCAGATGGAGAGAAAATTAAAAAACTAAAGTGAGTAATGCATCATTTTTAATTTCCCAAGCATTGGAATCATACGATTGCCCCAAAACAACAATCAGCAGTGTACGACATAGATCTTTCTCCTTAAATCACCTAGTGTATGATAGCTCAACAATCATCAAACACTATCATCTAGAATTTCAAGGTAGGTAAAATCTGAATGAATTTTTCTGATACTACCGTTCAATGCGCAACACTTTTTGAGACAACAATAATTACTTCAGAATTAATTACAGAATCTTTCATGTTTGCCTAATTATGTTCTCCTTAGAAACCAGTATGCACTTCACAGAATTTTACAGTACAGACAATGTATGTTATCTTTCAATTTGAATAAGATTTTCGCGATATTCATCTTTGACGGAGATACGTCAATTGTTTACCCTGCTTTTCAATGACCAGAGACTCTAAACGATAACGCAGAATGAATGATAAAGTTTAAACATTAAGTGGGAACAAATAAGGACTGCCAGTGCACCGTGCTTCTCATAGGATATAACTTACATTATTCATGTTTAGAATAAGTAAAATAAATATTGGACAGTGAAGCAGAGGATTACACTGGACGAGACATATTTCCTGATATTTATCACTTTAATTTAAAATATCCTTCTACATATAATCTTGACTGTGTTGACGAGACGGATAAGTACATATTTACCCACCTTCTAAAAAAACATATTTTCAAAGTAACCTTGACAGCGTCTCTGCTTTTTATGATTAATACTAACAGCGAATGAAAGTAATCAGATTAAGCTAATAGTAAATAATAGTTGTAATAGTTCTACAACCATGCAGGATATTGCATTGTATAAAATATGATATTCCGCGTTAAAGTGGTACATTGAAATGGAAGACAGTATAATTGTTTTCTGGGTTTACTCTTCGATTAGGCAACATGAAATTGCAATATAGCCCCATCACCCTAGACTGTGCATATCCATCATAGTAAAGTAAAGGAAATTTATATACAGGGTAAGGTAAGCTAGGGGAACAGTCAGGAAAAATGTTTACTTTGCTGGCTACCATTCGGAAACTTCCATATCAGTTTCACTAAATTTATACTGATTATTTTAAGAGATCATTTTTACCCATCGTGACTTTAATCATTTGAATGTAGACTTATAAATGTAAGAGCGTTTTCAAGTCTGAATGCCTTAAAATTTGTTTTGTTCCCTATATTTGCTCTCTAACAGTGCATCTAGTAAACATTGAAATTAATTGGCATGCAGGTATATGTTTGTAAATTTTACTGCTACCACTAGCTGTATATCAACTATCACAACTTGTACACACAATACAAAAACTGATATGACTTTTGTAATCAGCGAGTAAAATATTAATTTTACGTAGCGCAATTTACACAAGTCTGTAACGTTTACCTAAACCTGTTCTAGTTTGTAAGTTGTCCTTAAAAGTAGAAGACATTTGCAAAATAGGGAAATGTTTCTTAATAATCTGAGGCAAAGGAGGAAGACGGGGGTTACGGGTGGTCACCAGGGGGGCTGAAAAGCGTCTCTGCTTTTTGGTCGCAGAATCCGGATAAAGCAAATCGTTACGAGACACTTTGTTAGCAAGTTCATTTATTTCCCGGACCTTGGAGATGGGGTACCCACGTTCGCTAAGGTTGTTATGTAGATTGGTAAGGTTCCTACACAAGTCTTTTTCTTCGGAACAAATGGATTTAATTCTGAGTGCCTGGCCATAAGCTATATTATCTAAAGTATTCTTACTATGGTAGTAGTCATACCGTAGATATAGGTTCTTAAAAGTAGGCTTAACAAACAGATCTGTACTCAGAAAACTCTCCTTAGTACGATGAATCATTACATCGAGAAAATTAATCGTATTAAAATAAAAAACATGAGTAAATTCCAATTCAGCAGGATACAAGTTATTCAAAATTCCCATAAAAGCAATAAAGGCCTCATTATCAAGTGGCCACAGTCCCCAGATATCATCGATATAGCGACACCATTCAGAGGGTTTCAAAGGACAGGAATTCCAAAGCTTATCCTCTACTAAGCCCATGCCTAAACAAGCATACCCTGCTGGAGCCATTTTAGGCCCTATCGATGTCCCGTGAATTTGAGTAAGCCACCCCCCCCCCCCCATTAAACTCGAAATGATTCTCATTCAAACATAATTTGAGGCATTCAATTAGATTACCAAGAGGTATATATAGAGGTATTATATAGAGGTATATATATATATATGTGTGTGTGTATATTTTAATGTATTCTACGGGCACTTAGTTTCATACCTAGGCGCCCACCCACCAAGTTTGAATTTCATTCGACTCATCGTCTTGAAGGAAATCGTTACACAGTTTTTCATAGCATTTTTGCTGTTTTGGCCTGTCGCCACGTGACCTTTGTTCTCGTGACGTCATCAATATTGTTGTCAAATTCTTGTATCGTCCATTGTCCATATACGGTACTTTTATAAGGATATTCACACATAAAAATATTGCTAAAAATGTGTTTTTCGTTATCATGACCTGTTACCTCTGATCTACGACGTCAGCGGTCGGTCAGACACTTCACCCCATACCCGGTATGTATCCACCAGAGTTTGAGGGTCATCCGACTTACCGTCTAGGAGGAGATCATGACGCAATTTCTGTTGTACACACACAAACACATTTGGAAAAGCATTCTTACCCCTAACCGCAGTGAGTAATCCCGATCCATGTCATTTGTATACCATGAGGTACCCCACGTAAGGGCTACTGGCCCACCAAGTTTCGGTTCAATACTGCAAAGGGTGTAAGGTTGACTATCACTCATGGGCATTTTTGGCAACTTTAGCCGCCCAAGTAAGCGCAATATCTATTCCCTGTATACTACTTATAGGGATGATTTGGGCAACATGGCAACAAGATGCAACATGTATTTAGCCTAAATATGTCACGTAGTCCCACATTGCCCTGCAGATCACGGCATTCTTTGAGTGGTGATTAATTGGTCTTGCTATTACAACTATCACTGATTCTTAGTTTTGTTTTTCTCAGTTTGGTAAGCTTACAGAATACATCTATGTTATTCAGTACTGTTCAATATATAGCTCATAATTCAAAATGAGCTGGAACGCATAGCGTTATAAACTTATCTTGCTTTTCGTAAAGAATTAAATAAAAAATTATAAAGCTGAAAAACCATCAAGAAATCATCCAAGTAACAAGAATGCGTTACAAGTTTATTGAAACATGTTGTTATCACTAACTTGTATAATGTATCTTACGTTTATTTTCCAACTATGTCTGAAGAACTTTGGTCCATTTTTCGAATAAGATATATACACCTTTACATTTATCTTGGTTTGATTTCTTATTATCTCATCGCCTTATAGGGGCTAAGGTGAGATATTGCACTTGGCTAGTGGAGATATATATTGTACTGTGCACCCATGGGGAAAATGGTTGCCATGGAAACGCTTGGAGTGGATGAGTAGCGACACCTTAGGGGTACCCCATGGTAGAGTGACCATGGGTACAGGAAGGTCCTGTTGGGTGTCCTAGTCAATGTGTGTACATACGAAGTGAGTTAACTAACGACTTTGGCAGAGATATTTTTTACTTCAGTAGTGCGTTCTTGCTGAAACCATCCTCTGTTTGATTATGACATTTTGTGTGGCCAAAATTTTGAAAGTCTTTTGCAACTTTCTTTTTACCTCATTTAAGAGATAAATATAAACAAACATTAAACTAACGCACGTAACTTACCAAGTTAAATGTTTGCAATCGGACATGTACATTTGCCCTGATTAAGTAGAATAAGAGTTAGATGTTGTGGTATTTAATTCTAAACACATTGTCTATTGTTTAACTTTACAAACTTCCTTTTCTCCCACTTTCTCATCCTGAAGGTAGAACCAGGCAAAGGAATTTATGCAAATTAGCAAACTGAGGTGAATAAAATCGGAAATCAATTAAAATGAACATCCCGCATGTCAAGGAAATCATGATTGCTACAGTGATGACTTGTAACTATGTTCTGTAAAGTATCTCAAGACCCACTAGAGCTTCACGAACACGAGCTGTCTTTCTAACATTGAGTGAGACCAGTGACCTATTGGTAAAGACATTTACTAGATGGTGCACACAATTTTTGAAGTAGCGTGATGATCTGCATCCCACCAGATTGCACACATGGTTTCTCTTCCCCGCAGTAGCCCTCATGTGATCTCGAAGACTGTCAAACGTCGACATTCCAACTTTCTGAAGTACGGAACTTGAGGATTTTGAGATGACATGATCTCTCCGCAAATAGCTCTTTGGACAGTAAGCTTTAAACATTGAATCAGCACTCTAGGCTACCACCTAGCTGACTTCCAGTGCACGGTCAGATGATATTAGGCCAATGAACCAGTCCTTCAGACAATCCCACACACATAACACAATATGTCATACAGCTGTATGTTTAGATAGTGATAAAGAAAAAAAAATTATAGACATCACAGTATAATAGTCACGGCTTCCTGTGACTGGACTGGTCTAGAAATGATGCCATATATAACTGACACGTACTCTGAACTGTATGAAACAGTATGAAGTGTATGGCACGGTCAAGTTAATAAAGTATGTAACTCATTTACTTTTAAAACACATGTGCAGTGAGCTATTTCTTTGAGAAGAAAATGTGAGCTAAGATTCATTTGAATAGATGAAACAAGAGCTACGTTAATGCAGAAAGCTAAAGGTTTACTTTTTATTATGAAATACAAAAAAAAAATATGATGTGGTAACTCTCTGTTTAGAACTTGCTATAGAAATAAGTAGCCTGAGATCTGCATTGAAGAAGTCCTAGATGTTTTCTGTAAGACGGTAACATGGTTAGATTTGAACCCACTCCTTCAGAACATAAATTCCTCTCACATTAAGTCTTACTTAGATACTTAATGAACAATTATGAAAAATCATGAACAATCCTTTAACTTTCGTGTGGAACCACCTCTAAAAGCGATCAGGACTTTGACATAAATTGCGTTCTGTAGCGGACTCCTAGAAAGGTGTCATTCTGATATTGGTAACTACGTTTTCTAGATTTTACTTGCATTAAAATGAAAACCTCAGGAAACCCAACTTTTTGCCTTGGAGATACTTTGTAAGAACAGATATTGTACGTGTCATCGCATCAAATCATCGTCACTTTTTTTGGGGCTGAAGTTAGTCTGCAACTACCACTTTTAGTCTCTGCAAGTGAATATGTCAATAATAGTGTACTAGACTAGAGTTAGAGCACAAATGTATGCATCATACATACAAGCTGCCTCGTATCAGTTAACAATTAACAGACAAATGTTGAAAACTATCAAGCATTATGGACCGATTATTATCTCACTCCTTTACGTAGTAAACCAAGCGACTCCCTTCAAGATGTTATAGGCATTAAATAGGCATCAACTACATACATGCAAGGATCAATTTGCACCAAAATTTCCTCTACAACATGCACATTGCGCAAAAGGATGTGAGGTAAATAATATTGCCACATACAATTATACTACATTAAAAAGAATAAAAACTCCTTCTTAACCTTAACCCTGTTAGTCTGTTTGCACATTGAGTAAAAGAAAGAAAATGCAAACCTGTTATACTTTCATTGGTACTTTTACTTTCAGTATTTTAGAATGTTATTCGTGATCTCATACACACTGAGATGTGTAGAGAAACATTATAATAAAAATAATCTGGATTTTATTTTTATCACCTCAAACAGTAGACGACAATCCAGCAAGTACTAGAGATAAGCGTTTACAACGTCATTCTTCGAGGACAATTATATAGTACTTTCCTTATTGTAGAACATTTTCTGATGTGACAATAATCTCTCAACACAGTAACTGGAATGATGAATTATGAATAGATCTCAACAGGAAAATATTCAACCGAAGCCTGTCGGTTTCTCAAGTACACCCGTTTCTGCAAATTTACCTGCAATTCTCTTACGATAATGAATTTTCAAACTATAAATTTAAAACTTAATAATTAAGTCTTTGTTGAAGCCTAAGTCTAAATGTTTTAGGTATTTGAGTAAATCTTTCATAATAAAAACAAGTACTGCTCACGGTGGACACTTTGAAAATGTCAATCATGCGCATGCTCTTTGACACAACAGTAGTTTCCCGAAAACATCAAAAGTAAGCATCTCTTTCAATTTGTTAATTACTGTAATAGAGGGTCAGGAAGATCATTAATTGATCGAAAGCAAAATTCCTTTTTTTTTAATCGAAGCGACTCTGCTTTGTAATACATACAAAGTCCTTATACGGGAGCTACAAACATTTACAGGGCTTTGGCTGATATGGACTGTCGTTCTTGACATTTATGTTATTACAATAAAAAGGTTCCAGCTTCGCCACAGAAAACTCTGGATTACGCCATGTGTCTGTCGATAATTTTGATGTTGGTCTTGAACCACTGCTACACTTTGGTCTCTTCAAGTAAGTACAAAAACGACTCTATTTGTAAAGGCTTGGTACTTTTTCAAATGTTTCATAAGGCATAAGGGTTGTTATTCTACAAAATATCATATGACACTTAGGAAAAGTATTACCTTATTTTTCAGCTTAAAAAAGATTCTGATCTTGCTCCCACTTTTCGACATGGAATCTAAGCCAACATCATTAAGATATAGATTTCAGTGGGTACAAAAGACGGGGAGAGGTAAGGGAGCTGATGAGCAGTTTATTTGTGTTTTCTGAATTGTTAGTTGTCTACGAATGTTCGCATATCTTGATGTTACACTAAGAGGGATGTTATCTTTCAATTTGGGTTATAAATTGCAATATGGGAATTTTTACAACTTACATTTATCTTTTACAATGGACACATTGATATACTCGATGAAAGCTAGAACCCGCACTACAAAACTTAGACTATTTTTCTTCTAATATTCATTTCATTGTCATAAGATCAAATTCGTGATAATACGGCACAAATTGACAGGATCGATATTGTATTTATTCTACAAAGGTAAAGGTCCCACCTCTTTATACTTTTGTTACTTTAACGAAAGTAATTGAATAATTTCACTCATTACTCTAAGTATCAGGCTACCATTTTTCTTTTATCAATAGAAGAGAAAGTTCTCGTTAGCCAAAAACGAGAAGTATTATTGCAACCCCCTCTCAGGAACCTTCAACGTTGCAGCACAATATGTATGATTACAAAACGAAAGTAATGTAACCCTGGGATCACAATGCAAAGGAGAAAGTCCTTTCTCAAGTTTAATCAACGCTTTACCCAGTATTCAAAAAAGGTTCATGCCCGATTGGGGCTTAATACAAGAGATGCAAGAGGGGCAACCTGAGTTTATCTTATCATAGAGGGAGTGGGTAGTGCTATGTATTGATTAACTGTGTCCATCCATACGCAGTGACATATGATGACAAGACGAAAACAAAAGAGAATTTGGGTTTGTAAATAAACACATTTTTATTGTAAACGAACCCCGAAAAAAAGGTAAGCATTAAGGAAATGTCAGCAATGTTCATGTGCGATTGTGAAAGGGCCACCAGTTTTATGAGTAAAATATCTGTCGACAAAACACTGTAGATTTAGCGTTTTATTGTAATTATCCGCCGGTGTGTTACCCCAAAACTGACCCTGCTTTATGCGAGGAGTATGCACATACACCCTTCAACACAAGTCATCTGTCCTCTCTAACATCTACACACTAGTGTCTGCCACTTTGCTCTTTGCTATTCCCGAGAACACTTTTTATGAGTTAATTGGATGGAATTCATCGATTCAGTAGCATCCCAGGTGAAAATGGCGTAATATCAACTTTGAATAATCGCACAAAGTATCAAACACTCGTTACGTCCGGCGTAGCCCTCTTCAAGATAGCTGGGTATTCTCCTGACTGCTCAGGTCTTCTTTAATCATCACGGGTTCTTCATTTAACCAGCAGCCACCACACACCATATACACTCTGAAACGCATGTCGTCAGTCCTCTCCGACACCTACACACTGCTGTCTTGCAAATTGCTTTTTGCAGTTCCAGAGTACATTTTTCATGAGTTCACTCCATCCACTCAACATTTTCAGTGGCACCTTCCACTGATGTTAAGTAACAACCTCTACCAATACCGTTTAACATTAAGCAACCTTATGATTCCATCTTACTAGTGGACTGATAACTCTTTAAGTATTTCCTATGCTATCATTGTCTGTTCGTGGACGTCTGTTTCGGTCAATCGTTCCTCTGCTAACATGTTTTAGAAGTCTGATGTGTCCCCCGTTCCATCACAAGCTCAATTAAGAGTGCGATTTTACCCAATTTCGTGGGTGAATTTTATGGCTTCATCTCCGACTCGTGTGATGCCTCCAGACGATGTTAAAATTGAAATCTAACCTTTAATGGACCATGGTCAAAAACCATTCAATACCCTTTATTCTTGATTGCCCAGGTCCCTCTGTGTCCACTTTTTGTCTCCACCGCTTCTCATTTACTAAGATTCACATTCAGGCACAGATGGAGAAATGATTCAGCCTATGAATGGAGCCTTTCGTTCTCTCCTGCCTCTTGTTATCACACCAATTGATTTAACTATTCCCATAAGCGTTACTCCTAGGGGCCGGTCTGGTTGAAATCTGGCTGGAGAACAGTTCTTTTTACATGATACCTAGTGATAAAGAACTTAACTGTCATACGAATCTGAAACCAAAGCAGACAACAAATTCCACCCTACGAAAAAGAGCCAAGCAAAAGGCATAAAAAAGAGGCCACGCCCTGCTCATTTTGACTTACTTATCAGCAAAAACAAACGCAATCACCCTCATCATGCCCTTAAAAAGATCATATGCTCATTGGGTTAAGCAAGGTCAATCGTTCAGAAGAGAAACAAAGCATTCCCGTTGACAAACCAATTTCCCCTGAAAGCAGACATGCTGATACCTAATTTCAAACTTCAGTCTTTTTTGTCTTCTGTCTTCATTCCTTAATAAATTGGTAGATCTTTTTCTCTGTCTCTGCCTCTTTAGTACAGCACAAACACACAGAAGAAAACACAAAACAGAACGCTCAAAGGATCAATACAAAAAACGCTAATGGTCTCTAGTGAACACTTACTGTCCAGGTCCGTTTACAGCTTTTTCAATAGGGGGGGGGCGATTTTACCACAAGGGAACATTCTACCTGACAAATATGACCAACAAATTAAAAATCATTACATAAGTTGCTAACGTAGGCCTACTTTCATAGGATGAACGAAAGTCGGTATCTTGAGGGGCGGAGATTTGTCCGAACCGTCTGAACCCCCGTGGATACCTCTCTGCGGTTTCCCTAAAAAATCCATAAATCTCTTTCATCTCTCCATAAATCAACTTCAACGCAAATGGGCAATACCAGACAACATGACAATGCCTTCTTATCCGTTACAGCTAGTCCTCAGACAAAAGAGTATACGTATTCTGCAGTGGTGACTTGCTAAGTCAATGCTACGTTCCGACCATGATGTTTCAAACGGCAAAGTTTTGAGTCTTTCGCATTCTATCCACGACCACTTAAAAACAGCTTCCTTCTCCTACATTTAAGGCATGAAATTTTACATTTAGAAACTATCAAATAATTAAAATCATGAAAACTATTTACCAAAACATATAAAACATTCTTAATGGCCAAATCGGCAAACAAGGTTGTGTAAAAGAACAAATTCGACCGTTCCTACGAAAAGGCTACAATTATTGTTAAACGACTCGGTTTTTATTAAAATATAAGGGCATGTCATCTTATGAGTCTGGTACTCAGCAAATCTAAGACAAACTACATACACGTACATGTTAGGATTATTTACAGTATATGAAACGATGTCAAGTTTGAGATCACTTGCGCATAGTGGTATGTGTATAGGCCACATGCAGTAAACACAAAATATACAGTAAATAGTTATATATTAAATTGTTGATTATAGTTGATTGTGTCAATTAAACTTTCTATTTTTGTGTTACAGAGAGCTTTTTGTTTAGAACAAATCACGATGTTAAATTTACACGATACAAAATAATTAACCTTAAAGGATATAACGATTTCACTGTGTATTCTGTATGAATACGCATACAGCCTATACAACCGCAGGAACGTGATTTGCCATTTTTATTTTGAATGAATAGACCTAACGTGTACTTGGATTATGGTCGCAATTGATTCGTCTTGGATTTGCCCAGTACATGACTCTACAAAATTATTTGGTGCAAAACTTTTACCAATAGACAGGATAACATTTGCCTTTTATATAAATAAAACCTAAGTGGCCTTATGGTGTTTCTATTGAATACTGTATAATTAAACGCTTTTTTAAAAACACACAGAAAGTTTAAAAGAAAGAGTCGACGTTCCAATTTACACTTCCTTGCCGGCCAATTTGGTCATCAGCAGTATTTTTGCATGTCTTCTTAACTACTTTGAATGATTTCAGTGGTTTGATAGTCTTAAATATTGAGATATTAGGCTTCAAAAGTCACCTTCGTTTTTACTCAGTGGTATTCAAAACTCCATGACGTCACAAATCATCATGTATAAAGTCTAAGTTGAGGAAGCGCTCTTTAAACAGTTGGAGATTTACCGATTTCATGGAGTCCAAAAGACCCAGGACACTTAATAGTGTTTGTCTTTGACAGGGATCTTACAAGGTTCATAGACGTTAGCTTTCTCCACAAGACGTGGTTGATATCATCGAAAAAAGTGTGACTCTGATACGAGCTCTGTTGTGAGCATTTGTCGCAGTTACACCTAATTTTATGTCAATTTTCAAACTATTTTTAGCCATATTGGTAGCCATCGTTCTTTAAAGCATTTCAGCAGTGTGAAAATATCTTGGGCGTGTTTGTAATAACCTGACAATTGCATATCACGTTTTTGTTCGAAACTTGTAGCTTTATTACAATTGATCTATGCCTTTTCTTTGAACTTTACCATCTTCGAGGGACATTTTGTGTGCAATCTTGAGACAATTTGATGTTCCCCATCGTGTACCTGCATGTATCTTTCTTTTTTTCTGTAAACATAGACTCGTTTTCCTTCTCAAATCTGTTGAAAGTAGATTCCTTACATTTTTCTACCAAGGTGAATCTAATTTTGGCTATTATTACACTATGTAGACTGCACATTCTATGATGATACCAAATCGTATGTGTTCAGTCTTCCTGTTTCTCTGCGTGGTAATTGAGCAGATTTCGAATTGACCTAATTTGCTTTGAGCCAGGTATTTTCAACTGTCTCAGAGATTTATGTTTTAAGTTGAAGGCACCTTTTGATGAATAACTGTGTGCTAATAATAAACATGAATTCGATCTACTTTTTTGTTATAGGATACAGCGTCAGCTTATTCAATTATTTGATAGACTCTTTCTTTAAACATGTCTTTATTTTATAAAATTTTAAGTGAAAGTACAATGCGCATACATATAAGTTACTAAATAGAAACACTTTCTTTCAATTGTTTTATATGATTACTCCTCTATGGTTTATTATGTCGAAACCCATCCAAGTATGATCACTGGTATTGAAGGTTATTTGTCTTGATACGTTCACTCGTAAATAAACTACTTCAACTAACATCATTAATTCATGCGCTCGATCTTACTCTCATATAATACGAATATTTGAATAATAACTTAAATGATACATATTTTTACGAGTTTTCATCGAGTTCATAGAAACGACATACAAGTTGCAGCTAGTATATCATTTAACGTATATGCCTCTTGTGAAAGTGCAAGTTATCTTTTTTATTCTTGATCTATGGTATCTTCAACAAATTAAATCAAAAGGAAAGAATGTTAGCAAACTAACCAAATTCATTGTCAAAGAAACTTCCACAGTAAGCGAGCATGACTTGTTGAACGTTTCAAAATCTTATCCAGTTCTCTCTCGCAGAAGCAGGATAGAGAAGCCTGGCTTAATATCGTCTATACCTAAAAATATTGAAAATCGTATATATCAGAACATAAGGTAGGAAGGCGGGAGCTTGGGACGTACGTGATAAAAACATCAGTATCGTTTCATGTGACCCAGGGAAAAATAGTATTGTTATTAACATGAAACTGGAAATGAAAATACAAACGGTTTCATCATAAACTGTAGTCGCATTGATTCCATGCTCAAAAAAAAAAAAAATCCTAGGCGACGCTTAAAGTCATATTTTCATAATTCGACGGAGTCATCTCCATCCATCTGCCATACTGTGATTACGTGTTGTTAAAGTATAGCAAGTGATGTATTCAGTCAGTATTCAGTGATAATGAAATACATAATAATTTTCAAAACCGGTGAGCAAATGTTTTTAAATCCACCGCAGAAGCCATATTTTGATAGATGTTTTCCTGAAGTGTTCTAAGATATACCGTATGAACTAAGTCTGTTTATTATGCCCACTCATAAAAAAAAAACTCCGCACTGTGTGGTACGTTTTCTTTAGTTTTTCCTCTACACGTGAATTATCTCTCAATTGCATTGATGCTAACTCAAGGGTTTACAAGTGACCGGATAACGATAGGCAACAGTTTATATATTAGGCATATCCAACCATTGGAAAGTCCTTTTTCCGAAGAGCCTTGAAATAATATATTCTATTCCATTTTTTTTTTTTCGCCAGGTGACAATTACGTTGGTTGCTTTAATTCAACTTCTGACAAAGTTTTGAACTTGAAAGTATCAAAACCAAAGATGACCGTTTCAACATGTTCACAGACCTGTGTGCGGAAAAATTACACAGTGTATGGTTTGCGTTACGGGAATGAATGTCACTGTGGATGGATTGTCAACTTTTTAGGCATAGTTGGTAAACTTTGGCGACAACCCGATGCCCAGTGTAACACACTATGCAGGGGTGAATCTCGATGCGGAGGAAACAATTGTACAGCTATATATAACAGTAAGTTTACTTCAATCGAAGTCCTTGCTCGACTTTTATCCTTTCCCATACCCAAATGCAGGTGAATTTGTTTTGTGGCTTCAGTTTCCCTTCAATATTTCAATTTAAAATTGAAAGCATGACACTGCTAACAGGAATTACGTCTAAGAAACAGAAAAGAATGTGCAATCTATTACCAAGTATACTTTAGGATTTTTGGAGAAATAAATTTGCAAAGGCTAATAGCAGAAACATAAGCAGCACATCACCTACCGATGTTTCTTTCCTACGTTTAATTTATACAATCATATTACTATTTGTAATTAATACAATCACATGACTTTACATTACGCAGATGATCGGTAGATATTTTGAAGTCCTTTACTTTGACAATAAAAAAACTCAACGCTTTCTAGTAAAAAAAAGAAAAAATTATTTTTGTTCAATTCAGTTGTTAAGGCATTCTTGAAGGTAGTGATTTTATTTACTTAACCTTTAAATGTACGCAGCTAATTACAGTGGATACCAGCTTTAGGAATATAAAATGTTCTGGTGAGAAATACTCTTACATTCACCTTAACTTTCATGACATACATGTTTGCGTAGTATCTGTAACAATCAAACGGATATGGTGCAGGTATAGCATGAATATGTGTACATGTATCGAAAATATAATTAAACTGCTGTCGTGGCTATCACGTATTCTTCTAATTAACTTCAGGCACATCGTACATCGGATGCTATCAGTATAAGGTCACCTATGAATATTCCAACTTTATGCGCACCTTGACACACACGCTCTGCAGAGACCATTGTTCCCAGTCACCTTTCTGGAGTGTTACACAAGGAAGTAAATGCTCCTGCAGATCGAATCTCCCCAGCACTTCAACAAAAGTCAATGATGAATATTGCCAAGAAAAAGGTCTAATATGCACCGGAGGAGAAAGGTGTGGAGGAAGTGGTAAAATTGCCATTTACATGAAGCTCAGTGACATTCGTGAGTTACTCCTATGGTTTTATTTAGCGATTAGACAGACCAGTGTAATGAGAAACTAAATTTAAGTGTTCTCTCAGGTTCAGCTTGATGTGATCTTAAGCATAACGTATAAGTTTCTTTATCGACCTTTATCATTGGCCGTGTTAGTCCTAATTATTGCTGTCGCTCTAAATATATCCTATTAACACGATACGAGTAATAATCACATTTTTGCTAACTCATGTTATTTCACATTGTTTTATTAGCATTAACGATATAAGACATAACATTTCAAAATACGGTTTTAATGGTTTCGTCTTTTCAAACGCTCTCGATAGAACTCATATATTTATGGTGGATGTTTTTGATGGTTTGAAACCGGTTACAAACGTTTTTGTATTTCATTAAAATTAAAAAAATGACAGCTTTAGATTCTATATCCTTGCAGCGATGCCAGAAGAACTGCCCCCGTGTGGACATGAAGGAAGAGACGCTACATCAGGTTTGTCGTTTCTGTATTGCAACTTAAAGTCTGCTTTCACTTCTTAAATATCTCCAACGTAGTTGTAAATTTGAAGCATTGTAGAGTTGCACAATATGTTTTTTGAATATAAAGAAAAGTAATTGGCTTTTGTAAATAACGATGTAACTTGTTTGTACGATAAGAAATCATAACGATGACATTCGACCACAAGAACAGAACTTGACTCTTCTATCGTCATTAGAAAGCTAAAGCATCGGATAAAAAATGCACAATTTTATAGAAGCATCAGTTCCAATATGTGAACAATTTTTGGCATTTTCGAGTGGCACTAATCATTGACGTTTGTTTGTTTCAGTTATACATTTCGCTACAGATTTACGTGAAAGCGGTGAATCTATTATGCATCGCTGTAGTAGTTAATTCACTGTACAAATCTTACGTTTCCTATTTTTCTCTAATGTTTCCTATTTGTATTAACATTTGGACAGAGAGAAACATAACAACAGAGGAAAATTTCGCAACAGCATTAATTTTAACAAGTCCAATACTCTCTTTTCTGGCACTTCATATCTTTTGCATTTTATTAACAACATGGGGTTTTGTTTATAGCAAAGTATAAATCTTATGATTAGAAAAAAATTATAAAAATGTAATTCAGTCTCAGCAAAAACGACATATCGGATCTTCATGTTGTCTCAAAAGTTCACAAGAAAATTATGACGGATTTATAGAAGTCAAATTGTATTTAAAGTGCAGAAATATGGACTACTACGAAACACAAAACGCTACAAAGTCATCAGTTCTTCGTTTATATCTTCCATATTAAACACCACTCAGTTTAAGCACGCATCTTATACAAAGTTCTTTGAGTGAAATTCTTGATGAATTCATAGTACTTAAAAAAGGGATCATGCTCTCTTCAAACTTTGCATTCTTTTAATGTATTGGTGACAGCTCATTATCGCTTCTAGTTACAAAGCTCAATTATAGCTTCCTTGTTATTAATACTGCCGAAGCAATGTTTAATGCCTCATTTAAAAATGAAACTGAACATGCTTTATTTGCCTATTTGCCACATAAGTAAAAATCAAAACGATAAAATTTCTTTACTTTCAGATAACATCATGTGGTTAAAAATAGGCTTTGTTATGGTATCTTTCATTGCTGGAACTGTGACAACAATCTTAATCATGTATTTTAGACGTAGGTAAGTGATATAACACTTGTCACTTTTGTACAACTTCGAAACTTTCCCTACAGTCAACCAACCTTCCCTGCAGCAATTATCTACTTAATAAGTCTTCAGCATTACACTTCATCATCTTCACTTCATCACATACTTATATCAGCTAAGTATAACATTCCTAGTCAGAAAGAAAATTGACACGTTCATTATTAAGTACGGAAATATGTGATGTTAACAGTTTTTCGGACAACTTTGTCAATGCTTGCCAATATTTATAGATTTGTGGAACATGCTTTTAAAATTCACTGCAATTTCAAATAGACCAGACCTCCTTACTAGCCTAATTCATTTAAAATGAAATGACGTATGGATGAAGGTATTGAGGGGAAGAATGACACATTACGATTCCTGACAACTTGCTCCCTGTACTGTATTTTTACAAAAATTGCTATCATCCTGTCAACACTTTACACGTGAAGTTCAAGAAGTAAATTAAAAAGTGGATAAGGTTGGCAGCGGTGAACACCATGTATGAAAAAAGTTTTTGTTGGTTCTCCACATTTTCCACGTTTATTTTGGGTCGTTATCCAGATATGTCATAGATATTATATCATGAAACATTTGAACTTTTGATATGTTTTTCTTTTGCTTCCCAAAGATATAGTACTCGAAAGCTCGTCATGGAGGTAAGAAGGAGAATGAGACAGGATGGCTCCAAGAAAGACTCGGAGGAACTTCGGATTGTTGACAGAAAGGCTCCAAAACCGGCAGGAAATTTAGGCGAAGAGACACAAGCAACCACCACAAATCAAGATTCAGAAACCGTGACGCAAGTTGATGGTGATTTAATTATTTCCAGTGATTATCCCGTAGTTTGTTTAAATGATATGAACAGTAATGCAGACAAGTCTGACAGACAAGTATTCTCTAAAGAACTCACCTCTAATTACAGCACCGAATGTAATGCTGTTATCCAAAACGATAGTGAGATTGTCCTTCCTTTCTCAAATTCTTCGTGCATGAAAGATAAACACAAGGGCAACTTAGCCATCGATGTTAGTTGTAATGTTTCTATACAGCCATGTTCTTCTAATGCTGCTGGAAGTGAAAACTTTGATGACAATATTGGACAAGATTTTAGAGAGAAAAGGCAAGATATTGTGTACGACTTAGTCTGTAAGTCGGAAACTGAGTTGCCACAACAAAGTCTTGTACCCAGCCATCCCGTTCACACACAGCAATTATCAACAACACACAATAGCGTTTGGCGTCCTTCGTTTAATGCACAACTTGAAGCGTATCCATTTGCGACCAAGGAAAACATTTACTCTGTTCCATTTCTTCATGAGAGCAAAATAAATAGTGTTTTATTTACATCGAAAGAGTCCAGGCAACCTAACGATAATAAAGGAATGGAATATAACATTATACATGAGTCGGAAAATGAATTGTCAGAGGAGAAGTCTGCACATGGTCACGCGGTAATGAACGGACAATTATCTGTACCGGGCACCACATCTGTTATACGTTCTCAAAAGAAACCATTGTTTACTAAAACATCACCCAATGAATTCAACGATGCATCTCCCAATAAACTAAATGACAGCGTTTACTCGCTTCCAACATTTGACAAAGATAAAGAAATTGTTAACAATTGTTCATCCGTTCAAATATTATCCCAAAACCATAACAATGACTTTTCGGGATACAACATTACATATGGGACTGAAAGTCCTAGTCTCTCACAGGCATTTTTGGCACCCTCATGTACAATGACTAGCATGGCAGTTGCATCGGAAGAGAAAGATTCAAAGGAACTTAATGATAATGAAAGAATGGGACATAAGATCAAACATGGATCAGAAATTTTCTCTTCACCAGAAAAAGTTGCAAAAAATGAGTCCAATAGCGACAAATATTGTTCAGTCCCAGTCACTGGGTCTATTCGACGTGATCAAAAGAAACCAATGTTTACTAAAACTTCATTCAAGGAACTTGAAGATCCACCTCCTAATACGTTAAAAGACAACGTTCACTCGATCTCAAGCTCTGGAGAAGGTAAAGCGATTGTTACCAATGGTTCGTCATTGACAACAGGATCTCCAATCCATGAAGATGAAGTTGTGGAATACAACGTTATAGATGAGACCAAAGGTCCTCTTCCCACACAGTCATTTATGGCATCCGCTAGTAAAACGACTAATATTTCAAATGCATCCAAACGGAAGGATTCCAAGGAACCTAACGATTATGACCGAAAGAAATATAACGTCACACAGGGGTCTGAAAGTTTATTGTCACAAAACACATTTGCCCCACTTGATTTTGTTAACAACGTATCGACAACTACTGCTGGATCAATTCGAGCTTCTAAGAAGAAACCGATGTTTACTAAAACGACCTTCAAGCAGCTCAAAGATGCACCTCGAGAAACATTAACCGAGCACGTTTATTGGCTTCCAGATGCCCTTCCCAGTACATCAAATGAGAACGTTTACTCGCTTCCAGATGCCACGCCCAATACATTCAGTGAGAACGTTTATTCACTTCCAGATGCTCCGCCCAGTACATTCAGTGAGAACGTTTACTCACTTCCAGTCGTTGACGCAGTCGAACCGACTGCTAGCAATGACTCATTGGTGAAAAAAGATTCCATAACCGATAATGATGAAGTCTTGGAATACAACATTATATATGGGATTGAAAATCATGTGTCTCCACGTTCCTTTATGAAATCTTTAGACAAGGAATCAATTGAATCTGACAAAAATTAACTAAATTTTGTTGAAATGAGGACAAAACAGGTTATCTCCATTCTTTCACCGACTTTGATATTGGCAGCGCATTGTGCAGTCTCATCTGGCTGTGATGAATTAAAGATAGACGGATCATCTCTTTTGTGAATCATGCGACAGAGGAGCTAGATAAAATAGGTTGATACTATTGCTTCATGACATGGATTAGATTATTTTTGTGTGAGATATCTTTTGCGGGGGTGTTTGAGAAAACACCGAGCTGCTTTAGAAAGTCACTTTAGCAACATAAAGATATAGATAAGTCGATATAGAGTAACCTTTATAAAGTCAATGATCAGAGTTTTTTTTATTCGTCACTGGCCGATATATTAAATTGACAGATGGTAAGGTAAAAGCAAACACATTTCATGACCGCGTTAGTTACAACAGAAGTTCAAGAAGAGTACAAGAAGAAAGCCACTTCCTCTTTGAAATCGGAGTGATTATGGTAATTATTTACCAAGATCTGTTCCTAAGAGTTTTTCGCAATCAGAGGGGACCTAGTTACTTTCAATTAACTAATTGATCAACCAAATAACTGATAAAACAGTCCAAAAACCTAAAGTTTGCAATACTGTCATCTTCTCGGAAAACAATATCCTATTTTCCTGAATACATCCATTGTTTTTAGACATTTTAAAAACTACTAGTTTAGACAATATTAAAACATGAAAAAGATTTTCTGACCCCACGGAGACCATATTTGGATGTAATGTAACTACTACTGTTAAAGATTAACATGGACCCATCGTTTCAATCAGATATGATGTACGTACATTCATCTTCGCCTATATCAAAATGTTTTTTCTAAACTCTGCTTGACATGAAACATTATAATGATACGAGTTGCAAAAGAAGAGAAAACGTTGCAAATTGCAAATACGATTTCAGACATCTCCACAGCTCAACGTAGAAAAAAGACGGTAGGGAAATAACAAGGATAGGGGAACAACAACTGCAGATGTATCAATTTTATACAGGATCTCAGAAACGATTCTACTTAAATTCGAATAGTGGTAAAACATTCATTTGCAGGTACACCAGAACAGTAGTTACATATTACCGAGATGATTAATATATGATTATTATATCATATATACAACACATTTTTATTGTAACATTTTATGAATTTGCTCTACGTTCCATCAAAGTCGGTCAATTACTATATGAGCACTTGCTCAACTTTTAGACCTAATCAAATATCTTCTAGAATGCATCAATATATCCGTCTAAATAGTCAATTTACAACTACAGCACTTTGTAAAGTATTCCAAACCTAAGCAGCGTCAGTCTAGAAGCGGCTGATTGTTATTTTCACACTTTAGTTGTTAAATTTATGTAATGATAATGATGTCTCGATAATTGATCTCTCAGTTACGTCATAGAGGGTCCGTAAGGGAGAGGATGATTTGATGAAAACTTGATTTCATCATCATTTTGTCACTTTACCTTAGTGTGATCTTATCAATTTTGTAATTGCACCACACAGGAATAAAATTAAGTGCATTAAAGTAATTTCACCACATCCTTGTTTCACTTTGAGTTTTTCAATTAAGAAAATTATATATTAGAAACTATCATAAATCTATAGCTAAAGTGACTCTTTCGACGTGACAGGATTATAAGCAGTTGTGGAGCACCAAATAAAGGGATGTCGCTCATATGATGCCACTTGCGTTGAGTGTCATCCCTCACACACGTTCATGTAATACTCGTAAACTCTCTGAATCGGTTTCGAATGAGGAAGAATCGACTTTAATACGGGATGTTAGCCATGTCACATATACATCAGTATTAGCTAAGTCAGCAGTGACATTTAAGATACTACATTGTAGTAAGTACATGATACATGTTATAAACCTTGTCATGTGATTCATGGAATATTGGAATACTTAGCGGGTGTACAATACAGAAAACGTTAATCGGTTGACGATTATCATAAAATGTGATTTCACTAGCTGTTTACTATCTGTTGTGTCATTCTGTGGATTTTCTTTGATCAAGTGATAAGTAACACACTTTCTCGTTGTTGGTCTTTGGTACCTTGCTTCAATATATATATATATATATATATATATACATATATATATATATATATATATATATATACACCTCTTCTGCTGACGAAACTGTTAGTGGAATATTGGTGATATGTGCGCTACAGAGAGATACTTGAGGTTGTACTTGCTTCTTTGTATTTGTCAGAATGGTATTATTATCCGATTTTATTTTAAACAAAGTTCAAGTGACTGGTGTCTATTGACTCTTCAATTGATACCTTTGAAAGCGCTCTGTTTTGATATAAAAGGACAAATAACCAGCTAAATACGATTGTGGTTTGAAGTGTATGTTTTCGACGATGATCGATTAAGGTCGTTGTCCATTTTGTTGTCTTTTTATCAGAAGGGGACTGAGCCTTTTTTGTGTTTTTTTTTTTTTTACTTTTACAAAACATGTTTTTGATACTGTACAATCTACTGTTGATAAATCTTCTCTGTTACCGTGTCTATAACCATCATCTGTCACTATGCTGAGTAACGTCTGAAAGAACATTTGAGATATAAGAATCACTTAGCAATAGTACAATACCATTGGAATGCGTCTGTCCTAGTTGTGTGAGAAGTTACGGGTACTTATAAACAGAGATTGCTGAAAGACAAAGAAAAAACATACCATTCAAGAGGGTAGTCAGACGTACTCAAATTTGCATTGTTTATTCAAATATAGTAAACGATATATTCTTAGCTGTTCCTTGCAAAATCGTCTTTCAAAATAGATCGTGTGACGGGTTCACCTCGTCTGAGACCCCGAAAGCTCAACAAATGTACTGTAAAACAATCAGTTATTAGAAACCAAACTTCGGAATGCACATGCAAGTGGCGTAAGTGACGGGATTGATATCATATAACATCATAATCATCGTTGCATCATGTAGTTATTTATTTTTGTGCTAATAGAGTCATACATTCTTGAATCTCTAAAACAATGTACATTGTTTTCATCAGATATACATAATTTCATGACAATACTTTACAAGTTTACCATACTTTACAACTTTACCATACCATAAGTTGGTCTTCTTATCACTAAATGTCTTCTATAGTCAAAACTTCTAATTGCAGAACATAAAATTTTACAAAATATTTGACCCCAAAAGAAAATTACACCTTTGGGGAAACCAAACAAACAGATCAACATAATGCACACTCACCAAAAGCACACGAGAGAGTGCTCATTGCTTTTTTTCTGACGTTTGTGGGTTATTTAAAATGTTTAATTAATGTACAGTGCATTTAGTTTTGTCATTAGTTAATGTCTTCTATAGGTTAAAGTGATTGAGCATGTACTGAAAAACCAAAGAGATAAGATTATGTTTGATCCTAACTTTTCCGTTATTTTTAAATGTACACCCCAGGTTGTACATGAACGGACTATGTCTTTCAATGAAGTAAAATGACAGTAACTACGGGAAAGCAACGGAACTGGCATAAAAACAGTAAAAAATACAAATCATATTTGAAAATTAACGCATACATAATGAATATGCAACAGTACAGGTCACGCTAGTGTATCAAAAATATACTACTCAAGTCGTCGCTTCTTGGTCGGTATCGGGAATTATAGTACGGTATTTGGTGAAAGAAAGCACTGGTATTTATAAATAACTTACGAACTGCGGCGTCAGTGATCCTGAGTTGTTGTGTCTATAACTGAATATTCAGTACTGAATATTCGATACTAGTATACGTCATATTGGCTTGTACAAATAAGCACACAGTTGATTCGAATGAAATCTGTCAACCACTACGATATAGTATTCTACACTTTTCGTCGTTATGCTAGAATAATCTGAAATCATGTGGCAGAATAAACCAACTGAAACCTATTAATTTTCCCAGGTTTCCTGAATGGCCTTGAAAAGCCTTACCAAACTTTTGGAGATGGAATTTCAATGTTTTTACTTTTTGCCTACGCACGCAATCACTTTGACAATCATGAAAAGAGATAAATGCGGGTACATTACCATCGCCAGTAAACATAGTCCCTTAAAATTATCAAACAATATCACAGGAAACGTAATGGTAATCCGTAGAAGTAATATCCTTATCACTTTAAATTTGAGCATGTGATTGTTGTTGCTAATGGCTCGGACCCCATGAAAGAAGTTGGGGTACAGATGAGCATATGCCCTCATTCGATTCGATAGTAATTGTTCTATTTAATGAAGCAAGAATGATCATAACATCATTACATTCTACTTTGAAGCTCGGTGTGGTTAGAAACATGAATATTTTAAATGACATGTTTAAATATAAGCAGTTGATGAACAATACAAAGAAAATTAAATTTCATCATGTCGTAGGACAGCCAATTATCCTTGCAGGTATAGTATTAGCTGGGTACACACTAACACCATTACCCGGTAAAAATTGCTCTGATTTAGTAACATCTAACACACCCAGGTTCTCTGTTAAACAAGTTGCACTTTTTTACTTGCGTGCAGCCAAGTCTCCTTGCATGTACAGTATTAACACAATGACAAATAAACACAGTGACAACCCCTCTGAGGTAATAACTTGTAACACAAACAGGTTCTCTGTCAGACAGAAAAAGAGGGCACTTTGTGATGGGATGAGCCTAGACAAATTCTGGGGTACCAAATGGTGGATAGAGCCATCATTTTGAGTTACGTCGGATGATTTTTCCTCTTTTTTTTTCTCCCGAAGGTTTTGTTTTTAATTTTTAAGTAATCGTTAAGAGTGTCCCCTAACCAACTGCCCCACGAGTGCACATGTAAGATTGGGATGTTCAAATTATTACAACCATCCTTACCGCAATATTAACTGCCGACGCGTCAAACCTGTGTTAGAACACTGTTTGAATATTCAGGATAAGCAGGAACATCATCCTGGGCATGTGGTATACATTAGTGCTCGTACTAAAGTGTACTGTGTACTTTCATAAGATGCCGGATTATGAGAGACAGACGGTCCTGCTTGCCAAAAGCCATTAGGCATGTTGCCTATACATTTTTTAGATACTAAGTGTATTTTGTACTTCTCTATGTAGTAATACTACCCAATTATTTACGAATAATAAATCATACACACAAATTAAAAATAAGTAAAAATTTGCATGTATTTTGTATTTATTTTAGAATTGAAATACTTTGATATTTTAATAAAAAAAATGAAATTCAATTTTTTTTTTTTTTTTTTAACTTCTGTTTTACTGAGCTTTACCTAAAGCATATTCTTGTTATGACCAATGCAGCTTTTTACATGTGACATCTTATATAATGTCTTGAAGCATATTTCCCTAGCCTCATCAGTTACAACTTAGAAAGGGTTCAACTACCTATTCATTTAAACAGGAACTAAAGGTAAGTTAGACTGGTTTTTTTTAAATTTGCCTTCTAGTTAATTGTTTATTTTTTTCAGGGAGGGTCAGTTATGATTTCAAATGTACGTGACTATATATTTCTGAATAACAATATCCAAATCAACCTCTAAGAATGATTTAAAAATGATGCTTATGTCGTTTTATGTTAGTATTGCATAATGAGCGTTGTCTAGTCTGTTGAGCTCGTTGTATAAAGGATGTAGAGGGGCATGCGTGAAATTTCGCTAAACCCTCAACAATTACCTAATGACAAGAGGACTTGCAAGTGAAGAAGTGTAATCATTTAAACTTCGTATTGTCTTCTACCTGTAGTTTAATGTCACTTCATGCTGTCGTCTTGCTTAAAAACATATATTTGAAACACCAGGATTACATGAAAGACTTTGCAACTGTTTTATTTAAGATTGACCTTGTCTTTGAAGTCAATCAAAGCGATGCCAGAAGTATTTCAGCCATTGCCATGACATTAACTCCTTGGGAAGCTGGATTATCATTTTGTTTACACACGAAATCATATGAAGAGTCCCATTTTACACATCGTAGCCTCACCAAAGTTTTGCTGAAGTGTATTGAGCAGACTCCTTTCTGTTTTCTAGACGAAAAATCCATATCGTAACGATAACGTAAAATCTCCCTTATTATAAGTTTCACTGACTGGTTATTGGGATTTAAGTATTTAAGATAAAATGATACTCTTTTCACACAAGTGTATATAAGTAATAATACCTTTAGTGAACTCGCCGACATCTTCATGAGGAGTCAATAAAACATTCCAATCAGTTTTTTTTGTTTTTTTTTTCACCGACAGTCATTTAAACCATGGAAGCTTTCTTCATACCTTTGTTTTGTCTGACAGACTTGGACTAGTGTTTTCGATATTGAGGATATGGGTGTAAGAAGTATGAGATTATACTTTGCACTACTTCTTCTCCCCTCAACAACCTTAGTCAATGTAGCAGCTCTGTAAGCAACTTTGGCAATTGTATGATATATACTATATACCAATGGTACTGTTTCTTCTTCATGAGTATTACAATGGATGTGTTGATAAACATTAAGCAACTTTGGCACTTGTATGATATATACTATATACCACTGTTTCTTCTTCTTGAGTATTACAATGGATTTGTTTATAAATATAAAGACAGAGTATTGGTAATAGTCTTTGTTTGAAATCGCCATGAACTATTATGTAGTTCTTCAAATTCTACCAACCGTAGAGCAATCTAGTGCTTCTGGTGCCCCCATCCTCTCCTCACCCTGTTTGTCCTAGTAATGTGAACAAAGATTAGAATCCAACGGTAAGGACGTTGTTGCTAAAATAAATGTCAGAGGAATTGTCAGTGACACTGAACTATATGTAAGGAAGACGATTGCGTCATAATGATCACATCACTGAGAATTTCATAAAGAATGTAAATATCACGTTAATGTAATTCCCAAAATGAAGAGAAATTAACCCCCAAAAAAACTTAAATGTGGAATACATCATTTTTAATTTGCCAAACATTGGGATCATACCATTGTCCAAAAATCAACAATCAAAGGCGTACGAAATAGATCTTTCTCCTTAAAAATGAACAAGACTGTGTATAATAACCGAACAATCATCAAACACTCTCATCTACAATTTCAAAACAGCCGAATGTATTTTTCCTACACCCGCGTTTATTGCGCAACACTTATTGAGACAACAGTAATTACTTCAGAATTGATTACAGAATCTATTTATGTTCTCCTAATTATGTTCTCCTAAGAAACCAGCGTTCACTTCCAGAGTTTTACATTGACAATGTATGTTAGTTTTCAATTTGAATAAAGGTTTTCGCGATATTCCATCTTCGACTTAGATACATCAATGACCAGAGATTCCATACGATGACCTAGATTGAATAATAAAATTTACACATTAAGTGGAGACAAGTAAGGACTGCCGGTGTACCGTGCTTCACATAAGGTATAACTTACGTCATTAAGGTTTAGCAGTATGAATATTGGACAGTGAAGCAGAGAATTGTACTCGACGAGATATGGATCACAAATAAGCCAAATTAAAAATACCTTTCTACAAGCAGGTTTGTGTTGACGAGGCAGGGACACATTTACACACATTTAACAGAATAAAAAAAAAAAACTATCAAAGTAACGTTGACAGCATCTCTGCTTGTACGATTGAAGCTAACAGCCAATGAAAAAGGTCAGATTAACCTAATAGTAATTTAGCTGATAGTAAGTGGGCCAATAGTAAGTTAGCTTCTACAATTATGCAGGATATTATATTATATAAATTATGACATTCCAAGTTTGAAGTGGTACATTGAAATTGAAGGTAATATAACTATGGTTTATTCTTCGATTAGGCAACATGAAATTGAAACATAGCCTCATCACTCTAGGCTGTTTGTATTTATACGAAATTGAAGGAAATTTATTTTCATGATAAGGAAATCTAGGGGAACGGTCAGGACTTACAAAATATTTACTTCGCTGGCTACCATTTGGAAACTTCCATATCAGTTCCACTGAATTTATAATGATAAGAGAACAGTTTGGCTCATCATGACTTCATTGAAATATTCAAGTCTGAATGCCCTTACAATTGTGTTGTTCCCAATAGTTGCTTTCTAAGAGTCCATGTATGAAGCAAACATGGACTTTCGATTGGCACACATGTATGCTTGAAACTTTCACTGATAACACTAGCTGTAAATCAACTATCACAACTTGTAATATAAAGTACAAAAACTGATATAACTTTTTTTCCTGGTAAGCGATAGTTAGCAATAAGTCTTTGTATCAGTTAATTGGGCAATCACATTTATCAACTGTCAAATTACATTACTGCAATAGAATAATCAAATGCTTAAAGTGTTTAACAGTAAAGGCAATGTAAATACAACTTTATGTGAAGTCTAGTATTCACTTTCGCTATTCACTATAACTCTCGACAAATTGCTGTTCACTATAACTCGCGACAAATTGCTTCCTCTTAGGACGTGAAATTATATAACAGGAAGCAACCTCACTGTGCCTGTATATGCTATTGAAAACTCCATGAATTCAATTTGAAGGCTAGCGTAGTCAATTAGATAGTCTGTTAGGATGAAGGCAAACAGTTTGGCTTATTTGGGGTCCTTGCAAAAAAATGTTAAGTTTAAGTTAATATACATTTCCTTTCCTTAATATTTTTAGTTTCAGAGAAAGAATTTTTGAAAATGTAGATGCGAACTTTGAGACTGTGTTAAAATATTCAACAGCCACTCTTCCGTGCTCGATTATACTTGTTTTACCCATGGACATGACACCTGATACCTCAGTCATGCAGTTCAAGAAAGCATTGGCCATTGGATTACCACTTCTGAACTACTTTACGATATCGATTGACCATGTTGATCATTGTACCATGAGATGATAAAACTGGCCTAAGGCGATGACGCTTTACAACAGGTTGAACCTCACTAAAGCAATGAAGAGGTGAGATTGGAGGGACTCTTATTTCTGCCTAAAACCACTTAAACCAGAGCGACATTATTTCACTAGTTGGAAGTTCTCCATAGTTGGAACCTATGTCATAGTTCATGCGAGGTCTGCGACAGACAGGCTGGATGCGCGGTACCTCAGCATTCACCTATTTAAAAAAAAAAACCCTATTTGGGAAATACAATGGCATAAATATTAAAATAACCTGTACCTTACATTGTTGGTGGTCTTTGACCTCAGCCACTATGACAACTACTTTCTGTATTACAATTTTGTACAGAACTTTAAAACATGTGCAAGTGAAAGTATCATGTCAATTCAATAAATACCCCTTGAATAATGGCCGGTATCATGCACAGATATCTGACTGTTTCCGAAGAACTAAATACAAGTGCACACCATAATGTATATGACTGACATCTAGATAAGGACACAGATTCATGGGACATTTCACTAAGCAAACCTTGTTCTTTCAGTCGTCCTGACATACCATGTACAGTGTGTAACCCTCATCTCAGCAAATGATGAAAGTGAACAACTCTCGTGGAATTGTAGCTAATGTAAATTAGTATAGTTCACGATATTACAGAAGCTAATACTTCCTACAACAACAATTGACTTGCATCTGGGATAACATTGACTAACAATTAATTACACGTATATAGACTAAGAATGTCAACAATGCTAAAGCGATAAAGTTGGGCTATTACATTTGCCATTGAGAAAGATGACCTAGCTGAATGGGCAAATAATTCACCTGCATACTGGAAGGGTAATGACCAATATTTAATTTCATTACGTAAATTACTATCGTGGACCTCCACCGATGATGCAGTGACGGCTCTATGCTGTGCATACCGCACACGCTGCGGTCTAACTTCAAGATGATTCGCGTAACTGCTAGAACGTTTCACAGACTAATACGTACATCCTGGAAGATACTGCAACGTAGCTCTCTTCTATTGTTTAGTATTATGTCGTTCATAACCTGCTCAATACGTACATTCTGGAAGGTGCTAGAACTTTGCCCTCTTACATGTTTAGTATTATGTTATTCAGAACCTCCTCTAGCATTCTTGTGTGGAAAGTTCGAGTAAGTAACATTTTGGATATATACCCCTGTTGATTGGGAGCACTCCGAAGAAGAATTTTCATACCATCTGAAATCACGTCCATCTCGGAAGACATCATTGCCAGTTCCTTTCTGTATAAATATACAAGTCAATTGTGCAATCTAGTCATTGCCCTACACAGTACTCAACGCTTATTAACATACATTAATCACCGAAGTCAGCCTACTATAGCTTACACCCAGTCTGCGTACGTTTGTCGCTGCTGTCAATCATCAGTCCTATATTCTGGGACACTTTTTTATTGAACATCGTCAAGTTACGACTCCAGTACAGCCAACATTAATCGCTAATCGCAGTCTCGCCAACGTTGTGTCCAACCATTCAGCTATATCAATCCAAATTGAAATGTAGGGGGGTGGCAAGTGTAACTTGTCTGACAGGTTTGAATGATTAGAGCTGCCCCAGCAGGTGGCTACGAACTGCAGTTTTTATAGCTTTTGCTTATATTGGACAGGTCCAATAGGTTTCCAATGGGGTCTGGGGTACGTCCATTAACGTGATCAGAAGAAAAAGCCAGGAAGCTATGAGGTATTTGCAGAATTATGAGCATTTGTATGAAGGATTCTGTATCTTCGAATGGTCCTGAAAGGGCAAAACTGGTGAAAAATTTGCATACGCCTATATGTTAAGACAAATGATCGCGGCTGCCAGGGTCTAGTGATTAAAAGCTGATAAATTGTCAAACTATATTAAAGAACAATTAAGGGTCCATGGATTTTAACCTGTGATTAAGGCTAGCCTGTGTGCATGTGTGACAGGACTATCTAAGCGGAGCGCCACCATCAGTTGGCGCGGATCGTACAAGAAAATTGTGGACCTTCAGAACCTCCCAAATGACCGAAAATGGCATTTCCCGTTCGTCCTAAGCTGCATATACCCACCCTTGAAACAGGGATATCATGTCTGCAATTATTCAACTTATTCAAAAACAAAAACGAAGTATGAAAAGCCGTACTCTTGTCCAAAGTTTGCAGGAGGGGTGGGGAACTGGCCTGGGAGCATATGTGACAAGAGTATCAAGTCATTTCTAGCATTTCTAGAAAGTACTAAGCTGCATATACTTAACCTTGAAATAGGGATATCATGTCTGCAATTCCTCAATTCATGTAAACAAAAATGAAAATCAATCTATAAAAATGGTTCGACAAATACATATCAGATTGAGGTTCAGGGGATACAAGTATCATAATAAATTACGCATTTTTTTTTTCATTTTCTTTGAGTACATTGAAATATTTGGTGCTGATCACATAGGCATAGGGACTCCTGGATATTTTTTTCCTGTTGGGGAGGAGGTTTTTGCCAAAATGTGTTTTTACTAAATTCATATGTAAGCGCAGGGCTACAATAAGTTAGTGCATTTATGAAAAATACATATGTGGGAATTTCCAGAAAACGTCTCATGGAGAGGTTGAAAACCCTCAGGAAAAAAATAAAAAAACAGTCGAATCGAATCGTCGATTAGGCAGAAGATGAATGTGAAGAGAATGTAAACAGAAATTATAATAGCACCGCCAGAATGTAATGATTGTGATTATATTTTCCTTTTACGTAATCGATATCACAAATGAAGCGTCTATTAGGGGTTTTCGGGAGGGACAGGGACCTGGCCTTCGGGCAGGACTATCTAAGCGGAGTGCCACCATTGGTTGGCATACCTGAAAAATTTGGGCTTTACAAACCCCCATATAGTCGGAAACGACACTTCCGGGTGATCTGGGATTCATGTACCCAGCCTTGAGATTGGACTCTCTTGTCTGCAATTTCTCAATTAATAAGATTAACACCATTCTATTCAAAACTATATTTTTGGATTGCTCTCATCTACAATATTCATTCTGTCGTAATTTTCTGAAAACTTCATCGAACAGTTTGTACTTTGTATTGATTACAGATTTTTTCTTTTTGAAAAATTAAGCTAGCAGGTGACCTTAAACAAAATCTGGTGCAATATTTTGCATCCATTGGGGTCATTTTTATCGGAGAAATTATGGTTTCAGAAAAGTTCTTCCAATATTTTTTTACTCTCATTACAGGTGTTTATTAGTTTGCTACAATCGTCAATGATTGCATGACAAGTTAGAACTCATTTTTGTACCGATAACTTTTGAAAATAACAGCCCCATTTAAAAGATACCTTACTATACAAGAGTATTTTGATAGATGGCGAAGGTTGTGATAGTTGGTCTAGATTTGTGACAGTATTGTAAGGGAAGAGGTGTCCCCATCCCCAAGCGAAGATGCAATCTAGTTCAATACTTGGCTTCTTTCGACGTTATAAAATGTGTTAGATTGAGATATGAAAAGTTCCAACCAGTATGTCAGACATTCTGACTATCCTCACTCCTAGACTGAAATATAATAAGTTCTTATGAGAACTTCAGATTCAGTGACAATTTGTTTCAATTACCAGGTAACTTCACAATCTGGTACGATATTTGCCTATACGTTTTGCCTAATCAAACTTGTGCATTGTAAGGTGAATTTGTCTGAACTTAAATTCCGAATGAGTATTTACATTCTAATCAAAACTTAGATCAACAATCTCCTTCCATCTGCTTGGTTATATATTTATTAGCATTCTTTTCTGTCGCTATTCCGTGACAAGACTTACATGTGTTTCATAACATTTCTGCATCACTACTATCTGAAAAATAAGTTTGGCCCGATGCTATCTAAAACGACTGTATAGTAGAATACCCTAAGATAACGTTTTTCCCTTCAATAGAGTAAATGGATCTTAATGAAACAAAAGTTTCACTGTGTTTGATGCACCATTATCAAGACGTATTATTTTATTTGTTATATTTTTCTCATGTATGTCACAGAAAATCGATTCATCGGCTACCCTTCCCACCAAAAATCCATCTGATAGTGCTACTGAGCTTTAGATACAACGAAGGGGTTGGGTAGTACTCACTGATACTGGAATACGAGACTAAACAAGCCCACATTTGCTCAATAAAAAGTGGATAAAAGTTGTGAATTATCTGTGAGACCTTTTTTCATCACCTTCCACTACAAAAATTGTCAACATCGACTTAAAACTGCATTTATGAGTTGAAAATATGTAATATATTCTCACTGGAATTCAAATATGTTATAGCCACTACAAAACCCATTGTTAGAGCCCCATGTTAAAGCGATTGATGCCTATACGGTTCCATGGCGAGTCTGAATTTTGTAAGGTCAACAAAAATGTCCAGACATTTTTCTATTCAAATATCTGAGGATGGATGCGTACTTCTCTTTCAGATTTTGTTACAGGTTAACCTTTTTCTCCGCTCTCTTTTCCCTGCAACACGGATGAAGAATAAGACAGATGAGCATGAGATTGCCAGTGCACTTCAAATTCTAGCTTCAATTAGGCACCTTCATGACCTTTCTTTACCTTGTTACGAACAAATAATTGAGACATTAGCAACAGACTTAACGAATCATATCACATATCACTCTACCATATCAATAAAATAATACATATCATATTCATTCATTAAAAGATTAATTCATTAGCTTATAATTACAATTGATTTGTTTTCTTACTGATATTTCGTGTGACGTCAGTTTCTGCTTAATAACTATCTGAAACGCCATTCGTTTACGGTCACTCTTTGCGGTATTGCGTGTAAATATACACCACTTTGATATCATATTAGTATTATCTTTCTCGATCACGAGTATTTACACAGAGTTAATGGTAAACATATTTTTCAAAATATCAAGAAGAGGCGGACGACACATTATGATATTCAACTTGAAACAATGGGAAATTGTTCCACGAGAATCGTTCACGAATACTCCAAGGTAGTATTACCGTAACCATAGTCCAATATTTCAACACAGGATGGTACATAGCAAACGTAAAACATGTGGATAATGGACAAAGTTACATATAATGTAACAATGAGAGCCTCTACAATGTATTTGTCTTTCCATCAATTGGCTGAAAATGTACATTTACCTCTAATTAATTAATGCGGTTAGGGACGATTTTGGTTTCTTTGAAGTAATTCGTAACATGAAACTTCTATTCCGATCTTAAAAGCACTGCGTCTACTGAATGCACAAGCATGTCAGTTTGGTCGGTGTCTAAAAAAAAAGCAAATCCGTTGAGCCCCCTCACTTGATTTCGTGAAATATCATAGCAACGAATGTTATTACCATCACTCACAGTAAAACATTGGATTCCGCGGATAACGACATCTCTGTCCGACTTGCAGCATATGTATCCATTTAAAACACATAGAAGGTGACAATAATGTGAATTTTACATTCTGTCCTCATAGTCATGAGCATGATGCAACATGCGTCATTTCAAAGCCATGTGTTTGCTACTTTGTCAGAATGTATCGCACCGAAAATCTTGTTTAGTCATTAAGATGCAAAGGATACTGCGTGACAGGTAACTGTAAGCCAAGGAAATGACAGTGTTTTCTCGCAATAGATAACAAAAAGGAAAGATAATAACCTCAGTGGACGTATTGTTGAAATCTTGAACGTCAATGACTTTGCCATCAGAGGGACATGTAAAGAAATTTTCAGACTAATGTAATCTACATGGCTAGATTCTATCATTTGTCTTATTCCAATGACACGCAGGATCAAATTACCACGATATTACAGGTTTAACTACCTGCTTCTAAAGACTTAAAACAATCCCTCTTGTTAGAGAAAATCTGGAACCTTTTGCTAATTTATTTACGTTCGTATCTAGATATTAAATTATAATAAAGCTGTTATTTCCAATCACTAGAGTATTGCAACACCTATGTTTTTATTTTTTTATAGAAGCATTTTTGCACTCAGTCAGTGCATACTACATTCGAAACACTAGGTCAATCTGTATGTATGAAGGAGAGTTCTGACAACATTATCTTGTATTCACCATTTATTGGTTCAAGGTCACCTTGGAACTGCCTAACTGAAGCAAATATATTTTTTAGCTATTGTATAATGCAGGTGAAGATCATCGCATGTGAACCAGCATACTACCCTTAGAAGGAAATTAAAAGGCTACGATTATCATGCCTGTCAATAGTAATGTTTGTGCACGGTATATATCTGTGGCATCAAAGACGGCCCCCAAGCCCCCTCCCCCATTGGAGCCCCATTTAGTGTTTTCCTTACCGTCGGTGAGGGAGACATTTGTTCTCGTCGAATTTCCATTTTCCTTGAAATTTGCTAAGTTAGAGTGATGTAACTATAGCATTCAGAAATAAGAAAAGGCAACGATTATCAAGCCGTTCAGTACTTACGTTTGTGCATCTGTGAGATCAGTGTTTGCTTCACATATGTAAGCACAATAACATCTACGTCTACATAATAATTAACCTGTTCTAACTGTGAAGTGATGGGCTGGACACTTCCTTGACGGTTCGTTATCATTAAATCGAAAGCGAAATATACATATCAAATAACACATTTAGCACACCCATTTATCACAGTATTGACTTTGAGGTACATTTCGTTCAACCTTAACACGAGATATATGTCACTATGTATTGCTCCTTCGATACTGCCTCACTCGATTGCTAGAAGTATGTTTTTACTTCTGTTGTTCGTGAAGATGCTTAAGATTGAGCGATTTCTTTCTACAGCCTTTCTGATGTTGAACTGTAACTGGCTGTCAGTGAATGCAGGTAAGTGCAAGATAAGCAACGTAGACGTAAAGGTGGATGTAAAGAGTGGAAATTAATCCTTTAGAACGTCATCATAACATTTGTTGAATAAATTAGTTATTTTTTCTGCTTTACACATTTGAATGATACATTACGAACGGAAAGAAAACGATCATTTTGCTCTAAAAATATTGGTAATGAATTTTGATTTTTTTTTTTTTCACTGCAGTTGACACCCCATTTTTTTTTTCATGATCTCATGTTCAAGTAAGCCAAGATTAAGAGGCACTTCACTTATTTAGAGGGTCGGACTTCACCAAGCTAAGACATAACAGATAGGAAAGAAAAAACGCAGAGAAACGTTTCTAATTACTATCCATCTTCTTCACATATTCGAACCATCAGTCTATAAAATTAGTTGCTTCACTTGGAGTCACTGAAATTAATTTAAATGCGGTAGAAACTTTCTCATTTCCAATCACTTTAGGAAGGTTTCCTTTATTTATATTTTCCAGATACTCAAAACATAACCCAGATAGTTGCATTATGTTCAAATGTCTGCTTGGAAAACAACTATACTGTGTTTGGGCTCTGCTATGAAGATGGATGCCACTGTTGTGGTATTGTCGAAATGTCAAATACCCGCCCAATTTTGATTGTTCCCATTGAGGAATCTAATCTTTCACGTGCAGCAGATGGTCGATGTGATGGTAATGTCTCTACTCTATACAGAGGTAGGTTAACCACTATGATATTCGCCAAGGCACATACAGTACATGGAAATTGACCATATATTTCATTCTTCTATAAATTAGATAGACTAAAAAACAACAGATTACTACTAAATGTTATGGTTTGGATGAACTGTGAATTCATTAAACGAAAATAGTGTCAAAAAACCTTCAGTACTGTTCGATATAAAACGTTTGCATTAAATGCATCACTTATTCTGAAGATATCCTTTACTAATTTCTCAACGTACTTATCGAAGTCGTGACAATTGCATTCTATACCCTTAACACTGCATGAAGATCGATGTAATAAAATTATTTGCAGTATTTTGTACAGCTCAATCCACAGTCAATCATATTCATTAAGAGCTTCATTCGTCTACGTTTATGTGAAAGCGCAACAGGGATTCGTGATCCGTTAATTAAGGTTTGGAAACGAATTTGTCACGAAACCGTTATCATCTGAATTAAACCCTTATTTCATAAAAAGTGGCGTCCTTTTCGTTATTTAAAAAATGTCTTCCGTGACTGTCAATTTACATTTCTATGATGAACAGACACTTAAAAGTTCTTTTTCTAGGCGCAGGGTACATTGGATGTTATATAACTTGTAATCCTGCTGACGAGAATTCCAGCTGTAAAACGAAGAATGCTATGACTCTTAAAGTTTGTGCAGCCAGACAGGCTAATTCTACATACCACGAGGACTTACATTGTTTTGAATGTGTCTGCAGAACTAATCTGCCTCCTAACTGGATACCAAAGGAAACATTGCGGTGTAGTCAAAATAAAGAGCACGGCTGCGATGGAGGTAAGCATGGTGGAGACGAGTTGATCGTTACATATCTTAGGCTGACAAAACTGAGTAAGTTGGCGGGTAGATTTTTAAGAACCGGCCATTCAACTCTTGTTATATCAGGCCATTTTCGAATAGTCTGGTAATTTCAAGATTTCAATCTATTGTCAAAGATAAAATCGTGAAAAAAAGAATGACCGACTCATGACTTAAACGGGAACTGGAAGCATCTATACATTATTTATACCAAAAATAATCTGCCATTGTCTAATATTTCCTCTATTTAACTTTTTGAGTGTTAAGTTGTTAAGTGTTATACGTTTTATAGATTTGTTCTTTAAGATATTGTTTAGTGCAACATATTAGGGCATGAAGCAAAACCGGTAGCATAACAAATACTATGACTGTTTTGACAATTGTTTTGTATTTTAGAAATACATACGGAGGCTTCCAATTCAGATTGCTCCAAAGGAATGTGCTATTTCTAATTTGTTTCACTTCTTGTTGGTGCACTTTTGACTAGGCCCAAACATAATATGTTATGTTCCTAAACACGTCCTTTGTGAGAAAAGTAGTCAATTGTGATCACATCTCAGGAGTAACGGTACCGTGAAGTGATCCAATGCTATCTTTTAAAGAATAACCGTCCGTGATGATCCAAGCTAATCTGAAAGTAAACTTAGAAAGAATTCTTGTCGTTACGAGTCATTGCCAGTGATGGCGCACTTCACCTGTTACTGTTGATTTTTGGAAAACATGTGAAGTTTTTATCCATTAACACTAGCAACGAAGAGGTTTACCGAAAACTTAGTATTTCAACAGGGTGATACTTCTTACATGGAATGCTGCCGACATATCAAAAAGACTTGTAGAAAACAACTTAATTTTACATGAAAATGAAGTTATTGGTGTTGGCTATCATATACTCCACTTTCTATACTATACGTTTCAAAACATGACATTCCTCTCCAATGAAACGTATAGGAAATTAATAGCAAAGTATAACACTATCAGCAAAGTGGATTGCAACTCATTCATGAAGAAAAGTAATTATTTTATATTAAGCTGCACCTCCTTTAACTGTAATATTTCATTTTACATTTTCGTTCTTCATTTACAGGGAGACTCATTCCGTGGCTAACAGAGGAACTTTACGGTACTTAAGCGATACTGTTTCATTCTTATTTTATTACTCTTAGTCTATGTGTCTGCTATCTGTCGTTTGTGCCATATACGTACAAAACCTCTCTACTTTATTGAAATCACGGTATCATATTCTCAATATATGGTGTGATTTCTTTACAGCTTTATACATTTTGATATTGCAATTGCTAAAGGCAGAGTTTTAAAGACATATGTTTCAAATATTTTCAAATGAATTATCCTTCAGGTGGAATTTCGTGGCTTGCGATTATTTTAATCTTCTTATCCTTTCTTCTCGGAGGTTTGCTAGTGCTTGGACGTCCATTCATTATTCGTTCGTAAGTTAATTTGTACGCTTTAATTTTCGCTAACTCGTTTCAAGCAGGATGTGTTGTTTGAAGGAGCAAAAATAGCCTTCATTGTCTATTCTCAATCATTTTCTTCCATTCGATGCCAATCTGGAAAATACCACCTATGATATGTTTCTTTCAGGAGAAATTTCATTCATTAGATTGTTAATTACGGCAGAAAGAAGAGTGATTCTTTTTTTTTTCTGGTAAAAAGTTAGCAGAACCATGCTCTGTAGTAAATGTGAGGCTTTTCCGTGTGAATTCCCCACAACAAAAACGCATTGCTTCAGGAAATTAGGCTTCTTTTGGACAAAGGGTCATGCTACGGTAGTTTGTACAGCTTTTCACAACTATACAAACTATAGCCAGTGTTTTGGTGTGCCTTTGACATTGCAGGAAAAACAGCACATCCTGCTTTAATAAAAAGCTAATTGCATTAATAAGTTTCTGAAACTTAAAACCAAATGCAGTGATACGTCTAATACAGCAGTTACTAAAAGAGGCATAACGAGCAAATGTTAGTTGAAGTGTATACTTGAAATCGTCATTTTCTATTTAGCTGCAATGAAAATAATTTCAAGAAGGGAATTTTGCACACTTAGAGAAAAAGATTCTAATTGAATCCTATCATGACATATGAAAAAGTAGCTTAGGTAATACATACTTAAGACAGTTAGTGAATCTTTCAAGAGGAACCCTCTCTTCCTGCATACTTTCTTTTTTATCATTTGATTTTAAGATCAAACTTAATACTTTTTTTATAAAAAGTACCTTGTTATTAACTCATTATATAATATTTGACTTGTGGTAATTAACCATGACAACATAACATGGTTAAATAATAGAAAGGTCTTTCAGATTATTCTGAGGTAACTACTTCAGAGATTTCTGTGAAATCACATTTTTTTTCCAGTATGTATCAAGTGACACAGACTTTCAATGAAGCTGAAATGAGGTTTCTCATAACTAATGAATTATTTATGTTATGTATTACTTATAAAATGTATTACTACTACATATGTTATCATTACTAATACGTTACATGTGGCCCACTACATTAACATACACGTTGATATTATAAATCAAAGTTGTAGAGACACCCGCGACAAAAGCGAAGAGACGATTGTTCAATCATATTGATTTGAATCAAAAGAAAGTGATTTAACCTTTTTTAGCTGAGGCAATTATTCCACTTGCAACATGAATCATGTCTATTGTAATTTATATTGCAAACATATAGCAAGGGTTGATCAAGGAAGAAACAAGTAAGATATATTTTGGTAACTGATACCTCCCCATAAATTACCTATTGTTTCTGTTATTACATCTGAAAAATGTTATTGCGTTTGCTATGTTGCACTTGCTTGTTGATCTTCCAGATACCACTCAAGGAAAATACTCAGGGATGTAAGACGGAAACTTGACAATGCAGTACTAACAAAGTACTCTATGAAAAGGAAACGCACAAGACCAACAATCCCGACAATGGAGTCGCCAAGTCACTCCGCGCATGGTAAAGATCTATCTGTTACGGAAGAATCACTGGCGGTAGAAATTACAAATATCCAAAACGAAACGAATGAAACTTCACGTAACGACCATTCTGAATACGAAATCCTAACAAGCTCCACAGTTCATGAAACTGAAGAGTACACAGAATTCAATGCACATAAATGTATCACACCACCAGAGAATACCACTAGGCCGCCAGTGGCAGATTTCATGGGAGATTGTTTTGACCGAATGCCACCCAGGAGAAATAAAACTGTGAGTTGTTTATATGACGGTGAGAAAGAATTCGTAGATACCTACGGATCGCCATACGTCACTCATGCAAGGTATGGGTTGGCTGCATGCAATAGTCAAAAAGATGAATGGTATGTGCCAATGAAGGGGAGTAAACCTGAGCTTCAGGTACTTCCATACGGTACAAGAACACTCATTCGCAAAGACGTAATGCGGAGAAATGGCGGAGGTAAACACACACTTGATCGTGGTAATGTTTACTCTGTCCCGGTGTTTAACGTTGACACAAATGCGTCAGTGACAGGACAATGTGCTGAGTACGAAACAATACCGAATTTAAAAGTACTTGATCAGACCAAGGATACCAAGCATTAGCTACAAATTTGTTGGATGCCAAGGGAACAGAGTACTCAGAACCTCTTAAAAAGGAAACGAATCTTCATCGTGAACTATCAATTGAATAAGAGTCAATGTTTAAGTGTTATTCTTATTAAAGCAACAATAGTTCTCCGATGTATTTTTATCTTATCCCTATATAATATACGGTAAGATATTGTACTTGTTTGCGGGTTAGAGGTATTATGGTTCTATCAGCTGCTATAACAACAGTTGCCACGGTAACATTATGTATGATTTATATTTGAAACATGGGGGTCTAACATAGCATGGTACTTCATTTGACCCAGGCTCTACATTTCTGTGTGTGTCTGTGTATCTGTGAGTGAAAGGAAGGTCCCATTTCAAGTTTGCGTCTGCAACTCCTCGTAAACCGCAAAACCGATGATCATAGTCAACTGTCAAAGTCAATTAAGAGAAAATATAATTTTGCTGTACTTTTTAATCGAAACCTGTTATTGCAAGGATCCTATAAATATACCGGTGAACAAGATTTATTTAAAATTCATGTTGATATGTGTTTTGAGGTCAAGGTGAGTGATCAAAGGCAAAATCTGACACTGGAAAGTTTGTGTGCAACACCTCCTAGACTGTAGTGCCGACGACAGTCAAACTTGGTAGATATGGTCTAAAGTTTTGTCTCCCGCCAAAATATAACTTTAGAGGTCAAAGGTTGAATCCCCAATCGACAAATGTTTCGAAAACGTGTGTTGCGATTTCGCTTTAGACAGTTAATCTAATGAACCTGAAACATGGTTGTTAGGCACCTGAGTAGAATATGTAGTGATCAGCTGATCAGAGAGGTCATAGGTCAAAGGTCACCTTTATCCCAACGCGTAATACAGTTCGGTGGGTTCTGTTAGTACATTGGATTGCTTGAATTGCCGTTTACATTAATGAACGCAAAATATGAAATACGAAATCGATTCTTCTCTTTCAAGAAATCCAGGATTAAGAGAAATTTTGACGCTATTATATTCTGAACAACTGTTATGATCAACTCAATTTGCACTAATTAAGTTGAAAGTTCAGTTGCGTATTGAATCGCGCTAGTGTGACTCGGGCTTAAGGATTACTTTGAAGCACACACGATTTCTGCATGAAAACACTTTAATGCGATACGTACGCACGTCACTCGCTCTTCCTTTACATTGGCCAGATGTACGTTTGTGCGTGTTTAGCTAGCTATTTATTTGTGATAACGTGTACGATTAAGCTCAACCACAATGTGATATGCGTGATTGTAAAAGAGCGAAGGAATAAGTACGGAGATTAGGTATGCTGTTCCGAGGATTGCCTTCTTGTTTGTTTTTGTAAAATTAACACTTCAAATAATATTTTTAGCTATCGGGGCTGCATCTTGCACTCACTCTGTAATCACTAATATGAACCTTTCTCTTTGCATGTGATTTATATAGAAATTCTCTGAAACTGCGTTTTTGTACGATTTTATCGGAAGAACTTATTTGTGTAAGTTTACCGTAATAAGCCTCACTCCCATTCTCTTTCCCACTGAAAGATTGCTGTGAATAGGAACTGATACATCAGGATATTATTTCGCACATTCAGTACTGCTTAAAAATAAGCTAAGCACAATAGGTGGTGATAAAGTTTGTATGTAATTTCCTCGTATGCAGCTGTACGCCCCTCCATTGTTCTTGAGGGAGCGCGGAAATCAAGCAATATCACCTCTACAGGTGTTCCTGTTAAACAATAAATCGAACTAAATCCAGTTGAAAGCGTTATATGTCATTTTTATCGCCTTCAATCTTGATAAAGAAAAACAAAGCAAAAAAAGGAAGCCCAGAGAGAGAGTGGAAGTTACTCCTACTCAATACGTAATTTAAGTGAGCAAACTGAAGTGATCGCTTCCAACAAAACAGTTACTTTACAAGAACCGTTCGAAAGAAATTACAATGGATAGCACTCGGATAGCGACGGTGTAAATTGTTTTCCTCTCATTTACATACGTACCTAATTTCCTCACCCGGTGTTCTTCATAGGTGCTCAAGAGAGAGACACTCGTGAAGCTCGTGCGCTTTCTTCATGGAGTCTCACCAAGACATTTTGGAAGCTTGAGATGCTACATAATTAAAAATGGTGACAATAAATTACGATTCCTTTCCCTCACAAAAATGGCAGTGGTCTATTTTCAAATCTCTCTAGCCGAGTGTAGCTTTTCTAAGTGGGACTCATCAAAAGTAGCACCACTTTTACAGGGAGCTGTACTTTTTGGATGGACGGCACCTCCTAAACCAAAGTGGAGAACACTGCTCATGAGTAAAGAACACTAGCACAAATACATCCCAATAAACTGACTGCTATATTTATGTACCCTCATATAATCTTCTTAAAGTCCTGTAGTCCAAAATGATCTTCTAGGTAAAAAAACGTTCTTTGTTTGGTGTGCTTTGTTATAATTGCATGAACATCGACTTTCGAGTGGGCAATCTCATCTAGCTCATTTTATTAGCATTTCTAACTCATTTTATGGCATAAAAAGATGCCAAATATTGCACCACATTGTATCTAAAGTTATCTGGTAATTGAAAAAGTTCTCAATAAATCTGAAATACAATTTGAATTTCTATGTGAATTATTAAAATGTAGATGATGCAATGATATTCGGAAACACTGAAATACCAACTTGTATTTTTCATGCAATCTAACCTTTTATGACATAGCAAGATGGGAAACGTTGCACCTAATTATGTTTAAGGTTATCTGGTAATTGAAATATTTTTCAATAACTCTGAAATTGAAGATGGAATTTTTGCTATTTCAGCCTAGCCTAGGTGGGACGATAGTTAGAAAAAGTGAAATATCAACTGGAATTTTCCTTGTCTCAGTCTAGCACACAAAAGACGCAAAATATTACACTAGATTGGGTTAGTTAAGGTTAGATAATAGGTGACAAAAATTTCAAAATGGGATGGGGACGTCTCCTCCCTGACAATCTTCCCCATGCCACCCATCACTCATCTCATGCTGTCCCCACCTACAAAAATACTCAATTGCATGACATTTTTTTCTATTCACACGCTGGCTATCATTTCAAAGTTATTGGTATAAGAACTACCTTTATACTTTGCAATTATCGACTTTTGTAGTAAACTTAAAACTAAAAAAATGCAACAAAAGAAAGATGATGTGTAACTCATTATCATTCTTGTGTCACCTGAAAAACACTGATCTGTATTACCCTTTTTAGGTAGATTTTTCTTTTCGCATGAATTGATTAATTGCAGACATGATATCCATATTTTAAGGCTGGGTACATTCAGTGCAAGTACACGCGTTAAAAGCCATTCCCTGCCATCTGGAGCTTTTGAAAAGCCAAATTTTTTTTTTTTTTTTTCACGCTCAGCCAATGGTAGCGCTTTGCAAACAATGCGTAGCAAACAATCTCTGTCCCCTCCCTACTCAATTTCTAAGAGCTGTTGTCCCAAAGTGTTTATCAAAAAGCAATGTTTGTCAAGGCTTCAAAAACAAATAAAAAAAATCTAAAAGGATGAGTATAGCTCATTATCACTTCCATTACCTCAAAAACACTGATTTGTATCAACATTTTTAACAGGTTGACTTTTCTTTTCATATGCAGTCATGATATCCATAATACTTGGTAGAGTGAAATTCAGGGCCTTTGAACCTCAGAGTAGGGGACTTCTAATGTGAACTTGAGGAGATGACGAATTGTATCCATCTTCACTGTCTACTACTTTGTTGAATTCTGAAACTGTTCCGTCAAGCAACAAAACAATGCAATCTCTGTAACGAAGCCCTTTTTTTATTTTATTATCCACTGGGAGAATTTTTTTTCTCGATTTTTTTGCATAACTATTTCTCAGCTTTCTGGTAGAGTTTTGGCCATTACTAGTGCAGCCTGTCTTTTTTTTCTTTTTTTTTTTGCAATAAAACTGTTCATTACACTCAAATTCCTTTTACGGACAAGCTCAATTAATTTGCGCATGGAGGTGGAAGAAATTTTATTATTAATTTCATATAGGTCCTTATCTGGGGGAGGGACTTGTGTCCTTTTGGTATCACGTAAGTTACTGGTGTGCAAATTTTGTGGTTGCACCGGGATAGGTACTCCAAAGTTCCTTAATCTTCTCATTTTTATAGATAGTGTCTAACAGTAACGTATCTTGGACTAACCTTTAGTTTCTAATGTCATATCACTAATCTAAATTTTCGTATCGGTGACTAGACGGATACCATCCAACGTCGGCTTGATACTCTGTGTGATTGAGTAATGCAATGACTCTGTCTTTATCAAACGGTTTAAAAACAACAACGTTTTTAATGTGCTAAATGCAAACAAGTCTAATGTATTAACATTGTTGTTTACCCAACTGATAGGAACACCAGCTATTTCATCCTGTGGTCGCTTCTAGGTAGTCTGACATACAGTCTAGATTTCTGCTGAGGACCATTTAAGGGGTAGAGGGAAGCCGGAATTTATCGTAGCATGTAGCATGTTGCTTTTTCTCATGCCTGATGAATCGATTCTCATCTGATCTGAGAGTTTCACCACGTTTCGGTTTTACCGCGACTCGGCAATAAATATCAGCTCTTTTACCCAGTGCAACAATTTCTATATCAGACATGTTTCTTTCAGAGAGGTTGAGCAAAAACTTTGAAAATATTTCTGCTTCTCTACGATGCGGTAGGGCTTTGAAAAGGCCTCGTAGCTTCATTTCCATTGTAGTTGGTGTGACATTTAGTTTTGCTTTTCTCATATATAAAAGACTGTTATTATTAGAAATGGTAAAAGAGGAAGAAGAAAGAGAGAACTTAGAATGCATAATAAACTGCTTTTTCTTGAGGATTTGGTGGCCCTAAAATAGCCGTTGCGATGATCGGTCTCTTCTTAAAGATGACACATGTCTTTTGAAAGCTTTTGAACAGCGGGAGACTCACTCTATTCTCTTCCTGGCAGATGCGTCGTTAGGAGACGGTTGGTCTCCATGGATTCAGAAATAAGGTTTAGATCAGCCTTGGCTCACGTTGTTTCTTAGCTTAGTGTGGCAGCTTTTTTCTTTTCTCTGAAACTATTCAGGGCCTATTTCCCTGCTCATCGAAGAGTTCCATGAAACTCGTGAAAGCCTCCGAGAAGTTAGGGTCAGCCAGGTGGATCTCTACGGACGCTGAACTGGTAGGGTTTGCTTTTAGCGTTGTCTACCTATGAGATGCCATTAGTTAAAGCTAAGACCTTCGACTGAATTTCCTTTAAAGTGAATTACTTTTTGTAGTTTCCCACATGTAAGTGGATTCTCTTTGTAGGCCTTTTATTTCATTTTATTTATTTATTTTTTTTTTTTTGGCGAGGGGGGTTTCCGTCCTCTGTATGTTCCTTAAATGTGCCACAATCAGTGCCATTTTTGGGATGTCATAAGTGCCTTTTGCACAAATTGAACACATAAGAAGTGCTGATATATTATCACTGGCATTCAAGGAATGTACCTGGAAAGTTTTATCGATGTACTCAATATGTGCTTTAAATGTGCGCCATATGTCTACTGTTCATAAGTGCCTTTGGCCCCAGTATGAACACGTAGGAATTACTGATCTGTTATGACGGACATGCGAAGAATGTTCTTTCAAATTTTCATCGATGTACTCAATATGTGATTCAAATGTGAAAACCACGCCCTCTTTCGGAATGCCCTTTGCATTATTTTGTGCACTTAAGGACGTCAGATCTGCACTCATAATCATGAAATTGACTAGACTGCACTATGTTTGTAAATTTACTCAAAAATGTAATTTAAACGTATTTTGGATCAAGAAATGAAACTTTCAATTCCATATGATCAAGGCAGCTGATCATTAGAACTCGTTGATTCAAACTGACTTTTAACCTAAAACCTGTAATCCATAATTTACATCCAAGCTATGTATCATACCTTTACATGTTTTCTTTTTTTTTTCTTTCTTACGAAACTTTAGATATTGAGTTAATTGTTTCACGGAGATTAGACCACTAAAGTGAAACAATAAAATAACGAGAGAGGAGAGACAGAAGACGGAGATGTGTTATCTTTGACTCACATGGAACATGAACAGTGAAACAAGATACAGTAGACATAGTCAAAGGAACTGAAAAAAAGTAGAAACTAGAAATGTGGTGACACAACTACTTCCCTATGTTTAATTGTGAAAAATTGAAGCAATGAATACTACCAGCTGATTTGTGGGTACAGTGTAGTTCTGTGAAAAAGCCACAACTACTGGAGTATTTAGTGGTCCTTCAGTAGCCGATACTTTTAACAGCCTTCAGACACATATTCAAAACGTATAATCTTTGCCAGTGCATGGAGTGATTCAACATACTCCGATATACTATACCATCTTAAAGTGGCGTATCTTAAACGTTAGCAGTAGGTAACTAACAACGTAACGTAAACACATGTAGTTGTGTAGCAAAACCAATCTGGTTATGGGGGCCTCCATCCAATCAGTTTCTGACAGTTCCTTTGGAAATGGATTGTCAACGGGGGGAAATTGATAGTTGGTAAAAATAAGAAATTGTAACAATGATAATTATATATAATGAATTATATAAAATAATTTGTAATAATACCTTTCGTTATTGTTAATGTAAACGTTATGAATTTGAAAGACGTATTCTAAAATGGAACATTACATAATGGTTTATTTGTACTACGTACTGGTACTCATCAGTTTATGCTGGAAATAAATGCGTCAAATTAAATAAAATCATTTCAAACCTACATTCAAAACTTCATATATCGTTTATTTTGTATTTGTGATTGCATTCATCAGCCAGACATCCCTACCGTACCTTTGAAGATTACACATCATGTGGATATTCAGCCATGCACCATTTGGTGTCTGGTCTTGAACATAAATTATTCAACGATAGAATATAAAATTACAAAGCTATGTGTCTTGGATTAATTCCACCAACAAAAAGGAAATCTTCAGCATTTAAAATCAGCAGCGAATCTCAGAATAGCGATAATATGCAGCAAATTTGTAGACAATATAATGTGCAAACGAACAGATGTCTTGAATGGCCTTTGTACTTCTAGATCACGCTATGGTTCTAGTCTTTCCACATGGGTACAGTCCCTGTCACATCAAATATGGACTGATAGGCAACACGAAGTATTAAAAGTAAAGTTTTTACAATATTTATTTGTTCTGGTACGGCTTAATTGTTTGAGAGACAAAGATACGAAGTTCCTTAATAAAAGCAAAGGACAATTTATACATTCTATGATGGGTAATTATAGACTATGCATGTTCCGTGACACAACAATAACATTCTCATATATTTTCCATGCTGCTATTACCTGACACTTTTAAACTTTTACCATCTAAGCAGTACTGCAAACGGCACACGTAATTAAATGGCAGCAAACACAGACGTGTCAGAGTTTAATGTAGAGAATTCATACACAAATGTTGTTAAGCGTGACAATTAAAGAACTCAACTAGTGAACAGCTGAATGTGAACATTCCTTATTAATGATAGCCGTGTCGATATGTTTATTTCAATTTGTTTAATGCTTTTCAAAACATAGAAATTGAAAATAGAAATTAAAATTGAAAAGTTTTTTTAAAAATAATGGATTTACCTATTCCAACTGTCGATTTCTTTGTGCGTTTGTTTTTGTTTCTTTTTTTTCTTTCACCGATTAGCAAATGTTGGAAGGAACTTCATGACATTTGAAAAAGAATTTGTGCCTTGAGAGCATTTGAACTGAGAAACCAATTAATGACTTCTCTGAAGCACCAAACATGGGTAGATGTATGTTCCAACATTACGATTTACGGAAAAAAGGAATAGAAAACTTTCTCAGTATGACATACGTACTCAGAGCCTTTGTTGAAGTTACAACTACTGGTAAACTTCCAACCATACGTTAAAATGTTTTAACTACTAATGCATCTAAAAATACTACTGTTTTTTTTGGGAGAACATATTAAAATCAGTATTCTACGTTAATCCTAATAAGTTAAAAGATGACTTGAACAACGATTTATTATCATTACAAAGAACAAGCTAAGTATCGTAAACTAGTATCTCATACATATACATATTAGCTAGTCTTCCATACTCGTTATACGTCCTGAGGTAGTCCTCTTTGTAGCTATAAAGATTTAGCCACCTTTTGTTTCTCATAGCTATGTATTCTTTATAAACCTATATCCTTTATGTTCAATCTTTTTGTGCACTGTACAGATATGCGTTGAATTGAATAAAATAAGACGTCTAAGAATTCTCAGAACTAAGAATATGAAATATGGGCTTTCAGATACAGGTACTGGTAACATTAAAATTTCACAGAGTTAAAATAAGATATCAAGAAAGGGAAACTCCCATAATTATCTTTTGCATACTTAAAATATTACTTGACGTCACGGTATGACTGATAGTAAGGCTTGTAAAGTCATAGTTTACGACATTGATTTAGCTATTCGTTTTTTTTTTCTAATTTCAAGTTAGTACTTCCTACACTGTATGTAATTTATTCCTATTTGTATATCGGTTACTATGGTTACATTTCATCCGCTTCAGCAGCTTGCTTTCATTTCTGATCTTGGCCAGATTTACTCCACACTCACAAAACGTAACGGTAAAATAAGAACTCCATAACTTTTAGGTAAAATTTTACACACAGTTAATGTAAGTCTTACATTGTGTATATAACAATTTTACTAAAATTTACCGAAATAATGTAGAATTTACATATACTGTTTACCTAAATGATGTAAAATAAGGACTCCATAAATTTTATATATAATTAATGTAAACAGTATATGTAAATTCTACATAATTTTGGTAAATTTTACTACATTTTAGTAAAATTGTTATGTACACAATGTAAGTACCAAAAGTTATGGAGTTCTCATTTTACCGTTACGTTTTGTGAATGCATGTTTCTGCATCATTCTAGTGACTGTAATTTCGTTCTCAAAGTTTGCCTTTGAGCTCGGTCACATCATTGGAAAGTATCCACAGTTCGACGTACGTTGAGCGACCTAGATGATGCGGTAATCAAGTCAAAGTTCGTTTGCATCCTCTGACAGCTCATTGCCTCTGTGCCTTGTGAGTGTCACTTGGTACAGACCCTTGCCACAGGAATTGGAAAGGTATCTACGGAATGTGGAAATGAAGAGGAAGACGGTCATACTTGTTTACTGTCAGAGAGTTTATGGAGTATTTAGACACATATTTTGCACCAATTTATGTCGTAAAAAAAACAGAGCATCTCTGAAATTCGTATGTTAAATATGTCATGTTTTTCATGCACAGTGCAGTGAGGTTTCATGCATCGTTTTACCCGCTTTGTTTTGGGGCACATTTATTATTTCTTTACCGTTTTTGGTATTTTTGTCCCAAGCTTTGTCTCAATGCTGGCAAGGTCACGAAGTTTCAATTGTTACATTTCCTAAACGTCTCGATCTATTGTCGTTCAATGCATAAAAAATACAATTTCTGTACTGTACCGGCAGATTTTGTTTTTGGTACATTACTTTCAATGCAAATGTGAAAACATTAGGATGTTCAAACTTACTTCCATAACATAAAAGCGATTACAATGGCTACAAGACATCCAAGAATCAAATAAAGAAAAATGAAAAATCGTGAACGTCCCGTTCTGTCATCTGTAAAACGGAGACAAATGTAAAACAGTGTTATCAAAGGCGATAATGAATTAAATTCATAATTAAAAACATGCACTTCTCTGTGAAAACAATGACAGCATCTTAAACATGTTTTATACTATTTTCGGGTCTGCATTTCCCAATACGATTTTAATGTCTTCAAAAGGACGATCGCGTAATTTATAAAACAAAAATGAGCTCAATGCCATACTTTCATGTGGTCCAGAACCAAACACAGTAGTGCGTTATTAGCAAGCAAAGTTAATTCATTCAAATTCATATCTGACCAAGAGATATGCCAATATAAATGTAAAGCTTTTAAACTTACAACAAACAGTCACAGGGGGGTTGCAAATGGCCGTACATTATACGGTACAAAGAATCAAGTACAGATATTAAAACTAATGCACACTAAATTCAAATATTCTTAATGTCTACTTAATGTTTACTGAATCGTCAAAAGAGACGTTACACATAAAAGCAATGCTATGATGTAAAGTTTATTAATAATATTCGATGTATAAGGCCGAGTGTAATACCTGTTGAGTCAGTTGTTAGCACCTTGATGCCGTCTGCATGAGCTGCAAATGAAGAAAGAACACTAGCTAATTAGATAAATGAAAAACAAAGGGAATTTTAAGCTCGTATTTAGTACACAAGTACACTTCAACATCTTATACATCAAAACGGGTGCGGCAGCTTACAAAAACAATTTCCTGTCTCATACGTTTCATACCATTTCTTTCTTTATTAACTTTTCACATTTCTTTATCAATGTAAAACCAATATATGAATCGAAATGCACAAAAACGGCTAACCTATAAGAAAAATAGAATAGGATGGAATATCAGCATTGTCAGTTTATGACTAAACAAGTGATTGTTTCCCTTGATCACTTGAAACCTCCCATCAGAAGCGCTAGATAGATCACAATTCCGACATTCCGATGACATATCGATTTTTTTTTTTTTCAGTTACCAGCATTTGCACCCAAACGCTCTTATCTAGACTTAGTTCCTTGTTGTCATTCGTTTTGCTGAACTGCAGTAGTTACGTAATACGCAAGCCATAGATGCCTAAATTTGTAAATTGGGGATTGAAAGTCATTGTCAACATTGTCAGCACAGCTTTTCCTTGTAGTAAATTTAAAATACCAACAGAGGACGGAAATGGGAAAATTCATGGTTAAACAGCGTAATTGATGAATGAGTGAATGAAGCCGTAACTGTAACACATTTTACTGTCCACCTCATGTTGCTACAAATGTTTGGTTTGTTTTCACAAGGAGGATGCGTATGTCTATAACTTATCTGACTTTGCAATATTGTTCACCCTATACTAATGAGGAATACAATAAATGGTCTATGATTGTGTTTGATTGTCTGCTATGTGTGTCTTTGCTTATAGTCCATCAAAAAAAAACAAAAGGAGCCACCATAGAACGTTACCTTCAAAATAGTTGATTTTATGATATTGCAACTTTTAAATTGAATACATATGAATGAAGAAAATTAATATCATTTGAACTTGTATCTTCAACTAGTCATAAAAAAATCACCTGAAAAGAGTGTCGACGATGAAAATATAGTTGACGTACCACCTGGGGTTAAAGTCGTGGTCGTCTCTGAAACAAAGCAGACAGCATGATACTGTAAACAAAATGCAAGAAACTTTATGAAACAATTTCGTGAATGTAGTAATTTCTTTACTGAATTATATCTTGTCATGTTTGTTACGTACTCCACTGAGGGAAGGTATATGTTTGATATCCCTCAAGGAGCGCAGTTGTATTATAACTAATTACCAATAAAGATTCTACATTTTCGCTGGATGACTAAAGTCAGCAAACAGAGAGGATCCTTTGCATGCAAATTACAGCTTATATTTGTTATTCAAACATAGTACAAGACTCATATTACCTTCCTAGATTTCAGCACTTGGCTACCATCCACTTGACTATAAATCAATATACTGTCACAATTGTTTTTTTGGTTTTTCTGACCTACGTGCTGTTGGTAGTATTTAATCAGAGTGTGATGACTGATATAAGGTTATACCGTTTGTGATCCGAGCACGCAGTACAACAAGAGTGCAAAAGGACTGATCATACTCTACAATGGTAACAAAGCTATCATATTCTCTTACGTCATCTACATTTTTCATTTTTTATGTCGTATTGTATAATCATTAAAACATAAAACATACCAAATGAATAAATCAAATTTTCATGATAAAAATATCCTTGTTCCAATGACATGAAATATTTCAAGTTAAAACTTGCATGATTTTTCACACTTTGTATTATCTTAATGCGAAGTATAAATGGAGACGATTTCATGTTATGTTTAGGTATAAAATTGTATTTATTTTCGATCTTAGAAAATTATGCTATACATTGCACACAAAAATAAAGGTTTGCCCCCTGATGGATATATGGGTTTGCCATTATTAAAAGAACATTACACGTAATATCTTTCAAATACCCCCTAAAATACCCCTAAAATGAAAATTAGATGTATATTTCTTTATCCCTTTGATTTTCCTACATCCACCCACCTCTCTCCTCCCCTTTTTTTCTTTCCACTCCTACCGTTCTTTTCTTATTCTTATTCATTTATTTCTTTCATTTACAATTTTCGTTGTAAATAACTATTGTAAAGTTTTGTTGTTCTTAAGTCACCTTATCTTCATTCCCAATTAGTATAACTTTGTTTATTTTCTGTTCGAAGTCACCTTAAGCTCTCTCAGAGCTTATAACGTCCCTTTCATGTATGTTTATAGAGTACTTAATAATTACGAAACAAGTTACCTATTTAATTAAATCATTTGTATGTATATACATACTTGAATGGATAAACTCAACTCCACTCAACTCAACTTTGATTACCCGTGTTGTCTTCTACATCTACTGAATAATCCCAAATGGCAACGTAATTCTCATCTCCACACGTCTCCTCTCCTTGACAGGGCAATTCGCGGCAGTACTGACGATCTACAGAAGATGAGTTTGGTAGGTGAGAACGGCAGTAACATCTGTCTCCACCCGTTAGACCAAATAGAGGAAAAGTTTGACATTTTTCCAAGCAAGTCTCCCTAGTCAAGTTGGGAAGGTATCCCCCAAAGTTCATCTTATCTTCGGCACTATAGTTGTAGCATCCGACAAACGATGACACTATTCAAGAAACAAAGGAAAAATGTCTGACTCAGTGTATTAAAACATTGAATGCGGATAAATGTTTGTTTTTAGGGTTGCTATCGTTTGAAGAATATGGAGGTTTTTGCGAGCTCTGTTACAGCAGAAACACGCAGAAAACGTTTTTCCTTTCTCTTTTACCTCAAATGTTTTTGTTTTCACATTCAGTTGTGCACAACCAGAAATATTTTACAGTCCACCATAGGGCAGAAGCATGACAGAAATCGTGATAAGGATGTGGTTAAAGATCACTTACTGAATCATGTGTATGAGATAGGAAGTGGGTGCAATTATTTACATAAAGACATACATAGAAACGTCAGCCAAATTGCATATGACTTTTAATGCACAGTCATGCCCATGTGATGTATTGCATTCAACAGTTTGTACACAGAGAATATGACGATAAACGGTGCCGAAGTCCATCTTACAATTGTACATTGCGATCACAAAACTGCTCCCACAAGTAGCTGCTCCGGCACATGGGATGTTGCAGTGTCCTTTTACGGCTTCCGTCTCGTTAAACGATTTGCGTTTCACACCACAGGAGCAACTGTTGCCATTTTGTAAGCCGTACATGTCGTATGTTCCACCGACACAGATCTTAGAGCACATAGCAACCGTCATGTTTTCGTTGATGGTTCGGTGGTGATTGTTAATCACTACGGCTGATGACGAATATCGAGAGAAGCAACCGAGGTATTTACTTCTTGCTGAAACAAAGGGTAAAGATAACAACTGGAGTTTAAATTTGATATACAAAAACAAACAAAACAGAATTACGTGATAGCTTTGTTCTGTTAAGTTTTACCGCACGTTTGTAAAAGTATCTCCATTTATCGAGAATGAAATGCTAAAATAGTCTGTCATTATCTGTAAGACTACTTGAATATAATTCTTATAATGATAATACTTTTTAAGTTTCTGTGTTTCCAAAATCAACTGGTACTCAACTTGTACTTGTGTATTACTCGGCTTTCAACATTTTCAACAAATTTACTGGATTGTGGGGTTTCAACGTACACCTGCAGACAAACAACCTTTGGCGAAAAAAAGGGGGACGCATATAGTGCAGATGCCCCTCCCTGCACTGACCAGGGGGATGAATGACCCAGAGGAGAAAAAAAAACTAACCAAAAATATAAGAAGACAAAGAATGAGGAAAAATGAATGAAAGATAAAGGAAAATGCAGGCTTGAGTATTGTTAGAACCCTCTGCATCCGGCAATGATGAAGCTGTTGGCCGTTTTAGCCTTCAGAATTTAAGTATGGAGAATGGTTTTCCATCCAAGAATCCACCTCGTGGAGCTTTCTTGCCTAGCCTGGGAAGGGCGATTTACGGCAAAGTAGGAAAAACTGATGTTAGCATTCCGCTTAGACAATCTTTGCACCATATCCACCAACTTGTTCAAACGTCCGTTTGCCACTGCAGTAGAAGCACACAGTATTTCTGCATCTCATGCCTGTCCCAAGACCTCCTGCAAATTTTTTACTGCGGCCCCTGCAAAGCACGTAGATTGATCACCCTTCCACATACACCGTACAAACAACCCTTGTGACGTTGGTTTGATGAATGTATTGAAGAGATATTTATATATATATATATATATGACGTAATTTAAGTTTCCAGTATTCGTCGAATGATTCACACTATGTTTCGAGAAACTTGTGGTTTTCTTTGAAGGTTATACTTCCGGGGTGTTTCAGTTACGACAGTTTCCCTTGTCGTTGTAGTGTATACAGTATACGGCATCTGATATGAGCCTACAAATAAAGTGTTAACTCAGCTCGGGTATAGTATTTCTGGGTAATGAGCGCAGGTTCACACTGTATAAATTTTGAACCATGCACCTGTGTACAGGTTAAGAAAAGAGTCCCTTACTGTCCTTGGTCTCTGTCCCACATTCTATCCAGTTATTAAAATATTAAAATATTTTCATTCACTCTCTGAATTTTTCCTGAATTACTGAATTGTACAACATTTCTGTGGCTGTTCCGTGTTAGGTATATTGTACCAGGCATAGAAATATATTCGTTTATGATAACTTTATTATATCATCATGTACATAGGAAAGGCTGTTTTACTTCACGACATAACAAATTATGACCCACTTTATACTCACTGTAGTATTCAACTGACACATGGATAGGTCACTGGGCTCAGAAGATAGAACGACAAAGATAATGATGCCAAAAGTCATGACAAGGAGTCTGTGTCTTAGCAATATCTTCCTGTATGCATGTTCAAAGGTTAAATAATATTTAATGTAAACAATTTAGTCAGACGTCTACCTGTTTGTTATCAGAAGGTGAAAGGTCACGAGTTCAACTGTAAAAAAAAAAAACCTCGCAATGGGTAATTTTTTTATTTTGTTTTTAAATTTTTCATTCGTAATGCCTCAAGCACTTGGTTCTCGTTCGATGATACTTATACTAAAAGAAACATGAAGAGGAGCGGTATGTAAAGTAATCTCACACATCCGTTTCCTGGTTAGAACAGGTTGTCATCAGAGCACTCGGTGCAGTATGGTAATATGGATCGTATATATATGCCAAGAGCACATGACATCAACACAGCTTAATTTATTACCTATAACCTTAACCTGTATGTAAAAATTTATCATTGATATTGTGGATGTCTGTTAACGACATTTTGTCGAACATAGTCAGTAGCCATCCTCTTAAATCCAAGAGCGGTATGACTGAAAAAGATCTGGATTCGACAAAATACCGAACTCTTGTTTCTTGTGCATGAATATGAACATCTTCCACTGTCATGGTTATGTGAATGAAAGCCCATGTGACATGAAAGATACATCTGCATCGTCCATCCTCTGCATCAGCCATTTTGTATTCTCATAAAAAAAAGATTGAATTGAAAAGCCGTATCTCAAAAACATTGATATAAACCGAATTGCAACGGATTATCCAGGGTATGTATAGGATGTGTCTTATACCGATGACTCACAGAAATGTTAGTGCATTTCCGCATGGATGATTGTCCAGTGACGACGTATGTAGCCTGGGGGAGTAATAATGAATCAGGAAGCACGTGTTTAATTTAGAGAACGAATCACGATATTATGGAAGCTATAGGGATGAGATGAGCCTCCATGACTCGGCTATTTGTTCTTTGCACTGTTACCTGAAATTCACAAAACAATCGAGAGAAATTGGTGACAGTTTTGTACATGTATATTTTAAGGTGTCTGTCTTTGTACTGAACTACTTTACCAAAGGTATTGGTCATGTCAGGCTGACACTTGCGAATTAGTACGTTTAGTGATAATTTGAATGAATCAGCAAATGCTCGAAGAGTACTTACAAGACATCATTTTGCTCTTTCGTCAGTAACCAGAGTTCTATTGGATGGAACATGTCTACATTACTTTTACTTACAGTTCACATTAGGTTAACGTTTAACTTCCCCACGCAGGTTCATGCACAAGTTAAATTGCCAACTCAGTTTTAACTGGCCAATCGTTGAAAGAAAAATATTCGAAAAGGACATTTATTCAATACATACTCAGTAAAATGTTCATAAACATACCTGAAATAATGAACATTAAAACAAGATGAAGCAGGCATAATCTTGTATGAAGTAACTTCGGTAACGTCATGATGTCCACTTGGTGGTCCAACTAGTTTTCTACAATTGTTTGATCCATATCAAAGTGTCACACTGATGAACATACCTGTATTGAGCTCGACGAGTCTTATAAAACGAAAAGAACTATTAAAGGTTAATATATATAGGCACGTCAAAACAAAAACCTTCAACTTGACTCCGCAGAACAACAATTTTTTAGATCAGATTGTCGATTTTTTTAGAACAATGGAAGTTGTTGAAATAACGCGATTCGTCCGACTCGTTGCTGACCAATTATAGGACAGAAAGACAAAAATGACAGAGAAATATGAAAATCTAAGACGACTGTCGCGGAACAGCTGCAGTAAAGCGATGTAGAAAGCAACGTTTATAATACTAACAGAACAAGCACATGTAATATATCCGATAATGAAAGTAGGAACGAATCCTCAAAGTGAGGGTAGCCGAATGTACGGTTTCGATAGCAAGCACACATGTGCCAAATTATGTCACAGTACAGTTGGCAGGATTTCACAACGGCAACACATCCTACACCTTTGATACGTAAAGCGAAAAGGAATTTCCCCATGTGAGCACATCCTACGTATTTGCTATGTTAATTTCATACTATCGAATGTTAATTAGGTCTTTCCTGAATTCGAATCGTCATAGAGTTTCACAATACCGCCATACTCATCGGCTCGTCCGTATGGGCTGCTTCAAGATGAGAAAGAAGAAAAATACATGGTAGCAAAAAGATATCAACCTGAGCTGTTATCAACCCGAGTACTTGCTCAGACACAACCAGAAATAATAAGCATCACACAAATTCTGCGGAAAATTATTTAGAGGTTAAGATAAGTAACATGCATAATAACGTCATTCACTCTGCTGCATGTTATCAAGAATAGTTAATGTTTGTTGGTTTGATTGCGTTCTCGTGAAGCTTTTCGCACTCACGGTGTTTGCGGCATGACGTCCGTTTGTCAGGTCAAATACTGGATGTGTGATTGCTCCATATTTCTATGGATTAAGCCAATATACTGTATCAAATTATTCCCTTTTGAAGAAACATACGCACACATGTTAGGTGCACAAGACTCCCACAACATGTAGCCTGCAATTAACTAAGCAATAAGATTTTTAATTACCTTAAAATTAAAGGTATTACATAAACCTATACATTGGGATGAAGTGACAGACATATGATGATTAATGAGTGTTCATGAAAAAAACGTTATACAAGGATCTCACACAGTGTAAAGCCTGCAAATTACACTACATGTTTGAGCCCAATGAAGATTTGGTACTACTACTACTGCTAAGTGATGCATCGAGGCAAAAATACAAACATAAGTGTGAAATAAAGTTTACTTTAAAAATTCACTTTACCCAGATGAAGCCCATCTATGTCCCACATGTGTAAAATGGTGCGAGTTCAACCAAGCCCAGGTAGTCCGCATGACACCCATCTAGGACCCCTGTGATACTTGATGATATTTCCATCATCATACCCGGTTGAAAAACAGATGGGTCCCAGATATTTTGCTTGCTCGGTAGTGAACCACATTAATTATATTACAATAATTTCTGCATACCCATGGACTCCAACTGACCTAAATTTTCAAGACAAGTAAATGTTCCATAAATTGCTTATGCACAAAAATATCTCTTGTTACCATTACCTTCCTTACAATGCAAGAAATAAATACCACACAAACACTTTTTATAAGTCGATTGTCCATGTTACAACCCATATAGGCCTAGCCCAATTTGCTCATATGGGTCCCAGATCGCCTTCACGGTGCAAACGACAACTGGGTCCCATGTGGGCAAAGTTGGGATCCCGTTATCCCATCTGGACCCCATGTGGGTTGCCAATCTGAGTCTCATATATCAGCCCAGATATACCCATCTTGCGAATAGAGAAGAAAAGTAAAGTCAAACCAAGCAGGTCTTCACTGTGGATTAACATGAATTAAGATGAAGATGGTAACTTGGTCGAGACTACTTCGCTAATGGTGAGAATGTAGTTATTTCTTAATGTTTCCCTCGATCTGACACACTCGATGTAAATTAGAAGAGGCTTTTCTTATCTGCTAACTCGGCTGGCTTTCACTCAAAGTCTACCATCACAATAGTTTTGTTGCCTTGGCGCCAATCGACCTTAATTACTGGACACAATTTAGACTAATGAATTTATATACCATCTCTTAGTTTATGTCACAACAGATTAAAATGTTCAAGTATTCTAGGGCACAATTTACTAATTTAATTAAACGTCGAAAATGGTTATTTGCATTGCAAATGTTGAGAATGTGGGTATTGCTTTAACGTTTACCTAGATCTGACACGCCCAATGTAATTGAGAAGAGGATTTTAGGCTGCGTGCCATAAAAAAATGCTTTCCGTTTTACATTTCGTAACGTACATCGTTAGGGGGGTTGTGAAATAAAGCTAAAGAAGCTCAATGTGTGATTCTAAAAAACAAACATCAATGTTCAGAAGTGAGCGGCTTCGAATTTGACTCAATTGGCTCAAGTCTCACTACCTATCGTGGAGTGTGAACACAGAAGTTTCGTCTGGGCCAATAACAGGAGAAATTCGACACTCTAGAGTCAACGTCCGGTGCAACTGTCTCAAATCTCCATTTATTGAGCCTGACTAGAGAATGAGAGGTTACGGCACAGACAGTTACGGTATTCTAGAAGTGGTACAATCTGTATCAGCTGGCTATTTCAACCCGCTTCCCGTTATTGTTGTATTCACGGTTTAGGTCATCGTTACACCAATTACACAATCCATATACATAGAATATAGGGAGGTGACATTGTACTTTGTTGAGCGGGTTAAGGCGCAAAAAATGATACTTTAATTGTAGCACCCACCTTGCACCCCTCTTGGTATTTAACCGAAACCGAAGTTTGGTGAGTAGGTTGTCCTTATATGCTGGTACCTCATGGTACACATATGACATGGATCGAAATTGCCGACTGGGGTTGGTGAGGTGGGGTGGAGTATCCAGGTGTGTGTGCCTGTGCCTGTGCTTGTGTGCATCTACGGAAGCTGCCTTTGCGGGTCATGGCCATTGGCGGGATCGGGGGCCTTGTACATCATGTTCACGCTCATGCGCAGCTCGTAAGTGGGAAAGCTGCCCGGAAATTCGTCGCTGCGAGGAGGTCTGTCAAATGAAAACCTGGGAACCACCCTCCCAACGGGCAATCATGTGCTACATGCGCTAAAAAAGGGGAATTCCATTGACTTGTTTGACAATGGGCTTTTCCTCGTGTGCGACGAGGCAATGAGTGAAAGATGTTTGTGCGTGACCTTGTTTTTGGGTGGGATCGAGGACCGAAACAAAAGATTTTAGATCCTCTGTAGAAAATTCAATAGAGTTCACCGGTCCTCTCAAGATTAACAATAGAAGTCTATTGTTAAGGTTTGGGTTGAGGAAGAAAAAACAAAAGAAAGCACATTGAGGTCCTCGGAATGAATGGAAAACAAAGCTATGTGTTTGTGTATGTGTACAAAACAAAGTGCGTCGGATGGAACCCATATAGAAAATATGTAACAATGGAGGGCGGATTTCCGAAATTATCTGTGATTGCATGGAGGTTCCAATTACGAAAGAGGTCTAAGTTTTTCCTGTCGTCTGATTGACCCTTTTAAATGCCAATGAGAACAAAATGGAACACCTGTCATTTGAAAAGAAAAAAAGGGGCCACAATTGTGCGATGCATTCAGTTGAAAACAAAGCTATGTGTTTGTGTATGTGTACAAAAGAAAGTGCGTCGGATGGAACCCATATAGAAACTAGAACTGCATTTGCCTACAAATACACAGAATTGTAGTGCGTGGTAGGCAAAGTCCTTGTTGTTGGGAGTAAGCCAGTCTCTGTGGATCCACTCCTCATGGGAGTTAGCATTTTTTGGGGAAAGCAATGCCGTTTCCTGTCGACCCCTTTCCCAATACATTCTTTTTTATATATATCACGATGGACGAAACAAAAAATCCATTGGATCTCTCTCATAATGTAAAGCTGCCGACGCTTATCGTTACTATATACCGTATGTCGTACAAGCCTGTACTGCTCTGAGTTATAAAGAGTACTCTAGTACTAGCTAGCTGTATATATGTCAAAACTGTCTTTCTGTTTCACCACTGAAATAGAACATGAGAGCAGTACATGATTCTGTAGAAGGACGTCATGTTGTACCCACTAAAAAGCAGTGAAGCAGCACACGATTCTGTGACATCATATTTAAACACAATGGCGCTGTATTGCACACCAATTTGGAAACAACATTGACACTCCACGTTTATCACCTCATTGGAAAAAAGCCGAACCACATTTCATCACGTTTTCTGGAAATTTATCCGCAGGGCTCTCTCATCACTTGAACTCCTTAAATCGTTCTTGTAGTCGTGGCATTTGCTTTTCCTTAGTAGATTTTGGTTTGAAGACGGCCATAGCTCGCACTTACTGCTATTACTGAAAGGTCCCGCATGCATATTTGTATGAACTAAGTTACATCACGCGCAGGTGAGGCCTTATGAGCCATACAAGGCTCAACAAAAGAAATTGCTGGTCGACCAGTAATGACAAGATTGTAGTGCGGCGCACTACAATAAATATGTAACAATAGAGGGCGGATTTCCGAAATTATCTGTGATTCCATGAGGGTTCCAATTACGAAAGCGGTCAAAGTTTTTCCTGTCGTCTGATTGACCCTTTTAAATGCCAATGAGAACAAAATGGAACACCTGTCATTTGAGAAGGAAAAAAGGGGCCACAATTGTGCGATGCATTCGGTTGTGTCAATCAAGAGGGAAAGGAAGTGGTATCTCCCTTTATACGTAAGCACCTCAGTCTATTACCATACGTAATTTATGTGGAATTCAGTAAAAGTTAAAAAAGAAAGTAGATAGGCTCAAGCTTAGTCTCTCCTATTGCAACGCGTTACAGTATAGGCCACTGCCAATACACAAGAGAAAGCATTCCATATCGGCAACCTTACCTAGATGCTAATTTTGAACTTTAATCCTACTTAACATGTTATTGGCCTTCAGAAAATTTAAGTTAACAAGTGAAGGCCTTCACAACTAATTATGGAAACTGCTTAGGCTAGCATCCCTAGGCCTAGCCTGCGGCGCTCCGCGAAAGCAATGAAAGTGGAATCCATAGCGTGTAAGATGTAACAAGTGAACTAATTTAGCAAACAGACTCGAACATACACTGTCCTTTTGAACAATTCCTAAGTCTTCCACAATTATCTATGAACAGGCTAGCAACAAAAACGAGTCCATGACCAAAATCATGATTTGGAAAGTTGTAACATTAGGAGGCAGTTAACTGCGAATAGTGTCGTGATAGTTGGGGGTTTTCAGGTTTGGTGTGACTGCCCCAGCGACGGATGTTTTACGTTGTTGACAACGCACTAAAGTTCCAGTTGTAACTTACAGAGAGCGAAAGAAACGTCAGAACAAAAGAAAGTTCAGAGAGAGCGGGGGGTTCCCTTGATTTTGATCAATCAGAGTTCCAATTTATTTATGTTGATTTGACTGGCCCACACAAATTAATTTGACGATGATTCGAGAAAGATCGATGAAAGAGTTACATGATGACAGAGAAAAAACAGGAACAGAGAGAGAGAGTTTACAACGGTGACACAGGCCTACATAGTACACGACAGCGAGAGAGAGGGAGACGTTTACAGTTTGACAGCCAGATAGTCTATGCGGATCGTGTGCCTGACGCCTCCCCTCGTGGCTTCCCGTTGTTAGATGGTCACGTGGTCTACGCGATTCCGTTGACCAATCACAGAACAACGATTGTCTATGACGACATATGTAAATGGCGCTATACCCGTGATCTACCAATCAGCAAAGTATTGCGAAATCTTTCTGAGAACAGTGAAAACTTTTCTATTTTAAATGTTTTACCTTGTTTAATCTGACTGCCTGAGAGGAAAAAAGAAAAGGTTCGTAAACACCGGAAGACTGAACTTTGCATGACCCTTTTGAGTACGGTGGCATAGAATGACCATGATGCTTTAGGCCTAGCCTACCTCTCCTGTGTAAACTTAGTATACCAACTAATCAGGCAAAGGCGATTAAATAAACAGTGTTCCGGCATTAGTTTAAGTCACTGCAAGGGATCATAGTCAAAACTTTGTCAAGCTGCTTAGGCCATTGCATTTTCAAGCTTCTTTTTCAGAGGTGCGTGAAGTTTGGCAGTGCGTGAAGTTTGGTGCATGTACTATGCAGTACCGTAAACATTTTAGGCCTTATACTACTGTACCCACTGTGTAGGCATCGATCATAAAGCTTTATAAGCGTTTATAGTATAGCTCTATAGAACACCTGTCGAGGCTAAGCAATAATTTATTGAATTTAACGTTAATTTAATTGTTGATGACTTTGTAACTAAGCACACTTTATGGAAAGTAACGCTTTGCGTGTACTAGCTGTTCACACAGTCTTTACGTACACATGCACACAAAACGTCTTGCTTAGTCCGATTTCGTAATGGTGGTCAGCTCCCATGAAATTCCAGCTCTTAACGCATTAGCAGCATTGGCACTCCGCCCTCTGTTATCATTTTTTCTCTATGGATGAACCTCAAACTTGGTGGGTACGCGCCTGGATATGAGGTGTAATGTCCGCGAAACAGATGACGTCAAAGGTCGACGATACCAGTATCGATAGTGGCAACTTAAGCCCGGGTCACACTAGCGCGATTCAATACGCAATTCAACTTTCAACTAAATTAAGTGCAAATTGAGTTGATCATAAAAGTTGTTCAGAGTAAAATAGCGCCATAAGGTCTCTTAATCCTGGATTTCTTGAAAAAGAAGAATCGATTTCGCAGTTCATATTTTGCGTTCATTAATGTGAACGGCAATTCAAGTCGAACAAATTTAGTTAAAAATTGAATCACGTGTTGAATCGAGCTAATGTTACCCGGGCTTTAGGAACATCAACCCATGCCGATCTCCTGGCAAGTCATGGCTGAACTCTCTCTCTCTTTATCCTTTCCCTTGTTCGTAAAGGCTCGGTTACACCAATTGGGACTGGGAATAATTTCATCATCGATTAACCTATTTCATTTTTGTACTATATTTGCTTTGCATAGTTAATTCATTACATGATGGTAACTTGAGAGGAGAACCACACCTGACGCGTTTTTCAGGGCATTCAAACATGAACAGGGACGAGGCGTGTGAATATTATTGATAGATGACGTGCACTTTCGACTTCTAGGCAGTCGTATGCAGGTATAGACCCCCTTGCATATGACGTCACAATTACACAGTACAGTGCCTTCCCTGGGGCAGTTCGAGTAAGAAGCATGGAGATTCCCTGAATCCCTGCCCTGGGAAAATCCCCGGGCATAACATTGTGCACCCTTGTTGAGTCTCTAGCAATAGACTAGACTATTCGTTTAAGTCGCAACGTTATATGCAGCTGCCGTACCGGCGCATTTACGGATACTTCATTGTTTGTACACTGTTCGTTTGTTTGCCTTGAAGAGGGAGTCCTTTTTTGTTATCTGACGTCAACGCAAGGGGTTTATTTGTGTCGTTCTCTGCATATGGGGGTGAACTGCAATACTAGGTCACTAACAATATTCAGCACTTCTGTTCACAACTAGCAATCTGAACCGAAATGTACAGCTCAGCGCACTCCGAGAGGATGGTTATCTCAAGAAGAAGGTGCGATACTACTGGTTTCTCTAATCATTTAAAAATTGTTTACAATCCATAATTGCGATTCAAAAGTGAATTTGTTGCACTGTAAAGGCTAAGAGTTGAGACACATTTTCTCTACATGATTCTGCTGTTTTCACGCACCCCCCCCCCCCCAACCGGATGTGCGTCACGAAACTAACCAAAAGTGAACCATAGCTTCCAGTTAGTGTATTTATTTTTTCATCTGCTAACTTGGTATTAACTCATAGTCGAGCACCACACTGGTTGTGTTCATTGCCTTCAATCGACCTGAATTAATGGACCCACCAATTAAGGCATACGAATTAATGTGCCAACGTTAAGTTAGATGTCACAACAGCTTAATGTGTTCTTGTGTCCCCTGGGACAATTTACCAATTGAAATTCATGCGGTGGGAACAAATGACACCAATTCAGAAGATCTTAGGCGGATCAGAGAGAGAAACATATTGAGTATTCCTTTGGTAAAATCATCAGTGATAGTCAGGTTAGCCATATCATGTATCGTGCTAAAGTTCGTGAGGTATAAACCAGCATTAGATTTACAAACACACCTGGGTTAGTTTACAGAGCACTCAGCGAATACAGCAAAACATTTAACCGACACTGCCTTTGATTCAGTATTCTAAAGATGAAGGCCGGGAATAGTTATTAATACCGCCCACCCTATTTTGACCTCCCCCATGTTCGGAGGGAATGTCACTAATTTTCAGAATTTTAATGGCCAATGGCAGATCACTTGTCTGAAGTCGATTATTACATTAACCATTCTTCGGATGAAGGAAAGCTTGCACTTTCAAAGCGTGATTTAACATTTATAATTATTTTCATGTTTCAAGTGTAATTTCGAGAGGTGAAACGGCATAAATTGGCCTTCAGTCTCACATATCAGAGTATTTTTTTTTATCTTACTTTTGCGTATGATCCACACTGAGGTCCACGTAATATCCAAGTAACATCTAATGTTCCATCAAATAGTAGAATTGTAATATATGATAACATCTTAACCAAATACTTGGTTTCGTTTACTTATTTATTTTGTTTATGCAAAAGTGTTTTGTATTGCAATTTTAATGAATTCAACCAAGGAAATAAAATCTCAAGGGAAGGGGATGGAGAAGAGTCTGATATTCGAAAAAAAGATGACGCATTTGTATGTGAAATTAAACCGACCATTAAAGGTAAGCGAAACAAAGCAGAAGTTACGTCAGATGACATTTGATTTACTCAAAACTGGTGGCAATCACCTCAAACAAATTTTCACTCCACTTCGTCTCGTTGACCCCAAGGAAGAAACCTGGGTTCTCTTCTTGCAGAAGGATAACCTTTTGAGTCCCGTAGCCAGAAAGGGGGGGGGGCTGGGGAGAACCTGTAGGAGACTAAATTTAAGCCTGCAACTCTACCATGAATAATTGGCGCAAAGCGTGGAACCTTTGGTCCAAAATACGTCCCACATTCGTAGAAATAGCTCTACCCAGACGTTATAAGTCCACATACGGGAAGGCTAAAAATGGGGGGGGGGGGGGGGAACACTAGCAATATAAAGTAATTAAATATTATGAGATGACTTCAAAAGTTCGAAACACGGTTAATGGACATGCATACAAAAAAGATCAGTACAAGCAAAAGCAAAAGCAAACAACGCTATGACTTGTAAAGACTCTGTTATTAGGCTGCAGAGAGGTGATGATACAGTGAGGGTTTCAATAGTTTCCATGATGGGTTAACCAATCAACAATTGTTTCTTCCCACAAACCCACAATGGTTCTCACTCCCCCCCCCCCCCCCACTAACCTGTAAAGACTCCCTTTAGGGATGATCGTTATATATCTATATTTATTGTTAATTAGTTTATGGTGGGATGTAATGTAATGCGTCTTGGGTTTGACGGACGTATGTGACAATAATACTACACACAGAGAGTGGGGCACTTTTTTATCAAGTCTAACATAAACCCACAAAAAGAAAACGTCCTCGGCTATCTGTACTACGCACCTTAAATTTACAATGTATCACAGGAAACAGTCAAGGTTTACTACGCTTTATTTACTTCCGAATTTTTTTTTTGTATACAAATGGAAAGTTTTGCAGTTCTAATTTTGATTATCTAGTCAACCACAAATTTTGCCGTCATTATAATTCTTTGGCGGCAAGGCTATTTCATTTTACAAGGCAAAATTTCTGAAAAAAAAACAAAAACATCAAACAATGAAGCAAACAGTCGTGTTATATATATGATAGTACGTATGTCTTCCTCACCTTGTCGTCCTACTGCCTCGGGTTGTTTTTCAATAAGGCTTAGTTTGTCTACACTGATATCATGATGACAGACTCGTTCAGTCAGTGCAAATACAATATGATGAAAAAAATCCATACGTTTTATGAGACACTCAAGACAGTATTCATTGGTAACCCGTTGTTTCTCTACAAAATTTTGCAACGTGTTTGGCTGGATCCGTGTGCTAACAATTACAAATTGAGTAAGTAATGTCACTACTGACACTGAAAATGGTAATTTGTTATGAAAGGTGAAAAATGATTATGAATCTAGTCATTTGTCTTCCTATTTTAATTAAAATAAAAATAAAACGTTGTTCTCTATTGTTGTACACTATTTTTTACTACTTCATTAAATCGAGAGAATATTTGCTTTCCTTAAGTCACATGAAATCGCTTTCCTCTGGCTAGAATTACGAGATAATTATTTTCGTCAGTTCGTTAATTATAAACGCTTCATTATTTTCTCCAAACGAAACTAATCACCTTCACGTTTTTGTAAATAATAACAACCCCTGTTTGTTTAAGCTAAGACAATCGTCGACTGCTTTCGCAAGGGTTGGTAACTTTGTATAGGTTTATGTGATGCCACAAAACACAACCAGCTTTCGGTTTATTCACTCTTTCGTATTTCGCTGATTTTTGTTCTTTTCATTTCAGCTATGACTAACGCTTATTTTACAGAGACTGAAATCTTTTGTTAAGTCCACTTAGTCTACAACTTAGTCTCAAACCTCTTTTGAGACTCGTCTTCTCCTACATCCTCTTGCGCGCCATTATCTTCACCTATTTTTCCCTCTGATGTAGAGTTTTCAATGTTTTTGTCCTTGTTTGATTCGCTTTCTACTTTCTCTTCGCCTTTTGCATGATCATTCTGCTCATTCTTTGCAGGTTTGCCTTTGAAAGAAGTCATTATATGTGTGTCGTCCTCATTAGTTTCTGTAGGACATACGACATTTATTGAAACGGATGCATACCCGTTGTTATCTTCTATAGATGGACTTCCATTAACTTGTCCCTGCTCGAGGTCGTTATCCTTCGTTAGAGCGCCCTCTTTATCTTTCTCGATGGCATTGCAATTCTTCTTGTCCTCATCTCCACTTACAACATCCTCTTTTTTATCCTTGTCGGTAGTCTCATTACCTTGCTTTTGGTTCAGTTTTGAGGACTTCTCTTTCTTCTTGTCATTCTCCTTGCGTTGCACCATTGCATATTGAGGATCGCAGTTTGTCATGTTCTCTTGGTCATCTGGAGGAAGTTCATCGTCTTCAGTGATCTCAATTGAAGTATCTTGTACCAAAGGTGTTTGTTTGGATTCTGTCAAGTCTTCCACTGAAGAATCGATACCGTTTTCCACGTCTTTCTTTGGTCTTTTCTCCACTTCATTAATCCTCTTTCTAGCTTCCATACGGAGTTTACGAGAACGGTACCTGTAATATGTCAACGTAAAAGCGAAAACAATATACGTACATCAGCACTGTAACATACACATACCCATTTCACGTAATTTTGATGACAAATACAATTACGTTTCACAGTGATTTTTTTTTTTTTTTGGACTTGGGGGGTCAGCAATATAAAGGGCCACATAGGTTAAGATAAGATGTTTCCGATCGTAGACAGCTTCAAAAGAGAATTTCGACTTGTTGTACATCTGACAAAACCACCTGTTACAGCGTTTGTGGTTTAAGGGGTCGAGGGGTTTCAGGTTTTTCACAATTTAGTTCAGTAATTAATCTGACAGTCTTAATTTTAAGCAAAGCGTGTATCGAGAGCAAATGATGGTGATTTGGAAAAGATCGAGTTCCCATAAACTACAACCAAAACCATTTGATTGCGTAATAAAATAAAAATACGATAACGGTAATAGTAATTGAAATTTTAAAATGGCTTGTGAGGGGGCTTTGCATTTTCAAATTCCCCTTTGCTGTTTTCATCCATGAGTGGCATGACGTGTCATGTTATTTATACATTCAGTTACTTGGTTAGTCTTCAACGTTGACATTTCAGGACACATACACAGATGTTAATGCATACCTTTCGTCTATACCTATTAGCAATACTAGGAAAGTTTTGTTACTTAAAGCATTCACCTTAATTACCCAACGGTAATTTAAAACATTAACTTCAATGACGCTTTGACAGGATCGGTTTTTGTTATTTTCTTTCGTTTACATTTTTTTTTAATTTTCCAACTGCAACCTATTCTGTTTTCGAGACGCTGTACCTATCGATAGTCATAAAGCTCAAGGTTGTTGCAAATTTGTATGTATAACAGCCTACAAAAAATTATCCAGAGAGATGCAAATAAAGAGTACATACATCCGGACGCAACAAACAATTCCGATTACTGTCAGACATCCAAGAATGAAAGCTAGAATAATGAACATCAAGGCCAGTCCGGTTATGCCGTCTGAAAAAGAGAAAAAACATATGCCAAAGTAACTGATACATCTTATTAAGTTGATGCATTTACTAAATAGATAAATTTTTCAATGATTTGCAAAAAAAAAAAAAAAAAAAACATCTAAAAGATAGATACTCGTTTTTGAGGGTAGGATTGCACCACTAACGAGAGAACTGTTGTGTGTCATGTTTTGTAGAGTATATCAAGAATTATAGATGACCGATTCATATTGGGACAATGTAACCTCTTGGAAAACACAAAACCAATTTGAATACCGTGAGCAACACAACCTCTAGTTAAAATTGCAGTAACGAGCAAAATTGGACATCCTTCAAGGTAAAAATGACCCTTAAATTCGTCCACCTAGCAATGTTAACAAAGGCATTTATTGCTCAAATGTTTTGTATGTCATGCTTATAATATTCATATGAAAAGTGTTAAATGAAGTAACGGTACCTGCTAATTCAGTGTTCAGCCACATGATGATTCCGTTGTGACCTGCTTATTACAAAAGTAAGATTAAAATCATTATATGTGAAATGGCGTCGTGGTTCATGTAGATTTATTTCTGTACTTTTAATTTTGGTTGTAGTCATTTTGACTCCGACGATAATAAACAAGACATACAGAGAGAGTTTAAAGTTTTTCATTTTAAACTGTATCCTTAAGTTTATACCAAAACAGTAAATAAAGTAACATTGTAAAGTAAATAAGTAGTGTTGTAACAAGTATCTGTGCATTTCAAAATCTAAGGAATTAACTATCTGACTGTCAGAATCACTGAAGAGGATCTGGATTGAGGATGGAATATTTTGTATAAACTTAGGAATACAGTATAAGATGAAATGATAACTGTGTTTGTATGTCTTGGTTACTATCTTGAGAGCCAAAATAACTGCAGCCAAAATTAATATCACCGGAGCGACTCTGTCTATCATCAATAGAATTATTTGGAATTCTCAAATAATATTTCTGAATTACATTTTGAATGTTATGGGCCCCGATCCACTTCCACTGTGGGATTACATCACGCGCACACGAAAGCACCCTCACCCACATGCTCTCAATAGGATCCACTGTGGCACATATAGCATACTGCACATGTGCGACTATTCTGTTCCATCTTCACGCATATATAAACTTTGTGCAAACAGGTAACATTTGGCATAGGAATCCAGGATTGAATTGATGTTTCCTTGTACGTGAAAAAGAACGAGCGAAATTCCGCAGTTCCCGCAGTCACGAATATTACGTCCAAACATCACATTATTGTCACAAGGAAGTACGATGAGGGAGAAATGAATGGGGTACTTTCTTTCACTTTGTCGATGTATTGTTTGTTTGTTATGATAGTAAAGTCTTAGCGACACAAATCAAAGTGAAATTTTATTTTGAAATGCAAATAAATATAACAACAATAATGATAATAACTGTTACGATAATAAAACAATAACAACATGAGGAAGATGAGCAAGAGTTTTGTAGTGTGTGATAATGAATCTTCTTTGATGTCTTCCCATAAATATTCATGACTATCGCTATGACAGGCAGCCAATCCTCACATGATATCATACATGTTTTGTGCCCTCTCGAGAGAACCATACCCTAACCATTATGGTACATCCGGATATCACGTCACGTTCTATCATGCAGAAAAGGTCTAGCATATTATGTGTATTTTGTGAGGACTATAGGTGTGACAGGCACAGTGTTTCGAGATCATGTGTCTCCCACTAGGAAGAGGATACTCAAGTCACGGAAAATCAAAATTCAACTTGTCCCCAAGACGACGACAAAACACAAGTTCACAGTGCAAATGCATAAAAACATTCATACCCGTGGTCGTTATTGGCCGAATAGTTGTTTTTCTCATTTCTGTGATAGTAAAATGTAAAACAATAGATCATATTAAGATCACAATAATGTATTTGTTTTCATATTTTGCACAGTTTTGCTTTCATCTTTACGATGGCTTCGTTTCTGTGCTAACTTCAGTTAATATCAATTCATCGATTATTTTTTTCTTTCATTTTTTTTTTCAAAAGTTCTGAAATTATTTAAGGTCATTTACATTTCGTAATAGCATCATCCCCATGTGCTCACGGCATGATAAGGGGGAGATTTGAGGAAGCCAATGACTCATCCGGAAATGTACATTCACTCAGGTTTCACAGGCTTGCACATTCAAGATACATAATATCTTTGTATTTCTTACACTGAACTGAGTAGTCCGAGGCTAACTTACCTCCGTAACATACAGGTGTCAAATATGCTTAAACCAATCAAACATTACATTGCACGTATAATAATGTTACCTGATGAGGAATGTGTCATTGATGAAGTCATCGTTTCTGTTGAGATGTTCTCTAATAAACGAAATAGAAAAGCACGGCGAAAAGTTGTCAATGCTATTCTAGTCCTGACCCCCCCCCCCCCCACCTCTCCATCCCCATCCAGCACAGTATTGCTTTCATCTCTAAGTTGGCTTCATTTCTGTGCTAACTATAGTAAATATCAATTCATCGATTAATTTTTTCTTTCATTTTTTTTTTCAAAAGTTCTGGAATTATTTAAGGTCATTTACATTTCGTAATAGCATCTTTCCCATGTGCTCACGGCATGATATGGGGAAGATTTTAGGAAGTCAATGACTCATGCGGAAATGTACATTCACTCAGGTTTACAGGCTTTCATATTCAAGATACATAATCTCTTTAATGCAATTTCACCATGGAACAGCGATTCCTTATTTTTATTTCTCACACTGAACTGGGTCAGGCTAACTTACGTCCAGAATATACAGGTGTCAAATATGCTTAAACCAATCAAGCATTACATTGCACGTATCATAATGTTACCTGAAAAGGAATGTGTGGTTGATGAAGTCATCGTTTCTGTTGACGTTTTTCCTAAATAAACGAAATAGAAAACAAAGGCGAAAAGATGTCAATGCTATTTCTCGTCCTCCTCCGCCCCCCCCCCCACCCCAACTCCTTCCCCACCCAAGAAATAAAACACAACTGTGGGAAAGATATTGCCAAGTTGTCTGCGCTGCTTGACAAAAAACACCGAGGTCATTACACTTTAACTTACTGTAAACTATTAACTGACGTAGGATCCCCCCCTCCCCTCCCCGAAAACAAAATTAGTCAACGATCATTTAATAATCCATCCCATTAATATCACTGTTGCTCTTCTCGTTCTGATATTTAGTATAGAAGTTCACACACCATATAGAGAACAATATGTTTATGTGAATCTTTCAAATTCACTCTGTCATAAGGCACTCTGACAGTGCTGGATAATTTGGTCTTGTAAGCAGAGGTGCCATAGCCTAGCCTTGGCACTGGCCATGTTGACCTGCAAACCTTCCTAATTATTAATTAATTAATTATTATTATTATTGCAGCTGTCATCACAGATTTCACATTTTGACTGACCTATGTGGTCTGGTAACGTAGAGTACATGATGTAATCGGCAAAACGACAACTGGTCACAACTCTTTATCAAATTGCACACAATTCTTGAATACAACAAAGCGAATGGAACATGTCCAATGAGTCACTTTGTGAATTCCTTGACCTCTATAATTCGTACAGTAGCTGACATACACTTATCGCCGAATTCGTATCGTGTTTTGTAGTACCCGACGAACATTGCATACTTAACATTTTAAACGATAAGAAGTGTCAGGATAATTATCTTTGATTTTTATTTTAATCACACGGTGTGATTTTTCAAAAAATGAACACATGTATAGGCTGCCCTCTGTCGGGGTTATCTACAACACCTTGGTACAGGGTATGGCTGACTCGTTGTCAAGCATGAAGCAAAAATAAAAAAGAAAACGCGATTTGCTGAAATGATTGGCAGGTGGACCCTTCTCTTTCAAAGCGGTACACAGAAGTTGTCGTGCATCTTCCCGGTGGGATACGTGTAAGCGTCATAGCTTGACCGATCATTATACAAGATAAGAAATAATAAGCGATTCAATTATTAGGAAGTGGGGGGGGGGGGTAATCGATTCAATTCATTTCTTTACAACCACTCCCGGACCACCCCTCCCCGTCTTACCCCAGTTACCAAACACACACACGCACACATCGCATATTTGGTTCTATTGAATCAAGCCTGTGAGTGCAGTTAACACGACACCGTGTTTAGCTATATACATGAGCTTACCTTTGAGTGTGAAAGTGGCAACTGCCTCTAAGCTAAGACTAAACATGACAGACTAAATGATCTGCTGTAGTGCTACAGACGACAATTAAGTATTTCACTGTTTATACTGATCCTCATTATCTTCAGCAATTCTAGGTAACTCGATCTTCCTGCTACGAGTATGATTCAGGGAAAGAAAAGAAATCCATAATTTGCAGACGTGTACGAAATTCACTTTTTGCCTCATTTTCATGACGTAACCTCGTAGCAGCGAAGTTTACTCTGAACTTTGATAAAGTGCAGGTCCCTATAGGATTACAACTAAGATCTTCACTGATGGTACGTTAATGATTAATTGACAGTAAAAAAGACACAATATAATGCTTTCAAGTTAAAAGAGAACACGAGAAAACCTATAGACAGAGAAACTGTAACGCGTGAGTTTTGTCTTTACGCCTACGTGCATTTCCAACAAATATAACATTCTCAGCATAGCAAATATCTCTCATTTTACTCTACTTTCCGTATTCCGGGAAGAGAGATAGAAAACAATGGATCATAGACAATTAAGAGCACAAGTTATCAACTCACCTGATACAACCAGTAAAGATGCATGGAGGAGTATTCCTAATCTGGTAGGGATTAATTTGTACCCCGACATTTTGCCTGTAAATCCCATATTGTGATTACTATGGTTAAAGCGAATCCGAATGAAATCCTCCGATGAGTAATCCCCTGACCAAACCGCGCTTACATTTTAAACACGTCGAAGCTACATTAACCAGCTAACCGTGACTTAATTATGTTTTCATAAGGTCCATGCCTTAAATATAGCTTAATATTAAAAGTAATCTTTCACTTTCACATACCGCAACTATATGACTTGACTGTGATGATCGCCGTCTCATGCAAGATACCCAGGGTCGCAAGCAACATTGATTTTTAAGTCAAAGTATCGTCTTTACATCTCAAATATTAAAATATGGCATAAAAATTGTTTGTGAAGCAGACGCGTAGTTAAGGGGTGGGAGGGGGGCAAAACGTGTTCCCTCTCTAAAATTTTTTTTGGGGGGTTATCAGCATTATGTCACATGTATCGGTAGACACATGTGACCCTATTTCTACCACCCCTCAATAAAATCTTATCTGGACATGGGTCGCTTTCAACATACTTTTTCTTACTTCTTCCGTTTTTCCCTGCAAGATCTAAACACGTTTCACAAGTGATTGAAGGGCGGTCTCATCTGCGACAATGAGGACAACTGAGCAAGTGACTGAAAATCCAGTAACTATTGTTTTGTTCAACCCTATTTTAAGAAATAAAAAAATGAGCCATTTTCCCTGTTTAGAGATTGAACTATAACAGAACTCTGATCTAGATACAAATTTTGTCCTACATTACAGAGCCCTTTTAACAGTTTGGTCTGAAATTACTAGTGTGTCCGTTAACCTCATAAGCAAAGGGCATGAATTGTAATTGAGTGACGGTGAGGTTTTTTGGAACATGTATGCTGTTTAGTCACAATCTTTCAAGATTTCCACCAATTTGGTCTGAAATTACTTGAAAGTATATCCTTTGACCGTATTAGCAAAAGATACAGATCTGTGGTTGTGTGACGGTGAACTATTTGCACTTTGCTTTAATAAATATCATGAAGCATGCTGTTTACGGAAATTAAAGTCTTTCAACAAGGTTTTGCACCAAAAATAGCAAAAAAACAAAGAAGAATCGGCCCAAGTGTATATAGAGCCTCATTATATAAACTAAAAATCAGGAAACGCTATCATGAAAAGACAACACGTTGGATTTCTATCATTCAATTACGCCGAACACGTCCCCTACTCGTTCTTGGCAAGATAGGCCTTTCCGTCTGTCCTGTAACGGACATTTTAGATTAGGCTGAGACAAATTTCATCGCCTTTTATTCTCTCGATAAAAATTGATAACTGGCATTTGTTTCAGTTGACATTTGCACTTGGAATCACATAATCCAGGATGAGATTTTTCAAAGCAGGCATAGTCTTGGAAGGAGATGAAAAACTTGATATGAAAAGAATCTATATACACTTTCTACAGCAGGATAAAATCTATGAATGTATGCAAGTCAGAACAAAGTCGGCATGCAATGTATGGAGGGCCGTGACGAGTAATGTCACAAACTGATGGTAATGTCAAAATTGAGACCTTTCAAAAACCTCATTCAACCAATATTGTCACAACGGACCATAATGTCACAATATTTCCTTTTTTTTTAATAATAAAATATCTCACGTGATCTTAAAGGGACCACATGGGCTACGTTGTGTGATTGATTTTGGGGGCAAAAAGGAGATCTCTTGAAATATTAGCAGTAGAGCCTCGGGGAGCTCACAGAGAATCATTGGGAGTGCCTTATGGAGGTTCTGTTAACTGGTTACACGAAACTTTTCTCGCTAGACGGATGAATCAATCAGGTCATATGGAACATGCACATGAGGATGGAATAGAGCATGCTCCATTTTTAAATGCAGTCGGGTTGTAAAGTACAGGGAGGGGGGGGGAGGGGATTGTAAAGATCCAGGCTCGTGGATAAGTATTATTGTCAAACTATGGTAGGTCAGGTATATGCCACCCAAGGCAGTTTTTGCCCCAATCCGGACACGGCGTGCTATAAGAAGAAATTATCCGTACCTCGTGGGCAATTCTGTGCACTGAAATATTTCTCACTAACAGCTTATAATACGTTCTTTTACAATATTAAAGTTATAGCGTGTGTACTGAAAAACCAAAAAGATAAGATTATGTTTGACCTTAACTTTTTCTTCATTTTTAAATGTACACGCGAGGTTGTATATGAACGGACTATGTCTTTCAATGACGGAAAATGACAGTAACTAATTCGAAAAGCAACGGGAGTGGCATAAAAACAGTAAACAACAGAAATCATATTTGAATATTAACGGTTCTTACTATAACCGACTACATAATGAATATGCAACAGTACAGGTCTCACTACGTTATTGTATTCTACTCTTTTTGTCGTTATGTTAGAAGAATTTGAAGTCATATGGCAGAATTAACCAACTGAAACCTATTTATTTTCCCAGATTGTCTGAATGGTGTAATTAAAGCCTTACCAAACTTTTTGAGATGAAATTTCAATGTTTTTACTTTTTGCCTACACACACAATCACTTTAAGAGGACATAACTATTTTGATAGCACATTTATTTTTGGGGGGGGGCGGAGGGGGTTGGGGGTTACTATTTATACAGTTGTGTACAACGTGCACTGACTTTCAGATTTGGATTTTAGGTTTCTGTAACATGATGGTTTCTCACAGACGAATTTATCACCGTTCCTATAACTTGAACTTAATCTTTTGTAATTTGCTGAGTCTTGCCGTAATCAGTTATTTACAGTGTTGGGTAGTACATAGCTCGTACTATAGGCCCTATTAACAAATTGGGATAGATCTATTTCTTTTATACAGCTGTTAAACGTGTATTACATTTGTAAATTTCAGATATGGTATTGTTTCACGTACGAATGTAGCACAATTAAGTTCCTTCGTAAAAATTGAACTTTATTGTAATTGAGGGACATTTAGAGTAATCTGAAGTAATTTACAATATGACCTGATTCGATTTACTTGTGGGCTGGTATGACGGAAGCAGTTACAATTTTACTGACGATTGCAGAGTAAGACAATAATTTGGCTTTATAACACCATAATTTGGTTTTACAACACCATAATTTGGTTTTACAACACCATAATTTGGTTTTGTGAGGTTTCTTGTCAGGTTTTAGAGTATTTTCTCTGTTTATATTTCATTGTTGTAAGAAACTGTTTGTATTTATCTTTGTTTATGCAATTATACATTTTGTCAAAAAAAATAATAGTCTCTTTTCTGCATCTCTCCTCTTTCCTGCCAAAAGCTATTATTAGTACTAATAAAGACAAGGGGGGGGGGCTGCATGAGCCGGCATATACATGAAACATGGCCTCTGGCAGACTTCCCGGGTGAATGGGGGGCGCCGATAAAAGGTCTTGATTACGGTGTCGATTCTGGATTATTTGTGATTACTAAAAGTCTCAATTTGAAGGGTAAATTCTGTCATGGATATTTTTAACGCAGTTTTTTTTCCATAAACCAATTGGATGATTTCATTTCAATATAATGACGAGGGGAAAGACTTTTCAAACACAGAAGATGGACAATTGTCTCGTATTCACTTTCCATTACACTGTGAGGCCGTCGATGTTTGTCGGACCGTGCGTAGGCTATTGGAAATGCCGATCTGAAGACAGCAATGAATTTGTAAAAAAACCTGGCCAAGTTAACCGAGGTACGACTACATCTTTCAGATCTATGTACGTCACGGGAGGGGGGGGGTTGGGGACGTGCCCCTCACCTCCCCCGTCCTCATCTCCATTGGCGACGCCACTGCTTGGGTAAGCTATGAAATGATTAAACACTGTCAAATGGTGTTGCCTGGGGTTGTGATATTATCGGTTAAAATGTTATGTGACACTACTGGTTAGGAAAGATTGTGCTATAATTAGTCAATGTTTTGACATGGGTTATGAACTATTGTGACATTATTGGTCAGTTGTGACATTATTGGTTGAATGAGTTGTTTATAATGCCACAATTGTGACGTTATCATCAAATGTGACATGATTGGTCAGTGGCGACGTTTTTGGTGGTAACAGGCAGCCGGGGGCGGTGTAACCGACAGAGGGCCATCTGAGGTCCACTGGCTGAACAAAATCTTGAATGATGCATTGCAGGTTCTGAACCAATCAGCATCGATGGACTTCCTCTGAGCCACCGGACATCTCCTCCACTGTGACGGTTGGCACAGAATGTTAGCACCAATCAATTCTTCGTTTTTGAAAGAAGGTTGGGGGTTGGCCAATCACAATGATGCTTCAATAAAGGATATCTTTGTTTTGGTCTGAGAGCATAAATCCTATTGAATACACCGTACAGAGGGCAACAATAGCCTATACTGACATCCTGTACCACCACCACACTTCTCCTGCGCACCGACCACGTGGTCGACAGAGAAACGACCAAAGTTTCTACAAAGGGAATCAGTACAGATGGCAATGAAACAAGATTTAAAATTTTCAATAACCTTTCGTTGTTGTTGGCTGTAATGTCGTTGTTTCATTCTTTTCTGTAAAGATACAGAGAAAATATTTTCATACTTACAGAGCAATGGGTTTTGTTTTTTGGCAATCGCCAATATTGCTTCTGTGCTATTTCTAAGGCCTGGTAATCAATAACTAACATTACGTCTCAAGTAACGACGGAAGTTTACTAAGACTTAATTCTGTCTGAAAACATGATGAACCAATTAACTGTCATTTAATACTGCATGTATTTAGGCTTAAAGATGTATATGAAATATCACCATATGAGATATTCAACCAAATTACAATAATTTTTTAAGTTAATTACTAATAAGCACATTAAATCAAAAAGAGAAGTATTAGTGCGTTCTTATAAGTGCCAAAATGTGGACAGAATTCTGAAAATAAAATGTGTTATTATTGAACGCAAATCAATGATTAAAGAAACAACATAGAGTGGTGTTAGAGAATGGATTGACACATTCATGTCCCAAATAAATTTGGGGTGAGTGTCATACAAGTATTACCCAGTTCTTTAGTGATTAAAATTATTGCAGGATGATGTACCCGTGATGACCTTTGACCTTCAAAAATTAACATAGTGGATAATTTACTCAACAAAGTTTACCTATACATATCTAGTTTGCAGTTAAGCAAGTGCGTTCCTTTTTTTTTTTCTTTGTAATTGACTAGACCTCAGATGACCTTTGACAACATGATAAGAAACAGGAATGGTGTACTCACAGAGGACTTACAACATGCTAAAATTAAATCGTTCACATATTGACAATTTCATGTTTCAAACTCACTCAGATTATCACCTGTGTTCACCAAAAATGAAATTTTACTTCGAAAAAACACAAAATAAAATTACAATGGTAGATTGCACAATGTCATTCTTTTACCACTTACATTACTTTCTTTGCTTTTGTTGTTGTTGTTTTTTTTTTTTTCTCGAAAGCCATTGTCACGAAATGTGATCATTGCCTATAATGAGAATGACTTGACTACACATGTCCTCTCTCTACGACATGCTTTGCAAGGAAGCAGTAATTTTGTCAAGGTGATGTAAACATATTAATTTTACAGAGAAACAAATGCAGGTAATGTGAGTTGTACAAGGACGACATCATAAGGCACTGCAAAATTGACAGTTTCAAATTAAGTAAATATCTTTCAAAATATTGTATCTCAGCAATGCCGAGACAAAAACTGAAGATGACTTTTAGATGCACAGAAATATTTTTCCAAACCTTAAAACATTCTTAATTTTAATTCTGGAATTTAGGTACACTTTAAATCAAAATCATGAATTATGATGATCGTGAAAGGCAATGTAAAGTTCGGTGATAAAAACAAAATATTATTTACAAAGTATACCTGGAGTGTTATACGTTTCCTCTGCTTCTGTAGTGATATCTAGAAAAAAATACATCATTATTAATAATAAAAATCATTGACACTATTTACTAACTTTGAATAAATGTTCACCAAAATTTGCACATCAATTTTCAAAGAATAAAAATGAACTCTGATGACATTGCCGTTGCCTTTTTCTCTTGGTTCCCCACACAATATACCATTATGACATTTCACACAAATATATGCAAAACAAAATCTGAAATGTGATGTAGTATCTCATTTCATACCCTGTCGTTGGAGTCTGACTGTGCCTGCTACAGTTCTTGAATATTTTGGTTTGCTGTAACTGCGGATTTACCTAAATGCAGTGTCTGTCCTTCTTAAAAATTTCTACATAAATACCTTATAACATCAAAGGCAGTGTGGGGTATGATCAGATGTCAAGCATGTCACCTGATCTGTGCCCTCCAGTGTTTTGGCATTCATTCTGCCCACAATGCAGAAAAAATGAATTAGTAAATGCTCCATGCATTGAGCAAAAACCTCCGCAGATGACTTTGCTAGATGTTAAGGCTGCAGTGTGTCTTATTTTCGCCCAGAAGTGGTAATGTGTAATCACGCAGAGGACGAAGATGTAATAGATTTTAAAAGGACAGTTTCACCATGAAGAGATATCATTTTAATGCAAAATCTGGATTAAAGATTACATATTACTGCTTCTAGTGCAAGACTTACTTAGTGACTTAAATTGTAGCCAATATCAACATAGATAAGTTGCCAAATGAAGGTGGAGGAATCGTATGAATTCTGAGGAATTTTTGTTTGAAAAGTGATGAATTTATTAGATATCATGTAACACTTAATACTGAACTTTCACAAATTCTCACCTATAAACGGAGTGGTAATATACGTGAACGGAGTCATCGTTGTACCTGATGGGCGGTCTGCAAAATACATGAAAACGAACATTTAAGGCCATAATGGTTCATTCCTTATATGAGCAGCAATTGTGGAAACAGAATCCCAAAAAACAGGATCAAGATATAAAGAAAGCATCTAAATTGTATCATCTGCATAATTCACAGCGAACGTAGCAAGTAGCATTGTCCCTATAGCCATCATATCTTATAATAAGCAAGGTAACAATGAGACCAAACGACACATTTTTCAGTGAAATTGCAATTGACTGAAATTTGTCCTTGCTTAAATTCTACATACCAGAATACTGAGGACTTCTAGATCAATCAGATCTCCAACGAAAATGCCATTACATTCAGTGAAGTGGATAGAATGTCTCCATTTAAATTTTGGATGAGCAGGCTTGGAGATCTTTAAATAAACATTTTCAAACGATGAGAATTACTTCACCATGCACTGGTTCTTCTCTTCAAATGCTTACATAGTACCCGACCTATTTTCCTCTTTTAAATATACGTAAAATATGGGTTTTGAATAAGAAAGCAAACATTGCATAGCCCCACTCCCCTCCTCTATAGCTCTACAAACACTTTACAACTCCCCTTTGTTCTTATGATTTACATCATCAGATTTCATTGTAGTGAATTTATGCACTTAATTTCAGGTTTTACACGCATTCTTCAGAGGAAACGCTTTTGCTGATCATTCTTTCGTTGTAACTTTGTTGTATTTATGAAATTATGTTATTTCCCATGACAAGCTGTAGCCTAGTCATTTCCGTTATTTTTTTTTCTTCTTTTCTTTGGGGGGGGGACGGCAAAACTTCTGAAACAGTTTGCCCTAAATTGACGATTATGCGATCATACGTGGCATAGTTCAGCTGTTTTCATGAGAAGTTGATGATATTCCTCACACCAATTGACAATAAACTTTGGTATATAGTAAAGCAAGTATATGGCACGATTGAAGTGCGCACGCGCAGTAATGTGATGAACTGTCCTCCCTTTTTCAGTTACGAAACCCTTTTCAGTGCATTCATAGAGGCGACTTCCGGTCTGTCGTTAGTAGCTGATTTTGTTAATTCCATACATAAGTACACTACTTGAAAGTAAGAAAGTAAGAGCCTACATTAATCGTGAACATTTGCTAATAGAAACGCAACGTGCAATGTTTAGATCTGAAGCAAAATCAAACACCGGTTTAATTTCAAGAACTAAAGAGACACTTTACAAAAGCATTACAAAAAATAAAACTATTTACCGTATGCAATTTGAGGTATTCCAGAGGCAATACTTATGTCCTCCAACTAATCGACTTGTAGTTTACCTATATGCGCAAAACTTCTTGTAACCAACCATTGAACTTACAATTACATGTATGCATACATTCCGTATACATTTTGACACCCTGCTAAGGAGATAGTAGCGACTTCCTAAACCCAAAACAAAATACACTCACACCCATATAGCCCCACGTCCCCTTTCAGTATGAAAAATATACAGTGACAACTAAGTGATCGCATTGCACCACTTATTTCCATGTACTGATCACAGTAATGCAGCGCTGGGATAGGAAAGGCATCTACCACCACCACCACCCCCCTTTCCCCCGCCTTCCTCTTCAATTGTAAATTTTTGACTACAACAGTTGTCCTTATTGATTTTATTTCAAAGTGCTCTTGCAGACGCTCCTCCCACCCCGCACTCACTGTAAGATGATTTATTCGACCCTGCATTTGGTGTTATATAGAGCTGCGTGCATAAACAAAACCTGTATGCTTTACCAAATAAACGATTGTGAAAAACTCATGTAAATCGCTATAAATGCTGATCCTGTTTGTCTCCGCATACGTAACATAAACAAGGCCCAGGCAATTCAATAACGTGATCCCTTTGATATAATTTTGAATTTTTAAAAGACTTTCAGTTTGCTTTGTATTATCCGGCTCTCCTGAATATGTTTACACATTTAGACAAAAAAATTCAACCTACTCTGGCCTATACTTTCAATTTTCAATTCATGAAACTGATGAGAGGAAAGAAAAAACCTTCAACTTACGACTGACTACTTACGTTCCTGAGGCATCTTAGAAAACATGTAGACCTATGAACCTCGCAAGATGTCCAGAAAACACAAAACAGTGAAAATAATATTAAAGTGTTGCGAGACATGCATGGGCTCCATATTGGTGGATATCAAAACGACTGCCCATAGGGACATGTCTCTTAAACATGATGAAGGTCCTAATTTCTTCCTTTTGGAGAAACGAAAGTAAAGTAAGACAAAGTTACCAACTCACCTGATACAACCAATAACGATGCATAAAGAAGTATTCCTACTTTGGTAGGGATTAGTGTGTACTCCAACATTCTGTCTGTGTAGTTCTTTGTATATTTTGATTTTTTTTTTCCAGTCGAATCCCAATTAGATCCTATGATGAGTAATCCTCTGACAAAACCACGCTTAGATCATTTTAAACCCCCTCAAGGCTAAATGAAGTGCAGCTAAATTCGTTGAATGTTTTAATAACTCACGTGCACGCTTGAAGTGAACTATCACAAACAGTCGCTCGCTTTCACACTACCCCCATATAGCTGAACGAGTCCTAGGCAGCGTGACTAATTATTTCCTGTGTTAGATCTCATATTTTTTACAAAATGACAGTATTGCATAAGGATACGCCCGTTGCGAATGTCTGTCTAGTTGCTAACATTGAGGGCAGGCACGTGACAGTATTTCTTTTGTCCCCAACCCAGGTCTTTGTTCCACACCACATATTGCCCTGGGCACAATTGGGTTCCAACTCATGAGAACGCACTATGTGCATGGTCCTACTCATGGTTGTTGCGATGGTTATGAAGTCATTATGTAGGTGTGGTTATACTGAACCCATATATAGCTTCTGTAGGTTCTGCAAAGCTTCAGCTGTCTACTTTATGACCTGCGAAAAACGGTATTGGTCGTCGAAAAGCTTTACCATTGGTGAGGACTACCAAGTACCGTCGAATTTTTAGGAACTGCCCACATAGATGTTTGCAGTGTTGTGCAGTTGTAAAAATGACCCCTTAGAACATATGGCAGTAAAATCTACTTCATGTAGTCAACGGAGAAGATGTCCAACTCCATTATCTGGCAACATGGTAATATATGGTTTTCATAGATGATGAAACGTGCTGATGAGGAAATGTATTTATCGGTAATTATCGATCTTAACCACGGAAGGATCAGATACTGCTGAGTTAGTCTGGTGAGAGTCTTACTACGCGATATATTAGATTTGAATGTTAGTAAACATCATAGGATGACAGGTCTATCAATATTTTCGTTAAAGTTGGTCACTCTTCAAGATCTGATCTCAGCAGTTATTCTAATAATCTGTCCCGATTCGATCTTAAATACGACCACACGAAGGGGTTTATTTCAAACTCGTTCCGTAATATTCTACCATATATGTAAAACCAATAAAGCTGTCTTTCGAGATGACGTCACGCAATGATTGGCTGACATTCTATTATTGGTCAGGACTAGAATTGCATGAAATGTTTTTACTTTCTCTTACTAAGTTTGGAAGAAAGTTAAGCCGAATCTTGCAGAACTTTGATTAGAATTGAATCCTCTATCGCTCTAGTGTGCACGACGCTTTATTAATATTTCATACTCTGCCTTCTGTAAAGGCAGGACCGTCACGTTGTCATTTCAATTAAGAATTCTTTAATATCGATGAAACATACAGTACAATCCAAGTTCTATGTGCACCTTGGCGCCTCTGTGTGTAATAGCTAAAATTAAATTGATAATGCCCCGGTCACACTATAGCTAATCGCGTACTGCGACTGCTTGCAACTGGATCATTTTGAAAATGTTTACTACATCTGGGCACGGACTGCGTCGAGTTGCATTGAGTTTGCGACTAGTTGCATGGGTTGCAGACAAGTCGCTAGTGCTTGTAACTAGAAATAACTTGCAACTGGTTGCCGTCTTTTCAATGATGTGCTGCAACAATGCTGCGATCTACTGCGCTTATCGCCGAACATTCCCAACACGATCTGCGTCTAAACTAGCAACTATACGACAAACTGCAACAGTCTCATACTGTGCGGCGCCATGCTGCGTCCTACGCCGCTGTACTGCGAACATTCGCCAACAAGCGCAGTACGGAGAACATCTGTTAGCTCCTTAAAAACTGGTACAAACGCCGCCTGTGTGCGAATGTGCTGCGAACGTACTGCGAACATGCGCAACACGACACAGCAGCTACTGCAAACGAATATTCGCTCTTCCCCCCCCCCCCCCCAACGTATTCTCTACCGCGCCTGATTGAAACCGGCTGCAAACAAGCCTCAACACGTTTGCAGCAGACGCAGCACGGCGAGTGCACACACGGATTTCAATTACTATTCATACAACAGCTACAACAAGTCTATGCCAAGCCAAATGCCCAATAATTCAAGAAACCTGGTTTCTCGACCCAAAAAACCAGGTTTGCCAACTGATAAACCTGATTTTACGACCGATAGACCAGGTTTATCAACCGATAAACCAGATTTATCAACCGATAAACCAGACTTTTCGACTTACTGAGCATTTGGCGTCGACAAACCAGGGTTATCAACTGATCAGTCAGGTTTTTTGATAAACCAGGTTTATCAATTCAATAAACTAGGTTAATCAATTCGATAAACCAGGTTTATTCGACAAACCAGGTTTGTCACCCATGAAGCGATAAACCATGTTTATCAAGTCGAAAAACCAGGTTTATCAGTCAAAAACCAGGTTTATCAACGCCTAATGCTCAGTTATTCGAAACTCCTGGTTTATCAGGTTGATAAACCAGGTCCATCGGTCGTAAAACCAGGTTTAACCTGGTTTTTCCGGTCGAGAAACCAGGTTTCTCGAATTATTGGGCATTTGACTAAACCTGGTTCATCAACTGATAAATCAGGTTTCTCGAATTACTGGGCATATGGCGTCGATAAACCTGGTTTATCGGTCGAGAAACCTGGTTTATTGGTTGATAAACCGGGTTTATCAACAGATTATCCAGGTTTCTAGAATTATTTGGCTTGCCATACACGTCACGTTTTTTTACTCTTGTGGATATGTCTGACTGCAAACATGCGCCGACAGTAGCAGTACATCGCAAAACGTTCACAGTAGATTGCCGAACAGTCTGCATACGTTGCATGCCCCGTCGCGTTCAGGCTCCGACCGTGTTGCACGCATTCGCCATCGTTCACCGATCGACGCAACACAGTGCAACACGTTTTGCAAATAGTTGCACGTTCTGGTTTGCAGACCATTCGCAGTACATCCCAGTACAACGCAGAGCAACGCAGCCAAGTTGCAGTACTGTCTGCGTCACACTCCCGCCCCGATTGTAGACGTCACTAGTTGCAGTTGACTGCCATTTGCAATTCTATGAGTTGCAGAACAGTCGCAGACACGTTTTTTCGTAGTGCATGTGACCGAAGCACAAGCATTAACTATTTCTTTCTGTGCGAGTAGTTCCTCACTTTAGCCAACCATTTACTTGTGTCAAAAATTTGACCTCTTTAGGCCAAACGTACAAAATTAACAATTGTCAAGTCAGTGTAATCCAGTTGCTATTTACGTTAAGTACGATCTGGAAATCTGCTAGTCACCTCGAAACTGGAAGAAACCTACTGAAGAGAGGCCGTGATAAATTTACACGTCATGTAAGGAAAACAGTTGGATTCTAACATAACACTTACAATTGTGTGTCTAGTCGGCATAAAAACGGTTTATTACTAAGTGCGAAAACACATTTATCGTATTGCGAAGGTCCACATTCAATGGACTGGCAGTATAGCCATACTTAAAGAGATGTTCCGTAGACAAAGACTGGAACTTCAAATAAACGCTTGAAAAAAATACGTAATCTGTTCTTGTCGTATTGGTGAAAGCCATATTTCAGCAGCATGTTCTGTTTGGAAATTATGGATCTTTCAAAAGTCTACTAAAAGTGGCGCATTGCATTATGGTAAATCTATGATGTCATAAAATTTTAAATTCCTAACTGTCTTGCCTGTGAAAAAAGCATTAAAACACTTTATGAGCTGAAACTTTCATTCCCACAACAGCCAAAGTCCTGATTGAAGGTATTTGCCGGGGTGCAGCATAGCATTTTGTAAACTTGGAGACAACAGAAAATCTTTCTTATTCATAGCAATCTATGTTCAAATATTAATTTTTTGAGCTATTAAAAACACATTAGTGTGAGCTCTGAAATTGCAGTGAAACTGCAGTGCTAAAAAAGTCTCGTGTAAAAAGCAAAGTAATTCTTCTCTCATTACAGATGCCTTAAACTGTCACTGGAACAAATCTTCCAGTAGTACGGCCACTTGGGTGGACACGTGACCCTAATGCCACCATTGAATTTTGTTCAGATTTGTTTTGAGAATTGAAAGCTTAGTTTTCAGGTTTTCCGTAGACTGTTATAAGTTGAAGGATCACATGACATGTAAGATAGAGCTCATAGACCCGATGTTTTTGCAGTTCAGTACACTCGCAATTATAATTGCGAAGAGTTGATATTATTGCTCCTTTTAGTAGCAAATTCATTCATTAAAGTTGTTTCCTTTCGGTGAAATTGTTAGGTTCAACTTTCATTTCTGAGGAAATCTGTCTTCAATCGGGAATTTATCCATGATCGTTTCCTCAGTTGTAACCTTGAACAAAGTTGCATATTGTGCCAGTCCGATTTCATCAAATTTATGAGATTCTACCAAATCCCAGTGATGCTCAACGATACGTGTCTCTCTTCAAAAGCGCATATGGCACAGCACTGGAATTGACCTTGACAAGCCTTATGACTCAATCTCCTCTTTCTCCTCTTAACATCTGATACCAACGGCCCTTTTTTTTTTTGTCTTTTTAGTAACTGCAAAATTAAATCAACGCAAAATTAATTTAGGTTTTGTCTTTTAAGTAACAGATCTTGGTATAACATGGAAACTGCAGTTACTTGTAGTCAGTCGCTTGCTTTCACGAATTGGTGTACGAGTTGGTAGGAGCCAATTTCACAGATTTTGCGCCAGGAAATATACTAAGTTACTTCCCTAGCTTGCTAAAGATAACTATTTTACTGACAGTACCTCAGGCTCGGTTCTGCAATTTCAAGTCGCGCCCTGGGCACGTACCCTGCCTAGCTGTCATACTGCAGATACACTACTCATATGATAATGCTCAATAACCAAATAGTCTATACTCGCATGTGCATTCTTTTGAGGTAGCCCATAACACCACGCGCACGTCAGGTCCATTCCAGAATGTAATGTATAGATTTCCATGGCGACATTTAGATGGTTTGGAAGATTTCACGACTTTGGATTGGTTTTTTTTTTTTTTTCACCGTGAAAACAGCTGGTGATGTCATACTCCTTCAAACATGATCTCTCATGGCTCTCGGTGTTAACAACACTGACTCAATCATGCAGTGAGTGACTTTCGAGTATCATCAACTCGAAAAGTGAAGGTGCTGATAAAAGGTGTTCAAGTTGAGCCTAAATATTCCAGTCTATGTTATTCGGTTCAAAATGGCATACTGCTCCTTGACTACATATTTTTTTTTTTGCATTTTGCAGCAAAGTAAAGAGTCATGTGTAGAGAGAAACAGAGAAGTTGAAACAAGTATATTTTAAACGCCGGGTGTAGTGTTTTCGTTTCAAGTGACTTACAATACTTAAAATGACAAGAGTTGAGTTGTTCATGGTAAGGATTTTGAAGGGTACAACCGCATGAAAAGTCTTAAAATTAGCATGATTAGTCAAGTTTTTCACCCAATAGTCATGAAAAAAAAAAAGTTTGTTACCGGCCTGACTCGTACTGGCTGAGTACAGGTAGGCCTACGGTACGTGAAAAGTGCATGTTCACGAACTTCCTGAATAGGTAATTTCTCACTCATTAAAGTTCAATTGCATATGACACACGGGGAACCTCTTAGTTTGGTGATTAGTGATGAGTTATTGGTGTGAGAGCGAAACTTGATAGATTTCGAAAAAAAAAAAAGATTTCACAAAACAACTCCATGTGTCCTTTGAAACATAACATATATGCGGCAACGTAATGGACGGGGATTCCCCTTAACCTACCACGAGATCACATGACTACACATACCGACCAGCTGATTTGTCGGACAGCCAGTTCTGCGACACACGTCAATTTGTTGCTCTCGACTTTTGCGTCTGACAGAATCTCTGTTGATTCTTGCAGTAGCATCAGAGGGAAAGTTAAGTTTCGACAGTAGAAGAGAGCAAAGTGAAGACATGCCACTTACACAACTATTCCATGAAGAAAATTCGCTCTCAAACCAACAAGAAGTAAGTCGCAGCTGAGGAGATTTCGCAATTGGTAAGCTGATCGTGAACGTGGTTCATGGACATACAGTGTGCACAGAATGCATCTGCCATCGAATACCAGCCTACAGTAGTACTAAGCGCAAGACTTGCCACTAGGGTTAGGCCAGGGGCAGCCTAGTTAACTTAGTAACTTTAGAAAGCCTACTTGGTTAGCTGACATGTTTGCGTCATCTTTAGCGGCTGCTGACAAACTATATGTTACCCAAAGAAAGAAGGGATTAAATCCTGCAGGATATAGGCCTACAGGCTACAACTACAGTAGCCTAGACCTATAGTTTGTTTGCTAATTATCCCTTTAACTTAAGTACTGTAAGCCCCAAGTGAGACTACCACCAGGATATGCAGTTAAAATCTCTAGACTAATGGTTATCTCTGATTTAAAGAATGAAACATGATCACTCCCATCAGTCCATGTGTTGTTGTACAGTAAGCCTACAACAACTAGGCCTAGAACCACTCTTCAAGGGTACACAGTCATATCGTTCGATATAGGCCTAGCCTAGGCCTACTGTCACTTGTATTTTTAGGCGGCTTCGCGGATATGCATTCACCTTGAGGAAGTGCTTATAGTTATAGCCCCGTAGTCTGTCAAAATTAAAAGGTGGGGCCTATTCACATGGAAATTTCTGTTCGAATAAGAACAGATGAAAGCGCTATTTACACGAAAATTTTCTTACGAATAAGGTTACTTGAAAGCACTATTTACACGGAAATTAGTATTGTCAAAATTGAAAAAAAAAGTCACCAGCCTCCGAAATCGATTCCTGTAAGGACCGTGAAGTGCGGAGGAATTACCATGGGTGCATGCATTTAGGAAATTATGAATGCGAATTAGCGTTTACATGCACACACACACCATACCGTACACGAACATGCATCAATATACGTACAGTAATGAGAGACATGGGTCTGTGCAAACTAACATACAGTAGCATACAAACGCAGCGAACGCCCCCAATTGGTTTTCGTCGTGTGAATTGTGACTACAGGTACGCTTAGTTACACGAAAATTTCCATGTGAATAGTCACAACGAAATTTAAAAAGCAGAGCTTCATTCTCATGGGGTTCTGCACTTGTGCCTAGACCCCTATGCATGCTTCAAGATTAATGAGATTAACTTGATTTTGTGCTGATCTTTGAATGGAATTCAATAAGATACACAACACATAGGCCTAGAAATACTAACATACAGTAAATATAGGCAGGCCATAGCATTAACTGTGGCAGTGTTTGAATCAAATTGGTAGAAGAAAAAGTAGACCCTGATTTTGTGAATTAAGGGAAATTCAGTGTTGGACTTTTCAAATCATGTGACTTTCTATGATAAAAAAATTTACATTCTTTGAAAGCCTGTGTTGCTTTAGATATGACTAAAGAGTCTACTGTACAGCACTGAAATTGTGCGATAGAATCTTTGATGTGAACAATGCATGCATGTTGTATAGTACCATGGGGAATACATTTCAAAATTTGATCAGAGAAGAAAATCATTGAGTCCTTAAATTCACCATGAAATGTCAAAAATGTCACATAAGCCAAACCACGTAATGTGCCTATAGTGGAAACAAATAGAAAAAATCGTGTGAAGCCTTCAAAAATTTACAGTAATCATATCTGAACATATTTTGTGATACAGCAGCGAATAGCGTTAACCACATCAGCAGTTGCACCGGACCTGAAAGGAAACAGTCAGCTATTTGCAAGAGATGGAATTCATGTTATTTAAAGAAATGTTTGAATGATAATTTATTGTTTAGTCCTTATGACTTTTAAAGGGAAATAGGGCGTTTAGAATACACCAACATGACATGCAAAAGAAAACAGCGGTAATCATTGTTAAACCATTCAGTCCCATCAATAAACATCTGCCAAAGCTTCATCTCCTCAAAACATTATGCATGTGATGAGTAATGGAAGATGCATCAGTTGAATTTTGAAAAGTGTGCATGAACAAATTAGTGTTGAGCAACAAATAACTGAATTTATCTCTGTGAGGAGCTTATTTCTTGAAGAGAAGGCTACTGTCCTTCTTTATTTTGAAAATCTGTCATTCTGCATCCACAAACATTGGTTTAAAAAATATGAATTTCTTTCTAAAACAAACGCCCTATTTCCCTTTAATATAAATTAGATTCAAGATTTGCGTTAGGTGTTTTCCCCGTTGAGGACTTGGTATGCACCTTCTGCTTGCAGTGTTTACTCAAACATTAACTAGCTGCAGTATAATCCTGTGTAGGCAAATAGTTGTTTAACTGACAATATGACAGGCTTTCTGCACCGAAGTTTACTTACAGTAGTCTTTGTCTTGACTAGAGCCATGCAGAGCTGTGCAGGACAGTGATCTCAAAGCATTCTTGTCAGTATACAGTACTGTGGTTTCTGAGATTCAATAGATGCCGCTGATACGCCCATGTAGATATAGAAGAGGATTTGAAGCCTTGGTTGAAACATGGCATGGCAAGGCTTTGTTGAGAATTGTGATAGTGTTACGTATGTGTATAGACCTAACGTACATAGGCTATGTAGTTGACCGTAGTGAGCATGTCTGTGTTATCACTCATGGAACGGCCTAAAGTCAGAGTTAGTCATGTTTGAAAACTTGTTACCCGACCATGTGGTGTAAATGGTTACCCAGTTCTGAACTTAAACTGCTACCCAACTCATCAATGACTGCACAGGAACTGAAAGTTAGGATCCAGCTGAAACTGGAACCTGCCAGAACTTCTGGCCAGAGAGTTCCCGCCAGAACAGGTATTGTGAATGCATTTTATACCTGCAGTAAAGTGTACTACTGTACTGTACCCGTAAGTAGGACAGGAATACCGATACAGTGCGATGCTGATTTGTAGCTGGTTGAAACATTTTAAAGAAATGAAACCTTTGGATATAAAGAAGAGGAATGGAATCAAACAGTATAGAATCTTGGTTCTAGTTGTCTAGGAAGTGCTTTTCTATGCAAGCATGGATGCCATTTTTACTCTCTGATGAAGTGACTGATTTGACTAGACACAATTTCGAGCCCAGGAAAAGTGATAACTGTACCAATCCACAGCAAGCTTCCTAATTTGGCTAGCCTTTTGCATGTTGGATGGGTAGTAGAAACCGTGGTCCTTGCCCACTGTGTTTTCTGGAAGTACCATATGGGAGAGGGGGCTGTGTGAAGTTCGAGTGGAAAACTGATAACTGTACCAATCCACAGAAAGCTTCCTAATTTGGCTAGCCTTTTGCATGTTGCATGGGTAGTAGAAACCGTGGTCCTTGCCCACTGTGTTTTCTGGAAGTACCATATGGGAGAGGGGGCTGTGTGAAGTTCGAGCAGAAAACTGATAACTGTACCAATCCACAGAAAGCTTCCTAATTTGGCTAGCCTTTTGCATGTTGCATGGGTAGTAGAAACAGTGGTCCTTGCCCAATGTGTTTTCTGGAAGTACCATACAGTATGGGAGAGGGGGCTGTGTGAAGTTCGAGTGGAGAGTTTGTGAAAGTTCGAAAAAAAGTGAAAAATAAAGGTTCTTAGAAATTTGAGAAGGATAAGCCTCCAAAGTCTTGGCCTGCCACCACTACTGCACAGCATCTATCAGTGAAGGACCATAATTGATGACTGAGTGAGTGAAGAACAACTAATTATGAAACGCTGGAGGTATCCTGTAGACCTTTGAGTGATATATGATGAAGAGGCAGATTTCAACTGTCATAATTTCAATGAAACGAAATACAATACAATCTAGAAAACTCTGGAAAGATGACACCATCTTTCAGTTCACTTTTGATTTAATTTGTCTATCAATTCCCCTCTTATACTCTTAACTTTTCTCTTGAAATTCCTTTCCCTATGAAATGTAATTTAGCCAGCTTTCTGTTCTGCCTGGAAAGTTGCATTTCTCCCACAAAAAAGAAGTGACTGGGGTCATTTTACCCCCCCTCCCCTGAGTCTAAATTCAAATGATATTGGCTAATCAAAAACCATGCCTTCCTTTAGAGTACAGTATACAGCATGGATGTCTAAAACTTCGTGTATCTAAATAGAAACCTTGGAATTTCTAACTACTGAAAATTCAAAGTCCATATGGATCTAATAATGTTATTTTACCAAGTTTTAATTTCCTTTTTTATCCTAATCTAGAAAAAGGAATTGTACCTTGAAACCTGTTACTTCAAGCAACATTCGCTTGAGTTAACAGCACGATGAAAACCTGCCAAACTTTGTGCACCTCATAACATTAGCATGGCAATCATAACATGAAGTGTCCTGTACCTGAATCTACAGCAATCACTTGTGAAGCTAGCAACAAAAATGGTCACGAATAAGTCCCTTGAAAGGTCAAAATCATGATTTGAAAATTTGTAGTATATTAGTCAGCAGAGTCTGTCAATAGGGCGATTTGACATTAGCCTACTGTACCTCTCAGAATTGTACAAATACAATACCGTAAAGTCGACTAATCAGGCAAGGACAATTATGTAAAGATTGCTTCAACTTTTATTTGAGTCATTACAAGAAAAACTTTGTCAAGCTACCAAAACCATCGCAGCGTCTGAATTATTTTTTAGGTGTGTGCAAAGCTTGGCACTTTGTGAAGTTTGGTGTGTACTATGCAGAGGACTGCCACTCTATATTGCTTTTTCACTGAATTGTTCTACTAAACTAAGGAGATAAACTGGGTGTACTGTTGTTGTACTGTTACTATCATTTGGCTATGGACACTTTTGACATAGAAGAATAAATTTGTATCACTGAGGATGCTTTCATACAAAAGACCTTGATACACACACAAAGAAGTATGATTATTGTAAATATCCATTGAACTATTGACGTACCCTGGACTTTGAAATGACAGGGAGTGTTAACTCTAAAAATATTCATTATTTTGAATTAAACTTCACACCAAGAGTGATTTTCATACTTTCTTTACAAACTTCACTCCTTAAAAGAGAGCACATGTGCAGCATTTCATCCCCTCAGCAATAAAGACATTTTGGGCATCTGTATCACTCTGGGACTTGAGTGTTGGAGACGTTTCTCAGGAAACAAGCCAAAAACTGTATGAAATACAACTTAACAACACTTGCAGGTGTCAACTCTTTGTGACCATTTTATTATTACAGTATCAATAAATTTCTTAGAAACCAGTGGTACAGTATGATAGGCATATGTACAGTAGGGCTAAATGTTGTTGACACATTTAAGTTGTAACTGATAAAAATAATAAAAGAAATAAATAAAGTAAAAGAAACTGGAAAGAAAACTCTCAGATCTTTTTCATTGCCTCTCACAGTTTAAATCAAACTCAGAAAGTACTGTAAGGGACATGAAGCAAGTACAGTGTAAAGTTCTGGGGAACTCCTGACCAGGTATTAATGAACCTGGCTGGGTTCCAGCCTTATAGTCCTGGTTAGATCCTAGTTCTACTGCAGCCCTAAACTCCGCCCTGTTGCAGATGCATGTCACTAGAAAGGCTAATTGTGATGTATTGTAATGCTAAAATACTAATTTGCAATGTTAATCAATGCCATATAAAGGCCTTGTAGTTACTCTACATGATGTTACATTTATTCTTAATGTGCAATTATTTGCCTGGTATATTTTCTGAACATACAACGTACTGTACACCGAACTGTCAGCAGATGTTTGTACCTACAGATGAGCGTGCCTGGCCTACTGGAATGTTTGCAGACTGCACTGGGGATATTTGAAGCAGTTTGAGAGAATGCAGATTATCAGATGCGGGAGGAGTACATCCCCATCAATCATCCCTATTACTTGTCCTCATTAGGGTAACCTGTAAGAAGCTGAAGTCAGTGAAACTAGTTACATGTGCGTGTTTCCTCTGCCTGATGATGCTTTTTCTCAAAGTGTCAACAGTTTTAACCACAACTGACTGCATTTATCGGTACTGTTAGTGTGAAGTGTACCTCTACACAGGTGTGTACAGAAGCAATGGGAAAGAAGTTCATTGTGTAAATCTTTGTGCGGAAGATAAGCAAAAGCTTGATAATGACTTGATATAGGTACATCAAGTGCTGTCTTTTCCATACATTCAAATGTTCAAGGGATAACCAGTCTGAACACATAACATTTATTCTTCTGCTAATTTACTGTTTCTCTGTGGATGTCAGAGGTCATTCTGAGACCAGTATGCACAGTACTGCACGTGGTACCGTGCTTTTGGATAAACCATTTGGCAATAATTCAAGAAGAAAGCATACAGGCAGATTTTATTATTGGCATGTTGTTAGTTCTATGTTTGCCATAGCCAATGCTTTTGCATTACACATTGAAAACTGCATGACAGTGGTGTACATTAGTACATGTATTACATTAAATTAAACTCTAGTTACACATTGGAAACACAATGTATGCAGTCTCCTTTTGCCTTAAACCATCTGACTCATTGCAGACTCCCTGCTGGATTTAGTGCATGTTCTTCAAAAGGTGTATTCTACATTATTGTACATGTAGGAGAAAACAAAATAATGTACAATTTGGTTTATATCCAGAATTGTTTCCTTGTTAAGGTATAATGTGTAAACTTCAAAAGAAATCGGTCTCTCTGCATTTGGAGGATTCTTGTAAAAACACTGTGGTAATTTGTTCTATTGTGTCTGAATATTGTTTAATGAAAAAAAGGGTTCTTGCACAGGAATTGTTACAGTCGATAAATGTCTACCGTTGCTGTAAATGACATTAAACCAAAGAGATCTAAAACATACAACTTAAGGAAATTTGAAAGTATGAAGGCTTTAAGAAACCTTATCAGATTGGGTTATTTTCAAATGGATGCCAGCATTCACTGCAAATGTAAAGAAAGATTTATACTACAGTATAGAATGTGAAAAGAACATAGAATTTTCTCACTAATTATGTATAGCTACATGCACCTACTGTAGACACACAAGAATCAATATTGTGGGGCTTGTGGCTACCATCAAAAAAAAACTTTCACAGTCATGCAACTTATACACTTATACACTCAGAAATGTGTGGGTATGTGCTCACACACATATGCCAACCTGAAAAGTATAAATTTGTAAGATTAATCTGACTCCAACAAAATTGATAGTTTATCTTCTTCTCTTTAGAGTTACCGATGGATGGACATTCTACTCTCCGTATAACAGAGAGCAGCAATCCTCTGACTCAGAATATTGATACTGCAAAGCCAATTGGTAAGTGATACAGTATCTTGTATGTTCCCATAGCTGGCCGCTAGTAAGTTTCCATCTTGCAGAGCTGCCACAATTAGGAGGATTTGATGATCAAACATTGGTCATACTCTCACAATTTTATTGATCTGTAAACTCTCACATCTACAGTATACTGCAAAACTCTCAGACTGGTCATGTAATTGCAGTAAGAAAACCAAAATGAATGATTTAGGAGAGAAAATCAGATTTTATGAGGTTTTTAAAAATGTCCCTGTAATTTGTGTAAGAACTTGTACTGTACATAGGTCTGAAAGTGGTATTTTGAGCAAATAATGACCAGGGATTATGGCACACTCTTAGGAACTATAAATACCTTGGTGGGTTCAAATTTGTTGGTCATGGTGATGCTCTACTTTATCCAGTTGGTCTCTTGTTGAAACCAGCAAATGAAACTTCAGTGCAAATTATCAATACAGTGTTTGCAAGGCTAGCTCTGTTATCATGTGACTTTTTCGGGAAGCCTCACAAATCTAATCCAAGATGATCTTAGGGCAAGTTGTTGCTAGCCATTGTTAATAAGGATAGCAAGCAGAGAGTAATTAGTTATGCTCCAGTGCACATATTTTCTGGTCTCACAAGAGCCCATGTAAAGACTGTGTTCACTCAACCATGAGGGATATGCAGGTTGCATAATCAGACTTATAATGTGGACCTCAGATGATCTTAGGTTAGATTTGTGAGACCTCCTGTACTCAGTGGCATGCGGCAGGTAATGAAAGATATCTCCTTGTACTTTGTTGATACAAGGTGTATAACATCCACATTCCCAAACATTTGACTGATAATATTTATCAGTTTTTTTGGTTTGTATGTGATTTAAAGCAATCTGTCTACACCAGAGAGCTACGTCATCACTTGACTGAAAACATTCAAACAGGCTGTCATATCTCTGGTTGTCAAAGCACCGCGTTGTGTCATGGTGGACAAGTTGGGTGGGCGTTTCTTGTTGTCTCAACAAATAAGAGGTTGCTCAAATAAGGGCGCCAAAAACATTCAAATAAAAACATAAGTTGCCTCGGAGCCTGGCACATCCGCAACGCTCTATTCCAGACTTCCTCGTTAGTTTGTGTAGTGATATCAAATGGAATGTGTACTGATGGAAGAGATTTGTACAGTACCTGACTCAAAACAAGGAAATCCTGAGAGTTATTTTGAGTCCATTGAAGCTGACAGCTGTCATATGTTACAAATCCAACGGTACATTTGATAGATGAGACACCAAGAAACAATGCTTTGTCTTTCTATTGCCCTAGAATAAGACAGTCTAGTGATGTACGACTTGGCAACTCTTGAAGATGCTAACGCCATACCAATTCAGCCAATACTGAGCTGTCTATTGCATGCAAGACTGTGTTGCCAACTTTGGAAGATGCAACCCATGGGACAGGGTTGACCGTTTTTTTTTTTTTTTTGATGGGATGGTCTTTCTGGTAAAACCAATCTTGTACATGTTTTTGCCAGAAAGTTAAATTTCCCAACTTTTAGGTGGAAAAAACTGGGAAAACCATGAAGTATGTATTCTTAAAAAATCGTGTGGAATGTGTGGAAGAGCATAAAAACTACAAGAAAATAACTTCTTAGGGTGAAGTGTAACGATGACCCAAAGTGCAGCTATGGTAACTTTATGGGTTCGATATAAATTGATAGTTCTGCAAATTAATGATAAGCAGAATGGTCACATGAGCCCTTTCGAGACTCTAGAGAATAGTATTTAATTGTACCTTTGTTGTAGACTATGCATTGTCATCTTACAGTATGTCACAATTTTATGTTGAACAGTTTATCAGCATATAATGCAACACATGACAAAAAACTTGGAAAGTGAGCAATTGAATTGTTTAGAATTTGCTTTTAAAAGGAAGTGCCCTGGTAACCCAGTTCACTTGTCAACGGCAAATTGTTGTTAGACCCTGTGTGCATCAAGGTGAACAATTTGGATGTATTTAGTGTGTAAGGCTCAATACAATGGACGTTTAATTGGAACCATGTGTGTCTAAAGCTGTTCTTTCCGTTGTGCCACCTGGATTAAAGTTCTCAAAATACAGCACTGTGTAAATTTGTGAAGTGTCTGAGCACACGGGTTAGGGATAGAGCAAATGCACGATTGTGTTGTTTTGGTTTTTTTCTTTTCTTTTGTGCAGCACAGTTGTATTTTATTTGTCATGATTTCACAAATTTACCAAAAAATTTACATTTTTCACCAATTCATAGAAAATTTTAGCGATCCAATTTCAATACTTTACTTGTCAACAAAGCTAGCCATCATTTGAAAAAAAAAATGAAAAAACGAAAAATTTAGAACCATGATTTTAGTTGTGATTTTAATTGACTTGATTTGAATCAAGCAATCCTACTTAGAAAACGTGCATCTTAAGAGATGACTACTGTAGAAACATATTTACTGTTTGGCAGCTAATATAAATGTTGTGTGTACATCCATCTATTCTCAATTACAAACTTAAAGAACTATACAGGTTTGACAATCCTTGTTGATATTATTCAGATGAGATGGGCTGATGCAACAACTGGCCAGGATGAGACTGCGCACTGCCCGCTTTGGACCCTAACTTTTGAACTTGTCTAAGAGAGCACTGAATTATCATAATGCTGTACCCTTACATCATTCAGGGACCGTGCCAGGACTTCAGTGCCTCCGTCGCTTGCTGTGCTTTGACCTTCTGACCTTCAATCTCTCCTAGGTTCAGTTCCATTTCTCGTGAAGGGCAGTGTTGTTTGGCACAATGACCTGATATGTTCAATGTGTTTTTTCCCGCTTCTCGACATGAATCTCAACACACACAAGATACTGAGGAAACTGGACCTATAACCTTTGAACTGGGGCCCATTTTTCAATACACTGTATTTCCTCCAATAGACCTATCCCCCAAAAGACAGAAATTGCATCGGAGACTTGAAACTCTGTGTCTGTCATATGCTACTGTACACTAGAGCATGACCTACCGTATCTTCAGTTTCCTGCAAGTACCGATAACCTGGTATGTACAGCAACTCTCGGTTAAGGAACAATTTTGATGGTGTTATACTTGTGGCTGAGTGAGTTGTTCTGCATGACAACTGAAAAAGATCAGTTTTAATTTGGAGACTCATTGAATCAAACTTTGCCTTTTTCATGGGTCATTTGAAGCTTCAAAAAATCCTTCTCGTTAGGAGCTGGATGTTTCACTGCACGATGAATGTAGCAAATTCTTCCATTTTGCTGGATGAAATCATGGAAATCTTCAGAAATAAGTTGCGGCCTGTTGACTGATACCAATCCCTTTGGGAGGCTAAATTTCACGAAAGCATTACAGAAATTTTGAAGTAGTTTTAACGGTTGTAATTACTATTCATTGAAATAATTTTTGGTCATTTTGAATAAGTATCAACAATTGCCAAAAAACATACTGTACAACCACTGGATACAACAAAAGGACCAAAAAAGTCACACTTGTCTATCTGGACATTTTCAGGAATGTACAGTATCAGTGTGGCTGGTGGTACTGCCTGAACTGTTTGGCATGCAGTGTGCATGTGATGTGACCAACTTATCAGTCTGGCTCGTCTAAGCCTGGCCAGAAAGCATCCATACAGTTTGAGGCGGTGCCTTCACTGTAAACAATTTCTGAATGACTAGTGTATAATTCGTTTTGAATAAACTGCTAATACTTTTTGTGGTGACATACCCTATATGCACTCCCCAGAGGAAGAGTCCACCATAATTCAACCAACAATTCTTCCCTCTTGCTATAAATGGAAAGTATAGCACTGTGCAGTAACTCAGGACTCTGACTATTCGTATCAGACCAGCCATGCAAAACAAACTGTAGAACTCATGAAAGAAGTGCATATTAATTGTTACATAAATTTGTGAATCTGGATCTATGGGAATTTGAAAATAAGCATTGATGAATCAAGTGGCTGTGTAAACATCTCCTCTGGTTTTGGGAGCAGATGCCTGTACTGGTTATAAGACAGGATTCATTTGCTGCTTGGTAATCACTTCAAATTTATATACCCGTATCTGCAGCCATCACTTTTCTAGGTGCCATTAACTACAGCCCACTCTGGAATTTCAATCTTCTGCAAAATGTCCTTATTGAGTGGAGTCTATTAAGCTTTTGGAATACAGTACCCTCATCCTTTGTTAAAAAAAGGAATGGGGCATAGCTGGAGAAACTTTGAAACCACCCTGAGTGTATTCACTTGATCTCCTTTTATCACTTGTCTTTCCTAAAGTGCCATCAAATACATCCCTTTCATTTGAAAGTTCCAGCAGCCTATCTGGGAGATAAGTGAGTACAGTATTTGAACATCATTAATCTTTTCCCAATGAAATGGCAATTGTGACATCTGTTGTCTACCAGACAAGGCTGGCCCACTTCCCTTAACTATTGTAGCAGCAATTTGTTAACATTACCGCATTTATAACTGTGACACTACACACTTTTCCTGCTGAGGAAATGACTTCTCCTGTATAGCCTCAATTTGAAATGTTGTTTTTAGTCTTCTTTAATGCAACTTTAGGCTTGATGATTGCATCACGCGTGTTCTGTATGGAATAATCGATATGCCTGCCATGGTATTGCCTCCTATTGACAGCATATGTGGTTCTCGATTTCGACGTATACATCTACACCAGTTGCTTTCCATGAGCCTAAGGTTTTAACATAATACACAGTGAATTCATTAGCACTGTTAAAATTATTTCAAAAATCAATATAAGAGTCTGTGCTCTCTCCTTCTTCCTGTTTCACCTTTGACCTCGTTACTGTTTTTCAGTGTGTATTGACTGGTTGTGGTTTATGAGACTATGGTCTACAGTATCTCAGTGCAAGCTTGTTTTTAAATGTCCAGTGCATCCACAATTAGAACATACTGCAAGTTTTTCATGGGACAACCCTTCTTAAGCTAGGTGGCCAGCTTTTCCATAGGAACAACACTGTAATATTCATAAAATTTGAAGACATTGGCACTATTTGTTGGACAGTACAGTATGCATCTCACCTTACCTGTATAATAGCTGTACATTCTTACTGGCTGATTCCATACTCATGGCACTCTTAATGGGGGATGCTGAAAATTTATTATTTCAATACAACAGAATCCACACTTTTATTGTGTTCATATAATGAAAAACAAGGCATTCATCCAGAGAGCCAAAGCCAATATTGTTGCCAGCAACTATCTGAAAGGGACTGCTGTGCTGTAGAATATTCTCCCAGGACAGCATTCACTCTACCCCGAGAAAGCCCTACAGTCAGCTGCCACTCAGAATCCAAAATCGCAGACAGAAGTATGTACCCTATGCTAATGATATGTCATGTAATGTCACATATAGCAGAATCATTCAAGAATGTAGCAAGAGTTGCATTTCTAAGTTGATGTAACAGATGTTTAACTGCTTGTACTTTCATAATGCATCCATTCACTCAGCCCATTTTATTACTATTATATATTAAACTTTGACACAGTGGTAACTATTTCTTTCATGATGAGAGAAAAGGTGGCTTAATCATTTGTTGCAGATGACCAAATTGCATTGGTGTCAGCCAGTGAAAGTGAAAACTTGGTAGCGTGTTTGTCAAATTTAGGAGGGCATTGCGAAACCTGTGACATCAAAGTATTGTTTTGGTCATTAAAATTCGATGGTTGAAACAATTATGATGATGCAAGTTCAAATGCACTCCTTGAGTATGCTCTGGTTGCCATTAACTTATGCCATTAATATTGAATGGCAAATTATGGTCATATGTTACCAGGCAAGGAATGGTTCAGTGATAAATTTCCCGTGATGATTTGCTATTTGCCATATCTTATCAACATTTGGCAAGGACTGTCAAAAGGAGAACCTGAAAATTGTGCAATATTGGTGACTGGTTACTGCTTTAGAGCCAATACCCAATCTCTTGTACCACTGCAGCATGCAAAGAATTTAACCCTTGTCAATTGTCTTGATGCGGATGCAGATGTGGATGCTTTTTCTATCTACAGAATTGGTTACGCAGTTCTCCCACCCGCTTACACCATACCTTTAATTAGGCCAATATTGGCAGAAAAAAAGGAAGACAAAGGGGATCATAAGCCCAAAATATACAGCATACAGTTATACTGTAGTAACAGGAAAGTTAAGTGTGTCACTTGTATTTAGCAGAACTTGTTTTGTCTATTTACCTTTTTATCTTTTTTCTTTTCCTTTGGCAGACATCGTCAGACAGATCACAGACTGTGACTTAGAGATATTCAAAGGTTGGAAGGACCATGAGGTAAACAAAATATGGGCCCACTGAAGATTTTTGCTTTAGCAGGGCCTACCATCAACTACACTGCACAATATTGATACAAAGGAACATAAATGTTGGAATGTAGACCTAAATAAGGTGAAGTGATTTTGTAGGTTTATGTAATACCAAATGATTTTATCAGAGTGATTGGAGCAGATGGTATTGTATGTAGTGAAAGAGTACAATGACTTTTCGGTGTTGAAGCATAGTCCACATCAGTGGCGGCATGGCTGGAGCCCAGTATGTCCCCCTTGGAGTTTTGGGAGGATGCTGTAAAATTGAAAGGTCTCCTGTGAAGTCCAAGTAAGTCAATTTTCCCAGTGATATGCCAGTGTTTTCATTCAAATTTCAAAAATTATATATAGTACAATTCGTACCAACTGATGGCTCCATTCTGCTTGGATAGCCTTCCTGCAATTCTAGCTAGAAACTGAGCAACGACCGGCGCCACTTGAGCCTCAGTCCCTCAGGAAAGATGCATCCCAACTCTGTCAATGGTGCTCATGTACAGTAACACCAAACCATCAAAGAATTTCAGCATGTAGGGAAAGAAACAATCCGAATGGAGTTAACGATTTGTGTGCGAAATGGTTTCGGCTATAATTATCTGAGACTATAATTACTATGAACAGAAAACTTGATTTTTGTCAGTCGGAACATTTAAAGCCAAATGCAGATCTTTATTATTCACTTCACTCTTCACTTAATGCCTTTCTCCTCACAACAAATGCAACAAAGTTTTGGAATTTTTATGGCTACAACCCAACCCAAACAAACACAGATATTTATTAATAATGTCAAAATAAGAAAAAAATTAGAATAGAACAGACTGTCAATATCTTTTCAAATTTGTGAACATTGCATTAAAGGTGTGACCATCCTACCACACCCTTGAAAGTTAAAAAATTGCATCAATGATGTAATTGTGAAAGGACAACTTTATCTTGGAAATGACAAGAAATTTGTTGAATTGCAACACCGGATACTTTATCCTCTCTGACCTTCACTGAATATTTTACTGCATTTTACCGTAGCGGAGGTTCCGTTCTAAAATAACCAAAAAATACTGCAAAAGTATTGGCAAGTTTTTGTTTGTTTGTTTTTTTTGTCAGCAGTACAGTTTCAATTTTGGCTGTATCTGGCTATTGTTTGTTTGTCAGTGTGATATGACGTGTGACGCACTTAAAACACCGACGCTTCTGTATTTCTTGACATCTGAATGGTGGTCAGAAGTGAAAGTCTCCGAAGACATCATATTACATGAAAACATAGCGTCGGGATTCACATCAACGTCTTGCATCATTACCAGGCCTTACTGTATCTAACTGTATGTAATGGTTGTCAAGGAGTTGACTGGTTTCACTTTGCCTGTCGACAGCAGCAGCCTGCAAAAAGGTTTCTTCTGACCATAGTCTTTGTTTTTCCATTTGTAGGTCATTTTCATGTTTTTAACAAGTATTGCCCTGTTCACATTTAAAGGGAGGTAAAATGAACCAAGATGGCATACAAAGAAAATAGCTGCAATCTCTGCAATGACCATTAGCAATGGCTTCATCAAAAGACTCAAAATATTATGCTTAAGATGAATCTCAAGAAGTGTATCATTTGAATTTTGAATTTGGGTGAACAAATTATGTTTCAGTGACCAATAACTGAATTCCTATCCATGAGAAAATTATTTCTTGAAAAGAAGGCTACTGGTTTTCATTCTTTATGGATGGTTTCTGTAATTTTCTAATGAGACATGTCTCCTCAGCTGAATCAATATAGGAAGGGTCTCATAAGCTCAACTCAACACACATATTTGCCCTGGCCTTACTGCATTACAACCCACCTTGAAAGCAGGCTTTTGATGTGGCGTTCTGACCATTGCAATGTTGCATGTGATATGCAGACCCTAAACTGCAGACAAAACTGATGAATAGACTTCACAGTTACGCTGTAGTTATGCTGTTGTGCAACCGGCAGGTCAAATGTGGCCTGCGTAACATTTTCAACTTGCCTGATTCGCGGCGCTTGTCTTGACCACAACTTTTCTTTGATATGGTCTGTTTCAGAATATCATGAAAGCAAAGTGACTGATCATTCCGCGCATCAAAAGAGAGTGTTTAAAAAATAATGTGATAATTTTTATGCCATTGTTAATTTGTTGTGCAATCATGCAGTGTCTGTTCCTCTACAAATTTCTACATAAACACCTCTACATCAAAGGAGGTGTAGGGCATGGTCAGATGTCAAACCTGTCAACTGATCTGTGCCCTCCAGTGCTTTGGCATTCATTCTGCCCACAATACAGAAATAATGAATTACTGTAGCAAATGCTCCATTGAGCAGAAACACCCTCAAATAACTGTGTTAGTTGTTAAGGCTGCAATGTGCCTTATTTTCCTCCTCAGGTGTTAATGTGTAATCAAGCAGAGTCTGAACGTGTAACAGATTTTAAAGAGGAGACAGTTTCATCATGATAAACATCCTCTAGGTAATTGATTCATTTACCATCTCACAGTTGCAAACATATATCTCTCTAGACACAAATTTGTGCTTTGAACTCGCATACAATAGGAGAATGGAGAATGTGGTAATCGCCGTAGTCCCAGGACTGCTGTAGTTGCAGTTGTAGGGGTGTCGGTCATTCGTTTGTCTTTTGGCATTTATGTTTCAAAGAAAAAGTCTTACCAAGAAAAGCTTTTGCATCATCAAGTATAAAGAGGAATTTTGAGGAAAGGTCAGCCATTTTAAGATGTAAAAATGGATGGAAAATACGCAACCTCGTACACTTCTTTCTGTCCAACTGCAGCCTTTTGTGCCTCAGGGGTTACAGCAACATGATTTGGCCTGGTGGTCATAAAGGTTGCACATCCTTTCTGTGGTTTTACTTCAAACCTAGCAGCCATCTACAGCATGACTATTTTTTTTCAGTGAGTCGCTGATTTGACGTTGAACTCCTCCCCCACTGAAAGATCCGCAGATGGGCCTGAGGAGATAAAGTAGACTGATTGCTATTGGATGTATCTTCTCAACCTTTACATCACTACAAAATTACATATTTTACAGTATGGCACTTATATGGGTCCGTAGATTGGTCATGTGACATGTTTTAATGACGGTGGCTATTAATAGCTCTTAAAAAAAAAAAAAAAAAACTGCCCTTAGACACTGTGACTGGAGTGATGTCAGTCAGTCTGTCTAGTAAACCTTCTGTTGGTCAATGAATATTCAGTATGTGGTTTTCACATTATGCTACATGCACGATTATCAATTAATAAGAGAGGCCTCTCACATTAAATGTACTCAGGGTCAAATCATTATGGTCAATGGGGGCTGGAATAAAGGTATGTGCAACAAATGTTATAACCCCCCATGCCTGTTTACAGTCTGTACTGGCTGTGCATTAAGTCTGCTGTCATTTGGATTTTGTGTTAATGTATCAGTGAATGTTTGGAACTCTGATACCACATGTCCACCTGTTTATCGTTTCATTTTGTGTGTTTCAACTGTCCGTCGTCATACAGTATCGTAATTTGAATCTATCCTAATACAACTAGTTGTTTTTGGGTGGCACTATAGGTGACTTTAAGAAAAGTATACATGAGGTTTTTTTACTTTCTTTGCAGAACATATTCAGTGACAGAATATTACAAGCCTTAGATGATGCCATTGGTAAAGCAGCTCAAGTTATTCAGGTTAGTGTCACAGACATGAAAGTTTTCCTTTTTCTGGAACCATGTGATGGGAAATCATTGCTTTTGTGTCCTCTTTAAAATGAAATGGAATGGATAATGTGATCTTGTGGAATGCTAGATGTGCTTATAACCAAACTTTGTGAGGAAAAAAGTGGCAACAACGTTTGTTAATTATCATATAAATTGTAACAATTGTAATTGACAATAATTTGTTACATTTGCAACATTTTGTTCAGTTTTTTGTTTATACATGCACAGTGTTTTTCACAGCTTTTTTCAAGAGAGAGGAGCATCCATGTGTGGAGGGCATATGAAATTTCAAAGTGAATGCAGGGGAAGGGTTCGAGGGGGGTGGCTCAACCTCACAGTCCTCACCACCCAACATTTTTGATAATTGAGATGCTAAATGTTGCATAAAGGTGCCACGTAGAGACAGTTTCTTGCTCACCTACATCGTCATCTTTATTTGACCAAGCAGAGGTTTTGCAGGGGCTGGGACTTTCTGGCAGTGTTAGGTATTTTGGGAGAAATCACCCCCTAGAAGACCTTGTGGAAAACATTGGTAGTAACGTCAGGCTTCTTGCGAATATTTAGTGATCAAAAGATGATACTTCCATGAGCTTCATCTTTAGTTCTTATGTAACCTCAGACAGTCATTACAGGACTGTGATTGTGTGGTTAAATGCCTGCATGCATGTAGCAAGATATCTGTTTTCTGCCATATTCTCGGTATTTTTAATGGTGAATCGTAAAGCAAAACGATTGGGTGACAATACAAGAAGCAGCTGCTAATCAGAAATTATTGCTGTCACTTTCTTCTAATGAATGAGTTTTAACCCTTGAGGATAAACCCCAGTTGGCCAATGAGTTTTCCAACATCCAACCCAGACGCCACGTGTGAAATAAATGCCCCTCTTTGCAACATTCAGTGCAATCGAGTAGCCACTGATTTTGACACCTAATTCATATTTCAAAACCAGAATATCACTTTTTATCTCACCATTTTTTGTTTGTCTGTGTAGAGTATGTCCTGCATTTTTAGTATCTCATGAATTCTTGAGTTGAAATGTGCAGCACCCCAAGGTGCATTAAGTACTGCAGCTATTTTCCAAATCTTAACTACGGTATTCTTCCCATTCGTTCTTCTCAGAACTTTCCTCGAGTCCTTTAATTATTTAGACAAAACATATCCCAGTGAGAATAGTATTGAACCACTGAAAGAAGAGAAAAATTTGCGAGTATGATTATATAACTGAATATCACCGTATTTAGAATTTCTAGCATATTCACAGACAAAAACAGTTAACCCTCCAGTCGATAGTTTGCGTGATGTCTCGTCTTTCTCTCTTTCAAGAATCCAGAAAGGTCTTGTGTAGTAATAAGTGGTTGTGGAACTTCAGGGAGGCTGGCCTTTTATGTAAGCGTAAGTACTTCCCTACGTTTTAAAGAACCAAAAAAAAAAAAGACAGAGACAGAGACTTCACTTTGCAAATGTTTGCAGTCTGTCAGATTGATATACTGTATCACATGTCACTGTTTGGCCAGAACTTAAGGATTTCCTTGTCAGTAGCATGATTTAACAGAGTTAGGTGATACAGAAAGTTTTACATACCGTAGAACAAGTGTTTTGTTATCTCTATTATCCATAATTGCATTGGTTTGCATTTTAGTGATACAGAGGGTCAAATTTGCTTCCTTAATACGTAAACTGAAACAGACTGTCTCTGCAGTTTTTGTGGATGTTTGGCAAATGCAAGTAAAAGTGATTTGAGTTGACAAGCAAGCTGCCTTCCAAGCTTGCCTGTCAATGCTAATGTCCTCAAAGATTCTAGAAGTACGTGATGCCCCATAAACGGTCCTTGATCACACGTACCAACTTCCATTGCTGCTTCTCCCATCCCCTCCACTTCTCACCATGGGTATATCTACTGAAATATAAAAACAGAAACAATATACAGCTGATGGAACTTGTACACTGTATATCATACAGTATTATGTCTTAGAGGGCAAATTGATATTCAAAGCTAGCTGCTGTGAATGTGTTACAATTGATTAATTATGAACATATTGCTGAGTTAAACCTGTGGTATTGTATGTGTATAGGCCATTATGCCTATAAAGCTGCCTATAAACTAGTAGCTAATGATTTATTTTGTTATTCAATCCCTGCATCACACCATATGAACTTGCATATTGCAAGCTACAGTACCAGCACCTAGCAGGTTGATTTTATGTCTGTGGTTGGCAGAAGATGGAAGGCTTACTGTATATTCAAGTTTCACAATCTTAAGTTGCTCATTTAATCATCTTTACGAAGTTCCTTATCTTTATCTTTGACATCTGTCCCTGCTTTAGATAATTTGCACTGAGCTCTAGGTGTGGTCAACAGCTGCATGTACAAGATGTCATTGTATGTCTGTGAAAGTTAACCTAATTATTGAATCGCAAAGTTGTGTGATATTGTTGTGTGCATGCGAATGCTAAAGTAACATTAGATTAAAAAAGTTGTTATGATAAGAATCACTATTGTGCCAAAGCAAATAAACACAACTCTCACTGAAGCCTTGCTATTGAGGTAAGCAATAACACCAAGGTTTAATCCACATTTAAATGTGGTGTCATCACAAAATATGTTTTCGCATTGTTCCGAAAGATGTTGTAGATAATCTGAACTGAGTAAACATGTCTGACACATTGAATTAAAGCATGTAAAGGTTCCTGGTTTATCATATTCCTATCCTTTCCAACCTGAATCTGTCCTGGGTTGAACTTGTAATTTTAATCATATATTAACTGAATAAGAGGTTGTTGTGATGCAAAAATCAACTTTGCCTAAACTGTCCCGTATTTATCATGCGGAATATTTGGTACTTGGTTTCAATCATTTTACATTCTACAAGTTTTTGGTTATGATGATAATCATAACCTTTGTAATCATGCATGCATGTGTGTATATGGGTGTGTTGGTGGGTTTGTAAAGGCACCAAAAAGGGACTCACACAAGATCTTCGAGCTTGCAACGGGGGTTACACTGAAAAACGGGGATATCGATGTTCCTGGATATTTTAACATAATGCAAATTGGGGTTTCATTGTGAAAACCTTGAAAACACAACATCTCAAGAAAGAAGCTAAATCTTATATTTGATGTGTAGGTGTACCACATTAAGCAGAAAAAGCCTATCATTTTTGGTGGAGGTCAAAGGGTCATTTGGGGTCAACAGGGGTCAAATTGGGAAAATCTTGTAAACACAATACCTCAAGGAGGGAAGCTTGGACAGATGTTGTTCCTGGTACATATTGTAAGTGTACCATATTGAGTAGAAGAAACCTGTTGTTTTTGGTGGAGTTCAAAGGTCATTTGGGGTCCACAAATGTCAGATTGTGAAAACATTGTAAACTTAATATCTCCAGAAGGGAAGCGTAACAGATCTGTTATGAAGTATGAAGCAGATCTCATATTTGATTTTCATATATGCACCTCATTGAGTGCAAGAAGGCTATTGATTTTGATGGAGGTAAAAATTCATTTGGGGTCAACATATATATCATATGCAATATTCCAGATTCAAAATGTTCATACTTGAATCAACGAAACCGCAATGCCTTTTGGCTTTCTGGACTTCCATCTCAAACCTTCTAGTGGAGAATTTACCATTTGTACAAAATTCTTTCCAATGATTTCTTTGCTTGTTCGACAAATATTTGTTAGTCAATGGATTGCTACAATTTAATTGGCCATCTCAATTGCAAAACATTCAGTAGTCCTACTAAAAGAGCCTTAATTTATTCCCTTTGGATTAGTACACCCATTGTATTCCACATCATAAACAGTGAATTTTGTTGTCAAGAAGATGACTTTATTTTGCAAACTTAGTATTTGGCCTTCACCTTCGTCAGGTTTCACAGTTTGCTTCAGTGGGTTCCAAGTATTAAAGGTTGATACTAGGGATCAAGTGATATCAGATCAGACATTGGATCAACCAATGTACACCGCTATCAGAAATTTCATCAAATTGGCAAAATTTAGATGCTAATGTTTGCCGATGTTAATAAGTGAAAAGTATTTGAACCGGGGACGCATTAATTAATGAACCAGGAAAGGAATAGAGAAATACCCTATGAAGACTGCTATCCATCTGAAAAAGCAAAAGTTTGCCTGCAAAATTTGCAATAGTTTTGAAATTGTGATAAAAGCACTCCAGAGACTAAATTAAATTAAAATATTTGGGGGAGAGAAAATGCCCAAGTACAAAAAAGGACCGGATTGGATATCGGCTGATGTTGTGATGAAGTCATCGGCCATCATATCAGTAGAAAAAAAAACACATGTTTTAAACCTTACAAGTCTCCCTTTGTATGTGGTAAGGTGATACTGGAAATTGCATTTATAGGTTTAATTGTGATGATGGCTGTATGCTGTATGTTGATTAGGGTTTTCATCAACACTGTGTCAAATGTGTGTCCTTCAACATCAGTGTATATGTTTTTGATTATTGGCATTCGTGCAGACATAGAGTGGTAAATATTTGTCAAGTCATTCAGTTGATTCTTGTTATGTGATTCCCTGTAGTCAGTTGGGGGACATTAGCTGTCCCATAGAGAACCAGTGACCTTGCTTTCACCTACACTGTTGTACAAATAACAATATTGTACAAAGACAAGGCCTGTCACAGATGGTTGTCAAGGGAACTAGGAGGGAACATAGTTATCATTCCCACTTGAAAAAAAGAAAGCAATGGTTGAAACAGTTTGGAGCCTCTTCTTTAAACTGAAATGCAATCATGGCAGTTGGATGTGGTACAATGTCATGTTGGAAAAAAAAGATAATTCAGTTCTTTGTCAACTCTTGTTTGCTCTTCAGCGAGACATTAATCGATTACTAAGGCAAGAGGCAGACCTGTCTGAATGTTGTCAGTATCTTATTGCGGGAGGGGACATTGCCCTTTTAAGATCCACAGAAGCCCAGGAAGATGACCCCAACCTCGGCAGTGCAGTTCTTGAGCAGGTCAGTTTGTATGTCGTAGTAAACCTTGAAGTAGATGCATGTTGTCCGGACATCAATTGTGTTTGTCTTTCAAGAAGTTTCCCTCTATTATGGTCTGGTAATTAAAAATTACTTATCAATAAATGTTAAAGTTTCTGAAATATCAATGGCTCCACTGCTGTACACTATGAAATCTGGACATTGTGGGAATTGAAAACAAACACTTAACACCAAAATGTTGTTTTCCTTGAGCTAATACAACTGAGCTTCTCACAGTGTGAAAAGATTAAAAATGCAAAAAATGTGCAGATATTTTGATGGAGGTAATGTGAATGCATGTATAGTACTTCTTGTCTCGGTGGCTTATTCTGCATTGGCTCTTTTGGTGGGGGGGGGGGCTTTTCTCCATAAATGTGACACAATGGAGAAAGGTACAGTATGTATGAGTTACATACAGAGAAGCAAAGTAGTGATAAAATTAAAGTTCTAGAGAATGGGTCACACTGAGTGAGGAAACTCCTGACAGAATATGGTCAGGTTAGTTGAAAGACAGGAAGATCAGAATCTACAGTAGTTAGGCAGAAGTGGATGCAAGAAGATACAATAAGGCTACACCCAAATCAAGACACATCAGCTGGATAAAGATGTGTATCTTGTGCCTCGGAGAGAGGAGAGTGAACCACGGTTTTGTCAAAGACATATTGAACTGATGATTCTTAAAGGGAAATAAGGCGTTTAGAATATACCAACATGGCATACAAAGAAAATAGCTTTCATCATTGTTAAACCATTCAGTCTCAATGATAAACATCTGCAAAAGCTTCATCTCTTCAAAACATAATGCATGTGATGAGTAACAGAAGATGCATCATTTGAAAAGTTTGGGTGAACTAATTATTACTGAACAACAAATAACTGCATTTCTATCTGTGAGAAACTTATTTCCTGAAAAGAAGGCCATCGTCAGTACTTATTTTGAATAATCTATCATGTTGTGTCCGCAAACATTGGTTTGAAAAATATGACCGCTTTCCCCAAAACAAAGGCCTTATTTCCCTTCAAATGAAAGAAAACAAGTTTTCACTGCAGGCATTTCAAACCCCATGCCAAGATCTTAATTGTTCCTGACTCGGGATACTGTGTTGCTGCTTGAAGAAAGCTTTTCCTGGTCAAAAGAGATTCCAATTGCTTCAAGGTTGCTTTAATGCCATGCAACAGTGGCAACCAATCGCAAGAAGTGTTTGCTTTTCCTGAAAAATGAAATCCCCCGTTAATCTTTGAAATTTGACGCTAGTGGGAAATGCAGGTGGCTATATTGTAGATTGACCTTCAAATATTTTGGAAATTAAGGCCACAACTCTCAAAATATTGTAATGTTTCTTTTAAGACAGTCAAGATTATAAAGAAATATAAGAGACATTCATGCAGTTGTGCCTGGTTGACATCACAAGTGCCCTTTTAGGCAATGTTCCATTTTGAAATAAATATCTGTTCAAAAATTCATAACTTTCAAACCAAATTTGCTATTGAGATATGGATTTTATCAAGGAAGAGAGAAATATGAAATATCAATTTCGTGCAGTGGACAGGATCCTTTGCATGCATTTATGAAACACTCAGAATCATTCAATCCTAACCTAAGAATAGGCAGTTGCACAGTTCATTAACCGCCAACTTAATACCGTGATGGTGAAAAAATTCAGAATGTGGATACTTAATGTATGAAGGCATATGCAGGACATGTACAGTGACTGAAATGATAAAAACTGCAAAACTGAATGTACTGGAGAAAAATCATAATAACTTAGTAGTATGACAGTTCCTATTTCTTTACACACCATAACCAAAGTTCATCATCATCATCATCATCATCATCATCATCATCCACTATGCTTTGGTACCACAGAATATAAGTTCAGTTTAAGTTTGCTTGTAAACATACCACAGATGATCATGAACTTCAGATGATCGTTATTTAATTATTTTGTCTTCCGCCCTACAGTTGTGTGCAGACAAGGACCATGTGCTGTACATTGGCATCACTTGCGGTTTGTCAGTGAGTAGAGACTCTTTCTCTTGGCAACATTTGTATCTGTAAAGTTACTTCTGTAAATAAACGTATCTGTAAATTTACTTCACTGTTCACTTACCTGTCTCAACACAACACCTGCACTTTCACGTACCGTCGCGAGACTGCTGGTAATGTTGGAAAAGTAGTGCCTCCTACCCATTCTGCCATCCTCCAGTGCTGAGAGTGTGGAGACGGTCCACCCACATTTATCCCTACTTTCATCCTTCATCTGGGAGGATGAAACCAAACCAGGTAAGTTTGGGGATTACTGCAAGACTAATTCACAGTGAATTTGTTTGCCAAATAATGCTTAACTGGCAGATTGCAGAGAGTAGGGAAATAAGGTGAATGAAATTTGATCAATAGCTTGAACATTTGGAGACGTGCCATAACAGAACAAATCATTCATAGCAAATCATTTCCAGACACTGCCAAAAGTCTGGTACAAATTGTATTGCAAGTTTTTCAAACCCTATCCTTGCTAGAAGTTTTGAAGTGGATTTCTGTCTGAAGGATTCTCACCCTTTGACATGATTTCCCAAATTTACATTTGACATTTGGATATTTCACCTAGTACAGTGTTTTTGTACAGTTTTGTCGGAATAAATGTATGCTTGCAGTAGTTTGCTGTTAGCCATAATAGACACAGGTCACATTTTAATGTGTGTTCTGTGTCCATTCATTCCAGCCGACTACAGTAATGCAGTGCAGTGGTATGAATATTATAAAGAAATGATTAGTGAAATGTAAGTTGAATAATTCTTCAAATTGTATTCACCTTCAAAAATTTATAGCATCTGTTTAAATAGCTAATTACCTCTATTCTTTGAATTATTTATCTGTTGATTAATTGTATAATTTAGATTTTAACCAGTGGCCTTCCCCAGTACTAACAAACTCAGTCACTGAGTTTCCTTTTGCTCTCATTAAGGCAGTTTTGTTTTGAAACTGAATTTACAATCCAATTTGCTCAAAGTAACTTCCTCATCTGTTGGTGTGATTAGATCTGACAAATCCTGATAAGCTTTGTGGTATATTTTCATTTTCAGACACTCCTTTTCTTTCTGGCAGCCTGCCAAAAACACAATATATTCCTGCTTTCAATGTTCTTGCTTTATTTCTCTGTTTTTGCTGATATCAGCAAAGCTTAATGAACTAGTAGAATTATGCACATATATGTACATCAGTCTATTTTCCGTCTGTCAACATTTATTCAATGTGCTTTTTCTCACACATGCTTCTATCGATTTTGATGAAAACTTTTGCGTAAGGATGTCAAGAAGGGAGACTGTGATGAAAAAATCCCTGTCTGCACAATCATACTTTTGAGGATGTTTAGGAACAAATGTTTAAAGGTATAGACAAGTTTCCCAACAAAGTTGACCAATGTCCAACTTGTACGAAGGTTTCCAAAATTTTAGCCACATTGTTCATTTTTCCAACAAATGCACGATCCATTTGGACACTTTTCAGTGTGTTCTTATGATCTGTTGTTCATTATGTATGGTTCTGGAGAGAGAAATCTTTCTCTTGACTAGCCCAGCATATGATTTCTGGGATATTCAGCAAAAATCAAGAGTTTAGGACACTAAAAGTCTGACCAGTTTGGGACTTGTTCTTTTATGGCACATGAACATCATCGTGCATACATGTACATGGTGCTGCATGCTCCAAGTAGGATTTAGTGAACGATATAATGCACTTGCATGACAATGCTCAGGGACAAATATATGATCGCGTTAACTTCATATGGCATATTTCTCAATTTCCCACCAGATTCCATGTTTGTCATCCGTAGTTGCCGATAGTGATTCTCTACTAATCATATTGGGATATATTCAAAGATTTTAGTTCAAAGGTCATGGCATGCATACACATGATTTGACGTCATGTAGGGATTAGTAAATTTCAACTTCATATGTTTCCTAATTTCCCACCAGATTTTATGTTTATCTTCCATAGTTGCTGATAGTGATCCTCTGCTAATCGTATTGGGACATATTCAAAGATTAAAGTTCAAAGGTCATGGCATGTGTATACAGAATTTTTGGTTAGACCTGGCAAATCCTGATAAGCTATGCAGTACATGCACATTTTTAGGTACCATTTTTTTATTCCTGGCCAAAGGTATGCAAGGAATCTATGCAATGGTGATGGTGTTTTTGTGTTCATATGTGTATGTGTATGTGGGTGAGAGATGCCTTGGCTTGTAAATACCATACAGTATCTCAAGAAGGGAAAGTTGCTTGAACTTCAAAGTTAGTGTGTCAGTAGTCCATACAGAGTGGATGGTCCCTATTCTTTTTCAGGTAGGTCAAAGGTCATTTGAGATCACCAGCAGGGATAGTCTGAAAACTTACTTGAGGAGGATATATCAGCCACTGAAAGTTGCTGGAACTTCAAATGTATACTATTAGTAGCATTTGATAAGTAGATGATCTCTGTCAAGTTTTGGTGAGGTCAAATGTCACATGGGGTCAGCAGAGGACATAGCTTGAAAACATTGTAAACACATTATCTCAGTGAGGGAAAGTTACTTGAACCTCAAAGATAGTATGTAGGTAGCCAATTGTAAGTAGATGGTCAGTATTTTTTTCCAGGTAGGTCAAAGGTCATTTTAGGTCACCAGAGGAGAAACTCTGAAAATGTATTAAGTCAGCTATCTCAGCTGCTGAAAGTTGTTGGAACTTCAAACTCTTAACCTTGGTTGCTCTTGATGATTAGATGGTCTCTATCAGGTTTTAGGGAGAACAAAGGTCACACAAGGTCAGCAGAGGTCATATTTTACAAACCTTGTAAACGCTGCATCTCCAGAAGGAAAAGTTGCTTGAACTTCAAACTTAGTGTATAGTTTGTCCATTGTGAGTAGATGATTCCTATTTTTTCATGGAGTTCAAAGGTCATATTAGGTCACCAGCGGTGAAGTTTGAAGACCTTGTAAGGAAGATACATATTAGTGACTGATTTGTTGTAGACATGGTACCTCAAGGAGGGTAAGGTGAGTGAACATAAAGATTGGTATATTGGTTATCCTTTTTCCATCATAAATATTGTCAAGGAATCACAAAGTCACTTTCTGGTTTCCCTGGCAGCCTGCCAAAACCACCCTAAATTCCTGTTTTTCAATCTTTCTGCTTATTTTCTTCTTTTTTTTTTTTGCTGATATCAGCAAAGCCTAGTGAGCGTGTATAATTTTGCAAGAATCTTTCCATCAATCCATCTTCTTGCCTGTCAACATTTTTGAAACGTGCTTCATGTAACACTTGTTCCTTTGGATTTTGATGAAAACTTCTGCACAAGGACATCGACAGGAGAAAGTGTTCTTTGCAAGTTGAGTTCATCCGGGGATCAGTTTAAATCAACATACACTTTCCGATCACTTCTATTTTCCGACTGCATGCTGTATTTACTCTCCATAGTCGGTGGCCCTCTTCTATTGATTCATATCAGGACCAGTTCCAGAATCCAATATCAAAGATCATTGCGAAGGTCATTTTGGCAATTTGTGATTAAAAAGTCACCACAAACCACAACTGACAGTTATTCTAGTTGGCCACTATGATCCTGTACTATGATACATGTAGGATATTTAGAGATTGTCAGACAAAGGCCGTATATAACCACTTCTTTGATAAATGCTTTAAGTGATTTCCTCTTACTTGTGTCAAGGAGTGGGTAACAATACTGTACCATTTTATTACCTGAGCTGATAAGTTGGATGAGTTGGTTCAGCTCATGTTTGGTAAGTAAGAAAAAAATTGTTTGAAATAACTCAAACTGCTTCTCCATAGCCATTATATCTCAATCAAATGCTCCTTACAAGTCAATCACCCCTCGGTGAACCATCGATCACTCCAAAATAATGCAATTTGTGTGCCTTTGTCCTATCTCAAGTATGAACAGAGCCAACCCCCCAAAAATATTTGCATTTCCACCAATTTTCTTATGTCTCAGAACTACAATTAATATAGTTTTTTAAATCTGACCCACTTCCCATCTAACTTTTCAGTGTTGTGAAAGATTTTCAAGATGTTAGTTTTGTTCAAGAATAGTGTTTTAGAATGAACGAAATAAAAAAATGACGAAAAGTGTAATTGCAAAGTAATTTGACAAAATGTATTATTTGTTATAACATCAATATATTAATAATAATAATAATGAAACATTTATATAGCGCTAAATACAACTCACGAAGAGCAACGATCTAAAGCGCTTAACAAATTATAAATCAGGAAAAGCCTGATTAAAAAGGTAAGTTTTCAGTCGCGACTTAAATAGAGTGACAGTCACAGAATTTCTGATAGACAGGGGGAGAGCATTCCAATGGTGTGAAGCTACTTTACTGAAAGACCGGTCACCATAGGATTTGGTTCGGGTGAGCAGGACAACAAGGAGATTTTGATCAGAGCTACGAAGACAGCTGGATGGATGGTAGGGACAAAGCAAATCTCTAATGTAAGACGGAATACAGGTGGTAAGAGCGCGGAACACAATGAGGAACACTTTGAACACAACTCTCTGCTCAACAGGCAGCCAGTGGAGTTGATGCAGCAAAGCACGTATGCTGGAATGCTTGGACTTGCCAGTTATTACTCTAGCAGCGGAATTTTGAATGCGCTGGAGTTTCAATATTTCAGTCTGTGGCAGGCCACAGAGCAGTGAGTTACAATAATCAGTGTTAGCAGAAATAAATGCATGTACCAGTTGCTCTATTGACTTGGAACTAAGGTAGGGACGGATTTTACCAATGTTACGCAGATGGTAGCGAGGAGAATACACTTAAGCTCAATGAACTCCTCCAATGATAGCGTACTATCAAAAATAACTCCTAGGTTCTTCACAGAAGAGGTATACGGAATGGTCTCTGTCTTGTTAATCCTTATTGGCATAACATTTACATTACTTCTCATATGCTTTGGCCGCATCAACATGACTATGGTTTTATCCTCATTTAGTTTTAGTCTATTACGGAGCATCCACTCACTGATGTCATGGAGGGCGCTTTGGACAGAACGAAGAGCAGTATGTTTCTCAGTTAATTTGAATCTACAAATCACTTGAGTATCATCAGCATACTGATGCATCTCTATTCCATGTCCCCTGATAATATCACCAATACCATACGTGTACATATTAAACAACACTGGACCTAATACAGACCCCTGGGGTACACCATAACTCAATGGATACGGAAGTGATATACTGGATTTAATGTTAACACTTTGAGTGCGGCTGGAGATGTAGTTATTGAACCAATTTAATGCGACTCCAGAAATATCATAAATCTGAGCAAGTTCGTTAGCATACCGTGATCAATTGTATCGAACGCTGCTGACAGGTCAAGAAGAACAAGTAATGCGAGCTCATTGTCATCAATGGCAGACAGAATTTGATTCTGCACACGTATTAAAGCAGTTTCAGTGCTACGATAAGCTTTGTAACCAGATTGAAAAGTTTGGAATAGATCATGATCATTCAGATATTTCTGGAGTCGGATCTTTACAACTTTCTCAATGACCTTTGAAATGAAAGGAAGATTTGAAACTGGTCTGTAATTTGACAAGCATTCACTTTCTGCCCCCCATTTCTTGAGGATCGGCATAACAACAGCATGCTTTAAGACAGAAGGGAAATTCCCACTAGACAATGAACAATTAACAATATTCTGAATCACTGGTGCGAGGACGTCAATGCACTCTTTAACAATCCAAGTGGGGATAGGATCTAAACAACACGATTTAGTAGGTGATTTACGGATGATGTCAGTAAGTTCATTGATTTCGACTGGTTCTAATACGGATAATCCCGGTTTGTATCCACTGTTCTTGGAGGGGAGGGTAGGCGGATCATTTATGTTTGAGGAAGCCTGGTCTAAATCAGAACGGATGTTTTGGATCTTCTCTGCGAAGAATTTAGCAAAGTCATCGCAGTCATATTTTGAAAGTATGCTGGCGTTCTAGTCCGGTATGTTTTCTGTAGATCCAAACTCTTTTCGGCATGTCAAATCCTCTGTTATCGTAATATGCTGAACAAGAAAGATGACATGCTGTACAGCGGTTGATGATCCATGGCTACAGATGGAAGAAAAAAGTTTTTTATTTTCATATTCCATTACAGGCTGCCTATGTTGCAGGTCAAATTGATCTCTGCCTCAACCAACTTGATAAATTCTTTCCAGTCTTGATTGGTTTCAATCCTCTGAGTCAAGCCAGGAGCAACAATGTCGAAAAGTGGAGTCATACATGTGCCTCAGGTTTGTTTGCAGTTATGGTCTGATTGACTTATGCTTTTCAAGAAGACTTTTATTCCACTTAAAGATACCTTTGTTAGTTTAACGAGTGGTGAAACAGTCTGTAACGATATTTTGTCTGTACCGCCAACTTGTCTTGCATCCAGTATATGACTATTAAATTAAGGTTGTCTATGTGTCTGTAGTAGTCATGAATTTTAATGGGACTACATGATACTTATATGTGTAACATCACCTGCTGTTGTATAGTCAGTTTTACTTTGCCTTTTATATCAGTTACAATTGCTTCAAAGGTGTCTACCGATGTTTGTAGTGGTTGATACTCTGTATTCTGTACAGTAGATGTACTTTTCTAACATGTGTTTACCTATATATCAATGTGAAATATTGTTTTAGTTCAATTGTCATCCTAGCTAAAACCTTACACCTGTTTTGCCGCTTTGTTTGTGGTGCTTTCTTTTGTGCAATATGAATAAAGTATCTCTAGCAGAGAAACTTGAACTAATGGTGTTTATTGTGCACCATATGATAGACAAAAGCAAGACAAAGTTCTACTGCTTTTGATGCAATTCAGATGTCATATTTGAGATGAAGAATGACCACAATGTGGAAAGTTTAACAAAATTTGATGTTCAAAGAAAAGAAAAAGGAATGTCATCTTGAAGGGAGAGATATAGTGCGTTGAAAATAAGAACTCTGCTGCATTTTGATGAGCACTTTTGATGATTCAGATCACATAGTGAATTTCAAAGATGTTATGTGTGCTTGACAGGCATTTGTGGATGCAAAACACAATTACTGTGTGATCTGAAAGAAGTAGTGTAACTATCAGCTGATATGTTGCTCATCAGAACTCCAGCTACTTGTTAGCGTTCTGTTTTGTTAAGAGACTGGAGTCGAGTTTCGCTTTTCTTTGCAGTGTTTAAGAGATTGGAAGAAGCGCAGGACCAACAAAAAGCAGCCATTTTGAACCCAGTGATAGGGGTAAGAGAAAGGTTTGATAGGAAATTTTTAACTGTGTGCTACCAGCAGTTGCACTGTATGTGAGAGTAGTACTTAATTTGTAGCAGTTTGAAGAATCTGAATGTCCCAACTCAATAGCCTACACATCTGTTTTTCATTGAACCTGACTGTCAGGCAAGAGGAACAGAGATGATTTGAGAAGTCCTTCCACATATGTATGTTGTCCATGGAAGACTGAGTGATGCCAGTTACACTGCTACTGCTGGCAGTGGCAGCTGAGTCATATGGTGGGGTAAAGTTGAAACATTATATACTTACAGTCAAATCTGATGTTTTCAAGTTACTGCACTATTGCTTCGTTGTAAAGCAAATTTAGAGATTACAGATTGTCAGATTATGCATTCTGTAATAATTGTTTGAGTACTGACAAACTGGCACAAAACCCTTTCAATTTACTGCAAAGCATGTCATCAACATGTGCAAATCTGTCCTCAGATTTCATTTACAGTCCTCAGGTTTCATTTACAGTTTCTCACAGAATTCTATTTGTAGTCTCACTTCTATGTACAGGTAGATTAATTTACCCGAGCAACTGTAGTATTAAACTTTGTCGAGTATATTAGATACGTATATTTCAGATTTAGCGTAAATGTTACTACTGTATGCTCACGCTTACACTTACTGTATAAAGCCAGGAAGAGCTTTCTGAAATAATTACAGATAGATTGGCAATACCAAACTCTATGATGTCTTTATATTTGACTGCAGCACTGTAGTGTTAAACACCGTCTGAGTATTGTATGCTTGAGTACTTTAACATTTACGTATTGAGGGACTGATGCTTATGTTTATATTTTCTCTGCATAACATAACTTAAACCAATCACTGTTTCTAACGAAGTGCTTATATGTATCTTACTAGGTAGTTTTATGTCATTTTCATATTGAAGTGAAATAGAAACTGTCTCAATATTCGTTGGTCACCCTTATTGTTGAGATGATGATGTCATTACCACAATGTGTCCTGTCCATAGCCAGAACCAATCACCGGCTCTTCTAGGATGAAAGGCGGAACAGCTACCAAGGTCCTGCTTGATGTCTTGTTTCAAGTTAGTATCCACCGGGTCATGACTCGTCAAGCTACCGGCAGAAGCTATGATGGCAAGAGTGCAGCAAAAAATCTGCTCAACATGTACCAAGATGTCTTCACACGTATCCCCACGAGCCGTCAAGATGATGTAGCGAGGGTAATCACTGCAGCAGGGAAGAGGTAACAAATAGTCCAAATGATTTCAAGTGATTAATTCAGTTAGTCTGAACCAAAATAATGCCACTGTCCCTCATGATCCAATTTAGCTGATCGTTTATGAAGTCTTTGCGAAGCTGTCTTTGTGAGTTTGTCTGTCTGTTTGATTGATTGTCTGATGCATCTTGTTGGTTTGTTCATAACTCTGTCTGTCTTTGAAGATATGTCTCAGTCAGTCTGTCTGTCTGTCTGTCTCTTTGTATGTCTTGCTGTCTCTTTGCATGTCTTGCTGTCTCTTGGTTTTGTTTTGTCTCTGCTTGTCTTTCTGTGTATCTGTGTATATGTATGTTTGTCTGTTTCCTGGTCTGTATATCTGCTTATCTATTCACCTAGTGTCTGTCTGTCAACATGTCTAGTTATTAACAAGACACAGATGCCTTTCCATTCTTGTGTGAGGCCTCACATAATATCCTTGTCACAACATTTTATCAGACATTTAAGTGATTTTTCAGATAGTTGTTTTGCTGGTTAGCCTGAAAATGAATTATAACCACCACTGTACATTCTTACAACATTCCAGTCATGTGGTAAGTTTAATACCTGGAGAGAACACAAATGCTACATCTGAAGAAGTATTTTCGCAGTATCCCTCTTATCTGAGTCTCGTATGCAGCTATCAGTGTGAAACCAGCCTTTAATCTGGGGAGTGAATTTACCACTACTTTATCTTGTTTCATTTTGCCTGTTGTGTAGTTTAAACAGCAATGGACACCTCTACTACCTCGGAACAGATCAACTCGGAATGTTGGGCATCATCGACGCCTCAGAGTGTCCTCCAACGTACGGATCAGGTAAATGTATGGCAGAGGTGGCAGAAGGGGGAGGACTGGCTTTATGGTCCTTGGCCAGGAGATAAAGTAATTCATTCAACAGTAAGTATTGTCACTATGAAAGCACTTACTGCATGCCTTGACCATCCTGGGTCCTCCTGTTTAGTTCGAGTCTTCTGCCACCATTGCATCACTTTCCTCCTGCCTCTCTTGATTGTTTGAAGAGTCTTAAGGTTTCTTCTCTTTAGGTGTCTCAAGTTCAGCTTTCTTCTTTCCTCTTCTTTTTCTTTCTTTCTTTGGTATCGTGTGGCCACACACAAGAATATTACTTCTTCAATGCATTGACAACCAAAATAGTAACTGATGATTGTGCCTGAGTTGGAATTCAACTACAAAGATTTATTTACATCTTTGCATATTAAGCACCATCTTTTTCACGTCAGTATTAATCTGATATTAGCTGTCAGTAGCATCATTTTTTAGGAGTATCCTAAGGTTGGTGCATCTTTGAATCTCAGGTGTGTTTGATTAAAGGGGAAATCAGGGTTTATTTTCACAATTTATTTCACTACAATTCCCCACCGGCATTGTACAATGAGTTATAACTAACAAATATGATCAAGATTATCTCAAAACGTGGACAATTTCGAGAAATGAGTCACATTCGCAAAAAAATTGGTGAAGAGCTCGGAAAGCGGGAACATCAATATTCATGGAATCAAATATGAATATTCAATACTATCGCCTTTTCAAGGTATGACAAGGTGGGGCTTCCTATTTCATACATAGCCTACGTGTGCTGTATGTATCATCAACTACCACTAAACTCTTGTTTACTTAGCACTGCGCAATGAACGAACAGCATGGGAACCATAAACATTCAGTTATGTTTACTCATGTAACGTCATCTCAGTCTTACGCTATGATTGGTCTTCGTATAGAGGAGGCTGTCTTGTCTTGTACGTGAACGTTTATTTTTTGTACCTGACAAATATTGAGAGTTCTCATTCAACAGTAATTAACATAATAATTACCATTTCTTCTACCTTCAAACACCTCCCAACGTCTCTACATTTCGGTGAACAATCAGTTTAGAAAGAAAAATCAACTAAAGGTGAATTTTCTCAGTCAAACCCCGATTTCCCCTTTAATGACTCACTATACTTCCATGCTCTCTGTTGAAGGGTTGCATTGTAGACCAGTTTATAGTAAGATTTATGTTAAGTTTGATAGATTTCTCTGAGTAGCATCACTGCCAAACCATGGTATGAAATGGCCCCTGACAGAGACACACACACTCTTATCAGTAATCGACATATGAGCCTCATGATCGGGTTTTTGAACCGCAGACAGGAAATGGCCGTCCGAGGACTCTGGATGTAAACATAACATGCATGGACGCACAATTTCCGTAGAAATCTGTTCTTATTATGGTTGATGCTGTTAGAGGTTTACATGGTAAGAAGAACATGTCCACACTTATTTGTAGGTTTACAGCACTGCCTCTCTCAGTGTCTCACTCTTCCTTTTTTGTTTTTTGGGCAGATTTTGAAGATGTCCGTGGATTCCTGCAGGGAGGATTCTCATCTTGGGGAAACAAGGAAGGACATTTGGTAAGCACGATGGGCGGCTCTAATGGATCTCACAGTCGGTGTTTAATAGATAGCTGACATTGACGTTATAATATATTAAATACAAATAAAGGAAACCCAAATCAGATGTAGGAGGATTTCTAATAGTTCATGCCGTTATTCGAACGTTAAAATGGGATTGACTTCAACCTCAGTCTTCTATTGTTCTACTGAGGTTCAACTTCTTCCAAATTGTCATGGCCTTATGTCAGTTTTATCACCCCATGCTGTGTAATCCACATGGTCAATTAAACATCGTTCTCTTAAAGTAATTCAGATGTGTCAATCCAATGTCTAGGCTTTCTTGAGCTGCCTGGCAAGGGGTATTAGGTGTCATGTTTATCGAAATACATGTGTAATCAAGCAAGAAAGAGGGTCTGTTGAACGCTTTAGCATGGTTTTAGCACGATTATAACGTCATGTATTGGGTAGACTTGTGAGAATATATATTTCGAAAATAGAACCCTCTGGGCAAATCAATTGTGTTGATTGTGTTATTGTATAATAATAAAGACAAAAAAAAAATACTGATGAGAACAGAGACCAAGTTCTAGATAAAGCCTGTACCTTTGCTGCTTAATACTCTCAACCAATATTTTCCTTTACCCAATCATTCCACCACTGACCCTACCCACGTGCAAAAGAAACGAAACACGATGAAAACATGTCGAAGGTGAGTGAAACACTTATGCAGTGTATTTTAATTCTTCTCTGCAGGGTGACAAGAATGACATTAGCCTCGAAGCATTTATGAAACACAACCTACCTCATCTCACAGAAAGTGACACTGTGATCCTGATCAACATTGATCCGATTGGTGAGTGGCTTTTAATAGATGTATAAAAATGTACTTTATTGCCCTCCCCCCAACGGTTTACCTGTTCTGGCATTTCTTCTTGGTCGTTTTTTCCTCCATCATTCCACTTCGTCAGTTTTACCAATTTCTTCTCTATCTTCTTTCACAGCTGCTTTCACACTAATTGCATTGCAAGGGATAAGATAGAATGAATGAAATTAATATGTGGTTTTTCTGCGTTGATATCTGAAATGTTAAGCAGTCAACCCATTTTGATTAGCAGGTGTTAAACAAAGATTACGGAAGTCGTACATACTGTAAGTCTGCACGTGACAACCTGTTGACGTAATTATAGAGATTACGGTTTGTGCCGCTGCTCGTGTCAAGTACCGCATGTAGAGCAGTTATGTGCCAAGTTGTGGCTTCAGTTTTAAACAACTTGAGACAGAATTTGACTGTTTCAAATAGGACCAGAGAAAATACGGATTTGGAACCATTCCAAAGTTTACATGAAATTGAATCACAAGTGGGCTTTCATGGGTGGCAAATTGCAATGCAAACCTGATTAGTTTGTCTCATGCGTTGGAGTTTTTTGCCTTGTCAGTCTCTCTCAAAGGACGTCTTGCTAGGGTCAAAATGCCTAGTTGACTTATGGATGCACCTTTGGTATTCAACGTTTCTCAAAAATTGAAATATTAATCGACCAGCATCTTAAACCTACTGTAAGTTGTTTTTCCTCTCTCAGATGGATCTAGTGATCTACATGAATTACACCAGCTTTGGGATCTAGTGAAGAAGTCTCCTGCCTATACAGTCTGCTTAGAATTAAACCAGTCACAGTCTCAGGTAAGCCAGTACTCTGGTCACCATGCAATTCCTCGTCATTGGAATTCTGAACGAATTACGCATCTTTTAATACATATCGCCACCTATCTTCAGTGAGCTGGATCAGTCAGCAACAATTCTAATGATACATCATGCACTTCACACGTGAATGTTTCATCAGAATTTCTGCAGTTCACAATATTCCAGCCATTCTGGAGGAGTTTTTGAATTTCGCATCGTTCCTACCCTTGGATCTAAACTTAAACATCGACCTTATCACCTCAGCTGTACAATGTCCCCCATACATGTATAAGCAGTCATAACTGATGTCCCTTCAAAGTACCTTGCCAGTACTCAATACCCCGTCACTGCTATCCTATTGCACAACACCTGCCACCCATCCTTGATCATATCATACCTTCACACTCATAATTGACCATGACCCTTTACTATGACCTACATTTTATGACCCCCCTGTACACTACCCCTGTACTCATATCCCATGATCTTCTTATCCATTGATTCTTCCCCCCACCATAATCCATCACATGTTATATGTCACCTAATCTCACCACCACTACATTGTCATTCACATCCTATCATCCTTGTCCTTCTTGTCCATTGCCCCTACCCCATGTCTCCCGTATGGCTAACTCCCCATCCTCATCATTTCTTTGTAATATGAACAGTCCATAACTTTAATAAAAAAATTTATCCTCCCAACACCCTACTCCCCCCCCCCCAACACCCTACCATATCTTTCACCCTGGATCCCAGAACCAACAATCAACAAATTTTGAAAAGTTCGTGAAGCTGAGAACAAACAGGACAAAGTTTTTAGATTCTGTATTTTAAAAAGTGCTTTGAAGTACTCCAGACTGTCCCTTAACTGCTGTCAAAAATGAGCAACTTATAAATAGCTATCGTACGAGGCATTTTCCTGTAAAACGGACACCCAGTGAGTCCACAAATAACATCTTAGACAGCCTCATACATGATTCATAATTACGGCAAGATGACCTGAAAAAGCCACAATGGTTTTGCATGCTCAGGTGCCTGTGTAGACATCAGTGTAATTAGCCTACTCTAAGATTTTGGAGATTTCAGATGATTGGTATCTATACCTCAACAACATGGAGCAAATTGATAGTTGATGCCTTGATGGCATGCTGTTTCACATTGTTATGAATTTTGTGAGAAGGGTCGGAACGATGTCTGACCCGATTTGGTGATTTCAACTTTTTTTTGCAGGTAATTAGTGAGGGCAAGAATCTTCACCTTGGCCTAAACGTTCCCAGCGACTGTCTGAAGAACTACATCGAACTATTTCCGGAATCATTAGCAAAACAGATTAAAGCAAATGTTCTTCAAATCTCTGTGAAGCAGACACTTAATATGATCAGTACCGGAGCTCACATACTCAAGGGAAAAGTGTATCATAACTACATGATTGACTTAAAGTTAAGGTAGGAGCCTTATTAATGAGATATCAACAATTGACAGGCAGCCTTTGCATTCTTTTCTTCTGTGTAGTGTGCGTAATGTACTGTGATAATGGAAATGCTACGGTGTTGGCCATATTTAGACAATCATGAGTTGATTGAGCTGAAGCTTTGCTTGATTTTCTCTGTGCTTATTAATATTTTGATTGTCTCATTTTATATTTACAGCAATAACAAGTTATTCTACAGAGGAATCAGCATTATTGCAGTGAGTATTGTTTTGTCGTATTTTTTCAGTTTTATTGTATTTTGTTGTTGTTACACCACTTTCCCTTCTTCGTTGGTTATATCTTGTCTACATCTTTTTTAATCTTATAAGTATTGTTAAGACCGATATTATTACCATGGCAGACTAAATATTAAAAAAATCCTATCTGGTGTTGCATTGTTTGTTTGCTTTTTTGTTTGATTGCTTGTTTGTTTGTGTCTCTGTTTGTGTCTCTGTTTGTTCTTGTCTGTTTGCTTGTTTGTGTGTTTGTTTGTTTGTCTGTCAGTCTGTTTGTGTTTTATTAACTTTTCTATCTCAGGGTGTATTCCACACTAAGCAGTCTGACCAATGCTGAGTCTTTTTCCCATTCAAACTTAGTCATAACTTTGATGGAAGCAACCTCGTTTTACTTTCAGGAACTGTTGAAAGTCCCTGAGGATGTGGCATGGAATGCCATACTAAGATCTGTGTACAGAATGGATACACTCACCGCGGACCAAACAGAAGCAATGACATCCCAACATATATCAAGAGCCTCCACTGTACCCAAGGTACTGTTTGCAGTCATTGCCAATCAATTTTCTAATCGATCCAAATCAATTCTCAACTTGAAATTACAGACTAGGGCCATATTTTGACATATGTTCTGACAGATGAGGATTTTTGATTCCTTGCCGCAGGCAGGGGAATCTATGCAGTCCTGATGTCGTGTGTGTGTAGGAATGTGTGTGAGTGCGTGTGTGTGTGTGTGACGGTTGCTCGTAAACACTCTATCTCAAGGAGGGTAACTCTGAGTAATTTCATTTTTGGCATGTAGGTTGCCCATATTGAGTAGATGATCCCTATTGTTTTTGGTGTCCAAATCTTGCATATTAATGAGGTTATGGGGTAAAACATAAAAAATGTTAAAACTGCCATAGTTCCTTATCTGTGGGTCAGATTTGTTTTAAACTTGATAAGGTTGTCTGTTATTAACAGGTTCACGACCCTGTGAAATTTAATGCTTATCAATAGAGAGGAAGGGATAATTTTTTACTATAAAACAATAATAATAGCCTAAACACCATTATTGTGGTTATTATAAACTACCGTACAAATTCATATGGGTCTACATTGTGCAATTTCAGTTTTCATTCTGTCGCACACAGTTAACTCAATGGGATTGCTCCCTACAGTACTGCATTTGTAACTTAGTGAGTAACTTCTAGTGTGAAGGGCCTGGATAAGTTGTCCAGAGAGATAGTCTTGGTATGGGGGGTCATGGGGTCAGATAGATGGAATGTTAATGGGTTTATAAAAAAAATGAGGAAAATAAAATACCATCTGTTCTGTCATTTATTTGGATAATATCAATATCCAGAGGAACAGCTGGTAGCAGAACAAGGTTTCTTAACAATCAAATTGGAGTGCTTTCAATCATATTTCACAATGTCGGAAAGGATGGGGGAAGCAAAAATATTGAGGAGGAATCATAACTTAGGGTCAACTTACGAGGACTTTGAGTGTGTTAAAAGCTACTTGTAACAAGGAAGAAATTATCGCAGAGTCGGTAAAGGAAAATTTTCAAAAGGCAGAGCGCCAATTTGATGCAATGGAAGAGGTTCATGCTGATCTGGCTGGGTTGTTGTCTGATGAAGCATTTGAGCAAGCAGAAAGCTGGAGTTGGAATGCCAAAAGCATTAAACTGAGGAGAGGGAGGAAGCATTGAAAAAGTTGAAGGAGGAAATTGAGTTTCAAATTAGCATTGGAATTATCTAAGGCAGAAATTCCACCATACGATGGAGACCCAAGAACATTCTGGTCCTTTATGAAGAATTTTGAGGTAAATATGGCAGACAAGCTGAGTTCAGATGAGGTAAGGTTGAGTTATTTGATTCAACTAACAACAGGCAAGACTAGAAGCAGCATTGATTACTGTGTGTTTCTTGGAGCTCAGAGATAATGTTGACTGATGTCATACTCATACTGTACTTGATGTGTGGGTTGTATGGCCTGGGTAGGTGATCCCTATTGCTTTTGGTGGACGTCAGATGTTGCGGTAATTTCAGGTCACCAAAATGAAGGTCATTTTGGGTTAAAGGCTTGTGGTGTATCAAGAAAAATAACTGCAGTTGATCTTATACTTGTCATGTGAATAATTCGTGTTTGTTGTAATAGAACCATGTAGCAAGGAATCACAAAGCCTTTTGGCTTTCTGGTTCTTTAGCATCATAACTGAAAGTTTCAGAGTCAGGAAGTCTGAAGGCTCATCAAGGATCCTATACCATGTTGTTCATGGACTAGTACCAGAAAGATTTGAATTTCCTTTTTCGATCATGAATATGTATAATCTCTCATAGTATCTGGGAAGTCTTCACTGACATTTGCCACTCTCCAGAGTGGCAACTGCCTCAGGGAGTTCATGGAAAATTTAATTCCCATGACTTGAAATTCTGCAGGCTCTGCAAGGACCATTATGGGGACAGTGGTCCAAGGAAGTCCAGTCACAAAGAAGAAACTCCAAACTGTATACAAAAAAATTGGTAAACTTGGCAATAATTTGCTGCCACTAAAAAGAAAAAATTTGAAATTTCATAAAAAATTAAGAACTCCTTCTCTCTCTATTGTTGAAAACTGTGTCTCAGTAGGATATTTTGTTAGGAACTTACAGACGTTTAAGAAAATTGTGCTTCAGAGTAGCACCCTTGCATTATGGGATCTGTGATGTAATAACAGACCTGTGGTATTTGTTTATTTACATAATTACTGGCCCAATGTTTGACTGTGCATTGGCTTTCGTGCATTTGTACTCATAGTCTCTGCTGTTTGCACATATGTGCTTCACTGGAGGGCGATTTGCACAGAACAGTATGTACCAACTCCACACAATAGGTCATTCATCCTCCTGGAAAATCCTGTAAATCATTTACCACAAGAATGAAAGAACAGTATTTGGCTGGCTTTGCACACGAATGAGCACTTCTTTTTTTTTGTGCATCAACACATTTTGATGGTCACTTTTAATGCAATATGGAATGAAGGCCATGGGTTACACCCAACGGTGTCCGTATGAAGAATAAATTGACGATGATTTCACCACGTATTCCTTTTTTATCCTTTCTCAATAAAAGGTTTTACCAGTGACGATGCTACTAATAGCGATGGAAAACTGCACTATAGAGATGGCACTGCAGACTTTGAATAGGTATCCAGTCATCAGAACTGCCTTTGAAACCTTGAGTGAACAGTGAAAAGATCTGACCCATCACTGCCATGGAGTCAAGGGGAGTCTTCTGTGCCTTTGATTTGGTTTGCTATGACATGCTGTATCATACTTGCAAAATTTGATTTTATATTGTTGCAATAAAATTCATGGATGTGAGAGAGCTGTGTTACTTTTACTGGTCAGAATAGTATTCATTCAATTTTTGTAATATTCATGAAATATCCCCTCGCAAATTTTGACAGAGATGGTGCAGCCATGCATGTAATGTTTATTTTATGAGTCCTGTGATCGATTGTTCTCATTTCCTGTCTGCACTTCAAAAACCCGACCAAAGGCCCCTACATCATGTATTTAGAAGCATGCATTTCTGTCATGTGCCATTTCATGTCATGCAACCAAAATCTTATTTGAAAGTTTTTCATGTAATTTTGTTTTCAGTGATGAGAAAACTTACAACCAATGTCATTACCCTATTATGTTTTCCATTCACCTGCTCTTAAGGAAAATAGAGTGCCTTTGTATTTTTTAATGGGAATGTGTGTGCAGTTTGATCTTTGTATTAATGACATATTTTTTGTTTTGATTTTCACAACAACGTGTATTCGACATGTCAGTCGATCTACTCCGTAGCTGTTATTTCTTCACAGGGAGGTTGTACCAAGAAAAAAGTGAAACGAGTCAGACTCTCTCCTGCAATTTCCTTGGGGGAAAGCCTCCTCCAGTATTCTAAAAAATCTGCCATATTTGTCTCAAATATGGCTGCTATCAAATAACTGATGTGATCCCATACCCCAAAAATCATGGACTTGTATGCTTGTTTCAGCTTAGACATACACCATGCACCACTGTCTGCCCATAATAGTCAGCTAAAGGCCACGCTGGTCAAACATTCCTTCCACCGACCCCAAGACTTGATGAACGTAATATCGATGGCCACTGGTGCATTGAATGCTACATACACGGTACCACGGAGTACCAGGAGGGTGTCCATTTACATTTTCACCTTAGATCTACTCAGGTACATGCAATGGTGGCAGTCTTTCCCTTTTAATGAAAAGCTCTGCTACAGCCAATCGTCTTTGAGCCTTAAAACTGATCTGGTTGCATATGATATTTATTAGGCTGAAAGGAATTTGCTGCCAGAGCAAGCGGGGTACATAAAGAACTGTCTAATCAGTTTGCCTCTCAGGGGTCACCTACATGAGTTACTTATGTAACTTAAAAATTCTTTAGGTACTTAACATCATAAAAAGTGAATGGACAGGGAGTGTTTTTATTATTGATTTTTGGAAAGCATCATTGTAATGTTCATATGCAAAGTGTGGGTGTACATTAATGTATTATTTTATCTTTGTTACCAACATATTTGAAATTATCTTCAGTATTCCTGTTTCATATGTTTGCAATATTATACAGTGCCACTAAGTCAGTTTTTTTGTGTAAAGAAATTTAATTGTGATTGCATAAGTCTTAAATTATGTTTATTACGTATGTCATAAATAAGGTTTCAGCTTTTCTTATATGCCGCAATGGGTGCTAGCTTATCGAACAAATTTTCTAGACCCCAATATAAATTTGTATTGTTGACAGTCAAAGTTTGAATTAACTTGAACTTTCATGTTACAACTTAAAATAAGCAGACGTTATCTTCTGGTTTTGTTGATCTTGTTTTTTTGTTTACTTAGTGGATGTCACAGGTTTCAAGTAGAATATTGGCACACTCATCTCAACACATTTGTATTGTTGATAGTCAAAAGTTTGAAACAATCTGTACTTCACATTGCAACTTCAATAATCAACAGTTATCTTATTGTTTTGTTGATCTTGTTTCATTCTTTGCTAAGTTTATGTCCAAGGTGCAGAGTAGAGTATTGGTACACTCTCGCATCTAAACATTGCCAAATTTAAGCCATCCCTCGGGATGAAGGTGTTCACACTTTTCATGCAGTCTTTACTGTATTTTGACAACCTTGTGTCTACTGTTTACAGGTAATTGGTTTTGAAATACGTTGATTGTTGACTTTTGGTTTTCAATTTTTAATGTTATCAATTACGTCCTTATTTTTGCATCATTTGGGTCTTCTAATTTAAGGGCATTCTTTTCTCTATGATTCACATTATTGGGTCAATCTTATGTATGATATCTGCTTTTGACTACCTACCAAAGTGTAATGCCAAAATAATGCATGTATATTCTCTCTTGTATGAAATTAACTGTGAAATGAAAAAATGTCTACGTGATGACTTCATATATTCTATTATTTAATATTCATCTTATATGACAGTGAAATTAAATTCCATTGTAACAATAAATCTTCATAATAAAATGATGTACATACAGCTATTACCTTGTAATAAAAAACTGTCTTCATGTCGATGCAAAATGAGGAGTAATTGAATGTTACCTGGATTGGCTTCAAGATAAACCTTTGAAAATCGCTTGTAGATGAGTAATGATTTTCAGCAGAGCTGGCCAGTTCTTGTAGACCAATGAACAGTCGAAAAACGAACACAGTGTAGATCATGATAGAAACCGCTTTAAATGTTGCAGTTCATCGCCACTGGTCCTATTATGTAGCGTAGTGGTTTACATTCAGAAGCTATCCAAGGCCGTGCTTCACACAAATACCGGCCAGTTCCTAGTAAGAGGTCACACTGTAGGCATGTCTGATCCTTCTGTTATTTTGTGTGCTAACTTTGGTGTTCATACAGCAGACATAAGATTTATTTGTGTATGTACAGTATCAAATCTGTTATTTCAAGAAGTCATGGAATTCAAATTTGTGAGAAATATGTAGCCTGAGACATGACCTATTTGTAAGATGCATTCTGTCGAATTAGGTCCAGTATTTAAGATGCAGTTATCCATTGGCTGAATCACTCATGTTGTAGATCCAAAGGGGTCATAGCACCGCCCAAAGCAGCACCAAAAAATAGAACCAGATTTAATTTAACCTAGGATTTAAAACTTTACGTAGGAAAAGGAACTCTTTTAGAGGAAATATATTGTTGCAATTGTACTCTTTTGTTGCACCAAATCGCATCTGAGGGCATTTAGTTACAGAACAAAACGCCGCCCCCATGTCAATCTACCACTAGTTTTAACTCCTCCCAAACAAAGGATCTTTGGATCTGCCAGTGGACCAGTATAGTACTTTTCTTTCGTTTTTCATTTTTGGCAACCATTTTTATGTATCGTGCCTTTATTGTGTTACGATTTAGAAATTCCATGTGAGTAATCCTTGAACAATAAATTCCTACTTTGAAATATCAATTAGCCAAACAGGAACTTTCACGATAGAAACAATTTCAAATTACTGCATTTGAGGTAAAATGATTCTCCTGATTCATTACTCTAGATTTGCTCTTTTGCAAAGATCAACATCCTCACACATAAGATCTTCATGTTGAATCTAATTGCTCTGGCCGGTCAACACATGTCTGTTACGTTAGAGTTTGAGTTCGTAAAAGTAGCCCCATCTGCATTTCCTGCGTTTACCGTACACTCATACCTAGCCTATATGTCAAACTAAAACTGGACAACGTCGTTCAAAGTGTCGAGAATATGATTAAGGGTACTTGGAACAAGACCAGAATGGCGAATGACAACACAAGGACGATGAATCTAACTGCAGAGAGATGGGTACCCTTGTTATCGGTTTTCGTCGTCTGTCGAAATCTTTTTGGAGTTTTGTGACCCAAAAAAAATATATATATAAACACGCCGTTAAGCAAAAATGTTGAAAGCTATCAGCTATTAGATCTATTGTCACATGTTCACAAAATGCCTTTAAAAGAAAGTGTAGCAGTATTTTTTCAGGTCATTACAAAAACTGAATCCCAAACAGTATTGGAATATTATAACCGCTCAAGGTGCAATGGTAGCAAAAGGAATATCAAATCATCGCCGTGACCCTCAGTTAGTGCTCGAAACGATCATTCCAGTGATCTTGATTGTGACGGTCGCACGATGATGCTTACCTTCCCTTTGACGCAATAGTTTATAATGGAGAAACAGCAAACCGAAGAGACACATGTTAATTACAATGACTCAAGGTTTGAGGACAACCCTTTTAACATTTACTTTGGCAAAGTTCTAACTTGTGACGAGATGGCAGTAAAACAAAATGGGATCCCAGACTCACTCACTTCCGGACTGGAGGCTTACACCTGATCTCGTTTTGATTACTGGTGATACTTAATGTGCATCAACCACTGCTTACCGTAAAATGTGGACAAACCGATGTTTCATCAGATGTAAAAAAGATGTGAAAAGCTATCCAGTGTAGTGCACTTCAAAGCCCGCTCGCAGTTTCACCCACCTTTGGTACCTTAATCATTTCATCATACACTGTTATACTAGGACATGCGTGTTTTACACTGAGAACCAATGTCAACCAAGAATCACGTGATCACTTTGGTTCATAATTTTTCATCCTCAGGACGATGATTGATTCCGTTAGAAGCCATCGGGAATTGTTTACCTCTTTTGTCTCATGTTGGCACGTCCGTTTCATATCCAGAGTAAACAATGCAATAGCATGTCACTGTGAACATGAATCCATATCTTTGTTACATTATTCTCACATTGTTTATGGATGACATATTCGTATTTTTTTTTTCACTGGTATTATGATTAAGTAATTTGTGCATATCACAATTGTGGCTAGTTTGATGTACCAGTTGCATTGTTGTATGCTCCTTACTGAACCTGTCCAATCTACAGGAGTCAATATTTCATTTTTTTTTAATGTGCCATTAAGTAATTCCCAGTTGTAATGCATCGTTGTGATAATGTTCCTTTACTATTTTTTTTTTTCAAGATGGTACAGACTGACTCATACTTCACAAAAAACTTAATGGAACCATCAGTAGGTGTCACTGGGACCCAGGTGCACAGGAATATGTCAAAAATGGATGTAAGAATGAGGGGAAAAATTGGACTAAAATGCATCAACCGGAAGTTTTTTCCCCTAGTTATTCAGAACTGGATTAAGAGACTACGCCCCTTACAGGCCATTTGTCAGCTATGTGAAAAAAAAACCAATGTTGCCATGGTAATTGACGACTCCTCGAGGTGCTGCTGCGTAGGGATTCTACAGAATGCCACAAACTTATAGCAAAGTTGCCTGAAGTATCCTTTACTAGATTTGGAGCCGTTTAATACAGATCACCGTTTAAGCAAATCACCATTAACAGCATCCCTTGCCGGATGCTATTTTACACAATTAATCAGAGAATCTTGACTGGGCCATCACAGTCAGAGGACACGTATGTTTTCGTTTTTGTTTTTTTTTCAATCCATTCAATAAGTTTCAAGTTCGATGTGGACGGCCAACAAAATGGAGGTGACGACGCGCGTTCGAAAAATCTCCATTGTGCCTGAATCGCTATCCCAGTAGCCTTCGTTCCTCATGACTCGTCACCAGGGGGCGTGGCTTTCTTTTTGTATTTCTTCATAGCCATCCTGCGTTGAAGGTAATAGGAATACAGTATTTAGTACATAGTAAAGTATCGTTGAAGATGGAATTTAGTATCGGTATAAGCATGTTTTTTTTTTGGGGGGGGGGGGTTCAGGACACGAGATCCTTGTGACTATTGGAATGCTGACGCAGTTATTATATTCAGGGTTTTTTTCTTAATTGAAAATGTAATTTTAACATATTGAAATTAAATTGTTTTGTTGTCTAGTCTAAGAGAGACAGTTTACTACGTTATTTTAAACTATGTAGTCAAAAGGGGGACACTGTCCGTTTCCTCATCGGCCAAGGTTACGAGTTTGGAAATCTAACATTTGTGATATTAATATTTTTGCCAGACAACCGTTGTTCACCTTAATCCTAACTACAGGTCAGACTTCCCTGGAATCTGAACGTAATGAATGAAAGAGGCAATGCAAAATCAGTCCGATGCATGGTGGTTTCACTCTATGGGACACATTTTTAAATGTCTGCTTCATGATTTGAAGGCCCCTTGATCCACCACCCACTCCCTTCCCCACCCCCACTCCCCACGATATGAGTTATCCCCAAGTTCGTTTCCTTTTGCTGTTCTCCTTGAACTTCCCTGCCGATAATCTTGAATGGTGTCCAAAGGTCGACGAACGAATTCTGCACGGGCAATGTTACTTAAATATGAATTAAAGTATATATAGGCCCACGAAGATGTGAAGGAACCAATGAAACTACCCTGGGCGAAACATTCAATTTTAGAATTGTATCAAAAGAGGTAGAATAGATAAAAAGGTGTAGAACACTGGCTGAATCACTAATCGTATCTATGGTAACTTCCTTTTGACGTATTAGTATAAATACTGCTCAGAATGTAGTAAAAGGTTCGATTTATCAATTTGAAAGGGGATTATAAACATCGACTGCATAGAAATCTAACTGTAAGGAATAGAAGCGACTGTCGATGATACTTGTTTACGAACATTTAAAACACTGACTATTTACTTTAACAGTTGAGATGTATAGTTGTTTTTGTTTTCATAATTGGCTGTAAAATAATAGCTATAGTCAGTTGTGCGCCTCTCCACACCTTGAAAATAAGGAAGAAATATGGAGGGAAATGTACTAAGGGAAACAATAGCTGTCGTTGTAATTGATTTTATTGTTAATTAAGAAGCCAGAAAGTTGAATATATGCCTCTAAAGACTCTCTCAGGTTAGCAACTTGTTTTGATCAAAAGTAAAGAATGACTTTAAAACAATAGCAGTTATACTTACTTGAAGTATTGCCTCATGGCAACCAGTATTATCCAGAATGCAATGCACACAATGAGGCTTCCAATAAACGAAGCGACCCACGCATTTGGTATCCCAAAGGAATTTTGAGATGAAAGCCAAGGACCTACGGAGGCATATTAGAATACTAAAGATATTATACCGAAGCCTTGATGTATCAAAATTACAAATTACTTAGTATGAGTACAAGAAAAGTGGGAATAAGAATGATAACATACATTACACGTACATACTCTCCCTATTAAAATACGTCACTTTAGTTACCAAATCACCAGTTCGAATGTCTCCAATCCATTTGACACGATCTAAAGGCATGAAGTATTTCATATAGGTTTACTTTTTTTTCATATACCCAATACCAACTACATGTATCTAAAATTACATTTCACAAGTTTCAAAGACTAAACTTGAATAACTCGAAATTTAATAATGTATGATATGAATTTTGGTCTCATAATATTTCTTTTCATCTCAGTGTAATTGCAGTTATCGTCTAAGATCGATGTAAACATATCCTAACTATAGCATTGAATAAATGTAAATCCAACGTTTCATATATGCCGTAGTGTCTCTCTCGAGGTAACTTTGGTGACCATTCAGTGGGTGTTAACTTGAGACCTGTACTAACCCCCTTGCTTCATTAGCTCTTCCTGTATGGAAGAACCAACGTGAAGTCGAACGATGTTGATACTGACAGCTTCTTGTTGCAGAGGTACCTTCCCCTGGCATACGTAAACACCACTGTCCGTCATGCGCAGTTCTGACAATCTCAGCGCACCGTTAGGAAACACTTTGATAAATTCTCCTGGTCGGATATGTACGTCATCCTTCATCCACCTCCGTTTTGAAATATAGGAGAAAATATGTCATTTTAGCCACGAGAATTTTAACTTTGCAAAAAAAAAAAAAAAAAGAGGGCGCTAGTAAATTGACGTAAATAGTTGGCGCTGTTCTTGAAACATTCTGCAACTGTGCGCGAAGAGAAATGATGCGTGAAACACAAGATTTCTGTGAATTAACTTCACTAAGAGCTCACGGCACGTTTTATTTTACTAACATCAATAATTTCCACCAACAGACAAGTATACTAGGTGTACCTTGAGTCGATCAGTACTTTGAGTCGATCAAAGCATTCTAAACTCCAGTGGGGCCGTGTAGACGCAAAGGAATTCCAAAGTAAGCACTGCCTGTATCATATTTACTTCAAACAATGTAAAAAAACAAGTATTTGCCGTGTTATTTTTCATTTCCATGGAAACATTCCACTCACAGTCAATTTTTTTTTTTAAGTTCCAGCAGTATTGCTAACTATATGTATCAAATCGTACCAAAATATTGACCAGATTGTCTTCAACTCTTCGGTGAAACTCTCATTCAAAATTTGGATCAAAGAAACAATATTTTTGTATTGTTTTATTGACATTATTATGTATTTATTTGACAATAAAGAGTATTTTGATAGGCCATATTCTGCCGTGATCGACTCGAGGTTTAATCGTAGGCCTAGTGTTACGTATGGACACGTTCAATTCAAAACCCAATTCCAAGTAATTAGCATGCAGTTACACTCATTTTTAACATTACCAAAAAAAATGTTAGAATGATCAGGGCAGATTTATAAATACTTCTTTCAAGTTACATTCATTATAATGTTTTCATACTTTTAGGATTAAAATGTTTGTTAGATGGTCGACTCATGATACCCTCATGTTATCCACCAACCTGTCGCCTTATTAAGCCCTCCCCAACACCACCACCCCCCCCCCCCATCTCCCACCCTCCTCCACTCTCCCCCACGCACTTTGGGATTGCAACTGTAAAAGGGACTGTTATTTGTGCTTACCTCGTAGATATATGTGGGTAAATTTTCATAAGGTATTCAGAGCGGCAGCTTAAGTCTGCAGATTCTCCAGGTTTCACCCAAATCTCTTCATTCAAGTCTATGGTTGTACACAAAAATAATACTGAGAGGGTGACAGCGTCATTTTTATTATTGATAAAGTTATTATTGGTAAGTGAGGGTGTATCTGTGTATGGAAAGGAGGGGAGGGGACAGAAGTAGTCTTGATTATATCAAATGTATACGATCATTTAACGGTCTACGATGATATACGAACGGGGATATTATTTACCGCCAATATTCTTATTCACTTCAGACTAAAAAGGGTCCGGTCAGGAGCGAAATCTCCTACTGCAAGAAAATCAATTTTTGTTTTAATCGTTAGTGTAATTAATTGAGCTTCTCATCCTAATCCAACTTTAACCAAATGTTGTTTAAGAGAGTAATAAAATTATTTCAAATTGAAAGTATTTGATATCATTGTTGCCTTCATAACCACACTTAGTAAAAGGCAACCCTTTGGAGTAGCTTTAATCACTTACAATCATTTAATATATTTGCACGAAAATAAAGTGTTATCATACTCTTAATAACATAAAATCATTTGAAACAGGGTCATCTTAAGAATAAACAAAAAAAAACAACAAGCATATAATTTCAAATATAAAACAGCTTTACTCCGTACGGCTGTTTAAGTTTTAGCCTATGTAGGTCCTAGATGGCAAGAAAGTGATAGGCCTAGGCCTACGTATATGACGCACACAAATGGCCTTGATTTCAACGGAAACCTAGTAATATGGACTCTTACAGACAGGTTAACCCAACCAGTTAAATAAAAGTAGGAGTATAACTTACCTGACGAGACACTTCTACCACAACGTAAGCACAATAGCAAAGCTGCCCATAGAATCGACATTGTCCCTAACTGTCAGTAATGCACCCAGGCCTAGCCTACATCATAGTTCTGATTCACATAGCCTATGTTAAATCAACCTGGCATGGATCCATACAAGTTAAGTCTAAAGATTGCAAAATTAGCACAATGGATTCTTCCAAACTTCTGACTGACTAAAATGCATCATTTTTAATATGGCATAAGGCGTTATCATTGGTTAAATTGATAGTAAACCTAGCCAGTAAAAAAGTGGTATGTAACAAGGTGATACTTGAACGATACTCATCCACGTAGCGCACATAGCACATTCTTAACTTTGTATACTGGATAACAATTCAAATCGACCAATGCGCAAAAATTGCGCTATGAGTTTGACGCATTTTCATCATTTTAGGCATATTTGCTGTGGAGCGCGCCCTTGAACATGCATTCAAACGCACCAAAAGCTGCGTGCTGCTATGTAGATGGGTATACTTAGTGGGTTTGTTTAGGGCGCCGAACGGGGACACACACAGGAACTTCAAGCTTGCAACCGGGGATACGCCGAAAAACGGGGATATCCCCGTTTCTGGATATTTTAACATAATGCAAATTGGGGTATCACATATGCGCCCTCAATTTTATAGGTGAATCTAACTTTTTCCCCAATTATACCTATTTTATGGATCTATACCTGTGTATAGGGGTGTATGTGTGTAAAAAAAATATACACACAATCCCGTTTCTGGGATGAATCGGGGATACATACAAGACTAAAGACCGCTCACTGAGGACATCATATGCATAGTGGGGATATCCCCGTTTACGTGAGGAAAAGTTTATGTCCCCGATAGGCGCCCTAAACGGGTGTGCGTTTTTTCGTGTCTTATCAACGGTAGGCAAGTGAATGTACCTAATATCTGTGACGGTTGAGTTGAGTTGAAACTATGTAATCTAAACTACCTTTCTTAAAGTATGTTGAAGTAAATAAAATCATGTCATCCGTACAGAAGAAGAATAAAAAAAAAATGGGAGTGAGGGGAGGTCGGGATTAAAGGGAGAGACGCGGAGAGTGAGACTTAGGAGGCCAGGGGACATTACTGCTTCCTGTTATGCCTTCTTTGAATGAAAAAGAACAACCTAAAAAAGAGCTGAATCTAACCAACGTCCGTTTTTTTTTCAACGATAAACCTTATTTTACTATCTGGCTCGAATAATCCAATCATCCCACGTATTTTGATTTTCGGTGGGCCGTATTTCCCTTTCATGCCGTTATTTGTACGTTAAAATGGGATTTACTTCAACCTCAGTCTTTTTTTTTTTTTTTTTGCTCTACTGAGGTTCAACTTCTTACAAATTGTCATTGCCTTAGGTCAGTTTTATCACCCCATGCTGTGATAATCCACATGGTCAATTAAACATCGTTCTCTTACAGTAATTCAATTGTGTCAATCCAATGCCTAGGCTTTCTTGAGCTGCCTGGCAAGGGGTATTAGGTGTCACGTCCATCGGTAATACATGTGTAATCGGGCATGGAAGAGGGTCTGTTGAAGACTTTAGCACGGTTGTAACGTCATGTGTTATGCCAGGGTACCGTACTGGAATACCGAACTTTGGGTGAAGGGTAAGTACTGTATACACTTCCAAACTTTCTTATATGTTACAGATAGGTATAACAAAATATAGTAATTGCTAATCACCCCCCCCCCCCCCCTCTTCACCTCACACCGACACTTACATACTCTCCTCATCCTCCGGGAGAGTCACGGGTCAATCATCCGTTGAGTTAAATATAAAATCATTGTTCTGTTAAATGAAGACTTATACCGAGGTGAAACTGTAAGGGGCTTTTATAAGTCAAAGGTGCAGCAAGGAAAAAGAAAACGTACCGGTATGTGCTTCTTACAAGATGCTCCGAGAATCGGTGGTGAAAGGTGAACATCCACGGAACTTGCACCCCTTTCTTATGCTAAGAGTCCACTATCACTTTACAATATGGAGTGACGAACCGCACCCTCCTGAACCAACGTTTATTTCCCTAAAGCCAGTTTCATAGCCACGGACATCAGTCTGTTCTAGATTTTTTGCTTTTTTTTTTCTCAGCTCCGCTAACATTGTTTTTTTTTTTTTCCACTCGGTATATTCCAAATTGCACTCGCTGATACATAAGCTTCCATTATTCACCAAGTATATTACGAAAATCCGTAATAGCCAGTTTTGGTTCGATTTAATTACTGTAGCGAAGAAAATTCGACACAAAAATATTTTTTTAAAACCAGAATGCAGAAATGCATTGTGGTTTCGATGATCTGCTTAAGAGAATTTTTTTTTCTGAATCTGATATAATTGCATTAGTATGTGTTACATTAAGCTATGTATGCATTATATGAAATATGAGATCTGTACAACCTTCCTTCCTTGAGATCACAACTACATGTTCACAATTTGACCCTTGTTGACATCGAATGACCTGTTACCTCCATTTAAAGACCAATTTGTTCTTGTGCTCAATGAGATACAACTACATATTGAATATGACATCTGCCATAGCTTCCCTTCTTGAGATAAGATGCTTACAAGAATTCCATGCTATGACCCTGTTGACTGCAAATAAACTTTGACCTCCACCAAACAATGAAATTTTTGTATACTCAATGAGATACACCTACAATCTAGGAATGTACAGTGCACGTAAATGTCTGAAAATGTCTTCTCCAAGATCTTTAAATGAGCCTATTTAAGTTTTGAAACAAAAGGCTTCTTCCTTAGAATGAAAGTATCCATCATTCAAATATTCAGATATTGTGTGCAGGGTTTTTATTATTTGACCTCTTGTGACCCCAGATGACCTTTGGCCTCCACCAAAAACAATAGAGGTCTTCTTCTCAATATGACAAAGCTACATACCAAGTATGAAGAGTATTCATCATTCCTATCTGGTGATATTGCATGCACAACGTTTTCACTATATGACCTCTACTGACCCGATGACCTTTGACCTCCACAAAAAACAACAGGGTTCTTCTCAATATGACAAACCTACATAAAAGGTATGAAGAGTATCCATCATTCCTATCAGGAGATATTGCATGGACACGTTTTCCCTATATAACTTCTGGTGACCCCAGATGACCTTTGACCTCCATGAAAAACGATAGGGTGTTTCCGCTCAATATGACAAACCTACATACCAAGTATGAAGAGTATCCATCATTCCTATCTGAAAATATTGCAAGCACAACTTTTTCACTATATGACCTCTGGTGACCCCAGATGACCTTTGATCTCCACGAAAAAACAATAGGGTTCTTTCTCTTAATATGACAAACCTACATACCAAGTTTGAAGAGTATCCATCATTCCTCTCTGAAGACATCGCGTGCACAATTTAAGTGTCACAAACACACACACACGCACACACAATATGTTGATACACGCAGCAATTCGAGGGGTCCTCAAATTGAGGTACCGTGTCTGATGGCAAATTGTGTCCTCAAAATTATAGCAATGTACGTATGTGTGTGTGCGTCCGGAACTGCCCAAATTGTGGTTTTTCCAGAATCGTTTGAGAAGTATATGAGTGATTAAGTTGAAACTTGGTAAGGTTGTGCATGATGCTAATGTGTGCAAGATGTATTAGTTGTATGGTAAATCGAGTAAAATTGCTGATTTTTTAGAAAAAAAAAAAGTCTATTTTGCCCCCAAATTGCTATTTCCAGCATATCTTGAGAAGTATCTGAGCATTTAATGCAAAATTTTGCAAGAACTTACCTGAGAATGAAAACTTTCAAGGTATATCACTTCTGTAGTAAAGAGACTAAAATTTGCGGATTTTTTAGAAAAACAGCCAATTTTGCCCCACAATTTGTATTTCCAGCATATCTTGAGAACTATTATATCAATGAACTTACAGTTTTGTAAGTACTTAACAATAAACTATTACAAATTCTCATGTGCAGGCAATGTATTGAAATCAATGCACGTTTGGCAATGAGATACGCAACTCCGTGGATTGCCATCTTGTTTCATTTTGTTTTCTTACTGCAACGTGGCCATGCAAAAAATATACATATGATATTTTTGTACAAGTAAAATGTCAGATGCAGTTGGTTTATAGGGACATCTGACAATATGTTATACGTTAGTTGTATCTGGGACGCATCATGTTTCAGTTAGCATATGCCAGCTAGCTGGTGTGAGCTATTGTGGTCTCAAGAAGGAATTCTATCTGTCTGTCCACAAGTGTTCAAAATTTTTCTTGACTCAATTGCTTTCATGGATTTGTTTGAAACTTGGACACAAGATGTCTTAACATAACGTATAGTGCCATTATGGGTTCATTAAGACTTTGGGGAGTAATTTGTCTAGGTCATGCACATTAATTTGATAATGGCTTTTGTAATATTGTATTTCATACCTTTCAGAAGGACCATTTGCCTTCTCTTCTTCTGTGTCTTTATCTTCTCCATCCTCCTCTTCCTCTTCTTTCTCTTCCTGTGCCTCTCCCTCATCTTCTTCTTCTTCCTCCTCCTCCCCTTCTGACTCCTCCTTATCACCTGCCTCTTCAACAGACCCAAGCTGTTTAACTAAGGGTAGCATCTGCCTTTGTGTGACAGAAGACATTGTAAATATACATCTCATCAGATTTCCAAACATAAGCACAAGTTGAATATTAATCTCTTTAACATACCATTGCACTTGAAAGTGGCACCTCACTGCCGCAGCAGAAAGTAGAAACAGGTCTTCTCTCTCTCACACACATTCCATACTTCCTTACTTATGAAGAGAAGGACATATTATGACCTTACTCTTTTAAACCTTATATTTTGACCACTGGTGTGCATTTCTCCAGTGAGACGGTTACACGCAAACAGCCAATTTCCTGTGTGCAGGTGTGAGACCACTTTGGTAACTCGAAGCCATCCCACTCTCAGTTCTACATCTCTTTGCTCAAGTCCCAAAATGTAACGCTGTCTGAGAATGTAACGTTCAAGTCTCAACGTGGGTTAAAGCAAGCGCGAGACCAAAAGTGAATGAAGGTCCGCGAGATTAAAGGTTTGAGTGACCGAAAGTGAATTAGAGCTACGGTTAGGCGGTAGGGTTGGGTGGTTAGGGTTTTAGGACCGTTTGAATTTTCGGGGCTTATGGGATATTTATTAAACTTATGAGACACCCATTTGAACTTATGGGACATCGATATGAACTAATGTAACCCTCTTTTTTTTTTTAACTCATGCTACTTATGAAAATTTTGAAATGAACTTATGGAACCTTTGAAATGAACTTATAAGATGCCTCAGTGAACAAGTGGGACTCTTTCTGAGCTGATGGAACAGCTGAAAAATATATTCAGTCCAAAATTAACTTTTGGGACGGTTGAGGAACTGGACTTTTTTTGGTCTTACAGATCTTATTTCATTTTCGGTCTCGCGTACCTTCTGTCTCGCGGACCTTCGGTCTCGCGGACCTCATTTTATTTTTGGACTCTCAGATCTTCGGTCTCGCGAACCATAATGAAGGTACGATCACATGTGAAACAAGTTTACAGCCATATGCGAGTGTCTGGAACGAGGCTGACATGGCGGTGTTGTTTGTGCTCTCGGGAATCTCATTCTAACCACATGAAATTGCTTCGATATACTATATGAATTTGAGGTGAAAAGGAAGGATTTCATCTACCCTTTACTTTTTTGCAAGTTATGAAACGAAGACGAGGACGGCCAGTTGGAAGTTTTGGCATTAAGAAAAGACAAGCCATGGCAGAATTACAGAGGCAGAAAGCCTCCACACCAGCCAACGTGTCATCACGTGATAGCAACGAATCTAATATGGAATCTAGTACCGAAGGACACCTAGGCCTTTATTCTGAATCCAAATTCGGTGAGAAGTTAGCAAAAATACTTGAGAAAGCTATCAAAAACGCTATTAGTGCTTTTTGTTCTGACTTAAGAAATTTAAAAAGTGAACTCAAGAAAGAGCTTACAGCTCAGGAATGCAAAATCAATAAATTGGAAAAGGAAAACAAGGAACTTAAAGAAAGATGTCAGTCTATGTAGGAGATGGTTAAGTTGGAATTGGAAAGTTGTGATCAATTTGCCATGATTAACAAGCAAGAGAGGTTTCCTAGAAGAAACAATTTATGTATAGTTGGGCACGTCACTTTACAAAACGAGATCTGCACTGACATCGCCAAGGCAGTATTTCGTGAATTGGCCTGAACGATTGCCATATTGAAAGGGCTCATAGGGACAGTAAAACCATGGATTGTCGGAGTCAACATATACTGGTCAAAGTCTCATTTCATCAAGACAAACTATTTCTATTGAAACATGAGAGAGCTAAGCTACGACAGAAGCCATACTTTCTCACTGATGACCTGACTCTGACAGATTTGATGGAGAAGAAAAAATGGACCAAGTTACTGAGTTATATCGTAATGGTACTAAAGTACGTTTTTCCAGAGGGATCTGGAGACATCCTGATGGCTGCCCATTCAAATTTGTCGACAAATAACTTATCTCATGTGTTCATTCATACCTTTTTGACGTCTGGAGCGCTTATTAGGGTTTTCGTTTCATTGTGCAGTGAAAATAGTTGTTCTGACTTTCTCCATGCATACTGTGTGTTTCAGTATTTTTCAATCTTCGCGCCTTATAATAAGGAAATGTTTGTTATTATAGTGGACATATTTGTTTTTGTTTGGATTATGACAAGACGTGTTTGTTGAATGTAGGAGTATGTTGTTGCTGCACAGTACAGCTGATATCTTTTTCCTGGAGCCGGTGCAACATCGCTATGCAGTTTTTCTTCTTTACGACATCAAGGATGGATGCCTTTTTTTTTTCATTCGGATTATTTTGACGGTGTCTCGAGCCATTGTTTTTATATATATACTATATCTATATTATCCTCCAATTCTGTTATTGAATGTGAATGTTTTCTCCTTGCTCTGCTATTCTACATTCCTCTATGTTTAGGCCTACACCTAGTAAAAATGCCTAGCGACCTCTTTTATGAAGAGCAGGGCAGCATTACTATGTTTGTTGGTTTTGAATCTCTTCCTTTTTCAATCTCTATTGCTACTAGGTTATTTTGCATACATACTATAGGATTGTTAATATTTCTGATAAATTCAGAGACTGGTCAATACCCCTACATTGTACTCACTACACTTTTTCTGCTCAACAAACATACCTTCCGTTCTGGACAAGTGAATGGGGAGGGCAAATCTTTTCTCGCATGGTTCTTCGAGTAGTCGAGGTGTCTGTATTTTGTTCAACTCAAGTTTTAACTTAACGGTACATAAAGCTGTTGCGGACACCCAAGGGAGGTACATTTTGTGTGATATTTTGTCTTTGAATCAAATTTTTACTATTACTGCTATACTTATGCTCACAATGTGGATCGTCCTGATTACTTTCGTGATTTGGCTAACAATTAGCAACTTCAGTTGTGATATTATTATTCTAGAAGGAGATTCCAAGTTTGTTTTCAACCTGGATATGGATAAAGTAGGTGACAATCATAAAACCAACTTCAGGGCAAGAGATGGATGTTTTTCTTTACTGACTTGTCTTGTCAACATCTGTAGGGAGAAGAATCCTTTCACTAAAAACTTGTCTTGGAGTTCAAATGTCACTCCTGGTATTCATTATAGACTGGATTATTTTTTAATTTTACGCCAGTGACGCCACTTAGCTCTTTCTCCTGGCATTCAATCTGATCACTCCTTATATTTTTCCTTCAACATTATGAATGAACCCAGAGGCTCAGGGTTTTGGAAACTTAACAATTCACTGTTGAACGATGACGTGCACTTCAAACTTACTTCTGACTTGATCTTCTCTGAAATAACTAACCCATCTTTTTCTAACCCCTCACTCTTCTGGGAAAACTTAAAATTTAAAATCCGCAACTCTAGTATCAAATATTCGAAAGCAAAAGCAAAAGAAAGGCATCGTATGGAAAACGACATCATCAACTCCATCCCTGAGTTACAGCAACAACTTTATGTCTCTAATTCAGATTACATTGTCTGAGAAATGCCCAAAATGGTGTGCTTTACTACTGCAGTCTTAACGTGCAGGGCACTATCATTAGTGCCAGATGGGTAGAGGAGGGGGAAAAAGTACAAAATATTTTATAAACTTAGAAAAAAGGAATAAAAGTTCGAACAGAATTTTTAGACTTCGTACAAACAATGGTGCCTTTAGTGATCAAAACAAAGATATTCAAAGAGATATCAGAGCTTTCTATTCTCAGTTGTACACTTCCAGTAACCCTTCCCCAAATGTGTTCTTTGATGATATTGATTGTGATCTCAATGTGGGCTTATTTTGGTGATATTGTCCGTGAACATAAAGGGAAAGACAGCAGGTTTGACCTACCGTTATGTATTTACACACAATTTACGTCCCTTGATTTCACACAAATGCAAGATCACAAGGACTGATGTAATAACAAGACTTTGGAAATGATCAAAGTTGTGAAATTACTTTATAGCCTATAACCAGACATTGTTACATCCACCGCAGGACATGAATGGATGAACAAGCTAGTGAATACTTGCAATGAGGTCAGTTAAACTTAAAGCCTCATCATCATCTTCATTTTGGTTGGACCAAGCTGAAAGAGTGAAATGAAAGCCTTTTAGAATGACATTGATATGAATATTATGTTTTCCGATTTATATTTTGTAATTTTGACTATCATGGTAGTCAAGGATGTACCATAGCAACACCCAGTGCATATCTCCAATTTTACAGTATGTAAAAATAAGTTTTATCATTTGTCAGCTGCTGCTGCTAATGAGAGCAATATATCCATTGCATACATTAAAGGCATACTTGCATATTTGATGATGAATTATGATCCAAAATACACCCAAGTCTTAACAGTTTTCATCCAGATCTGTAAAATCTTTTTCACCAAAATATATGTTCTTCTGCCTCCCCTTCCCCCATCAGTGCCACCCCTGTTCAATAGTTGCATCAGTGTTTTCAAATATTGGATGTTCATACTTTTTTGGTTGCTTTTAACTTATCGATCCTTCATTCCATGATTTAAGCTCCCTCTCAATGGCCCCCAACCATGCATCCCCCCACCACATCAGGATATATGTATGATGACTCAAGGCAGTTTACGATTGCTAGAATAATTACCTCCTAACTCCTCTAAAAGCCACGTGCTGAGAAAGGTAAGCATATCCCCTCTCCGTCATCCTGTGTTTGGGGCAAGCAGGCTCCTTGACCAGGGGATATTTCCAGTGGCAGTCATGCAAAAGAGGTGCAGCCTGATGCTGTCTGCCAGGTCCTCTGCAGCAGGATCAGACAGCACCTCCCGGCATCTCACCAGCTCGCTGAATGGATCTCGGAATGACATGACTGTGACCGGGCCTTCCCTCCTCAGCTGGACGAGGACTCTCTGGAAGAGTGCCTCCAGTTCTCCATTTGTATTAGTTTCATTAAGAAAGGGGATTACTGAAATGAAAATAACATGAGCTGAATCACAATTTAATTGCTGGCGAAAGCCCAGCATGCTTTATTGAGACAACCAGAACATACAAATCAGTGGTGGGCTTGATGATTTCGTTATATCTTGTTACGGACCTAACATATTGCATATAAGGTAAGGTTGTGTAACGTGTGGTTTTTGTAAGCTGCATATTTATGTCACCAATCAAAATTTAACAACCGTTGCATACATAATGACATAGCTCCTGACCTATCAGTATGATGACTGATAGCTGGCATCATGACTCAACATGCACATCTGCACACTGAAAAGAGATCTGACAAAGCTTCCTGCCTTGAGATTCCATGTGTACCCTACACGCATGGCGTCCATGCACAGTTTGACTGACTGTACAGTTGACAAAATTTTCCACCCTCAAATAATAGGCTTCAAACTACTCAATATGTTACAAAAATCAACACAAGTACACACCAATATGAGATCAGTGCAAGTTTCAATCCTTTCTCGAGATGCTAAGTTTACAGTTTTCACCATTTGCCCAGCACCTGCGAACTTCAGATATTGATACTGAATGGCCTTAATTTGAGCTCTACCGAAAACAACAGCTGATCATGTTATTGTACTCAATGTGGTATACAGTACACTTATCAGATCTGTATGGTAAACAGTACACTTATCAGATCCAACCTTCCTTTCTTGAGATATCTGGTTAACAAGGTGAAGTAACATACACATACACACACACAGAGCATCATCAAAGTAACACTACTGTTTAATTATGTATATCCCCTTGAGTAACCGTCTAAGGGAATGTAGACTATGCTAGTAATTTATACATTTTAACTAACAGTCAGTCAATCAATAAGTATTCTTTTTCATTTGCTTCATCTCGCATTTTCACAAGGTTTAATAAAAAATAATAATTATGTTACAAGATATGTAAAAAAAAAAAGTCAATGGGATTAAGTTCAGAAGCAATTTTTAGAAATTAGAACCACAGAAACAAAGAATTCATCTTAGATAAGGAGTCTTGAATGCATCTACATTATTAAAACAAGCAAAGATACTCTCCCAGTAGATCGTCCTAGAAAATATCAAAATACAAATATATAATTAAGATGCTGATGGCCTTGATATGACATAAAAACCCTACATAAAGTAAATTAGCAGTCCAGGGAATCTTCAAGCAACCTAATCTCGCTAAAATGTTTACCCTTCTTCATATATATTTCCACCACCTTTAGAAGAAATAAAAGTTCGTGTTTAAATGCATTTTAACATGGAACGTTCTCTTTCATTTTACAAGTGTGGATAAAATGTTTTGCATGAAAAATTGTAGAACTAAACGACTTGATGCTTTTATCAAGAGCGTAACCATGACAAACATTTTCATACTCTATGGTAATCTTTGGGTTCAAAATTTCTGAATGGATTTTATCCCAGATATCTCCCACCTTGTTTCTGCATCAAACAAAGGTGGTCAGTGATTTGGTGTGACTCATGACAAAAAGTGCAGCTAGAACTGTCAACTACTTTTCTTTAATGAAGGAAGGAGTTTGTTGCAATGATAAGATGAATACACTTGTACAGAGAATTTCTTAGCGCAGTATCCCTAATTATGTAACACCAGTTAAAAATTCCATTCCAATCTGCCTTCAAACACATTGTCCCAATTGAGACATACATACGTACGTAGGTATGTGTATGTGCGTGCGACATGCGTACGTGCATGTATATGTATGGTCGAGTGTCTTAAATAGTAACCTTGCATGGATGCTATTTAATTTATGGCGGTGTGTCTGCACTTGTAATTGCATGTTTCATCTGTGGTATGTATTAATCGGTTTGTATATATATGTGTCTAGCACGTCTCATTCCTTGTGGGAGTCCTTTGAATTTCATGACATAATATTTGAGCCTCTGCCACATTTTTGCCAACAAATTGTCTGTGTTGCCTTTGTCTTTTACACTCACCAGCTATGTTGAACAGAAATATGATGTAGCATGCATACAATATTTTATTTACAGATGAGATGAACAACCTTGCGTTACTGATGGTACCTCTGATTTTTGAAAGCAGATTCAAGGGCAAAGGACTGAAGGTCAAGGTTGGAGGACGCTGTCATCTGACAGATTCCTTGGCTTCTTTTATTGATTTGAAACTAGTAAGTATAAAGAATTGATATAATTGAATATACAAAATATAAAGAATTCAGCATCATTTATCTTTGCTGAACTTAACTGAAAAAGACTGCCGTCTATAATTGTGCGTCATTTTCTAAAAGGGATCAAGTTGTCGAGGGAATCAAGAAATAACTAGGACTGCATTATCGTTCCTTCAACTAAGAACCTGTAGGCCATATATTATTTGCCCAATTCTTTTGTAAAGTTACCTTCAGTTTGGCAATTTTTGTGATCTCATGGTTCTGCTCTCCATGTTTCTGCCACTCTGACAATATTGGCATAGTATTGGATTCTTAGATGACTTAGAATGGGTCACTTAAAAGATTGTATTCATTAAAATATTCGTGTATGTTTGTTTTCTGCAGGAGATTACTCATTTGCCTTCCTACCTACAAAATATTGACAATACGAAGAGGCCACAACCGTTCGTTCTATGTCTGTATGCTGAAAACAAACTAAAGCCTACCCAATCTATCATGGTCATCATAGAAAGGAAAGCGGTCACTACTTCTGACATGATGACAGCTGTTGACCTATGCTATAAGTCACATTTTGTTCTTGATCTTAACTTTCAAAGTCTCTGCCAGTGGAGTTTGGGGACTTCATCCAAACTATGGTATATGAACAACCAGGACTCAACTTGTGTAAAACTACTCCTTCAGTTCATGCATTCAGAGCATACATAAAAAAATGCTGCTGCTGCTAACTAGCCTTCTTTCTTAATGTTAACATGGATCTATTTAGTTTCACTTTGATTTTATGACCGCACGAGATTTATTCTACATGTTATATTTTGTCCTTGACATTTACTTTAAATGTTTCTTTTGCACTTGAAGATTTTTACAGATAAAGCATGTTTTGCAGCATCTGTGGTATGTTTTAAAACAAAAGATGGCAGTCCCCAATCTCTCAGCATAATTGAAAACAGTATGTCAGTGAACTTGCCATCTCCTTGGCATTGTTGTTCATATTTTAATTTGAATATTAATTAGGTTTTGATGATATTACCTGTGATTTAAATTTTTTCACAAACTTCTCTTACATTTTTGAATTCCGTAACTTTACAAAGTGGTGATGTATCTGTCAGTGGTAGAAACTCTACCTTGAAATAATGTGTGTCATTATTTTGTCTTGGATCATTTTTTATCATGATGCAAAGTTAACTTTATAGTTTATGTTACTAGTTGTGAAGTTGTTTAGTACAAATGTAGCACAGTTAAAAGAATATTCATGTTCAAGCTCAAATGACAAGAAAAATACAGCACAATGATTATCCTACAGTAATGTGTAGTCTGACAGTGACCCGATAGAGAAAACTGTTTTAAACATCTTAAGTGAGTAGAATGTTGTTTTTGTTTTTACATGACCAAGTTGATTAATTATTTTGAGTGTCAACGTCTATACTCTTTACTGTAACATCCGACCTGTAGTCTCTGCTGTCTTCCATTCCTTAAGCACTTTTGTGTAATACCTGTTTGCATTCTATATTCCTTCATAAATCTCACATCATGGTGAGCTGTTCTTGCTTCATATGAATTTACAGTATGTGTGCTTTCCACGATGAATTTTATCCCATGATGCATGTGCACGGTATAAAGGAAACGGGAAAGTGATGATGTATTACATATTATGAGAGGTAAAATAATGAAAATGATGATGCTGAGATAAGGCCATCTGCGGAGATGTGATCATTTCACTGTCGCCATTATGAATATCAGTAAATGGGAGGAAGGGTAATGAGTCCAGCTCCTTTAAACCTTAGTGTGGCTACAGCAGACACTATGCCTATGTTCAAGATTGTTTACTCTTTGTTTGAAAAGGATGTATTGCTAAATCATTCCATTTAGTAATCTACAACCGTTATGGCTGTTCAAGAATAAAAGCAAATAATTTTCAAAAAATTCTTCTCTATGTCATTATCGTCAATATTGTTCCTTCATGAAAAAGCTCATCTTTCTGACTAATGTGAGAATGTGATTCCATGGTACCTTGTTTTCATGGCATAACAATCAACCTAGACAACCTAGTTTTGATCTGCAAAGTATCTTTACCCGGCCAACAAAATCAACAGGGTTTTGACAATATCCAACAATGGGGTAATGAAGATAACCAATAATTGGGCAGGAATTCTTTGCTCATCAATTGGTTAAACACATTGCCCAACTGCTTGTTACTTTATTTACCCAATTAAATTGGTAAAGTTCACTACATTTTTGAGATGTTGATACTTGGACCAACGTTGGGTAAAACGTTGGTTAATTATTGTCCAATATTTTTAACAGTGCATGTGCACTGTACCCTGCTAATGATTGTCAATAGGTCTGAAAATGACTTCTTAACCCTTTTACACAGCTGCAGACTCTTTAATATTTTATTGCTAGACTTAGAAGAATATTATCCGTGACTCCCCCACATCATTGTAAAGAACATAGATGGGAAATTTGAAAGTATATTTCATTTGCATTTTTTTAACTCATTATGTATATGTATGCAAATATGCAAATTAGGTGAAAATTGAGGGGCTTGGGGGTTGTTTTTTACCCCAAAACCATACACGACACTACTCTTTCTTCTTTCTTCTTTTTTTTTTTTTTTGTGCAGGACATTGTTCAAGACAGTTTCCCCTTTCATATGACACCAAGTTTGTTTAATCCGCCCTAAAATGGGAGAGTATAGCGTTCCTGCTCGTACCTTTCGGTCACGTGACAGGTTCTTTCGTTCAGTTTATCTCCAGCAGTACACACCTTCAATATGTCTGGAATTTTGACAAATAATTATGACATACATGGTTACCAGTGTGACATCTCTGTGATAACTATAGCCCTTGTTTCGAAGATTGAAAATTAACATATCTTTGATGTACAAAGCGGTGCCTTTTAAAGAAACGGCTGCTGTTTTGTATAATAGGCTACTGCATACTATGCAAACGCGTAACTGTATCGTCTGGGCCGTAGTAGTGTACCGAGTTCCGTAGTACTGTAAACAACCGTGCGGCGGCATGCCACGTACGTAATATATACAGTAAATGTTCATCGGATAATTCGTATCAAAAGAGCATAGTTTGCACCCTTTGGGCATACTACGTGTGAAGAGTCATCTTGGGCGCGAGTACGTGTGTACAAACTGTACGGCAGAAATCGTTGCGGCCAATTCCTGACGATTTATTTGTCCTTGTAAAATGTGTATTTTGGCCTAAAAAGTGTCTTTAGCTCTTGAATATGACGATTAAGAGTATTTTCCAACCTGTCTTGTCAACAGGGGTTTGAATGTGTTTTTCACTTAAAAAAAAAAGAGAAACGTTCAAAGAACACATACATGAAGGCATAGACAACTCGCCCATGTAAGACGAAACGGCTTCACACTTTCCAGTGCCTTTGTGAAGTCTGACAACTCGGCATGTATTAAGTCCCTATTCACATCGGGCAACTCGGCGTCCGAAGGTGACTCTTCAGCCAGCTCGTCACATATGGCATCTCGGGGTTGAAGACAAGTTGCTCTCGTATGAATGTGGAGTTTTGTATAGCCTACCATTCCTAACACTTCTTTCGTGTTCAGTGGAGATTGGCCACTGGATATAAAATAGGAAGGCACATCCTTATTTTATTCTACTAAAAAGACAACTTGGATGGGGAGGGGTTTCTATAATTTTTTTTTTTTCATTTCTGAAGCATAATCTGAGCACGAGCTAGGGCCATGACTGACTGAAGGAGCTCGCCACTTAATTGATTCACATGTGGTCAGTGGTTGACCGAAAAGATGAACCAGAATATTTTTGCAGATCAGTCAGCTGGACATAAAGGGTGTACAAAAGTTATTAATATTCAGCCTACTCCCTTATTCTATGGCCTAAACTTAGCTCGGAAGCAAGTGACTGAACAGCCTAGTGAATTAAGGACTTAAGAGCAGGCTACCTGCCACACTCTGAAAAGAGACTAGACTTCGTTGGACATTTTACTTATTTGCATTATGTTTTATATTTACTATAACCTTTTTCTACCCTTTTTGTTCACATATACAGATGTTTTAATCTACAGCTATCGTATATAATTATAGGAGCAAGAAGTTGCCAGTCATTTGAAAAGGAGTGTAAAATTTGGTAAAAGACAGCCTGAAACTGTAGCCATAGTTGCATCTTTTGATTTTCCTTTGGAAATGTCACAATATCCCACTCTACTCTCCAAGGTGAAGACTGCAATGTACCATGATATGCAAACTACAAAGCCTATACACTTGAAGGTGAAAGAAATGCTTCTTGTATACAATATATAGGACCTATTAAGTCTCCGCTTGTCAAAATATTAGCAATAACACTTGCAGAAACTAGTAGCACTGAGTTTACTAGTACAGTACACGAAGAGCAAAAAGCAAAATAAATTCTCTCATGTACATCTTCTTCAAACATTGAAAGCAATTACTGTTCTGCTAACCATTATTCCACTCACAACTTCAATCACATGTTACTTTTCCAATTTCTTTAGGCAATTGATGATCTACTGTTTATCTATTATAGTGCAGCAAATCAGGCTGACAGTAGGCAGTATTGCTTCCCATAGTTTTGTGTGGCTCGTTGAATCCAGCAAGGTATGTAGATCTATGGTGATCTAAAACGATGCAATATATATATTTATAATATATATTATAAAAAATAATAAAATAATCAAATACGGTCACCTGACTGAAATGGACCAATAGGAGTTGAGGATTCGTTCCAAGTATGTATGAATACATGATCACATCTGGTGAAAAAGTACAGAAAAGAGCTCACAGCCAGCAGCACTATGGATCTGAGCATGACATCCCTTGGGTTTCTCGTTAAAAAATTCAGTTTCAAGTTTGGGGTGAATGTCATCATTAACCCTGACGTAATTGCAACCAAACGCGACCTGTAGCATAGTAGGTCTACATACTTCTAGTGGCCTGTAGTAGCCTATAGTAGCCTACTACAAAAGATTGACATCATGTATTCGACGTTTTCACGTTTTGGCTCCAACAGTTTGTCACAAACATATTTGCAGAATCTAGACACGGATTGCATCTTCTTAAATATATTTATGTGGCCCTATCTGTTAAAAACAAACATCGAAGTTCCCCTTCTACTACCAACCGACGGTCACAAAAGAACATAAATAACTTCCCCTTTACACGAACTCATAACCAGTGTGGTTACGATTTTCGTAACCACTTTTCTAGTTTTCAAAATGTCGATGGTGGTGTAACCACACATGTGGTAAATTTAAACGAATGGGTTATGGTGCAACGACCTAGATGGAAACATTCGACCGTAACAATGTGGACAGGTGGTTAAAGGGGGGATGAAGATGAAAGGGCATATTATACAATCATGTTTGTTCCACCGCAACCCCAAGTCGGTTTACAGCGACATGATATGCCTCAGTGTGTGATATACGGTTCAACACCGCTATGTTACAGGAGTATATTGCATCCGGATTTTTATAAGATACTTTTGGTTTTCGTTTTTATTTTATTTTATTTAGATTTGGCAGGAACCTTAAACATTTTGAATTAATTAAATCACGTAAGATAGTTCAGAACAGTTGTGGGAATGTCAAGAATGGAACAAGTTTTTATGTATGTAGGATTATTATTATTAGTGTCCTCTTTTCACGTTTTTCGAACATGGTTTTACTTCCCTTGCAAATTTTGTACCAAAACCTGGTACTGTAGGAATTCTTACGGATTTTTCATTTTTAATATCTGATACTATCAGACTATGGTGACCTTATGCGTAGTCTTCTAAAGTCAGATAGCAGTATTAGATGATGCACATCCCGGAAATTAATTAACAGTCTGGAAAAGTGTCTAAATTGAACCACGGAGATCTCTTTTTCGTCATGACTTTAGTGATCATTTACTATTATTTAGGTGCACGATGAAGAATACCAGTAAAAGTAGAGATAATTCGAATTTTAGAAAGACTTAAACGATTTAGATTGCTTTAGAAAATCGAAGTTTTTGTTGTGATATTTCGGTCCTACAGTCTTCATGTCAAGGGGCTTTGAGCATCTTTCAAAACTTCCAACCCTTTTAGCTTAAAATCTGAATCATCGACATAAGAAGATTTTTACAATGGTATGACAGGTTAGACAATTCAAATCACATGAAAGGTAGTGAAATTCTGATATGACTCTCCTTGCATGCACTAGTGACCCTTGATGGTCGAGTCGTTTTTGTTTGTTTTTTTTTTAGTGTGTAAGTCAATGGGAGAGACATTTTTTGACAACTGTCTGGCTGTTCTCCTAAGCTTAAATGCTGAGTCGTTCACCGCTCTCCTTCTCCTTAAAAAAGGGAAACGGTTTAAGTGATGCACCGGCGACGTGACATTTGTTTGAATGAGACGGTGAGCCCTTTTACTAGCAAAAAAGTCACGACTAAACAAGACAATCTACGTAAAACATTATTCACGTTACAAATATTAATAATAATATATTTTCAATATTAAATAATAAGTTAATATGTCTTTTATTTTTCAGGAAGAATTTTAGCGTGAAAACGTATTGTCAAATGGAAACAATATGTACATTGCCATTTACATACTCTAAACCAAAACGATGCATCGATCCTGCAAGAAGAATCCTGGACATTGGAACTTTTGATAGTGAGCCATTTTCGCTTAGGACAGGACCTACCCTTCCCCCCTCTCTCTGCCTAATCGTCCCGCCGCTACATGAATGCACGCTGTTAGCCAGACCTGACCGTGGCTACTGTGTCTCTGGCAGGCTTTAAGATGAACTCGGCCGGTTAATGGGACGTTTTTTTTTTTTTTGCTGTTTTTTTCAGCAAATCTTTCGCTTGATACTGTTTTTGACTTCTTTCACGGTTTAATGTGTGTGTGTTGGATGCCCAAGTGTAATGTGCGCGCTAGTCATCTTCATCATTGTATGTTGTATTAAATACAGTCATTCACTGCTGATATTGATCAGTTTTGAAAGGTTCAGCATGGATGGTTCTTTAGTAAATTTGTCATTGAGTATCTCAGAGATTATAGTATATTGTCTCTCAGACATCAGGCTGGCACATTTTCTGATTTCAGACGATGCAAATTAGTTCACCTGATTCCATCTAAGGTTACCTGATACTTACAAATTCCTCGAAGGGAATGCTGGTACCCCGTCCCATAGACCTCTCCCCTATAGGCCACCGGTCATCCATTGCATGTTATCTTATGTTAAAATTTTACTTCATACATATGCGTAGTCATTCACAATAGTTATATATGCAATACAATAGACACTCCGCTTTGTTATGGTAACATTAAAATATGTAACAACGGTTAAAAAATGTTCTGCACGAAGTAAAGTATTATTGTTAGATTAAGGGAAACTAGGATTTCTGGGGAAAACACACAATCTCAAAAGATACAAAACGCTGCGCCAGATTGCATCTAACCCTGATCCTGGTTACCTGATATATCGGAGTAATTTCTACCCATTCGCCGACTAACCTTGGAACTTTCTATTTTTTAACCATGCATTCAGAGTATTCTACGTTAATAATCATCGCAGTAGGGTATCTGTTTATTGATAACAAGTTACATGAGGAAAAAGATATGCCGATATCACATCTAAAATTAAAACTGCAACACAAAACATCTCGAAATTAGGATGCCTTAAATTTAGCCTCAATGAGTGGGACATGCGCTTTCCTGCATTGTGAACTGTATTTTAACAAAAAGCATTTCTGCACGCCACGCGATATATATGGTGGCGCTCGTTTTAATTAGTGTCGTGCATTTTATAAATTTTTTATTCGCTTCTCCAAACAAATCTAGCCCCCCCCCCCCCCCCCCCCTTTCGTGGCAAGATCTTTTGTACGGGTTTAGTGAAAATATTACCCTTTTTAGAAATCCTCTCGAGATTCTCGCCAATAAATTTTCATGACATTCTCCCAAGACTTTTGAGAAATGAGAAATTCCTCAAGCCATTTTCATGAGATGTGCTAATTAATGAGTGTCTGGTGGCATTGATTCCGATATTGGACATCCTGGGATGGAGCTGGTGTTAACTTGGTGAACAATTTTAAACAACTGAACTTGTACTTTTAAGTGCTTCGTGCTGCTTAAAAGAAGAAACAAATGTTGTGAGACACGAAAAGTACATTTTGGGATATATTGTCTGTATACGTTATTAAAAACTTTACAAAATAGACACAAGTGTCATTAAAATCTATAGAATATTGGACGGTTTTACAGACACAGAATTCCTGTCTTATAACTGCATCGTAAATGAGCAGTAGCTAAGTATGGAAATATATGACGTCAAGAACTCCATCATATGTCTTATGTTATCCGTTATTTCAAGGACATTCTTTATGTGTCTTTTGTTTTGTTTTGTCATTGTACCATGTGTTTTCGTCTTTACAAAATATTGATATCACTTGCAAAATATGAAACCTTTGTAAAATATGAAAATGTTCACTCTAAAGAAATACTAAAGCTGAGAACTACCCCGTGCACGTTATTATCATATTTTTTCATCAAACTTTGAAAAAGTGTATCTCAAAAACGGTAACAGATATTAGCACAGTTTCAACGGATTTTTGTTCTGAATGTCACTGTGCAAATTTTGAATAAAGCGAACTCTTTTCTAGATGCATATCAGATGGACCTAAAAAACAGGGGACATATCGCTTCATACACATGTATCATAATAAAGTTCAATCCTGATCACCCTCACGAAAGGTCCTGCCACGGAGTGTGGATGAGCTATATGTGACATTTTTTTTTCTTTTTATTGAAGGCAAAACTATCCATTGACAACAATGGATTAGCCCTTCAAATGAAGATTGTCTACAATCACAAGGCATTCTTCAAAGAAGCTGTAACAATTTATTTGTAAGATAATGAAAATGAGACGAGACAGGAATGCGGATTTAGGGGAGATGAGTTTCTGCATATTTAGGATGTTTTGGGAAATGCATTGTAGGGGCTTGGTATTTTAGTAGCTGGCAACAACCTAGTTGTTGTTATCCTTGTAAGGTTTCAAATGTGATAGTCTCTAACGAAATAAAAAAAAAACGTACATTGCGTTGTCAGGGGTGTGGGTATGAGACCTACCAATATAACTAAGGACTTTACGAGCGAGCCGATATGGGTTGCAACTTGGGCGAATTTTATTCAGAATTTACTCATTAGCGTCAGTTATAGTGGTGAGAGAAATTTTTCTATAGTAAAAGACAGGACGGATTTTTTTTTTTCAGAAGGAACATCGGAATTATCAGAAAGGCAATGGAGATATTGCAGTTGTGGAACATCCAGCAACGGAATGGCAGATTTATTGCATTGACGTTTAAAGCTAAAGTTTCTTTCCGAAAGTGACACCAAGGAAAGCTGCACTGGGAGAAGCTCCAGTAAAGGCATTATAGATATTTGGAAAAAAAAACTTTTAGAAAAGAAAGAGTATATTAAGAAACAGTAACTTATATATAAAAAGAAAGTATTCGAGACGTCAGTTTCGTGAAGCACCAGCTTTCAAGGTAAGAAATTGCAAATTTCCGTTTTTTTTTTTTTTTTTGTGTGTGTGTGTGTGCGTTATATATCATTATTATCGGCATACTGACTGAATTTGCAGTTTGTAGCCTGGAGAATACTCAGGTTACGTATAGGAATGGCTCCGTTAAGGTATCGCTCGGATAAGATTTGCAGTGAATTTGGACTTCCCGGTTGGGGAGAAAGAAATCGTAGGTTGAATCTGGGCATTTTGTATCTGATACCGTTGTGCAACGCTTTATTGAAAGCTTTTTTTCGACATGTAGAGAACCAAAAGGGCTGATTTATGTTGGATTTACCTTGGCGAAAAAGAAGTAGATGTTTTGTTCCAAGTGGGTCGTTGTCAGTGCGATTGTCTATTTACCTTTTTACTGGAGGTGGGAGTAGACTGTTAGAAGTTGTGTTGTTTGGTGCGATCTTTTTCTGACTTACTGATTTGACTTAATATCATTTTGGCAGAATTTCTGAAGGGCGGTGTGAAGATAACCTATCATCTATGAAGTTCATTAAAAATTATGAATATGGGAAGAGGGGGGTAAATGTCAGGAATTTGATAGCATTATGTCCAGGGGAGCAGCAGGTCTTAACTTTAAAGATGTCAGCTTCCAATTCATGTATGTGTGTGTGTTTGTACGGTATGTATCTTAAGTATATCATCTCCTCCTACAGACGGTAAGTCGGATGAACTTGATAGCTAGATGCCCGAGGGTAGGATATAATGTCCACCCGACCGATGATGTCATAGGTCAAGGGTCACCATTATTAAAATAGATAATACAGTGTGTCATAGTTGCTGTTAGTGCAAGGTGTCAACATGACTTTTCATATCTTTTATTTTCCATGAATGTCACACAGTATTTCAAACTATGCAGCCATGCTTTTAGTTGAGATATTAGACATTATGTCTGGTAACAATGTGATTTTCATGCGCTGGTGTATGTAGTGCACTGCTCCCTGTTGTACATGGGACGAGTTTAAATGACAGAAGTACAACGTAAGACGCACTTTTCAAGGGCTGTTACAAAACGCTAACATTGATTTGCCAATCTGCTGATTTCTTTTTCTGGGAATACTTTTGACGTGCACTGTATGCGATTTTAAGCCACCCTTGCAAGAATTTGTGTGGCATGTGAGGCGCACATCAGACCATTAAATAAGTCTGAATATTCATCATGATCTTCTACCCATAACTTCTGAATGTTAATCATATGTATACGTTAAGGCTGTTTGGGAGATAGTACAGCATGATGGGTATCTAATAATGATGGGAAACGATATTGGGAATTTTCTCCCAAGGACAAGTTCAGATAATAACATGACATCACTGATTTGATGGAAAACATCAGTATATTTACAACGGGTACACTAGGATTATAATGAAAAGACTAAGTGTCTCGGAAGGTCAATTTCCATCGTCAGGTTATTCATAAGACTAAATAAGACGAAGTGAATGACTACCAATTGGTGAGTCGTGGAGAAAAAAATATTTAGAAAAAGAAACACTTAATTGAATAGAGAAAATTATGGGGATTCCTGTTGTTGGTTCAGATTAGGCAGATTCCAGTTAATATGAAGGCTTTCCTTTAGTTTAAACTGCCGAAAAACGATATTGATGAGAAAACTTATATTGATGAGGATTTCAACTATAATCCATGGATTGCCCACTAGTTGTTTGGATGGAGGGATCACAAGAGGCCATTTATGTTCTGTCAATGAGGAGTACGAGATGACAGTATTTTTGATTTAAGAAGCGGTGAATTTTGAAGTAGTGAGTAAAGGTTTGGTACCATGCTCGCAAGAAACGTAAATAGAATCAATTTGGTTATTGTGGTGAGGGGACTTATGTTGCTTGGTGCAAACTTGGTTTGGTAAGATATGCAGTCTGTTTTACGTAATAATAATTGAATTATTCATTTCCGTGAGCTTTAGTATCATGCTTCTAGACTAAACAGAAGAGAAAATTCTCACTAAATAGCGGACTTCACAAAACAAAAACTTTAAAAAGTTATACTTGTAAGCTTGCCATGGTACCGGTATGTTGTATAGGTCGCGTACTTCAACCACCTAACAGCTTCACTACTGAGGCATTGCAATCAATACAACTTACGATAAAGCTGACGATTGAGTTGACTATTTATGTCACTTCCAAGTTACCATACACGGACAATGAAGTATTAAATTTAGTTGAAAGAGGTCAATTTTTTGTTCCCTTATTTACCATTTGTCTTTCTTATATCCTTCCATAGATTTCCAAATCAGATCACAAGACGTTATTGCAAGCAGGTGCTAACGCAAAATATTTTAAAATGTGCATATCGCATTTTTAAACGGTTTTGTATACGTTTTATTAGTTTACAATATCAAAATGACGTAACCTCACAACTTTTTTCGTGGATCCAATTTGCATTTTTCAATGAATAATTTCAAATCACACGGTCAAACCGGTTCTATATTTCATGTAATCGTCAATTCATAGAAAATTTCTCAATAACAAGAAAACACAACTATCTCTAAATAAGTGTTTTGTAAATCCACATTTAAGTTTTAACAACTGATAGCTAGGAATTGCAATCACCAGAACTCACGATATAGCTGGATTGAGGTGACGTTTATGTCACTTCCAGGTTACCATACTCTGACCATGAAGTCTTCAGTTTAGTTGGAAGAGGTCAATATTTTGTTCCCTTATTTACCATTTGTTTTCGTAATTACGTCCTTTTTTCTTCCCAAATCATGGCACACGACGGTACTGCAGGCAAGTGGTGACAGAAAATATTTTAAAACGTGAATATCGCAACTTTACACGTTTTCATGAACGTTTTCTTAGTTTACATGATCAAGACGACTAAACCCCACCCCCTTAAAGAAGGAAAGTTTTCATGGTTCCAATTTGTGTTTTGTAAATGAATAATTTCCCTTTATACGATCAGACCGTTTCTATATTTCATCTAATCATCATTTGATAGGAAAGGTCTCAATAAAAACAGAAGCCGCGGAGACGTAAGTCTCCGAGGCTTCTGTTTTTATTGAGACCAAATTCATCTATCTTTAAAATGAAACATTTGGTTGGAGAGAAGAAGCAGTTTGTAATGAATATTCATCAGTTGTTTTTCCTTCAAAGTTTTTTTTTTAATTCACCGTATACAAACAAAAAACTTTTTAAAAGGGGGAGGGGGATCAGTTACTATGCACTAACAATACGTGATTATTGTCCTCGTTTCGTGGTTAACTGATTGTTAAAGGATGGCAGAATGGATAGACGCTTGCAAACTGACAATAGCAGCACACAGTAAAGGTGGCCTATTCTAGGAACAATGAACTCAAACGGACAGAAATCTACAAATTCTGTTCTGTGAACTTTATGTATCTGAGAAATAATTCTAAGTGTTGAATGAAGTAAAAGAAAAGACATCTACAATAGGCTTTATGAAAAGTCCCTGTAGCTCAAAGGTTCAACGACTATCGTTCAAAGTTACTACAGGAAAAACGTTAGAGTTATATATACTTAAAAGCTTTCCAAGAAGTAAGGTGTATTGTACAGGTCGCGTACTTAACAACCCAACCTCCTAGTTCTTGCAAACTTTGTAATATATTCAAACACAACTATCTCTAAATAAGTGGTTTGTAAATCGACATTTAAGTCTTAGCTATTGATAGCTAGGAATTACTGTCTGGAAATGTCTCAATAAAAACAGAAACCTCTGTTCTTATTGAGATCAAATTCATCTACATTTAAAATGAAACATTTGGTTGAAGAGAAGAAGCAGTTTGTAATGAATATTCATAACCAACTTTGAACTTTTGGTTGTCCGTATGAAGTTTTAGTTGTCTCGGACAACCGGAGAACCATGAAAATTGAGCCCTGAAATATGTGTGTGTGTGTGTGTGTGTGTGCAGTATGTCTGTCTGTCCACAAGGAAGCCGTTCTGACTTTGGCCTTGACCACGTCTCTGCTGTGCCCTATCGAGTTCATGACATTTTTATTCGAGTAAAGGGGCCCCAGCTATCTCTCGGTATGCGACTCGAGCTGCGTAATAGTGGTCACTTTGTCTGTCTCTGTGTGTGTCACAAAACCTCGTTAGCACAATTTCTGTTTTTGCTGTGGGACCCATTGGCAATTTGATCGTAACAAACGCCACCATTCCTCAAAATTTATGCCCCCGGGGCATTTAATCAAAATCAAAATTACCACTAGCCGCAAAACCACCATCAGCCACACCACCACCACTAGCATGGAGTACAAGTGATTCCATTAGGTAATAATAATGCTGTAATAATTACTGTATATTTATATGGCCCCCCTATGACTGTTTAAGAGCCGTTATGAGCGCCTCACATACCCTTCTAAAAAGGTATTAAATAATTTCATAATGATTTAAATAATTTTGTAATGATAGAATGGCGTACTTGTACTGTAGAACACATTGTGAGCACCCTGTGCAGGGATTCCCCCAGAATCATCAGAAAGGGGTTAGCAATATGCTGCCTTAGGTATTATGATCGTGAAGCAACCACTCACCTGCATGGAGTCAGGGTGCCTGTGATAGGGAATTTGGGAATTATTTAATACCTTTTTTGAAAGGTATTTGTATCTTTGACACATACTTATATCCCGGAGACACAAGAGTTGACTTCGACCACGGTGCTCTTCTCCACAGTGCTCTGTCGGGCTTACGACATTTGTATTCGATTGGGGGGGGGGGGGACCCCAGCTATCTCCCGATCTGCGACCGATGTGGGGCGCTCAGAGAAACATTTTGCGCTATTTCAAACGTACAGGGGGATGTAGGTCCCTATCTCTTTCATTTGGGGCCCCCTTGTCTGTCCCGCCCGAGGGTGTGAGTCACTTTCATAAACATGTAAATGTTGATCTGTATTTGGCGCTGCTTTATCATTCACGTTGGGACATATTGATGCATGGCAAGTGATGTGTCTATCTAAACTAGAACTGAAGAAATAAAACCCTGGGTATTATTTTCCTAGTATCTTACATTTTGTTCATTATATACAAGAGCTCAATTAAGGGCACTATTTTTCGTAGCTTCAACATCATTTTTAAATTACACTCTCACCATCTTGAAATTTTTAATTACGAGCAGAATTTGTCTCAGCGTCCCCCCCCCCCTTAAATATTTAGGTACCGGCTGTGACATTGAAACTTACAATTTTCATATATCTTTAAGATTCATTTCTAATGCAAGGTTCTCCTTGGATCTTTTGTAATAATAAGTACATACCCAAGAGCAAGAGTAAACATATATCCAATTATTAGCATTAAGGTTTCACCAAATTTCTCACATGGGCCTGTAGCACCTCGTATGGCCCACACCGCATCATACCCAACTAGAAAACTTGACCGTCTATAAACTTTAACATTTTAAAAAGTTTTTGCGGATGGCCGGACGGATAGATGGACACCAATCGCCATTACATAGACTTGCATTATGCTTCGCATGCTTGTCAAAATTAAATACTAAAGTTTTCGATATTCTTATTTTCACAGAACTCCCAAGGACTCTTCATCTCCTCAAGAGCCCCCTTCGCCTCTAGATGTCGAATCGACTTTTAAGCCATGGGCAGAGTTGCAATGGCCAAATTGCATCCTACCCCGATGGAAATACAAAAGAAACAAGAAACTTAACAAGCCAGCATCAGGTTCCTTCATAGACTTTTTAAAGTCGCATTGGACAACGACTCTGAAATGTTCTTGTGGATGCCTCCTTGAAAGTGCTGAAAGCATCAGCAACCATTTTTACCGGAGCCATGGTACAACAAGAAAGAAGAAACTTCCAATTTTGTCCGAATATGTCCCTAAAAGTAATGCAAAATGACTGCCCAGGTGAGGTTAAAGGATCTGGTATGCGTTTAAATCAAGATGATACGGATAGATTAAAAGACGATAAATGGTTAAAATGACAAAATCATAAACTTTTTTTTGCGACTTATTGAGGAAAGAAGCAAATCACAACTACTGCCATAAGTAGCTGTGTTTGATTCCTTTTTTCTACCCCAAGCTCAAAAACTACGGGTATGTGTCCGTAAGGAACTGGTGTAAAGTAAATGTGTTCGACGGAAAGGATATGCTGATTTTCCCAGTGCATGAGCAGAATCACTCAGTCGGTAGTTACTGTAGATTTTCGGATACTCCGTCGGTCAGGTTTACATAGGAAGCATCACAGAAAAGTCCAAGCCCCAAGCCTCCGAAGAGCTTACATTTCCAAGTTTTGGGAAAAGAATATGCCGACTTCTCTCAAATTGTTTTAGAATATACTGTATCTCCCACCTTTGGGTCTCTGGAAGACATGCTCAAGTACATCATAGCTAGTGATTCTGGTCTTGTCTGTGATATTATCACATTATCACCTCATTGCTCAACAATTTTACACCAAGTTACCGCCTGTGGGGTGATAGCTAGTGGGTCACGTGGTGACACCTACAATTCCCACCAACCCCATGTACGTTACGATATTGATTTGTTAGCCAAACGTTGTGTTGAAATCAGATATTTCGCATTATGTTCTGACTTTGAGGTTGAATATCTTTTTCCTAAACGACTTTCCCCAAGGTTACCGCCCGTGGACCGGGTGATAGTGGGTGATGCCCCTGCGACCACCACCCCCATTATACTGCGTTATAATGTTTTGTTAATCAAAAGTGTTGAACATCTGATATGTCGCATTATGTACTGACTTTGAGGTTGAATACCTTTCTCCTCGACAATTTCCCCCAAGGTTATCGCCTGTGTGGTCATTGTGGTTCATGACCCTTTCGAGCAGCACCCCAATATTTTGCGTTACAAAGTTTGTTAGCTAAAACTTGTGTTAAAAATCCAACATGTCGCATTAAATACATGACGTATATGTTGATTTGATTCAACCAGTGTCTTAATATTATTCAGTTACATCGCTGATTCGCCAGCTAGTAAAACATGCGTTCGATCGCCCTTGCTTGCCATGTAGAGACATTTGTGCTGAGTTTTGGATCCGGCAATTCTATCCCGATATTCATTTACAACATTTACTTGTTAACCCAGTGCTCACACGCATGAATTATGTCATCATAGTGAGGCCTAAGTATTTATTTGGAAGACCACTCTATGAAGTGTATAGGCGTTGATGAAATGGTTGTGCTACCGCTCGAAGAATGTGATACACGAAGTCCCGTCGCGACAGAAAAAAAAAAATGATTAAATAAATAGTGACACAAATTGCAGGAGTAAATTATTCATCGTGTAATATACGTCCCAAAGTAAACTACAATGTACAGTTATTTTGCTGTGTTCAGTGTGGTGCTGTTTCACAGATTTGACAACTTTCTCCATTTCAGAGTGACTATCGACATACCTGCCAGCCAATGTCGCGGATTTGCATTGTTCCTGTGACCTTGGTCGCCTTTATTTGAACTTGCTTGAAGTCGCCTATTCAAAAAACAATTTACTGTAGTGTAGGAATAAGTTTGTGCATGGAGGTACGTTTGTGCAAGACAAGCTGTGCTGCGCTTTGCCCTGTATTATTACTACTTACTAGTGAGTAGTGCCACTGTGGAAAAGTAAATGTTTCGTGACTACAAAAACTTGTGTAGGTTGGGATAATTTTCCTTTCTTTGACTCATAAGCTATGCCCAACAGGACTGGTGGTGCAGCTGCTGCCAACAGAACTGGCAGACACATAATGGAGGGTGTTGGTGCCAAAGTTGTACGAGGACCCGACTGGAAATGGGGTAAACAAGATGGTGGTGAAGGCCATGTTGGTACAGTGAGGAGCTTTGAGTCACCTGAAGAAGTCGTCGTTGTGTGGGCAAATGGTACTGCTGCTAACTATCGTTGTGCAGGGTTTTACGACTTGAGGATACTCGATAGTGCTCCTACAGGTAAACATTAACGTTAGAATCCCACAATGTATGCACCTCTATACTATCGTAATATACCAGGCTATCACTGGCCTAAGGCTATCTGTCGTGTTGACTGCCTGGCGTAGGCCTGGGCCTACAGTAGTATTGGAAAGACCTACGAATGCCAGCGAATGCCAATACATGTATGGTTGCAGAGGACGAATGCAACAGAATGCCAATTGATTACCACTGAACTAACGAATGCCAATACCTTAAATTAATGGTTAATTTATGTATGGAAGCCTATAATTAAAGAACATGATAAATGTACTGTAAATTACATGTAGCCTGTACTGTAACTTCCTGTGGTGTGCCTCAAGCTAAAATTCGTTTGTCTTTTCTGCAAACATTACATGGAGTTACATGGGGGTACGGAGATCTAGAGATCTGCTAGAAATAAGCTAAGGCCATGAGAATGAAAGTTGTAGATTTGCGTCCACCGCCCGCATGTCCCAAAGCCGCCGCATCAAAAATTTTCATTATTTACCAAACTTTCATTATTGTTAAAAATTTAATCGTGGTATCAAAAAATCTGACTTGCAAATCTTCCAGAGGTAGACTCATGCAAATGTACTGCCCAGTGATACACTGAGACTATGTTGTACCTGGAGATAGGGGCATGACAGAAATGCTCTAGGGCCCCCTATTTCATCTGGATTACCTATCGTTGCAGTGCAAGGACTGCCTTGAACCTCCAATTCAAAAACGAAACTAGGACACTTATACAGAGAGTCACACATCATTTTGATGCATGTTAAAACGTATCAACAGAAAATAATGAATCATGACAAATGAAAAAATACCTCATGAGTTTGCGAAATTTTCTGGACGCAAATCTACAACTTTCATTCCCTTGGCCTAAATTTCCGAAAAACACAACTACTTTTTTCACGTTATACGTTTTATTCAGCTCTAAATTTTAAGGAGTCTCAACAGTTTAGGTGATCATAGACTTTACTACTAAGTGATTATCGCTATTTACTACCCACAAATAGTGTCATTTTAAACTACAAGGCCACCTGTTGATGTCCTTCATGAACTTCAGTATTGTACGTGGATATAACACAAATCCAATTGGCATTCGCTGGTTTTGCACACAGTCTAGCCTACAGTAGTTGACATTCGGGGGTGGGGGGCATTCGACCCCTAGTGTTTAGTAAAGTACTACAGTACCACACTATCCCTGGCCAAAACTTCGGTTGAGCACTATTTGGAAAGGCTAATTAGTTGGTGCAAATTTAGAATCAGTGCCTGGAAGTGACATCAACCAGGTATAAGACACCTAAAAGAGTTGGTATAGCGTCTACGTCTATGCCACTAGGTTGACCCAGTAAATCTTTTTTCTTGTAACAGTGACAGTTATGTTGAAGGAGAAGTAACACAGTGTTAAAACAATTAACATGCAGTTACACTTAAACCCTGCTTGATTAGCCCTCAAGCTGAAACACACCCACACCAACTATGTAAATTAGTGTAGGCTAACTCTTTTTGGCTGCTTCACATCACACTAGGCCACATTCATTTGTTGCCCCAAAATAAGACCCAACCATTACAGTACTATTTAAATTTTAATTACAGGCGGAACCATTAGCTGGGTACAGTTAGCCCTTGAACAGGGCTGTGTATTACGTTCATGGCCTAAGTTCATTACTGTACTCTCCACATCACAGCCCTTGCACTGCTAACGCAGATTTTTAACCCATTAATTGACCCTCCCTAGGGTCTGATGCTGAATTTTCCTGTTTTATGCATTGAATGGTCACCAAAAACAGTTTTATGAGTAATCTTATAGTTAAGATCCTTCTGTACCATTAAGTTTAATGAAAGTCCAAGCTTAAATGGGTTAGAAAGTTGCATCAGCGGCACGAGGGCTATGGTGCAGAGTTAAACGTAACGCACAGCTCTGTTCAAGGGGCTAGGTACGGTATACATCTATGAATATAAAGTCTGCAGGTTCAATTGTTTCTGCCACTCAAGTTGCTCTCCTAAAAGCTTGGATTATAAAAAATGTGTTTTAAATATATTTTGCCGTTAGATTTTGTACATATCCAACCAGAATTCAAACCAAGAAATAATTCCACCTGCCAAGTTACACCCTAAATTTATACTAGATCGACCCTTGCTCAAGTCATTGGTCATTACAGTGTCTTTCCCTTCTCCAACAAGGACTGTCACAGATACTCACTAGTGCTTATCAGACCCTTGTGGAATCATCTTTCATCGCCATCATCGGAGCTGAAACCCATCCGGGCTTGTGTACTCTTTTTTGAGTCCATGCTGGATAACCTACATGGAATGCAGTCAAAGAAGGACCACACATCGACAGCCCCTTGACCTATGTGTGTGAACAGTCAACAAGGTCAAGATTAGTACAGTACTTTAGAGAACAACATGCTGCCCTTGGGGTGGAAACCTTAACAGTATTCTACATCATATTATCATCATACATGTATGCTTGTTTACAGATACTGTACTCTAGCATGATCCACTCAGACCGGTGCAGCAATTGTCTGCCAGTCTCCCTTGACACAAGTAGCAGTGATATACAGTAAAGACTTTAACAAAATCAGTTGAAACAAGGCTACCAAATTATGCAAATTGAGGTAACATTTATGCCCTAACACTACAGCATTGAATGTTTGTATTTGCATCAGCATGATGTTCTTAAACCCTGTTAGATATGTGTTCAAAGTTCATTGACTTCTGTAACCTTGTAAACTAGACTGATTAGTAGGTGCTGTTTTACTACAGTATATGCAGAGTGCACCCAGCTGGTCAGAATGATCCTCACAACTGGCTTGGCAAGTGTTGTTTCTTGGTAGGAAAAAAAAGCTTTTGTTTGTGCAGACATTACAAGGTAAGGGTTTGTTCCAGTTTCTTATGTTCAAACTGGAGGAAACTTATTTTGCATGTACACAACTATTTAGGTAAGAGTTTAATAAGAAGCTGCAGTGATAATTTCTAACATTCACAGTACTGTAATGAATAGTCCAAGACTTCCTGTATAGTAGTGCCACCATGGGTTAGTTATGGAGTACTGTATGACCCGCTTCTGCAGTACAGCATGGTATCATCATTAGTATGGAACAAATCAAGGAACAAGAATGGTACACCTAGTCTTCTTTTTTTTTAATTTGTGGAACAAATAGTCATAGTTATAGTAAATATAGAGTTCTGCATTTGTTTAAAAACTAATTTTTCTGTAAATTGAAGGAGCAAGAGTTTCATGGAAACACAAAATTGCCACTATGATTAGACCTAAATTGCAAACCTACTGTACAGTACTCATGAAACCTGCACTTTGACTACAGTATGTAAGTGCTGAATAAACTTTGCACTAGCTGAAACTTCCAAGGTGAGAATAAAAACAAAATTACCCATCTGCAGTATAGTATTTTTTGATATTTTGTGTGTATTTTAGTCAAACGATAGTTGTCTATCTGATACCATGTACAGTATGTTGGATGTGCTGCATACAGTACATTGGGACAATCAATAGCAAATGTTTCTTGCCATTACGACTTCTTTTATTGTAACAAAATGCCATCACCCACTATTGACTATGTGGTCCAAAGGGGATGCATACGGTATATAGTAATGTAAGCAATGGTTCTCTCTATTAGAGCTCCTTGAATCTGTGACTGTGGTTGCCTAGCAACGGTAGAAGAAGTGAAGAATTACAATACTGCTGTCTGCTTCTTGTCAGTGTCTTTATTTTTTACTTGGTGCTCCCAAGCCTCCCATCGTGAGATTGGACAACGCAGATCATACTTATCGGACATTGCTATTGATACCATCATACTGAATCTTTCTTACTGAATCTTTCTGTTTTCTTTTTTTTCTTTTGCTGGGTAGGTATTAAACACGATGGCACCATGTGCGATTTCTGCAGAATGCAACCTATCTATGGTATCAGGTGGAAATGTGCCGAGTGCCCGAACTATGATTTGTGCTCTATTTGCTACCACGGAGACAAGCATCACTTGAGACACCGTTTCTACCGCATCACGACACCAAACAGTGAGAGGTAATGTACTGTGGACTGTGGAGTACAGTAGATGTATACTCCAAATGCAATGAAGTTTCAGATAAGTTGTCCAAGATTCAGTTAATGTTTGTGTTTACAGTGCACATGCAGTGTCCTTTAAATAGTCTGACAAAATAGATTAGACTTTACATTTGTATTTTGCAGTTGCCTTGATCTGGAAGCATGCAAACTTTCATCACAGATGCAGGGTGTTACATATATGTTGGTGATAATGATAAAATGTTTTTTTGCTGTGCATCAAAGACACATGCCACTTCTGCTTCGCTCAAAATGTGTAGTAGATTGAGGAAGTTACCTCTTTCCATGTACAGTGTCCATGAACTGCACTGTAGCTCAACAATTCCTTGCACAGTATTCATCCTTCTGGATAGAACTTTGACAAAGCTGGTGAGATCATCATTCCAAGGATGATGTTTTATATTACAGTACCTTGAATATCTCAGAGTATTTTGGGAGTTAAAAAATACTTGTTACAAAACCAGAAAGTATTGTTATTGCCTGAATACCATGTAAGCAATCTTCAATACACCAGAATTTTTGTATTTCATTTTACCTCAGTACTGTAGTACAAATGAAACAAAGGCATGTTATCATTGATGTACCGCGACAAACATTTTACTCCGCTTTGCTTTAAATTTGGTGGTTTCAATCAAGTTTGTGCACAAGATTTAAAGTGATTGAGTGTGTACTAAACAAAATAAAGTAAGATTATGTTTGATGTTAAAGGGAAATAGGACGTTTGTTTTAGAGAAAACATCCATATTTTTGAAACTAATGTTTGTGGACATAGAATGATAGATTATTCAAAATATGGAAGGACAGTAGCCTTCTTTTCATGAAATAAGCTTCTCACTGATAGAAATTCAGTTATTTCTTACTCAACACTAATTTGTTCACCCAAACTTTTCAAATTTCAAATGATTCATCTTTTATTACTCATTACATGCATAACGTTTTGACATGATGCAGCTTTGGCAGATGTTTAATGATGAGACTGAATGGTTTAACAATGATTACCGCTATTTTCTTTGGCATGTCATGTCGGTGTATTCTAAATGCCCTATTTCCCTTTAAATCTTTGTTTATTTTTAAATGTACACGGAACGTTGAACATGTGGACATGGTATATCTTATAATGAATGAAAATGACAGTCATTATTTGAAAAGCCACAAGATTGGCATAAAAACAGTGAGAAACAAAAGTCATATTTGAAAATTATTGGTTCTTACGTGAGCTCCTTCTTAATGAATATGCAGCAGTACAGGTCTCATTAGTGTATCAAAAAAGTACTCAAGTTGTCACTCCCTGGCGGTATCTGGAATTGTAGTACTTGGTGAGACGAAGCACTGTATTTACAATAACCTACGAAATGATCACAACATTGCTGCATCAGTGATCCTGAGTTGTTTTTACTAACTGAATATTCACCACTAGTGTACTTCCTACTGTATTTGCTTGTTCAAGGAAGCACATGGTTGACGTGAATGAAAACTGGCAGCCAGTGCTGCATTATCGTACTTACACTATTTGTCCTTGTGTTCAAAGAACTTTAAATCATATGGCCAAATTGACCATCTGAAACTCATTTATTTCCCCAAATTGTCTGAATAAAGCAATTGAAAGCCTTTTCAAACTTTTGGACGTGAAATTTCAATGTTTTTACTTTTTACCGACGCATGCAATCACTTCAAGGCATTGCACTGTAAGATACTGTACATAAAGAAAGGGCTCAATCCAGCCAATTACAAGTAGAGTACTGTACTGTGTGTTGTAAAGTTAAGTTGGAGTATGCTCTCCAACCAGGGCTAAGGCAAGAGAGTGTAACAAAGAAGTACAAAATACGTAACTTACAAATTTATAAATATTTCTCTAGAATAGTTGAAATATTGTACATATGTTCCTTTTGCAAGAGGTCATTGTAGTAGTAGCAGTAGTTACTGTACATACTTTGTTGTCTTCTTCTCACCAGTAAAGTACTGTTGCTTTTGACTGTTACAAAATTGCTTTTGGTGAAGTGTGGTCGTACTGTAGTTAAGCAAATTGTGTTCATAACCTGATGGTCCCCTGATCTAAATGTACTAGGTACATATACAGTACTGTGGCTGTACACATAGATCTTGAAATACGTATATGCAATTCCTACTGCAGAATGCACTGTACTGTTTCTCCATCCCTGTTTTGGCAGAGTTGCAATGGAGCCTAGAAGGAAGAGTAAAAAGATCATGTCGAGGGGAATCTTCCCTGGTGCCAGAATTGTGAGGGGTGTCGATTGGGAATGGGAGGATCAAGACGGTGGCAACGGACGTAGAGGGAGGGTCGCAGACGTGCAAGACTGGAGCGCCCTAAGTCCCAGGAGTGCAGCCTATATCATCTGGGACAATGGATCTAAGAACCTGTACAGACTGGGCTATGAAGGAATGGTAAAACAGAAATAGGTCTTTTACAGTACACTTAGCTGCACGAGAAGTAACGTCCTCATTAGAGGCAATGATTGTATGAGGCAACAAGTATTGAACTTAATTCAACGATTGTGCGTGAGGTATCATTTAGATTTAAGGTAATAAATATGTCAGACGTAATGTCTACATATGACGTGATGGATGTATGAGAGGTAGTATCTGAATTTGCGATGATGATTGTTGGGAGATGTCATATTTAGACTGAAGGTAACAAATGTGTCTTAGGTTATGTCTAAATTTGAGGCACAGAATGTACGAGAAGAAACTTCCAAATTTTAGGTGATGTTTGTATGTGAGGTAACGTTCAGGTTTAAGGTAATTAATGTTTCAGAGGTACAGTAGTATCTGAATTTGAGGTGATGAATGTATGAGAGGTAACAATCTGAATTGGAGTTGATGGAATGTACTAAAAGGTAACATCTGAATTGGAGGTGGTCAGTGTATGAGAGTTAACAGCTAGGTCTGAAGTGATAAATGTGTATTAATATATATCTAGATTTGAGGTGATGAATGCACGGATATAAGATCTAGATTTGAGGCGGTGTGCCAAAGGTAAAATCAAGATTTTAGGTGATGAAAACATGTACAAGGTATTTCAATTTTATTTGGTGAATTCAGGAACAGTATTTACATTAAGATTTGAGGTGACGATACCTCGGGAGGTATCTAGATTTCAGATAGTAATTTTGTCAGAGGTGGTACATACATTTGAGGTGAAAAATGTAAGACAAGGTAACATATAGATTTAAGGTGGTAAATGTAATTCTTCCAAGGTGTAAGAATGAATTGAATGTCATTTTATTTTTTAGTCAAAAAACTGCATATTCTACCTGTATCATTTGAAAGCTGTAGTCAGTGACATGTGTTCCTTGACATCTTTTGGGAAGTTCACTAGGGCGATGTGAGATTGGTTCTGTTGTGACCTGTCCACAGTAGACAAGTAATACAGTACCACTATTTTTGCTTGCAGGCTCACACCAGACTAAACATGGTCCTCAGTCGTGAAAGCAAATACAGAAAATTACTGTATAGTAACCCTAAATTAAACCAATTTCAAGCCAATCTATGAAAAAAATTAAAAGAAGCTGATTTCATCTGATTTAAGTATGATTAGGGGTCAACATTTACCAAAAAAAGTAAGCTCGGGTGGGGGGTGGGGAAAGTGCATTTGGGGGGTCAAAGGTCATGGACCTCAAATATTAATTAAAGTATATCGTGTTTGGTCTCAAATGAAAGGAAATTTAATTTTAAACTCTGTATGTGGCATGTATTTTGTCATTTGATGCTTCTGTGAAATGCCAGGTTAAATGAAAGACATTAGCACTGTTTAGCATGGAATTTCAAGCAATTTACTATTAGAAATCCATGAAACTATAGTATCATTAGTACGCTATCTGATATAGGCACATTGTATCATTTTGAATACACTGTAGAATAGCCCTATGCACAGTATGCAATTAATAAATGATACATTGTAAGTAGTAGTTATAAATAGCAGAACGTCATATTACTTCGATAGTCGTAGGACTCGCCTCTCACCAGTCAGGCACAGGTTCCATTACATAATGAAATACATGTGTATATACAAGGATAATTGATGCATCAATCCTTTCAGTTATAAAATCTTAACATTTCATCTGCAAATTGCCACATGGAAGCATCTTGACTCTTCTGTACTTAATCCTATTGGAAGGGGGTGGGAATTGGATTTTGACAATAGGCTTAGACCGAAGATGATGACAGGTAATATTCCCCTGACAGTCTTCTAAAAGGCATTTGCTGTAGCTGTACAGATGGAGGAAGACAATGTGAAACAATGAAGTGCAGCTGCACGAAAGCAGGCATGTTGAGTGTATCTGCATGTAGCCACTGCTTCGGACATTGCACCAATGCCGCTTTGGCTACTGAGACAGACACAGAGGAATTTAGTGATGAAGAAGTTGCAGCCTACTAACTTTCTAATGTATTTTGAAAGCTGTTTAAGAGATATGGTTACAAAGAAATGTTAAGATTTTATAACTGAAAGGATTGATGCATCAATTATCCTTGTATATACACATGTATTTCATTATGTAATGGAACCTGTGCCTGACTGGTGAGAGGCGAGTCCTACGACCATCAAAGTAGTATGACATTCTGCTATTTATAACTACTACTTACAATGTATCATTTATTCATTGCATACTGTGCATAGGGCTATTCTACAGTGTATTCAAAATGATACAATGTGCCTATATCAGATAACGTACTAATGATACTGTAGTTTAATGGATTTCTAATAGTGAATTGCTTGAATTTCCATGCTAAACAGTGCTAATGTCTTTCATTTAACCTGGCATTTCACAGAAACATCAAATGACAAAATACATGCCACATACAGAGTTTAAAATTAAATTTCCTTTCATTTGAGACCAAACACGATATACTTTAATTAATATTTGAGGTCCATGACCTTTGACCCCCAAAATGAACTTTCCCCACCCCCCACCCGAGCTCACTGTTTTTGGTAAATGTTGACCCCCATACCCATCAGAATCAAGTGAAATCAGCTTTTAAATTTTTTCACAGATTAAACCTAATATAGGGTTACTAGTAGCTACGGTAACTGTGGAAAGAAGCAACTGCAAAGCATGTGGCAGTGATTTAGAATGTAGCCAATGATGTGAACTTTCCTGACATGATGCAAGTCTGCAACCAGGAAATTGGCCAACAGAACCCGGTTGTTAAACTTTGAAAGTGAAAAGTTGCCTGGACTCTCAGCATTACAGCCTAAAAATTTACAACTTACTTTAAACTTGAAGCAAACACACTACTACAACATTTCTTTATAGCTTTTGATCAAAACAAACAAAACATACCACCTTTTGGCTGAATTTAAAATTCTGCTTCCATTATACCTTGTTTCTAAAAGTTACATTGAGGTAATTTCATGAGACCATCGCATTAAGAACAAACAAATCGATCCACCTGAAAGGTTGATTTCCAATGTCACCATCAAAGGCACAATTTGTGAAATTGTTCCCGGTCGACCAAATTGTTTGGAAGTTACTCTGATGCAGGTATCATATTCTGTAGTACATCCGATGCATAATATCATGGTGTGATGAAGCATGCCATTCATGTTGTGCATAGGCTGCTTCTTAACACCATCTTTGAAGAGTTGCTATCAATTTCTAACCTTAGGAAATTATAAAAGTCATTCATCACTGAGCTTGCACCTGCTGTTCAAACAGTGCTTGTGTTCTCACACGATATGCTGCAGCGTGTGCCACACCTCTTGTTCGTTTTTACATTTTCTGAACTAATCGAGGCTGCCACAGCAGTTTTTACCATCAACTTAACTATCATTTAGATTCATGACATTATCCCTTTAATTAAGAGAGTCATATTTTGGTTCTGCACTTTGTTGATGATGCAGATGAGGTAGCACCTATTGGTGTTAAGTTTTATCTATGATTACCTGTATGTACTTTTTTTTTATTCACATGTTTCTTTGTTTCTTGTGCAGAGCGACCTGAAGGTAGTCAGCGATGCCAAAGGAGGGACATTTTACAGAGACCATCTGCCCGTTTTAGGTAACCTTGCAAAAAGAACATGGAGAATTGTCGTTGATCAAAAAATGGCAGATTTTACACTGGAAATTTGTACAATGAAAATTTTTACAATTTTTTGGCCATTCATCTCTTTTGGATGCAAAGTTACATAAGTTTGTAATTCTCTCTACACCAGAAGGAATGTAAACAGCTGTTTGTGAAGGAATCTAAACATGTGCAGGGTGCAAAATTAACGGTTTTCCGATCATCGGAGACTGTTAACATGTCTGTGGGACTACTGAATTTCACCAAATCACATTTGCTTGGTCGTCCTGCTGATGACCAAAATAATGCTCAGCGGAAATTCCGCCAGGTTGGGATGAATGCCCGCCTGCTGATCACTTGACAGAAATTGCAGATTCCTACCCATATGTTACACAAAACAGAAAGTAAACAAGAGGGAGAAAAAGTAAGCTGATCTACCCATAAATGAGAAGAAATCTGGCGGTATCTTTTAGTTTTGTTGGAGTAATTTTTATTGGAAGTCACGACTGTTAAAACTTAGGGCAAATCTTTTTATCGTCAGTTCGAAGATGTTTTTTTTTCCCCAGCCCTGTATGCCATACATAGCAAACCCTGTCCTGTGTGTTACAAATGCGTACTGCATTATTTATGACAGATTTAAAGGAGATGCTAGTAGACCACACCTTCAATGTATCATGACTGACAGCTTGGAAACTATAGTTTACAAGGCCATATAGTGGTATACCAATCTTATTTCCCATTATTTTTGTTAACCATTCATACTTGAAGTTTGCAAGTACGTGTGCTAGGCGGGTTCCTCTTCATAGGCTTAGGCGACTGTTTGGGCCACCGAAAAAAAAGTGAAATTTTTTATTTCAGATTTTATCTTTCCTGTTTATGCGCAACTTTTCTTAAGATTTGGTAGCATGCTTGAAGGTTCGTGCAAGTGGCAAAGATCCAACATGCTTTTTAAGGTGTTTCTTTCCAATAGCTTAGCCATGAACAGTCCAGCATTATGTATGAACATGAAAACCATTTCAGCATGACATGCTCTCAAAATTGTCTTGATCGAAACGAGAACCATGTCAATTAGAAATGACTTGAATGTAGCATTAATTATTGAAATTATTTAACTGACATTTTTGTAATGTATGCAATTTATGGATTCCTGAAAGTAAGGGATTTCAGTCTCCAAAAAGCATGGCTGGATCTCACAACCAGTGTTGCTCTCTGCACATACTGTGTGCTATAAGAACTCTTCAGGAGAGCAGCGTGAGCGTTGATTGTCCGGTCAGTCAAGAACACCAAAAGCATTTTTTTGACATGTGCAAAAGACCTGAACTAACAATCCGCAATACATTCACAAACGTTGACTGGAAGGTGACTGGAAGGGTTTATCTTAGCAGGTGTTTCCCCCCCTAGATATGCCTTTGGACTTGCCTAACATGTAAATCTACATTTACTCTAAGAACCTAACCTACACATGTGTTACTGAACTAGTTGACAATTCCTTTCTGTATGGCAGGGCTCAAGATTGTCAAACAACATTTTATCCAAAGTGTTTATGCTGGTTTTATATGTTGTCTAATACATTGCTAAGCTTAATATAGATCATTATCAATGGGATGTCATATTTTATGTCAAAACTTAGTACATAAACTTTAAAAAGTTTTTTCACCATATACAACAGTGTTACAAGAAGTCAATCTGAACTTAGTAGAGATAAATCTCAATCATTTATTTGCTTGTAGAGACATGGGGGAATGGGTAAAAGAATGCAAAGACACTCTTAAAAACTTTTTCTTTTAATTTCATACTCCCCATCAAAGCCCCCTCCTTCACATCAATTTTCAGTATTTCAAAGGCATTTCATTTTGCTCTGGCTGAGTGGATAAAGTTGGTGCCTTTTTTTGTTCAATGCTTAGCAAGTGGGATGTTTGGTCCCTCGCGGGTCATGGTAAGATTCACACCCTGCGTGTATGAGACTAAGATATATTCATTCCTAACTACTTCTTAAAAGTAAAATTAGATGCATGACCGTTTTCAGTACTTCTTTTGTTCTACCCATAGTTAGTGAGGCAGTAAATAGGTTATTTCCTAATACCTAAAATTGTCTAGAACAGAGTCAAATTTATATCATCTAACATTTTACAGCAAATTTATGCAATACCAAGTCCACACGTCTGTCCTTGTGACCGCTAATGGCTTGAAATATTGTCCTGATAAGGCCAAAGCTTTTATTAAATTTAGGAAATGAAAGCTGTCCTACTAATCTTATCGCAAATTACACCTTCAAGTGATCTAAAGTGTATACTGTAGTATCAAACATGAATTGTACATGACCTTACAGTATTTTATTTATTTTTTTGTAGCTTTGAAGTGTGATGATGGTTGTAAATTGTTTCACATCACAGCACTTCTGCTGTTACATGCAGTAACTTCTCCAGTCTTACAAACCTTCCATCTTACTGCATTATTGCACAGTGGAACCTATCATTCTTGAAAGCATTGTGTGATAAAACTGAAGTAGGTGTGTTGAGGACACCTCTAGTTTTATTTTGTTTTTCATTTTTGATGACAATTTCCGTTCTCTAATTTAAAGCATCGGAAATGACTCCAAACAGCCTGTAACAAGTTCCTAGAAATGTTAATACCTTCAAAACAAGTGGGAAACCGAATTTCAAGAATGGCATCTGAGATGCAATTACCGTGACTTGTTCCAAAACTGAGATTGATGGTGATGGCAAAACTGGGACTGATGGTTAAGTCAGCAATAATATATAATAACTTGCTGTTCTTCCTTCCATAGGGGAGCCCACAGCTGGCAGTAGAGGTGCCAGCGGAACATTTCAGATTAACGACAAGGTACATGTTGACTTAGACCTAGAGATTGTGCAATCTCTTCAGCATGGCCACGGAGGCTGGACAGACGGAATGTTTGAAGTAAGTGTTACTCTACTGTCTTGGTAACATTGTGTAAATTTTGAGGGTGCTTCATCCAGACCTAAGTTTTAGGAAAGAAATTTTGAAAGTGAGCGTTTTCAAATCAACCTCTTGCAACCTTTCATAGATCACTTTTCCCTGATAAGACCTGTCAAAGAATATGATGTCCAACTCTCAAGCTAAAAGGCAGATCATCAGCATATGCAGATCATTTTTGTGTTTTATGATTTTAAGAGCAGTTTTATGACAACAGATATTACAGATTACTGGGCAAACCATTGTCCAAGGCAATTGAATTCGTCAAGTAAAATTGGTGTTCCCTCTACTTCTGGAATTTTCACCTTATATCTCAATAAAGTATGGGTGCTTATTTATAACCACTGTAGTACCATCTTTATTAGTATAACATTAGCTCACTTAAAGGGGAAATCAGGGTTATTTTCACAATTTATTTTACTACGATTCCCGATCGGTATCATACAATGAGTTATAACTAACAAATATGATCAAGATTATCTCAAAACATGTGGACAATTTCGAGAAACGAGTCAAATTCCCAAAAAATCAGTGAAGAACTCCGAAAGTCTGTAACATCCATATTCATCAAATCAAATATGAATATTCAATACTATCGCCTTTTCAAGGTATGAGGTGAGGCTTCCTATTTCATTCCTAGCCGATGTGTGCTGTATGCATCATCAACTATCACTAAACTCTTGTTTACTTAGCATTGGGCAATGCACGAACAGCATGGGAACCGTTAATATTCGGTTATGTTTATTCATATAAAGTCATCTCAGTCTTACGCAGTGATTGGTCATCGTATAGAGGAGGCTGTCTTGTCTTGTACATGAAGGTTTATTTTTTGTACCCGACAAATATTAAGAGTTCTTATTCAACAGTAATTAACGCAATAATTACCATTTCTTCTACCTTCAAACACCTCCCCAATGTCTCCATATTTCAGTGAACAATCAGTTTAGAAAGAAAAATCAACTTAAGGTGAATTTTCTCAGACAAAACCTATTTCCCCCTTTAAATACCCTAACTACAAACCATAGCCTTACCAGACTCAGTGTATGGGGACAAGTTGACTTTAGCAGGCTAGCCATCAGCTGATGTGGATTTTAAAATTTAAGCCAAAGTGTGAAATATTAACCATCAATGTGTGAATGAAATTCTTAACTTTGTATGTCAGGTATTGTTATCTCTATTTCAACAACCATATTTCAAAGAGTTATGCAGGAGATGATATCTAAAGTAAACCATTGTTATACAACCGAGGACAGCTCAAATTATGCTTTATGTGTCAATTCCTTCTCACAGACCCTCGGAGTAACTGGGACCGTTGTGGGCATCGATGAAGACCACGATGTGGTAGTGGCCTATCCCAGTGGTAACAGGCAAGACAACCATGTGTATTATGTAGAAGTTAATCGATGTGATTTTTCTCTGCTGATCTGACGGCTGACGTTTTTATCACAACATCTGCCGACATCTGATCCGATCTGATATATTCACTATCAACATGTTCTCTAATAAAAAATTTTCATTTTATGTATGATATAATCTCTGTGCTGCTTTTGTCATGATTTCAAAATCATCGCAAATTCTAAACGTTTCTCTTTATTCAGATGAAAAATTGCATCCAGGGGACATTTCTCAATTCCTATCCTGGTTACAGATTAATTCACCCCGTTGTGCAATTGTGTTGTCAGGTCGCTGAACGTCGGCAAACATCGGCATCTAAATTTACCGATCCGATGTTTTACTGATATTCAGCCGGATCCGATGTCTGATCTAATTCTCAGTTGATACCTAGTTCTATGTGTCAAGCTCCAGTATTGTGACAGAATAGTCAAAACAAAAGTAAATTTGTTGTGTGATAGAAGTAATTGTCATGCATATTCTGATGAAGTTTGCATGACTGCCATTTTGAGTAGTTTTTGCAATGTCTCTGCATTTTATTCAGTTGTCAATATAAAGTTGTATTCAGTTTTGTAGTCTTGGAGAAACTGGCAGATGCATGTATCATGCTTTTGTGACAAATGTGAACCGGTAGCATAGAAGAGGTAGTCGCATCATATACTTACCCTACTTACCCTCCTAATATTACTTACCTTAGATGGACTTTTAATCCTGCCGTACTCACCAAGGTGCCTGACAGTACTGGTGCAGAGGGAGGTGCAGAGGCTGCGTCAGGGGTGTCCCAGTTTCAAGTGGGCGATTATGTCCAGATCTGCAGTGACCTGGAGAGGATCAAGAGCTTGCAGAGAGGACACGGGGAATGGGCTGAGGCGATGCTTCCGGTACTAACACGACTCTGTTTCATGTTATTCAATTTTTACGTTGCAGTAGAGAAAGTTGTTAAAGATGTTAGGTAGTTGTTAAAAATAGTTTGCGTATTATACAGCCTTTCTCCAAATCAGCTATTCTGTAATGGTATCAGAAATAACTGACTATGCAGTGGAAAGTCAGCCAAGCAGTCGCCAATCCTACAGAATGTGCTTGAAGATTGGAAACCATTATGACAGAAACTGTGAATTTAACTTCCTGCCTCCAAGTGAATCATTAATTGGTATCCTGCAAAGAGTTTAAAGGAATTCCCAACTAACAATAAAACTTGATGTGATATGTGAGATTTGTAATTGTTCTGTCAGTTCAACATAGCAAGTTTGTCTGTAGGATCTTCCTTAGTGGTAAAAAAGAGCACTTTGAAATTTGGGGCTCAGTATGAGTTTGAAAATTGGTTAGTCGTCTCAGGAGGTTATGTCTGTCATAGGACCAGCAAATGCTGTTTTCACATTTTTGCACCTTCTGTGTTCCCTGCAAAGGTTTGAGAACACAAAACCGCTTCCCTTCAGTGATTATGAAAACCTTTTAATACCTACATTCAGTAAAATATTTTTCCATTTGTGAAACTTTGATTTCATTACCAAATACTAGATCAGAACTGTGCTGTGATCCTTGCTGCACACTACAATATCGATTACAGTGACCAAACTTGATTTGTCAATACTATATCACAACTGATCACTATGAATATGTAGTAAAATAATTTTTTTAGTCCGAAGTTTGCAACATATTTCATAAATGTTAAATGCAAGAACCGTTAATTTGATAAAAGAATGTCTACATATTGTTAAAGTACATGAGAATTTCTCTCGAAGGAAATTATCCCAACGACCATACTTTTGAAAAAAAAAAAAGGAGTAGGATCCCATTTTTATTTTAATGCAAAAAGCTCGAAAGCCTGTGAAGTTTGCCAAACTCAAAGCTGTTTCAGTGAGATGATGCTAATAGTAAATGCAGAATGTCAATTTATGTTGGTTCAAATGGCCAATGGATTAAACGGTACATGGTAGGTGGGAGCACTTTGTCAGTTAGAAAGATTTACATGTGTGATCGTATATTACCAAATTCATAGAACGAAGCCCATTCAGATATTTTACGATCAGTCGATTGACCAGGGGTAATACCTTATGTACCTTTTTTTTTCTTTTTAAAATACCTTTTTAGTTTAAGGCAAGCAAATCTTGTGTATGTGTTCTTTGAGAATTCTCACAATTTACATAGATGTAACATTTATTTGGTAATCCAAAGTGTGTGTAAGTTGCATCACAGTATTCATTGACCATGGAAAGCTGTCAAACTACTTTTGTGACTGTCCTTCAAGGCAACCTACGCCTCCTCTGAGATATTGCAAGTGTGAGGAGGAACTGTTTTGCAGATTCTACAAAGTAAAGTCAAGCTCTCACAATACCGACAGTCCTAAGAAAATCTGGGAAACTGTTAAAATTGAGAATATAATCATTCTTGACTGTAAAAGTCATGAAGCTTTAAAGAAAAAAAAAATGTCTGCAGTTAGAACAAGTCATTGTCTTTTCTTGATTCCAAGGGGCTTTCGAAACTTTGTGTTGTACCATTGAAGACTTGAACCTGAAGTTATAAAATGTTGTAATTCTCAGAAATGTGTGGAATTGAATATCACCTACTTGGTATTCAGTTTGTGGGTCTTTAGTTTGAAAGCCTCAGCACCCTGGTGTTACATTACTTCAACTGCTGCATGTTCTGTTTTACTGATACCAGAGTTACAAAATATTTGACTTTTACAGTTTATTTTGAAGAATGTCTCATCTTCTCAGACAGAACAACAATTATAACATCTATCTCTGGGTTGTGTAGCTGACTAGAAACTAATTCATGCACATTCTCTTAAAATGTCTATTGTAATTGATATCTTGCCAGTATCAAGTGAAACTGTATGTATCAATTACCCCACTGGAAGAATTTAACGCTATTAGCACAAGGCTGGAAAGAGAAGGGTACATCGTTTTGGTATGCACACCAGTAACATATGCAGAGCTTGACATAGTACAATATTATTTAAAGCTGATACCTCACAATTAGATGCAACTTCTCTCTTTAATTGAAATTGATAATCTACCCAAAATCAGTATGTGTGAAACATTTTCAGAGGAAGCTGAAGTTCTTATTAAGTACTTCAAAGAACAAAAATACTTCCATACCTTGCTTGAATCAGATTGCAAGTATCACATATTAAAGTCAAAGTTACTTGACAAAATCAAGGAACATTCTAAGGAATATTTTGTGCAACAAAAAGGCTGTCCTCCAATTTTGACGCAGTTGAGAGTGTAATTTTTAGAGCTGAGTTGCTGGAGTTGATCGCATTCAAACAATGCTCATACCATTGATAAAATACAGATACCTATTTTTCCATCAGCAGTATGGCATATTTAAATTATATATGTGAGGACCACATTGTATTTGTCAGCAGAATATCCCTTCAATTTCTCTCCTCTCCCTGCTCCAGACCCTCGGTAAAATTGGAAGAGTCCTACAGATATACCACGACAACGACCTGAAAGTCGAGGTCGGATCGACATCCTGGACGTACAACCCTGCAGCAGTGACGAAGGTTGCTTCAGACACTGCTGCCCTCGGCAATTCATCTGGTGAGTGTTCCTTCATCCCTTCCTCATTGTTCTCCTTGCACCCCTCTGCCGATCCGTCCATCTTTCAGAAGTTCTCTCATTTGTGCTATGAGATAACCTCGAGTATCTTCTGCATCCTTTGCTGAGAGAAGTTTTTGCCCCGGGGCATTACGAGGTAAATGTTGGTACGTGCTATTTGTCATCACTGTTTATCTGTGATCGTAAGAGTGCAGAATGCAAAAAAAAATTCTTGTACGATTTGTGAGGAGATGTTTTAACCTCAAGTGCTGACGGTTAGGAATGTGAAGGTCCAGTGTCAAGTGAACAAGTCCATTTGTTCAATCACTTAACTCCGCAAGATTTGGGATTTTTTTAGTCAAATATTAAGTCATCATTAATGATTCAACTCTGTTTGCATCAGACACAGATAAACAACCTCCCCTGATATTAGAACCTCCAAAACGTTTCACTAGTATCTGTTGCCAGGTTCATTTATATACTTTAAGGTGTGTAAGGTTATGTGTCACAAATTTTGAAAATGTCACTACTCATAGCACAAGTATTTGTTTTAAAAATATGATTATTTTTCTGTAAAACAAACACCTGTTTTCCCTTTAAGTTAGAACGAAGAGTCAGTGAAAGATGCTTGACAATGCCATCATGTTGTAACTTGTAAATCTCTGTTTAGGAAACTGCACCGCGCACAATTTTGTCTGTGCTGCCCTGATTTCATTCGGAGAAGCCAGGGCTTCAAATGTTAAAAAGTAAATCAGTCTCGGATAGCCCCACCTGTATTAGCAGGTAGTGGTCCTCGCGTTTTTTTACTTGGTGCCTTTTGGTTCATAACATTTGGATTATGTATCTAATTTTAGGCTGTGTGTCATTCTAACGCTGAGCAAAGTTTGACAATCCAGACGGACGTTTGTTGCCTGCACCTCATTCGAAACATCCTCCTTGGAAGATCAGTCGTAGAAAAGACACAAAACAGTTCGAATCTTCAACAAATATTTATTTTGTTACCATGAAAGGAAAGAAATGGCATGGAGACAATGTAGCAATGGTTAATTTCACTTTATTAATCAGTGAATACTACTCCCGGCATCAAAGATTAACGATAAAAGTGAAAACCTTGTTTACCTTAACTTCTCCATCATCCAACCAACGTCTGCCATGTCCTGACGTGTTCTGGTAAACAGGGTTTTACTGTAGTTCCAACCTTAAGTATATCAGCCATCTTGTAAACAAAGAAGCAGATCGTGGGAAAGGTGCATGTATTACAGACTATCAGTCAGTATTTTAAAACCATTAAACTGAATTGTGTTTGTATGTCAGTAGGTCTGATTATCAAACGCCAATTCTCTGACATTTAGATATTTTCATTCTATCAATCACAACTTACATTGAAATCTTGGTGTGAGAAAGTTCAATTTTCTGAGTATAAAAGGTTAAATTGTGCAATGTGTTCTATTTTATCTCACATACATTGTATAGAAACTCAGGTTCAGTCGTAGATTTCCTTTAAAGAATAAAGCTAAACCCAGCAAGTGATCAGTGTAAATTGGTACACAATGCTTTCACAGTGTTGACTCTGCTGTGGTCCAGATTTGCCCCCTAACAAATTTTCTTGAGTAGGGCTTTCCATGCTTAAATAGTTTACCGCTTCCTTGCTTCTACAATAATGTAACATAATTTCAATGTAATGCATTAGTTTTTTCACTTTTAACCTAATATAAATGATTGTGTTGCCATTTTGTCATGGGGTGTTATATTCTGCTAAGTGATCGGTATATTAAGCAGAGTTATGTCTACGGTGGTCGGTGGTGGTCACCTAAGCTGACCACGAAATAAACAGAAACCAACTTAACCAGAACATCCCATTGACCACTATTCTTGTCAGAGATCGATAGACAAAAAAAGCGGAAACTTTTGCTGTTGCAGCCACAACCTTTTTGTTCCAAACAACCCCGTCTGCAGTCTGTTTAGCTACAACCTTGATTTTAGTATTGGGGCAATATTCTGTCAAGTAGTTTAGTATTATGATATGGAGATGACTTTCTACGAGGTGTGGGTATTGTGATGTGGAGATGGTTTTCTCCTACATGTTGCACTTTTTTTTACCTGCACCGTGTATGTGATGTAACAAGGATACTATTCTGTTCTTTCGATGCTGTCATTTAACAGAGAGGCTGTCCGCACTACTGAAGAAACTGTTTGAGACTCACATATCTGGCGACATCAACGAAGAGCTCGTAAAAGCCGCTGCCAATGGGGACTCAGCAAAATGCGAAGAGATTCTGCAACATCCAGAGGCTGATGTAAGTTTATACCTTTTTGGACTCTCCAACTCCAGACCATTGTTTTTATTTTTGTGTCTTGTGAAAAAAAAACAAAATATGATCACTCTGCTGGAAAATGTTGTGCTTGTTCCCAGGGTACTATGTTAGATATATTTTGTACTTGAGGCTGCCTCATTTTTTCAACAGCAGTGATCTCAAACTTGTCAAATAGATGTCATTTGCCAGTCGCAGATTGCCAACAGAGCGTCCTGTAATGTTTTTTTTTTGGGGGGGGCTTTTTTTTATTCACATCCATTCCACGTTTGTTTCAATTTTACTTTGTTTGTAGAACACTTTAACTGTCAAGGTCTCCAAAGTAAGTGCACAGAAAGTCAGGTTTCTGCCGAGTAGTGTGCTCAACTTCCTGCTTTCCATGTCCGAAATATTAGCCGTGGCCCAAGCTATCCCCTTAAAAGTCATGGAAAATGTCAATTGATGTATCTCAGTGTATTAATAAATGCAACTGAATGCAGAAATGGGTGTTGGTGGGATAATTTTGCCTCTGTTATAACAAGGAATAGTCCTTCCTGCATTGTTAAAGGATAAGTTTATCTTTAATGCCAGTCACCATTCACTGTACACATTTCCACTCTTCTGAGTTAGACATAATGGTATGATATCAACTTCTAATTACAAGTGCGTACCTCTTTTCAAAACGATCAAAGTTCTCCTCAGCTGCATGCTATGCCCTTTTTTTTTGATCTGTTGTTTAAAATGCAAGACAAGTAAGTTTTAATGATCCTGCTCAGTTGATGCCCCCCTCTGAGGATGATGATGATGATGGTACTGTTTGTTGTTACCCTGTCGAGACGCTTTTCTTCCAGCGAAAACATCACCCACAAAATATGAGTGATTTGCTTTATTCCACATGCTCTCATGATCCATAAATCAAGGTCTACGGAATAAGACTCCTTCAATTTATGATTTACATGAAGCCAAGGGAGTGTTCTTTGCCTAGCAACATCACGCTTTTTGGGTCCCGGCCAAGTAGATGGCAGCTCCGTGGTATCAGAGAGAGTCTGGGCGATCCCTTCCGTTTGGTTGATTGCCAGCTTTAGGAGCAAATGAGGCCTGTGCTTAAATTTAATGGCATCGATCATAGTCTTTTATTTCAACTTGCAGGTTGAGCAAAAGAGAAAATAAGTGTAAAATGAAATTTGGCCCTCTTTTAAGGGGCAAATTCTTCAAGAATTTTGCAGTACAAAAAGTTTATTGTTTTTTTTCTTTTATGTCATGTGAAGTTTTCATGCAAAATGAAAGTTATTGGCTGACCAACTTGACTTCTTGCCTGAGAGACATCACCGGTGAGATGGATGGATGATGAATATGTTTACCAATCTGGCGAGACCATCTTCCTAAAACCATCTCATTAGATATCAGCGGTTTTAATTCTGAGTCACACTGACCTAATTGGTTGTAGGTGTAAACAAAATTTGAGAAACTGCCCGTGCAGTCCTGTCGAGGAAAAGATTGTGATGCATCGGTAGGGAGGTTGACATTCAAGAAGGTATTCTTGATGAGTTGCAAAATACAGAGTTGGTAGTCTGGGATGTTAGCCAAGATGGGGTCTATAGTGAAGCAGCTTATCCACTGGAGGACCCTCAAGCCATTGTGTATATTTGTGTGCTGGGGAAATAAAATATGATAGCAATTATAGTAAAGGTTAAGGCACTAATACCCAATAGACTTGGGGGACTGTGATATTTTTGAAGTCAAGTACTTCTGACCAGGAGTTTTGACTACTTACTTGGAATTCGTACTTGGCATTGCTTTCGCTGCTGTCATAACCTCTACCTACGCATATGTATTTTCAGCAGGAATTATCGTAAAAACAATGTGGAGCCCCAAACAGATTTTTTGGCTAAGGATTGGGCCTCTTGCTAATACTCTTAAGTTGTCATAGGCTATTGGTCCATGTGGGAAATGAGAGATATGCTCTAGACTTTACATGTTGTAATTTATCGAAATTGCAAAGGAACATGCATTCAAACTGTTAAGCATGCACAAATTGATTTTCTTGAATGGTATTTTATTGTTTTAAAGACACCACACGAGTTGCGACAGGAATTAGAGTCGAGTCACGACTCCTGTCCAAGAGTCGTGACTCTGCAGTAAATTGAAGTAACTCGCCCTATGCTCATACTCAAGTAAATGCTTGTAAAAGGACACGTTAGTGAAGGATTTTCTGCTGCTAAGGTTACTTACAGATTGCAATTTTCTGGTTGCAGTGTCAGGAAAAGTGTAAGAAGATCATCGAACCCTTCTCTCAATATTCACTAGATGTAATTTTTCTAGACAACCTTCCTTTGTGCATCCACTACAGTTTTTGTAAAGATTGTGTGCTGGTGAATTGGGGTTTAGGCACACACTTGGGAAAGGAATGTGAGTAGATCAAGCCGAAAATATTTCTTTTGCATCTAGAGTTTATGTGAGACAGCATGTAGCAATGGTCAGCAACCGTTGTGTAAATACAGGCCAGAATGGGAATTGGTAAACATGTCAAATTCCAGATTACAATGAACACTTGAACTTGGAAGTAACTGGGATGACTTTTATTGTTTATACTCCATTGAACTTGCAGTGGAATTTTCCCAAAGGGCACTTATTTGGTTAACGTTCCATCTGGTAACTGTTTTTTTCCTTTTGCGCATCGTCATTGCTATCTGGTATAACATGCTTTTACTTTCTCTAACGGGGGTCCGAATTTGTACACAGCTCTAATCACGAAATTAACTTAACCTGTACTTTGCAGGTCAGTGAATATGTAAGGAATTAAATCCAATTCTTCTAAAATACAAAATATGGTGGTCTGTTTCAAAATCAAGCTGTTTTCTTTTTTTTAACAAACCTTGTGTCACCAAATTAGGTAAAGTGATGTTGATGGATTTCTTTACAACATTCACTTAATTGTTGTGTAATTTGTCGGTTTTCATTCACCAGATATTCTTAAGCAAAACTGACTTTTCATTGATTCATAAAAGCTGATGGCGTAATCCAAAAAAAAAACTACTTTAGATTTTGGTCGTCTTCTATTTTGAAAGTTTAAGGCATCTTTTCACTCTTGATGCTACCTTTTGACTTCTCAGTTAGTGAATTGTGCTCTCAGTATACATTATACTATAAAGTGGCATTAAAACAAGCTGAAATATTTCATACCATGAAAACTTTGACACAGAAGTAACATTGCAGTGAATGATCTGTTAGTAAACATCGATCCATCTTTGGTGCTATTGTAGGTGATTGGCAGCACAAATTGTTTTATATCATGGTTTTCATTGAGACTAATCCATGGTCTGTCACTTATTTTCTTCCCTGTGAAGATCTCAATCTCATCCTTCTGATGGTGGCATCAAAGTTTGCGGTTGAAACCATTTTGCCCGCCGAATACCTGTCAGCCATCGGTCCAGATAGAAAACTGGGTCACTCGTCGGCATCCTTCGACCCATAAAAACAAAAGATGCCCCAAACCGCTGTCAAGTACAGTTATTGTGGAGGAGGGATCCAGTGATAGGCTGGATATATGATGTGTTTTTTGATGGGTAGCCTAGTTTGATAGTATTACCTGTCAAGGAACATCCAGGTCATATCTTGTTACCCTCATAACATGCCATGTACACTACTCATTGATTCCCACCCTTGAAAGTGCAAGTAGAGAGCAAAGGAAATAGTAACAGTCTTAGCATCCTTCTTCATGATGTGTTGCTAAAGAGGTGTTTGCCGCAGCTTGAAAGAAAACTCATGTAAACAGTGAATTTGCAAAAACTCCTGGTGACAATAAAATATTTGTGTGATAAACAAGATGTTTCAGCAGCTTGAAAGTTGAAGCAGGATGTGTTGTTTTTCCTGCAATGTCAAAGGCGCACCAAAACACTGACTATATTTTGTTTAGTTGTAAAAAGCTGTACAAACTACCGTAGCATGGCCTGTTTGTCCAAACGAAGCCTAATTTCCTGAAGCAATGTGTTGTTGTCGTGGGGCCTTCACACGGAAAAGCCGCACATTTACTACAGGGCCTAATTCTGCTAACTTTTTACCTGAAAAAAAAAATGAATCACTCTTCTTTCTGCCATAATTAACAATCTAATGAATGAAACTTCTCCTGAAAGAAACATATCATAGATGGTATTTTCCAGATTGACATCAAATGGAAGAGAATGATGGAGAATAGACAACGAAGGCTATTTTGCTCCTTCAAACATCCTGCTTTAAGTAAAATAAGAATATTCCAATGATAATTACAATAAAATACTTCTGTGATTTGTTGCTAAAGACTTGTTTTGCATCAGCTTACAAGTAAATGTGAGTAAAATATGAATACACAAAAGCTTCTAGTGACAATCAAGCACTTCAATGATATGTAGCTAAGAAGGTGTTTGAGCAGCTTGAAAGTTAACTCAATAATTATTCAGATAGCAATATTTTTAGAATTTGGAACAGTTCAACAACAATTTAGAACAATTTAGAACAGTTGCATAAGACTACCAGACACGAAATTGTTCAAATAGAAGTGAAAAGAATTAAACGTGAGTCACGTGTCAAACTGTTTGGATAAAAGGTTTGGATATTTAACTGTATTTTTAATACCAGTATTTGTAGCAGAAACTGTGAATCCCTGGTTATTGTCTGTAATGTTCTAGTAATTTTGAACATTCTGTAGTGTGAAATCTCATATTTTGAGCAAGTGTGAAAATTTCTGTGATTACGTACACCAAAGCACCAATGACATTCAATATGACTTCCAACTAAAACCGAGCTAAAACCGAGCCTAGACTGCATTGCATACAGCTCTTTCATTGTGAGCATCTTTGTGCATTGTGGTAGTAATCATTTTGATTTTACCAAAACAAGCGACAAGCAGAGCAGCACTATGTCAGTGTTATAAATAAGGAACACACTAACTATTGTATCGATCAGAATGTGGAACACCTGAGAGGGAGCTGTTAATAGCTACTTTTATCAGGGCACTCTGGTTACAGTATTGGAAGTCAGAGGTATTCACATGGGATACCTGGGAATATTTTAAGAAGAAATGGTGTGTCCCCTCATGTGGTTTCACAAATGGAATCATGTGCTTTGTATAGAGTCATAAGTAACACCATTCTGGGCATACTGTTTGGGGAATCTGTCTGGAGGTCGAAAGAATTTCTACCATGGGAGGTACTGTACCATCAATAATGTCGAACATTGGCCTTTCTCTTGCTAAGCTCGATGCCAGCTGAGGTAAATGTCATATGAGGCCTTAATTTCAAATGAGTTGACATGGCACAAGGAGTTTGCTCTGTCTTCAAAAGTCTGTTTCTTCTATCAGAAGACACAATGGCGTACAGCGTGAATGTGGTCAATAGCGTTGCAGTTGATCTACGTGTGTTTGCCTTCTGTGATAACAGTTTCCCTCGGCAAAAGACTCGTTCAAGTTACTGCTGGTGTCTTGTGATTGGCCAGGAATGTTATCCCTGTTGTTTCATTTGGTAGGAAGCTGAAGAGCTTACTCCCCTGAGAGACAGTGTCATTTCAAAATATGATGTATAAGATGGATGTAGAAAAGTATGATTAGTAGGGGAAGGAGATGGTTGTAAAATAAATTAAACATGGTAAAAATGATTTTATTGTTTTTAGTGGGTGCTCCAATTATTTTATTTCGATGGATACTGCTCGTTTTACTTAAAGTAAAGCTTTCAAACCTGATGCTGAGGCTTTGTGGTGTCAGTCAACCTTTGTCCTCCAAAAACCCTTTATTTCAAGGTAAGAGGTGCAAGTAAGATTCCAGTTTAGGAAGCAATTTTTTCAAGTCTTCTTTTTTGAGGGTCTTGTAAAAGTGTCTGAAAACAAAAAAATCTTTAGAAGAGTCTTGTCAAGTAATTTTGACCAATCTTTCAAGGATTCTGTTCGAAACTGGAATCAATGGTTGCTTGTTAAAGCTGAAATATGAATTGCACTGGCAATTGCCTGGTCCTCTGCCTTTGTACTTTGTCAGTGTTTCAGGGAAGAGAAAGTAGAGGAAAAGATCACCTATCACAAATCTGAAAGGGAACTATGCACTTAATATCTTCCAGGTATTTGAGGATGAACATTTTCTCAACAGCTTTGTTGGCCCTACAGAATTCAGCCTCTCGGAGAAAGTATAGCAGTCAATCACCGTTACTTGAAATCAAACAGACCAATGAGCATTGATATGAATATTTATTTCTGCAAGAAAGAGCTTTGAACAATGTTTTTTTTTTTTGGTTGAAGTGGATATGATTCCACAGATTTTGATCCCCACTGTCAAATTTTCAGCTCATATTCTAGCTTCAGTAGGCTACTGTTGACATCAAAGTTAATGTCAAAGGTCATGTAGAGACCTATCACAGGCAATTATTGGAAACCAAACTGTTACCTCCTGGGAGTGTGTTCATGTACTGTAGCTTCAGTGGTGTGCTAGGTAAGCCAGTAATTGGGTTAACCATTCAGCATGTTTGATGTTAAAGTACAGTAAGTCATGAATTAAGGTACGGTAATTAAAGATGTCAGCGTGGCATTTTCTCTAATTGGTTTGAGTGGTTGTAAATTTGTCCATCATGGAAAGATGTGCCTTTAGGTATTTACGTTGACTGATGGTAATTTAATATTGACCTGTAAATCCAGTGGTGGCAACTTTCACACTTTCCACAGTCTAGTTTGAGCTAATGTACCATTGGTGCTCCAGTTGATTTCCCTAGACTTGAAGACGTCAGTCATGAGCTGTCATGGTAGAAGCCGCCACAAAAGGGCTTGCGATTGATAGTTTATTGAGCTACAATGGCCCCAGTCATTGACCATTAGAATCAACTTGATGAATTATGGGAAATGTGCTTAGACTCCTGTCTTACTTTTAGAGAAGTTAACTTCATAGATTTTGTGCTTTGAACCACAAAGCTTAATTCCACAAATTTATTTGACATCATCAGCAACACATTGGTAATTATTGTTTCAATTAAAGAAAGGTGGAGATATTTTGCATAAATTGGGTCACCACCAGTAAAGAGATACCTACTGATGATGATGACGATGATGAATGTTCCCACCCAGTGTGTATAGTGTACCCATATGTTAGGTGCTGTATGGTAATTACCTTCGTGACTCTTCTCAACGGGGAGATCGTCTCTTCCCAGGAGATCATCCTCTCACTGATTATTTTAATCCCAAATGGATCAGTTTCAGATCCGGGATGAAAATTTCCTCATCCGCTCTCAATTACTGGGCTATTGAACGGTGGTAATGTTTCATTTGTCGTCAAGGCCAACCAGCATTGTTTGATAGTTCACTTTTATTTTGTCAATCGCAAACTCCATTGGGGTAAAGAGTTCAGCCCAGGGGGCTCTGAGCTTATCCATGTCTGTGGCGATAAAGCCAGCATTCGTTATTCGTCAAGTCTCATTTTGAGATGGCCGCTTAAACATTTTCCACCTTCCCTGAAATTAATTTATGAGACTATCACAATTAATGTTAACAGCACATCATAATCTTTTGGGTACCCATTTCTTCAGAGTTGGGCCCCTTCACTGGGACAATTTTAGAGCGGGTGGCATTTAAATTGTATTTACTTTGTGCACCTGGTTTCCTCACTCTCGATGTCGAGGGACCTGGAGAGATATCCTTATGTCAGCGAGACCGATGTTCATGGAAAACATTTATCTAGTTTCTGTTGATTGGAAGACAGTGTAAAGGCTGACCCTGGGAAACCTCGAGATCAAGGCGAGCTGTCTTCGCTCAAACAATTTTCGCCCAGAGCAGAACCTTCGACACCAATCCAATACCACAAAAACATTGATGGAAGCAGCTGGAGCTACTGTGTTGCACATCTTTTTCAATAGGCACTTTGGACTGTGATCGAGGGCACCGTCCTTGTCTTTTGCTTTGGAAACCATCCCAGAGTTTTAAAGCAGCCACCAAACTTTTCGGCTTTGAGTACCTGATATACATGTACACCGTTTTCCTGTCAAATAAACTACTCTTCCTATATTTTTTTGTAATGTAAAAATTTGGAAAGTCCAACACTGTAAACAGTTTATTCACTGGTATAAGATTCAATGTTACATCCATTTTGTGTGGTTGTGAAACAAAAGAAAGTCCGTTTACAGTCTTTGAACAAATAAAAAAGAAACATACATGTTATCATAGAGAAACTATCAGTTCAATACAGTGGTGAAATATTGCCAACATTCTCCAATGTAGAAATATTAGAAGCAGTGTTTGCGCTTATGTGTGGGATTGCGTGAATCTCCCATTTGTCTCCTGAATCCTGCACAAGATAGATCTTACACAGGAAAATCTTGCACACTTTCCCACAGTTGATGTCGTAGCTACAGTACCTACACGATCATAAACATGCACAGTAAATTGCAATTGAATCTTTATCAAGTGAGAACTCCCCTCCTTGATTTTTAAATCCCCTCCAAAAATTGTTATAGAGAAGGATTTCCCTCCCAGGTTCAATTTCTTAGTGAAAACATTGTTTGAAACAGCTATAGTCACACTAGATTCATAACATTCCTCCTGCACATGATCAAGGAAGTGTTCATTTTTTATCTCACCCTCCTTTCTGGGAAAAGTTAATCTGATTTTTTACTCCTTTAATACACCTGAATGTACTGGCCTCTTCCTCTGTTTTTGCAAAGAAAGATTCATGTGAGTATCTGGTAGTCAGGCATCGTGAGTTGGTTTGAGGACATTTTCGTCTTCTGAAAGCCTGAGAATCTAAAAGAGCAGTTTCATGTTAACGTAAGTGGGAGTATCAGGCCTTGTGCATATTTTATTTACTGTTATATTTAACCTTGGTGATAGCTCAGCTTTGGTTGTTCATGTTTGATTCAACACTTTCATATCATTCACTCCCTAATGCCGATGTACAGTATTCAGTGACCGAAACACAACGTCACTTTTAAACGTATAACGACATCTTGAACAGAGTCTTGTTTACCTGACTCTCAGATTTTTTTGTCAGATATTTTGTCAACACAGTTGTCATCAAATGTTGATTCCGCCCACATCTGCATGAAGGTGTACAGTATCTTTGTGAATATGTGTCGTTGTGTGTCAGTATATCGGTACATCTACGAAACCTTCTCCGCAGGCTCTACAGGTGACCCTAGCCATCTGCTCCCTGTAACATTAAAGTCCTTAGAGAAAATCCTGCCTCCAGTGAATGTATCATTATTGGAAACCCCCCCCCCAAACAATTTCCAATGGACAACTCCCACCCTAGACAATTCCCCTTGCACAATTCCCACCTGCCCTACAGTTACCCCCAATCCTATCTCTGAAGGAATTCATCCGGGGGGGGGGGAGTTGTCAGGGGGGAATTATCTAGTTTGGGAATTGTCCAAGTAGGAATTGACCGGGCGAGGTTGTCTTAGAAGGAATTGTCTTTGTGGTAGTTGTCTGGGTGGGGCGTTGCCTGGTCATGGAATACAAAGCTTCAAAGAGAGTTGCAGCCTGGGAGTCTTTCGGTGGTTGTAGTTTGTAGATAAATTTCATAAATCAGGCTCAGTGACAGAAAACCAACATGACACTGTGGTGTCCCAACTTTGTTGCCAATAAAATGCTCCTTTAAGTCTCCCATACCAACCATCCACAACTTTCTGTGTTTCCCGTCAATGACAACATTGAACTTGTGTACAGAATAAAAACGTTCATGTTCGCCATGTTTGATGTACTGTACAATTTTCAATTTATAACATTTGATCCATTTATCAGTCTTGGGTACTTGGTATTTGAAAGCTAAATTTGTTTTTGTTTTTATGTTTTCTAACTCTCAAGCAAGTTACGTAAGTGTTTTGCAGTTTAGACCTCCGCAGACATACCAAAGTATCACTTTTATAGTTGAAATGCTTGTATCATTACTTAAACTACTATTCCATGACCATACATGGTGATGAGAGATGGTCAGTGATAGAAGCAATAATGCTTTAGCAGTTAGCTTACAAGACTTCTGAATGATGTGTGGGGGTGGCAGGATATAGGGTTGTTAGTGGGCGTCTTACAGGCAAGTTTGGATGTAAGCACTTCCTCAGTAATTGAAAGCTTAAACATCAGGTGAGACATCTACTGTAGATATCTTTATCTTTAATTGATAATCTTTAACATCTTCGATTGGTAATCTTTATTGTCTTTTGATTGATAATATTTATTGCCTTTGATTGATAATCTTTGATATCTTTGATTGATACTCTTTATTGTCTTTCATAGTTATTGATATATTTGATTGGTAATCTTCATTGTCTGTCCCTTACGTGATAAACCAGGAATAGTTTGATATTTGAATGACATTCACCTCCCGTAAACCTCTCTCTGTAGATGACATGTTTTTCAATTCATCTTAAACTACTGTAGGATAAACCGCTTGACTGTCCCTTATCATATGTAGGAATAGTTGTATATTTGAAAGGCATTCAACTTTCATGAAATTTTTTCTTGAGATGATGATGTATTTTCCATTCACCTTCAACCGAGGTTTAATAATCACTAGTCTGCCCCTGGATATTTCCATAACTGAACAGTATTCCTTTCGTAATGAACTTAGTTCCCCGACATGACATATTTTTCCATTCACCAATAAGCAGGGTTTAATAATCATTTGACTGACCCATGTCATATTTAGGAATAGTTCTACATTTTATGATGTTCAAGTTTCATAACTTAAGATAACATTGGTTGTCTGCACCTTGTGATAGGGGACTGCAGGAATACTTCCATATTTGAATGACATTCAACATCCTTCAATTGAAACTTAGAGAGCATGCTTTTCCATTCACCTTGAACTAGGTTAATCAGTTGTCTGCCCCTGATGATAGTTAGGAATAGTTTTATGTCTGACTGATAGTGGGCTTCATGAACTTGGTTGCTAAGATGACTTGTTTTCCATGCACTTTACACTGGATTAATCAGTTGTCAGGAGCAAGTGTTATAATTATCCCCTGCATGGAATTGCCTCACAAGTTAGCTATTCATATTTAGAATTTCTCGCTGAAATGTTTGCACTATGTTTAGAAGATTCCACTGTTTTTTTTAATTGAACACTGTAATTTTTTGCATATTGAACTATTGATCACGTTGTAACGTAATCTTGTGGTAATGTACTATGTAGGATATACTGTTAATAGGAATGGATTCATCTGCTGAGAGTGGCTTTAATATGTCTTAAAGGGAAATAGGGCGTTTGTTTTAGAGAAAACATCCATATTTTTGAAACCAGTGTGTGTGGACGTAGGATGATAGCTTATTCAAAATAAGAAAGTACTGTACATTAGCCTTCCTTCAAGAAATAAGCTTCTCACAGATAGAAACTCAGCTATTTCTTACTCAACACTAATTTGTTTACCCAAACTTCTCAAAATTCAAATTATGCATCTTCCATTACTTATCACATGCATAATGTTTTGAGGAGATGAAGCTTTGGTACAGTAGATGTTTATTGATGACACTGAATGGTTTAACAATGATTACCGCTATTTTCTTTTGTATGATTTGTTGGTGTATTCTAAACGCCCTATTTCCCTTGAAGTTGTTTATCTCAGTATCAATTAACCAAGTGGAGGGAATGCTCTCTCTTGTTTATATTATTTACCTTAATTGTGTTGTAATTATACAGTAGTTCTCACTCTCTCGTGATCTGCATCACCTGGAAAACTCATGAAATATAATTTCCATCTTAGCAGGTCTGGCATTGTCATGAATCTTGAAAAAAAAAAAGCAGAATTCATGGAAAAATCCTGCAATCTATTTTCCCTGAAGTGAAGCAACCATGTCTTCTGACTGTTGCCAGATTTGTAAGAAGTCTCAGGCTAGTGAAACAAAACCCGTATGGTTGTGTTTAACCTCTTTGGTACTGTATGTTTGCTATTAAAGTTCAGTACCACAGGTTTGCAAAAGCCACTTTTTTCTTGGCAGGTTGTGGAATGCGAATATACTGCAGAGTACTTCGCTTTATCGAGCAGACGTGCAGTAATATGGTCTATTGATAGGTTCTGTGACTTTATGCCTCTTTAAGCACCAAAGATTGCCAAACAAGGCAGTATACGAAGAACAATGTTACATTGTCACAACATCTTAAGCAATCGGTATGGAGAGTTTTACCAAATACCCCCCACAGGCAGCTTGTAGAGACAGTTATGTTCATAGCATGATGTGCCGGGGCCCAGCCAGGGAAAGGCAAAGAAAGTACGATCAACTCCCTCCGTATGTAAACTATCTTCACCTGATCAGCTGGTCACATTGGTAAACGTTCAGTGCATTTCTAGTCAAGGGCTAGAGGGGTATCGGGGTGGAAATAGTAGACTCTGTGGAACACGTAACAAGAAATTGCTCGATGTGGCTCAAATGCTCTGTCAGTGAATTTGTAATATATCCACCGACCATAGATGTCAGATGTGAATGATAGAATTGCTGCTGGTCAGCAAAAACATAATCGGATTATTTCAATACCAGCCTGTACTGCCAAACAGATTTACTGTAAAATAAGTCGTCCTGCGCCAAGATAGAGATATCAGATTTTTTTAAAAATTTCTTATGCATGCTTGGACGGTACCACAAGAACTTGGCACCAGTGGTATACTTTTGGTATGTTAGTACCTGTACTAATATGAAGTTTCAGTACTTTCCACTTGTTCAGAACCATAGCTTTTGGAGAACAACAGTGACGGGCTCCATTTGTCTGTTCTCATAATGTATATTAAGGTACTAAACTTCTGTAACTTGACTACCAGAATACTGTCCAAGCCTGCTCATGTGTCCTCTAACTGACCCTCTTTGTCACACTTACAAAATTCCTGCCCATGGCCCATCCCCTTTTCCTTTCAATATAACTCACACATACAAACCTTTAAGCCACTGGCAGTCCAACACTCACAGAAATGCAGTACTGTAGATAGTCCCACTCTGTCTGCTTGCAAACATCAACTCAAAATTTTGGGGTCTTGTTTTTGATGTGTTTCTGAATCATATTTTTTTCATCACACTGGGTGGGCTGTGATGTCATCATTATCTTATAACTGAGATGAGAAGAACCCTTCCGATGAAGGAACATTGATGATGTAAAAGATTGATGGAGGCAGCATATCTTGTCAAGCGACTGGGAAGTGCAGTAGGGGGGGTACCTGGACTTTCAAGTGTCATTATTTGATTGTTTAGCATGAGTGCAAGTGGTTTCCACGCTGAAGAAGTCCTGGTGAATTATATTAAAAAAAAAACAACAAAGAAGGTTACAGCAACGTACGTACAGCATCTGTGACTAAGCAATGTTGTGAGAACAGAAATAATGTGCAGAGAGTGAAGGTGTGTATCATCGCTGTTCTTAAAATGTATCATTTGTTTAGCGTCCCACTGATAAATACCGTACTACGGCACTCTCTGTGTCCCTTCTAGTTCAGCTACCCCTTCTCTAAGGAGAGCAATTTTAGGGTTGCTCAGCACATGCCCCATACCTCACTCCAACTGTTAGAAGCGGCGACATGCTCTGTTCTCGTCACCAAGGCGACAACTAGGATGACATTGCAGTTTTTGCACAGTCAGGTCAAGGCAGAGGTTAAAGTTAATCCAAGATCATCCCCTTCTAACTTCAAAGTTATCGTTGGATTTGTCTTGGCTTCCATCAGGCTCGACAGCTTAGTGACTCGTCGCCACATTCCCAGGCTGATAGTTGTGTGTGGACGGGGAGCCCCAAAGTAAACCAACCGTCTTATTTGAGATCTATAAATAAAGTTCACATCCAGGCTTTTCTTTTGGCTGGCTTTGACCTAGATCACAGACAACGATCATGTCGGTACTTGCTTGCTTTTGCCTCCGTAAGATATGGTCTTTGCCTGTGCCACCATCACAGACCAAAGTCACTATTTTTTTTTTTTTGTGCTTTCTTGTTCTTCTTCTTTTGATGGTTTATAACAAATGGAAAATGTTTATTTATGGTTTCATCCTTTATTTCTTGACTGTCTGGATGTTGCCAAGCCAATGGCCAATAAAAATATCGTCGTAGTTCGTGCATAAGTTTTTTCGAAGTGACTCAGGGGGCCGGAAGAAGGGGGTGTGAGGTGGAGTTGCTATCGTCCATGTATTGGGATATACACCAGACAGCTTGGCATTTAGATAGCAATGTTAAGGTTTATGCTATAGCCATTTAGTCTGGCAGCACGTTCAGGACTGCCCCCCCACCCCCATCTGCTCTAATCGTTGCTCATATTTTAAATAGATCAAAAATATGTTTTGACCTCATGCCGAATTTTTGGACATTATCTTTGGTGTCTGTTTGTTATGTTCAGTAAATACGACAAAAGGGTAATTACTGAGTTGGTCTCCTGTGATATAATCTGTTTTTGGAGTCTTTGAAGTTTTGACACAAATCAGGTCATTATTTTTGTATATATTTTTTATACATTTTTTGTATATTTTTGTATTTTTTCATCTATACATTGTAAGGATGCACTTGAGAGTGATACAAGGGCTGAAACTGTGGTTTGCCAAACAATTCTGTGAGGCTGTTAGAACCCAGAAACAGCTCAGGTTACTCCAGCCTGCTGTGTAACTATTGCAATGTTACCTTAAATTGCCCTTGATGTCAACCAGTGACATGATCTGTATGTTAATTACATGGCACATTGAGGGGAACATTGATGGAATTAAAGAAACATTGTATTCTTATGACAACTTGAAGAAGTCTAAGAAGAGAGAATATTTATTTTTTCTTCACTCCCTGTACCTTAAAACACTGCTCCAGTATCTTGTCCAATCAAAATGTTGCTGTTAAAAAAAAATAAATCGCTTCAAACAGTCAAGAAAGCTGTTCAGTTGCTGCAAGAAAATGTAGCACTGGCAACTAGCAATTTTGCTAAAAGTCTCTGAAATTGAGTATCTGTTTAACCTTGAAATTTCACATCAGTAGGGAATTCTGCTCGGTTTTGTTGTAGATTGAGCAAAAATATAAGAAGTAGGTCAGTGACACATATTGTATCTTTTTTAATGCAGGTTAGATTTTAAGCAATGCAAAGGATTTGTCTAAGAATCCACAACTTTGAAACAAAGAATTTCAGAAATTAAGAGTGGAAAACTTCCCTATTTGCATGAGATTTCAACTTTTTTTTTTCTTTTTTTTAACTGTTGAATCCCTTTTAGAACCATATGTCAATACTGTAGGCTACAGTGTGTGCTCCCTCCAGCAACAAATTGAAACTGTGAAGAGTGATGGTGTCAGTACCTGAACTGTTCATTTTGAAGTTCACAAGAAAAAAGAGATACTGCACTGTATGTGAACAGGACATTGGTATATGCTTGGTAGTTAAAGTCACAAACTGGACCCAGTCATTGCTGTACCTTTTAAAGTGTGTGACTAATGTATCCCATTTTGTCATGAAGAAAAGAAGTCACAACCTTTTGGGTTGTGACTAACCTGTAAAAACTTCCTCCTTCCCCCTCCCCCCTTCTATGCAGTTCCTTCATTCTGTGGTAAAGCACATTGTGCAAGTTGCGGTGTGTTGCCATGCCAATGACTAAAACATTTACCAGAAGTTCTATTCCTCAGAATACACGGTGTAATAAGTGCCTGATTAACCGATCAACACCACTTCCAGCAGTAAACCACAATATCGCGCTTAAACCCACAAGACTTCTTCAGCTTAAAGGAGCAGTGTGACTCTGGTCACCTATTTCCCAAGTTGCTTTAACATTTAAATCATATGTTGTTAAAATAAAAGCAAAACTTTTATTCCAGGAGTGTTCACTATTCATAATTAAAGTTTATCTGTCAGTAAAGCTGGAATATGAGTTGTCCTGGCAATCACCTGGTCATCTACCTTTGTGCTTCGTGAGTGTTTCAGGGAGGAGACAGTAGTGTAAAAGATCACCCGTCACAAAAATCTGAAAGGACTATGCACTCGTCTTCATTTTTGTTGGCCCTACAAAGTTCTGCCTCTCCAAGAAAGAGTAGCAGTCAATCACTGTTACTTGAAATCAAATAGACCAATGGGAATGAATATGAATATTCATGTTTGCAAAAGTGGGGCTTACACAACTCATATATTCAGCTTTGAATAAAGGTTGTCATCTTTACACATCATTTTGCATACTCTATATTGCAATACTTGTTGAGAATTACAAAAGCCCAATCCTCTTCTATTTCCATGATTAGTTTATGAATATGCTAGTTGAAATCATTCCTGTGGAACAGTAATGTAACACCAGGGAGCAGGCATCCTAGAATGACTTAATTAAAGAGAAACTTGAATTGTTTCAAAGTGAACCTTCACAGTGGTGGTTTAGTGATTACTTACTGTCTTCAGAAATATGAGGGCAGTATATATTGTTTGCCTATCGTATAGAGCAGCTTGCACACTGACGTCACTGCGCTGCGCATCTCTTTGTTTTGACGGCCAGTCGCCATTGTATAATACTGTGCTTGTAACCAAGGCCATGACATGTGCTTGTATCGATAGTGCACCTGTGCAGGAGCAGTGACGGTCAGTGTGCAAAATTGCAACTCGACGTCACGCGAATAGCCTCTATGGATTGGTACCGGCACAGTTTTGGAAAACTGTTTCTCATGAAATGTTGATATGTAGAAAGTTAATCCAGATGATAGCATTTTTCTGTTTTTGTGATATGTTTCAAGAAATTGCAGCAATTGTGTTTAATACAAAGGTATCACTTGTACCGTACACTTTGTCTTGTACTTTAACCTTGTAGTTCTTGAAAAAGTGAATAGGATTCTGTCGTTGCGAATAATATCTTCAAAGTCAGTGTGCAATCTTCACATTCAATGTATGTACTGTACGCTCAACCAAAGTCTGTCACAATCAGAAAGGATTGAACCCTGCTGCCTGTACTTTAAGATCAAGAAAAAGAAGAGAATAAGACCAGAGGAAGGTAGGGGATAAGCTTGGCTTTGTGGTTTCAGGGTTCAGTGATGTCACTATTAAGCCCTTGTGTATCAGGTGAAAGTGGTTTGTTTGATCAACATGAGACTTAAGCTTGTAAGTATATGAAGAAAGCTGTGTAAACCAAAATTTCCTTTAAAAGGTAAAGCCAATCATCAAGTTTCAAGCTAAGTTTTTCAAGGGATGCAGTTGGAAAAATTCTGAATGTGTTACTGATAATGTATCCATTTTGCATTGAGAGAATTTTGAATGAAAACTGTTTACAGTACCAAACAGTATTACTTGTACCATATGGTTTTATATTGCATGTAGTGTGGCTTTAGCTCAGAAATGGTTTTTAACCAAAGTAAGCTGCATTGTGTTGAACAGCTCTAATTAAGATCATAGCAGGGTTGAGTTGCACTAGATACTGTACTTTGAATGTGTAGTATGACTTTCTGCTAAAGTTTGAGAGTGTGTTCTTTGCACATGTTTAACCAATATCATGGACAATTTTGAGTAGCCTACAGTGGCTGCAGCTGATAGTCTGTTTGGTTACCCTCCGAACAAGTTCTGATGAAAAGTCCTGTCTTATTCAATTAAGAGAAGACTGCACCGACACTTGCACCTGTTGTAGTGTATTCCATATTAAACCTAGGATTGTTGCTAAGGTTAAAACTGAAGCTAGAACATTTATGGGGTCACCTCCTGATGGGCTCATGATGTAGTGACATTTAGGGTAGTCACTAGAATGGAGTTATCGTTGGCCACCAAGTTCACCCTCTGTCCCGCTCGTTGACAGCAATTCACTGCAAATATTGTATTTTGTTGAGACATGTGAAACAACTGTGTTATTTAAGAGAGTGTAATGACTTGATTTCGATAGCCTTCAAATGTCCTTTCCTATACTGAAAAATATGGTACTGTTTCCATTATGGCCACCTACAGTACAGTATAACTTTTATAATTTGTTTGTTTCTTTCTTTATTTTTCTCTCATACTGTATGTTATTGTTGTTTAATCCAGCGCCCTCGGGAAGAGCAACTTTATGTTGATTGGGCTACCCTGGTAAAATATGATATAAGTAAAAAAATAGAAATATTGTCCAAGATGGTTGAATCTCATGGACTGTTCCTCCCCCCTCCCTTCTCCCCTCCTCCCTTCCCAACAGTTGGCAATGTTCTCCCAGGAGATACACTGCTTGCCTTTCTAGTGGTCTTGTACAGTAAGCCTTCTCATTTCAGGGTCTGAGAACAATGCAGTAAATACTTAAGTAGCAATTTCTGTATGGCTTGCTGCTCTACAGGAACCTTTGGATTCAATATTAGTGACTTTTTGAAACATATATACATGTATTTTAAGAAAGTCCTTTTTACTAAAGACAATTGCACACGACCAGCATGTTGATTGAATCCACACAGCTCAGTACATGAATACTGTACTTTGTTGCAGTATGAGGTCATGTACATGATGTAACTATGGGTAAATGTCACCCCATTTGGGGTGGCAGGGCTTTCTTAATACCCCAGGTGATGTCTTCTGATGCCACAGAAGCATCATATAGTGGTCTGAAAAGCTTTTTTTGAATTTGGTACCAATTCCCATCGGTCCACATGCTTCAACAACATGACCACCATCTGTGGAGTGATTTAAGGTGAACTCGTTGAAGTAAATTTCTCCAGTGTGTTGTAAACTGGTATGATACAGAAGGACATGTGCAAAACATCTCTCCTCAATTTACTCCCCATCATATGGGATGCATGGTGCAGCCAATACGTAATACATCCATGAAGAAATATGACATCATTTACCAAGATGACGTCAGTGGGGAGTAGATGAAGAGTAACCCGATTCATCCTGCTAATGCAAAGAATGGTGAGATTGACGTCATCTGAATTTGGTGCAAACATCCCGTCAGTGTCCTCGGGGAACCTTTGATCTGGGAATTTCAGTCGGGTGTCACGCCCGCCCACATCCGATCTGCCGGGGTTGCATTTCCTCGGGCCATCGTGCAAAGATTTTAATTTTGAAGTGCTGTGAGGCAATTTTCGACTCTGCCGTGGAATGGGACCTCTTACCCCCTGGCTGGATCTTCTGTTCACCAGGGTCAAGTCTCAGGGGTTGTTTCTTTGTCTGTCTGTTTGAGTGCCGTCAGTTCTCAATTCCAACAGTTACATCCTGTGAGACGGAAGAAGGTCTTTCAGAGTCTAGCTGTTAGATCTAAACTGGTTCAGACACCGGCAGACTCCCTGCTCGTGCTGTTTCAAAAATACCCGCTCTAGAGGACAGTGACTGGTTGTAGTCGACACTGCTTCAGGCTGGTAAAGGAAAGATATATCGGTTGACTATACCATTCTACTTACATCTTTAACGTTTTTGTCTTCAGCTGATATGATCATCAAAAGATGTCTCTGGTATTTAGAGAGCTCTTAGAACTCCAGGAAATTCTTCATTGAAAGTACAGTAAAAATATCAGTTTAGTCCAACTTTTCTGAAGTTGTTGGCATGAAGTATGTATTGCTTTTGCTTCTATTATTACTCCAAATGTGTCAAATGAAGTAGGTACTGACATAGAGTCCATGTGATCAACATTGTATATAAAATTTGCAACATGCATGGAATCCAAACAACTTTCCAAGTTCTCTTCCAAAAGTCTGTATCCCCTTCTAAATGAAAGAAGTGAACTCAATGTGAAAAGAAGAAAAACAACTGAAAGCTTTCAAACTAGCTATTTTTAATTTTTTTTTTTTTTTTGAAGTTATTTGAGAGTGACATTTTGAATTAAGTTTATAATGTGTCTCACCATATCTACTATTACTGTAAACATCTGCAAGTACTAAGCAACTCATTCAAAACTTTATGCATACAATATGAGTTACAGACTAAGCATCACTTGAATTTTCGAAAAGTTTGGATGAACAAATTACTCTGGAGCAACAATTGCCTGTAAAATTTCTATCTGTGGGAGACTTTTTTCTGGTACTGTACAGGAGGGCAGCAATGTTCTGTTTCAATTATCTAACCTTCTATGTCCATAAATACTACTGAATTTTAGAAGTACTGTATGACATTTTACATGACTTAATGCCTTGTTTCCCTTTAGGGGCTTTGTAAAGAGTGTTGCATTGCATTTACTGATATTCACTGTGCCGATTATAATCAGGTATGCAATATCAAATGTATTGTTTGTTACTGACTGGCCAGTTCTGGAAATTTACTTCACTCTTCACTTACCTGTCTCAACACAACAGCTGCTCTCCCATCTTCTGTGCTAAGAAAACTGGTAACCTTTAGCATTGCCACAAACTGGCCAGTCATTTACTGTAAATATCTGAGGAACTGAGTATTGTGGCAGGAATTTCAAGACCATAGTGATAGATGTGTTCAGTCTTTGTTAAAGAAAATTTTTTCTCCCTTTTCACTCAAAAAGAAAAGAAGAAAAAAATGTAAGCATGTGACAGTAAAGCAGTAATTGGAGAACAATTCCCACTTAATAAAATTGTTACTTTATAGAATGTAATTGTTTTGACAAACTTGAGATCATGAGTATTCCTCTCACAGTTCTTGATACAAACATTTGCTTTTAAGTGTTTTACTGCACAGAGTATTGAATTTTCTTGATTTCACAGTGATCCCAAAAGATGAAATCAGAGTCACAAACTTTGAAGGGTACCTCGTTTTAATTGAAGTGTCGGTATGGGGCCCCAATGGAACAAACCTTGAAATAGAGCCACCTCAATCATGTTTCATTCATCAGCTGATCCGCACTTTCTCTCATGAATTTGTTCCTTGTTAATCCCTCCTTAATCCCAATATTTTCCTTTCATGTTTACGATTGTTCCGCCAAATGTTTTTGCACCTGAGGATCTCCCTCCAGTTTGGTGAACGGCTGGTCCACTCCGGTCGTGGTTCGACCGCATTTTCTCTGTGCTGTTCCTGTGATTTCTAAAATAACATCATTTTGTTATCACATTAATTAGCGCATAATGTGCCCCTGGATGTGTGGTTAATCGTGGAGTGCAAACTTATTGAGAATGCTATGTTTTTTTTTTATGTGGTGGTTACACACCATGCACTACTGTTCAAGCAGAATGTGCTGAGCGGTCCAAAATTTAGCCTATAATCTCCTGTCTTTCTCTTCCATTTGACACCAACTTGAACTATGCCACATCTCTTCCAGGAGAAATTTCACTGATTAGAGTGTCAAATTGGTAAAAAGAAGAATTTTTTTTTTTTTTTTGCTAAAATATTGAAACCTTTGAGTGAATGACCACAGCAAAACTTTTATGCCAAAGCATTACTTTTTGAAATCTGGTAATTTTTATTTATCTTGGACAAAGAGACCAACATACCATACTTTCTATGGCTTTTTAAACAACTGTTAGAAGTACTGTACTGCCAGTCATTCAGTGCATTTGTGGAAATGCAGAAATAACAGCCCGGCCTGCTTGAAAGCTGCTACAGTACCAGGGTTTCATTTCATGCCTCTTATAACTTCCAGTCACAGTAGATCGATCACTTCTGTACTTTTTGGTAGTGTACCTTTTAGTATGCCATCACTGTATTTGAGTGTTTGTTCCTTCCCCCCCCCCAAAGGACAGCAACATACCACAGGAGTATGGTATCTTCTTCACGATGGCCTGCACGTGTGAATGAAATGCATATTTGTGCTGTGTGTACCTACAGTAAAGTACATGTAAACACTGCTAAATGTACCCTGACTGACTACTGTAAGCACTGATATTATTTTTGTAAACAGTGAAATACTTTCATGAGGTACTATACAGTACTCTGTGAAAGTTAGCTCGGTAGTATTATCTTAGCCTCCAGAGCTATTGCAATTTGTATTTAGTGACTGAAATTTGTCAGCCCTACTACACACTTGGAGCAGGCCGTGAAATAAACTCCAAAACAAGCATAGAAAAAGTTATTATGAAGAAGACATTGATGGCATTTTCTTCTTTCTTTCCCCAAAGTACTGCACAGTACTAACGGTAGGTTTTACTCCTTGCGCACACCCTCAAACATGGTAAGGAAGTTTATGGAAATTAGGATTCTTGGAACAAAAAGCCAAAAAAGAAGTAAAAACTTGAAGTCAAACTTCTCCTTTTCAAAACTGATAATGCGACTTTACTGTATGTAACGTAACTAACATCAGCAATCAACCCAGATGGGAAGGTCACTGATCCAAGCAGAAGGGGAAATTGTTGCCATTAGTGAGATGTATTTTTCAGAGTTGTCTCAGCAAAGGCATGCAGTGGGCATGGCAGCAATTTTCTGTCAGTGCCTTCTGTTATTTCGAACTTTCTTGAAAAATGGGTCAATTTTAATATACTGTCTAGACTAAATGTTCTTGCCCTTTATCAAGAACTAGAAACTTCATTGCAATTTCTTTGACATGCATGCAGCGCTATTATTATTGGTTTTGTTCAGTTGTAAATGCATCATGAGTGTGCCGATCTTAAGGTAATATTAGTTTTGTGTATGCTCTGTTAAAGACAGACAATACACTAAATGAACTAAATTGAAGAAAGTTTTATATAATGTGCTAATTGCTACTCTGCTCTACTGTAACTTAAGATTTCTATCAAAATCATGATTTACTGTGGATGAACAATTTAATGTTTCCATGCAGATACAGTTAGGAGGTAATTAACCTATAACAGGACTGTGGTGACAGCTTAGCTCCACATAACTGAGCAGTAAAATCATGTTAGGGTAGGCTTCATCTGCTAGCTGTACTTGCAGTTTTGGTTAACAACTCAACACTTTGAAAGTTATTGATTTCGTAATGCTCATATCAACTAAACATGTTAACTTCTTTTAACCAATTGATTTTCTTAAACTAACTTAATTGTAAACTACGTGACAGTTTTGAAATATTTTAGAAGTAGGACTGAAGCTATAGGTAGACTTACTGCATAAGCTTAGTAGAACCATGAACATTGTGTAAAGAAACAGGATCAATAAGTTCATTTAACTGTGTCAACCTTAAAGCTCATGTTGGATATAATGGTTGTGTTTTACAGTTTTACTGTATCTGCACAGCTTGAGTCGGTGTTTGTGCTAGATTTTTGAATTCGGAAGGGAATTTCCTGGCTGTGAGTAATGTGGGGAGGGATTTATGCGAAATGAGAGGAAAAAATAGTTCTCTCCTCACCCATCAAACATTTTATCGATCAATTGCCTCGACCTAGCTCATGTGCTGTAGGTTAATTTATTTCATGTTCATTTGGTTTCTTTGTTAAGTTTCTGTGAATTGCTGCCTAAAGCTGAGATTTGAAGATCAAGGCTGCTTAATAGCAGATTCCATACAGCTTGTGTATTAATGGTTGGAGGCAATAAACTTGGTGAAGGATGGAAGCTACACCATTCTGTTCAAAGAGTTTGGATAACACACTTTCCAAGGCATTATACAAGGTTTTAATCATAAGTCTATACTTGACAATTTTTTATCAGTCTTGCATTTTAAGAATTTATTTTTTTTTTTTTTGCCTTCACAGGTGAACGTGCAGTTTGCAGGACACACAGCCCTCCAAGCAGCCAGCCAAAATGGACACACTGATGCGGTGAATGTCTTTATCAAACATGGTGTGGATATGGAGGTTGAGGTATGAAGTTAATGGTTAAGCTGTGTCAGTTTCGTCACAGAATTCAACCTGGCCTTAGACATTCTCTGACTGGTCTTTCAGACTGTTGGAAAAGTGTTTTATCGGAATTTATGGACCAAATTGTCTATCAAAACTGAAGGATTTGAAGCACTTGACAGAAGTTATGTCATCAAATTTTGAAAACAGGCAACAGATGGTGTCAGTTTGATTTAGTTTTGAATTTGCGTATCGTAGGTCATCGATTTGATATTATTTGATTTTGAAGAGCAATTCCTCTGGCATAAAGACCCTGCTCAGAACTTTGAAAATGTTTTCAACTTATGGAATTGGTCGATTGAAATTTTGTCTAACCACTGACATAACATCTGTCAAAAGAAAAACAATTTTGTTGTAAATCACCAGTACAAAATGTTACTCTGTTCAAAGTGTGGTGATCCTCAGTTAGTCTTGGTTCGTCTCTTCTTTGTCAATGCAAAATGATTTCGTTCTATCAAGAGTCTACTGATCTGTTTGTACATTTTCAAGAAAATGATAGAATTTATACTGGATGGGTCATAGGACATGATTCACACCGCCAGAATCTCATCTTCATCCAGCATGTGCTTCAAAACCCAATCACTGACAAGGTTTTTACCATCAAATGATTTGGTATGAATTTAGCAGGTGGTAACACATTGTAGTACAGTATGTGTTTATCTGAGAGCGTGGTAGATGAGGTCATTGAGTTTAGCTAGGGCTATAGTAGTACTAATTGGAAAAGATCTGTGTTAGATTTTGTAATGATAATAGCAGATAATAGAGCATGATAGAATTTATACTGGATGGGTTATAGGACATGATCCACACCGCCAGAATCTCATCTTCATCCAGTATGTGCTTCAAAACCCAATCACTGACAAGGTTTTTACCATCAAACGATTTGGCATGAATTTAGCAGGTGGTAGCACATTGTAGTACAGTATGTGTTTATCTGAGAGCGTGGTAGATGAGGTCATTGAGTTTAGCTAGAGCTATAGTAGTACTAATTGGAAAAGATCTGTGTTAGATTTTGTAATGATAATAGCACTTCGGACACTGAGTGTGCTTCAGAGGCTAAGAAGGAACAGTGGAGTGCTTATAACTGAATTAAAACTATTGGTGCCTTCATGTGCTATATAAAATCAAATGTTTGGAATGTTTATCACTGAACAGGACAAGGATGGAGACAGGGCAATTCACCACGCAGCATTCGGAGATGAACCCTCCATCATCGAAATGCTGCAGTGTGGCGGCGTGGACCTGAATGCCAGAAACAAGCGGCGTCAGACTGCCCTGCACATCGGAGTCAACAAAGGACACTTTGGAGTCGTGGAGATGCTCTTGAAGTTGGGTTGTCATCCCAGCTTACAGGTAGGTACAAGCAGTTTGATGAGAAGAGAATGCTGAGGGCAAGGAGTCATTGTGACTAGAGAGATTCTGTCAGAAATGCTGAATGCTAAATGATATTTATCATGTATGGAACAAGCAAAAAGTGCCCGAGTTGGAAAGTCCGTGTAGGAAGTTTTTGAATAGCTTTGGTAAAGGAAACTCTTAGATTTCTGAAATTCCATGAATTCACAGTGTCTTTGAAAGCAAAAGAATAGACGGGGTGGGGTGGTGGGGAATCTCAAGCTGTACCATATTCTGCTCTCGTTTTTGCCCATCTTATGTTGGCTCTCACATCAGATAAATGACGTCTGCGGTGACTGTATCTGCCTGGGACTAAGAAGAGTCTCCCGCTCCCAACCATCACAAACATGATGTCTGTCACATACAGAAAACAAGACTCAGGACTGATCAGTATAGTACAGTACAGGAAGTGAATGGTGAAAAGTTTTCAAACCGTTAAAGCAGGTTCTTTTTTTTTCTTTCAATTTGTTTGGAGGGTCGTAAGTAAATAGATGATATGGAGGACTAATGGAAAAAATTTCTTCTTTGGAAGCTAGGACTATTCTTTACTAAGTTTATCAGATGGTGAGTCTGAGAACTGAGAAGTAAAGACCATAAAGAAGAAAAGAGGAAATATCTCTGTAGAAATTGCAACTTTTTTCCCATGGTGCCTGAATGGGAGTCATAAGTCAAAGAAGTTACTTATGCAGTGGTATGGTGGCTTTGTTTCCCTGTGCTGTGATTTTAGTGGCACAGCTAACTGATATGCCTTTGGGACCCATTGTGTGATCGTGTGTGGTTCCTAAAACATCAGCAAGAGGTATTTGCTAACTGGTACATTGAACCAATACCATAACAGTAGCTAGTTTTGTATCCCTGGAGAAAAACTCATCTTGCAAGTGGAAAGTGTTTGTCTCTCTCTCTCTCATCTTGTTTGCATAAGTGATGATGGTGTTTTGGATGACAATTTGACAAACAATGAAAAGATGTTGCTTTTGTACCTGAGCACTCCTTGTCCTCAGCGCAATGAACAGAGTTCCAAGGAGTTTTGTCCTCAGTACAATTCAAGATGGAACCTCACTTTTTTATAAAATGAATCATTGATGGTGATTCATAACATGAAGGAAGGCATTCAGCTCTTCATTAGCCCCTGTTACAGACATCCAACCTTTTCGCACAGGACTATGTGGAGAGCAAATCACTCAAGTTGTGCACCCAAAAGATTGGAGGAATGTGACCATGCAAAATTGGATGGCGGGAAATGACAATATGTTAAGGACATTTCACCTCGGTGGGGACTTAATTTGATACTGATTTGCAGTGAAGTGGACACAGAGTGAAATTATCAGCATTGTTTGGTAACCTTTTCCTTTTTGTAGTTTGGAGAAGTGTCGTCTGGCCTTGAGAACTGTTTTATCAATCTCCTAAATACTTAGTTGACTCTTGGCACTCAAGAGATAGGGGAGCTTGCAATGTCACGTACAAGTGATAGAGCATCCACTGGGAACTTTTCCTTTTGTGATGCTAATAGCCGTTATCATGGTTAATATCATAGAGGTCAGATTGGCTAGATGGAAAATTCTGTATGATCATAACCATAACATGTTACGGTCATTGAAAATAATTAGTGATAACAAGGCATTATATAGACATGGCACGACATGATTCTACCAGTTCAGAGGTTTCTCAGATGGCATTTGTGCAGGCAGAGGTTAGAAACCTGGGGCACTTCGCTCAGCAACTTCATGTATGTTTGACCATTAATTTGGAATTGCATTCTTAATGTATGTAAATGTTCAAAATAAAAGAGTAGAAGTTGAAGGAAATTTACATGGACCAAGGGATAAATGGCTGTAAATGTCCTGCCATCTCAATATTTTGTTTTTACTCAACCATAGGCGCACAATGTTGAGGAATATGAGTTTTGAAGACCATAGTGGTGCTGGGTTTGCTTTGTTGACAGTGGTTTAGCATACCATGAATGAATTTATGGCATGGTACAGATGGTATGTATTAATGACTGTGTTCCATTGAATGCATCGAGTTTGGCAATTTTTTGAAATCCAGTCACTAAATCCAAATTGGAAAATTGGTTCTCTGAAAACTAGTGGGTTTTTCAGGCTGTTTGAAATGCATTCAGCAGACACACATAGTCAACAAGTCCACTGCTGATCTAGTGTTCCATCACTGGGGGTTAAATAAGCACAGTGGGTAGAAACCGCTGGTAACCCAAAGTAACTTGTATTCACCGTTTTCAGTTCGATAAAGAATGAACTGATGTACCTATACTAATCAGATACACACAGACTCACGCTGCAATGCATAGCAATTTTAGTCTTGAGTTAGGCTTGATGCGACACAGAGTAGACCAGAAATACATCCCTACCCACAAATGTGCCACGTGGGAATTCTTTCAGCTTGTTTTGTTTGCTATTGCGCGTCCCACCACCGTGGTACAAACAGCTGGTAACCGAAAGTGAACAAGTGCCTCCTTTCCAAACTACCACTCAAATGTGTTAGATGCCAGGCTTTCTCAGTAGTTTTCTTGATGACACCTCAGAGTCTTCAACTCTTGTAAAGTGTTGTTGTTGTTTTTTTTTTTTTGTAATAACTCATTTCAGGCGTAGGCTTTGAGGCATGTATCAGATTGGGAGGATGAGATGGACGTGATGTTATGAAACATTAAAGAACAGCTCAGCCGTCAGCTTGATGTTGCAACACCGATGGAGTGTAACTGTCCTGTTGTACATTGCCACATCACACATTAGTAAACTCACTGACTGCAGTATATGTTTAACCTGTTGGAAGTAAATATCCTGTCTGGCCATGTCGTCTTTGTCGTCGTGGTTACATAGCATCGGTGGATCCTTCAGGGTTTAATTGTTTCCTCAGCAGCTTTCCAGCGTGCATGTGCAAATTGAGTTACGACAAGCTCTGAATCAATTTGAATTACCCCCGAGCCAGTGATTTATCGCTTTGGGTTGCAGTTTATTATAAATGTCTGGGACACGATGGCGGCGTTAAAAATATGTGTTATGATATTTGAGGCGATGCAGAGGGGACTTCCCCTCACCCATGTCTCTTCTCTTTTGAGGACAATCCTGTAGAGAGGGTGGCCATGGTGTTTTGTACCACAAAAGTTTCCACCAAGATGGCTGCAGCAGGACAGATTTTAATTAGAAAGTTTCGGGCATGCATCCGGGCGCTACACGACTTTGCTCACTTGTTTATGATAAAGGTGTATCTGACAGTCTAAACAATCACCTGGTGTGGGTGGTATATAGTAATTTTGGAATGTAGCTCTCAGATAAATTTTCCGGGGGTGTTAATTTGCAAGCAGAACCCCTGTAATGATAAGTTCATTACTTTTTGTTTGGAATACATACATCCCAATGTCACCAGAGGTTAGAGTCAAATTTCCTTATGAGGCCAATGGCAGGTTCGGCGGCTCGTCCTCCCTTGATCTCGATCTGGCACAGGATCGGAAATAGTCTTCATTATTTGTGTGACTTACACCATTCGCTAGTTGTAATGCCGAGAGTGGATCAGAATCGAGCTCAGGATCCATTTTAAAAGGGATCAGAACATTGTCTAGAGGAACTGACATTTTTTTCAAGCTACTCTGACCTATTTCCTGAAATAGTCGTGGGATAATTAGCTTGTAGAGACATGTATCGTGCCATTGCCTAACTTCTGTAACTTACTTAAATACATAGTACTGAGATGAGTGCAGTCAAATTTAGTTTTTTTGTCTCATTTGAGGTTCTTTTGGCAGAGCACTTCAAAAATATTCTCGTTTCATTTATCTAATTCTGTAAAACTGTTAGTCCACAAATAACAGAGTTGTAAATTGGCTATAAAAGCCAGTTTTGATAAATCTGGCACTGAAAAGTTGTGCCTACTTGTGGCTTTTAGGTGAGATCATTACATTCTACCAAGGAGGTTCTAAGATCCTTAGAACCTCCTTGATTCTACAATTCATTTTAGCAAATGCTGGGAGCTCGGACTTCACCTGGCTCATATGTAGTAGTTAAGTGTCGTAGAAATGGTACATCAGCTTGCTACCTTATTTTTCCTTTGCCCTTTTTCTGAAATGATTTGTTGCAAACAGGCTTTTGGGCTTTTCTTGAGAAGAAAAGTACGCGTTTACCAGTAATGTGACGATGTGGTCAAATAACTGAAGCAGCTTTAAATTCCCCTGAATGTTGAACACTGTAAAAGTAATTCTATACGAACAATTCTCCTTTGTTGATGTTTTTTTTTTTTTGCCCCTTGTTTATTTCCTTTTGACATTTTCCTTGTTAGATTCATGGTCGTGGTTTGCCAATGGATGGCTTTGTGTGATTTAAACACAATCCCGTGTAGAGTGGGCTGTATCCATTGACTCCATGACGGAAGGGACAATTAATCGCATCATCGGTGAACACTTGCCAGTTGATTTAATAGATTTTTCAAAGCATCAGTGAGTAATTCGGAACATGAACATGTGTGAATGTCTTCTGAATTTAATTTCAAAGGACCCCAGAAAACACTTATGGAGCATTGATCTCTTCTTGTGGACCTGGCTATGTGATATATCATTCTCTCTGTGTGCTCGGAGGCAAGTGCAAGCGGGGAAGCATTTATTTCAAACTCCAGGAATGCAGGCCCCGACTGTTTCTTAGAAAGATTCGGGTCGGGTCACCGCCAGACAAAGCATGTTGCATATGCACAAACTGGTTAGGTGGAAATCCGTAAGCGAATCGTGGCACAGTTACCATGACAGTCATCACGTGCACATTTTGATCGGTAAATGGCACTTTAATTTCTCACTTTCAGGGTTTAGGAAGAGAGTAGAGAGGAAATGAAATGTTATAGGTTTGACACCTTCAATAATGAATTATGAATGTGAGGTTTAACTCAAGACCACTAGTGCCACAGTTATTGGGAAGATAAATGTAGCATGTCATAGGAATTGCAATACAGTATGTGGCAGATAGGATGCCTAACCACTGGTGTACAATTGACTCGTTGACCCAGTTTTATCTAGTGAGCTCTTAGGAGTCTCCTTCGCGGCTTGCCTGACTGGCAATTGTTTGCAGTGTCTTATGCGAAATCCGGTTTTGAGAAAGTAACATTGACTGTTCTTTAGTATCTCTTTTGGTAAAAGGGTTTGCAGCATTACCATCTGCTAATGACATCTTTACACCCTGGTGTGTTGCAGAATGTCCAAGTCACACTTGTTATGGATATTATGAGAAGGAAACCATACGGTTGTGAAGAAACTGTCTCCCATCAGAACCAGAAATATTGCAACAGCTAAGAGGACTTATTTTCATTTATAGTTAACAGAACTGCATTTCTCATATGGCACAACAAATAGTACTGTAAGTTCTCAAAGAAGAAAAAAATACTTAGGTGTGCCATTTCACCTTTTTTTGAGGAAATATTTTCTCCTTTCGAAATTTTGTTGGGAAAGACTTCTCAGGAACTAGTGGTTTGTCCAGGAGAACGTTAGTGAAAATACTGCCGAATTAAGTGTCTAATATATGTGATTGAGAGAACACTGTTTGTAGATAATTTTGCTTCTTTACGACTTCATCTTAGGGTGAAAAGCAGTAAATGCCTTTGCAGTTAAGTAACAGTGAATGAAGTCCATGGAAGTGGCTGCTTGGTAAAACCACAGCAGTCCATCTAACTTACCAAGCGCTTTGTGTAAGATATGGGACAGCAAAATGATTCTTTACAAGCAAGGCCAAAAAAGTCAACCAGTTCAAGTTGGATGTGGATTTGTGGTTGTACATGTGATAGTTACAACTTTTAATAATTTGTCTCTGACGGCAAAAAAGGTCTAAACATCACTCGATAATTCTGTTGCCAAGGAAAACATCTGATGACAAACTTAGAGGCAATCGTTCATGTCAGTCTGATGGAAGGTCATTGTATTTTGAATGTTGCCCTGCAAATTTGAGTGGAAAGCCACATATTTACAGCAAAACACAGAAAAGCGTTCAATTTTCTGGTACATTCAGAAGTCAGGTTGACTACAGTATAACGCTTAGATGATACTGAGGAAGGTGCCTTTGTAAATAGTTGGCTTTGTTGGCAATGTTCTTATTTTCTAATACCTAGCTTTTATGGCAGCACTTGTCTGACATGATATTTTGGGTGGCAGATGTATTACCCATGATACTCTGTAGTGCCACTCTTACCTATGTCTCTAACTTTGTGAATTATGTTACCATACTTCACGGTGCTTACAGTACTTTGCTCCTTTAACTGGTTTGCATTTGTGGTCATAGTTCACCATTAAAGATGTCACTCTCGACATTATTCTTTTTCCACGAAGAAAGATTTCCTTAAAGAGGCCATCTCATTGATACCAATGCCAATGAAACTAAAAGAACCAATGAAAGGTAATTCGCTGTTCTAGCTGTATTAGCCCATGGCAACAGGAGGAATTCAAGCTGAGATTGATCGGCTCACGTGACCTGTAAGATGCCACTTGGTTAAATTTAGGTCACAAGTATTTTTCCGTCGGTCTTTATTACACGTTACACTGGCAAGGATGACGATAATTATAAAGTGACCTTACGTTCCCTTCTCCATCTATCTTTGCAGTTGCCATGTTTACAGTGTATGATTTTCACTGACCCCTGACTTTAGCGATTGGGTCACAGTTAAGCATCAAAGATGGTTCTGACTTCTCCCAGAAATATCTCTATGCATGACTTTGCACACCCTCGGCAGCTCGGTCAAACTGTGAGTTAAATAATAGTAGTTCACACTTGGTTTGATTATCTTGAAAATGATATAGTGCAGCACAGTTTAAAGTGAATCAACTTTCTAATGGCATGTTTACACAACTGGGCTTCCCAAACCACAGTTTTAGAAGTCACCTGTTCTCTTGTGGTATGAACTAATAGCTAATAAGCTTAAATTTCTTGTTTTGGGACCTTGTCAGAATGTGCTGTTGTTTATAATGGTTAACTGCCACTAATTGCCCTAGAGAGGCCCAAAGGACCCCATTAAAGATCCCCGCTATCAAGAGCATCGCCCCTAGCGATATTAAAAATGATTGATAGATTGGCAGCCATCATTCTATTGGACAAAACAACAATCTTCCCTGACCTTTTGCCACTGGAATCTGTCTCCTTGCGAGGTTCTAAGCGGCAGAGGGAGCCCCCCCTCCCCACAGAAATTTTTGGGTCTTAATCAGTGGTGTTGAAAGGAAAGTGAGGATTATTCATCTGTAGAACGAAATCATGACATTTTCAGGACATGGAACTAGTATAAAAAGAAGCAAAATAACACCATTTTGTATCTAAGTCCTTCAAGACAGCAAAAACATTTCAAACAGGTCGGGAGACCACCCTTCCCTTACACCTCTCTTCTATTATGGTGGTCAGGAATGTGGATACGTTGACTTGGACCCCCCCACACACACACACACCGCAAAATCCTGTAGCCTCTGACCCTGCTTCCTAATTGAAATAAGATGGCAATCTTGCAAGGGAACCGGTAATATTGTATACTGTTGTTAAAACTGGACTGTTCAGTTTACAGAGCTTTAATGATGGCAGAGCCTCAGTATAATGTACACATACAGTGTATTCTTTCAGTGTTGTAAGAGAAAATGTTGTTGTGTATCACCAGTAATCAAAAGTTTATCAACCAGGCACCTTGACTTGTTTTGTGAAATTCACAAAACTTTCCCAAACTTTTCTAAAGTTTCCTCCATATACTAATGATGGTTTCAGGTAGGAACGGACCCTAGTGAGTAACTGACGATTCAGTCCAGCCGCAGACATTACTTAAAAGGACCTTTGAGTCCACATGTAGCACTAATTCATATGGACACAGCCAGTGTCACCTAAGGTCAAACATTTTGATAGTTTTCATAACTACTGCATGTGTACAACCTAACTTCGTGTAATGCACAAACGGTAAGCATTGGCACATGGTTGCACTGTTATGAATTCTCACAAGTTTCGATCTTAACCCAGTGTGTTTCATTCATACATGCCTGCACTGTATCTGTTCCGCCCTCCCGATAAGTTTGTTCGCCTTTTGTTTGATGATTCTCATCCCCTACCTTGGCTTATATAAAAATATAAAAGCATCCCTATTGGACAGAAGTCTTGGATGACAGACAAAACATATTCCTGTGAAGACAGTGAAGCAGCTCAGCCTAGATCTACAGCATATACCTTGAATGATTTATGGACCCCTCCAGCGTCGAAGGCAACAAACGACGATCGCAAGAAGGGTGAATGATTTAGGAAAAGCTGCTCAAACTTCTGGGAGCCGTGATTCACTGGGGCGTAGTAAATATCCACCAAGCCATCGGATCATGTTGCGTCCACCCGTCTCCAGTAGATGAGCCACTGTTGCCGTGTACGTATGGCATGGTATTAATTATCCTGTTTTATTGCAGTTTAAATAGTTGACTACCCTCGTTAAAAAATCCCTAATCTCATGATATCTCGGTTGTCACCTCCTCCGGGATAGCAGCATTGATTTTTCAGACGTCGTCGATGCCACCGGAGGTTCGTTGCTGACATGGGTGCAGATGCCGTCTCTAATTCTGTTATTGTGAATGTCTCACCTTGATTCTCTGGGGACATCTCCATATGCCGGGGAGAAAATGATTTTGATGCGAGCTGCATATTTTTTTTTTTTTTTTGTGTGTGTGTCCAACAAGTTTCAAGCTCAGTGCAGTTGGGGGAATTCAACAGGAAATGCTTCAGTAGATGTCTATTGTTAATGTAACAATTTGTGGTATTACTGTATGTCCGATATTGTTGTCTATGCCAAACTCTAACGGTATGTTTTTGGTACAGTCAGTCCTTTTTGGGAATTCTATGAAAACTGTACAACCTATTCTCTACAATTTACCGTAAAGTACTGTATTGTGTGTTTATGGTAGAGTACGGTACAATACCTAGTTTTAGTGAGTTAACAGATATACACTTTTAAAATAATCATAGCCATGGTGTAAACTTTGTAAGAAACGGTTTTATTACTTTGGCCAGATCTATGAAGTTCTCAAATACTTGCCATATTATAATCAGATATTATGACAGCATTTTTAAAATGGAATTGTAATTCATCAAAGTTGTCCAATGTTTTTTCTACTGTACATCTGTAAAGTCTTTTTGTCAGAGTGGTGCAACATTTTTTTTCTCTTACAAGGAGAACTTGTTGACAAATGTATATTTAAGGTGTTCACTTAAATGTTGGCTTTGAAATTCTTTATATACTGTAGCCAAATATATTTTGAGTAGTCCACAAATCTGTTCAGGTATTTGCTTTCTTCCAACACCCTAATAAAAATTTGGTCGATGAATTTCACAGAGGTAGAAGACTACTAAACTTAAATGCTCAGAACTTCCAACCATTACTGCTAACAGAATGAAAGGCTTACAGTAAGAAGACCAATTTAAGTTTTCAGTGATCCCATTTAGCTGGTAGATTGTTGTTAACTGTGGTCCTGTACATCTTCAACATCAAGTGCATAATTACCCTTGGGCGGGTTACTCAACTCTACGAAAGAGTTGCAAATCCTCACATCTCGAGTCATGACTCCGAGTCATGACTCTTGTAGAATGTTTAAGGCTACATAACATAATGATCATTTTGTGTGTGATTCTCAGGTTGAGTTAATGTTTGCTTGCAAGTTCAACATTAGAATCTAGTATTGCTATTTTATTTTCCAGATAATCTATTATATATATTTGTTTGCCACTTAGGCATAGCCTGCATCTGACAAGTCAGATTATTTTTGAGAATCCCACATCTAAACCAGTAAACATTGTTTGGGGCCCTAGATTGTCGATACAATAATTCGTGCTCAAAGTAAAACATAAATACAGTACATTTCATCTTTGTATTCTGTAAAGAAATCCTTCACTTTTTTTATCTTCTTCTTGTTGTCTGTAGCACATGTGTATTAATGGTACCTTCTTCAAATTTTGCTGTGAAAGCAGTAATTTGAGTCCAAACAGTGACATTTTGGGTCAGCCTCTACATGACTTCCTTATGACCTTCTGTGTCAAGTGTTCTTTCTTGCCATCTGATCTGAAAATTGAAGGCAATGGGGACAAGTGACGTCACACTTTGGCTTCTCATCTGCCTTCTTTACTGTACACGTACAATGTTGTATGAACTTTTTACGTTTTCATGAGTGTGGGGACTCAAAATTAGTTTCTCCTTTAGAACACAATCGAGTCCTTTCTGAAAATGGCATTACTGAGATGCATGTTTCCAAATCCAAGAACAGACACTGAATAGACAGACAGATAAACAGATACACAGACAAGCAGACAGATAGGCAGGCAGACAGACAGACAGTCATAAAGACAGGCCCATACACTCACCTGATACTGTAGATGCATGGATAGCTTTTGTGTTTTAATCGGTGTTCTTGATTTTTAAGACAAAGCTAATAATTTCTTTTTACTGCTTTAAAGAAACCTTGGACCCAACTGAAATTTTGCTACAGTACAGTATGTGACTTCTTTCATTTGGTACACTGTTGTTTCTTGGAGAGGAATGTGATCTTTTTCAGTATCTTTGTATGTTGGTTTTAACATTGTCCCGATTTCTGCCTGTTGTGCTCATATTAGTCTTTAATGCAATCAGCGAATGAATTGAACCAATGCGCAGTTGTTTCATACAGGAAATCGGTGATTGGATGCCAGCATCTTTGATTGAATTGTGTTTGACCTATTTATTTGTAATATTTCTTAATCAATGTCACATCGAATGACACGTCGTGGATTCTGTGTCATTCCACTAGGACTTACAGAATGCCAGCGTGTTCAACTTTAAAGAAAGACGAGCTCATTTTGTCAGCTTTTAGACTTCTGGTGTGGTCGACGAAAGACGGTCCGAGGCTCTGCTTTCGCAGGAATCACGGGCAAGAATTTTTGTAGACCCAAAATTGTTCAAAAGAGAAATCCCCTCTGGTCGTGTCACTCGGTAAATGGGTGACGTCGTGTCACACGATGATGCCTGTGACAAATGTGACTGCCATCATTGCACTTTGCTTTGGTGCTTGCTGATATTTAGAAGGTCACCTCATATAGTAAGAAGGAAGATGGTAGCTGATCGAGAGCTTGGATAGAGTCGCTTTGTAGCAGATCGTGTTCATAAGTTTTGTGCACCGCTGAGACAATGCCAGGAGTCTTAAGTTTTTTTGTGTTGAAGCAAACACTTCTTTTGCCCGTCGCTGATATATGTCTTCATTTGGCTAGATCCATTTAGAAATTACAAGCCTTGACAAAAATGATGGGACACTTGCGGACAAATGTAGCAATAGTGAAGTGGATGCGTTCAACGGTCACCATCCCCTCCCCCCCCCAGATCAATGTTGTCCCAACTAAAAGATATCCAAAGTTTCAACATTGAATGGGGAGCTGGGGGAAGGTGTCCCATGTCTTTTTGTCGCAGATTGTCTGAACTGCTGTACACATGTATGGGAGCATGGGGATATATGTTTGTAGTAGAGTACAGTAGCGTTTAAAAGTTCGGGGACAAGGTTGTGAGCAGTGATAAGAAATTCACAGGTAACTACAGTACTTGAAGGATACAGTTCGGGAATCAAAACAAAGTTCAGTGTTTTTTTTTCCTGGGGGGGGGTGAGAAGTCAACATTACTGTAGATATAAATGTTCATAGTAAATAAGGTTTGTTGCAAGAATTATTACGGAGGGCATGCATGCACACAAGAGGTACATTTATTCAACTTCTATTCATGAAGTTTGTTTTTCTTTCAATTGCTATACGGAATCTACAGTGAACCCACAAGATGCACGGTATATTTTGTTGGTTTTTTTCCTTTCAGGATGACATCATAACTAAGCAAAGGCATAGTATCTACAGTATACATGACATCATTGTGCTTCAATACGATGTTAGTTGATCCCTTCATTCATAGTTTATTCCATGTTTTTCCATGTTGAACCATAAAATTGCTATCAATGTTGTATTGTATTAAGCCTATTCCTCAAATCAGTGCGGTGAACCATCAGTCCCATTGAAATAGTGTGTACTTCAACAGTAAACTGTCGTCAAGCCACCTATGCACTGTCCAAAAAAGTATTGCACAAAGAGTCTTTACAAGCAAGCTTCAACAGATTTTTCTGTACGTAGTGTATTCTTTCTCAGGGTTGGTAATAATTGATATGTTATTTGCAACATACTTACTAGACTTGATGATATTCATTCGGCCTCTATTGTATTAATAGTCAGTCAAATCAGCAAAGCAAGCACCAAATGGTATAATCAGATTCCTATATGTTCCTTGCCTATTCTGTAGCACCTCATATAAGTGGATGACATGAAAAGTAATAGAAATTATAACTCTTATGTCATGATTACAATAATACAATTAAATTACTTTATCTTAACGTTCTTCTACTCCCAAATTAAAAATACACTGTATCTTTTGATTACTTCACCACCAGTTTCCAATCTTGGCACTCAAACTGTAATGACAAATGTTTGGTATATACCTACCCTGCAGTACATGGATACAGCAGCTCAGACAATCCTCTACAAAAAATGATGGGACACTTGTAGAAGTAGATTCGGTCATCTTTCACAATCCCATCTGCCCTAGATGAATGTTGTCCCAGTGCAAAAGATATCCAAAATTTCAACATTGAATGGGGGAGCAGGGGAAGGTGTCCCATGTATTTTTGTCGAGAATTGTAGAATCTCTCTAGTTTGTTTATGCACATGCTTGGCGATGAAATTTCATTATAATGTTTAAATTAGAAGTTACGTATAATGAAGGAAACAGGGCAGTACAATATTAAACCAGAGAAGCTTCAACATGTTGAAGACTCCCTAACCAGACCAACCATACAAACATATATTTATAAAGAAATTCATTTTGGTAAAATCAGTCAAGATAAATGAAAGTGTAAGCAGATTCTACTTTCGTTCTGTGTAGTACAAAAACAAAAAAAAAAGGATCAGGTTATTTTAATAAAACGTATTTAATATTGATATGAACAGATTTTTTTTTGTATGTCAGTTGCTTTACGTAATAAACTTTAAAACTAGACCGGTACCTGCCCATTATTGGTTTGAAAAAAAAGATGATGCGGAATCTACAGTACAGTGAGTGGTAAATCATCGTTTAAACCTTTGTGAGCAGACCATGCTGAAATGGTTCTGACGAGTTGCAAGAATCTACCAAATTTGTGAAATTAATAAGTTGAAGGCATGAGTATGTGAACCTGGAACCAGTGAGCTAAGGTATGGTGATATATTGAATCATTGCTGTAGAGGAGTGTAGGTAGTTTTGACACCCATTTTACATAATTTTTTCGTAAGTTTCCAGGCCCAGTGTAAGCATAACTCCATAACAGATTAATGGCAAAAACTGATCTGCCCATGACAAACTCTGTCAGAAAGTGCCCCAGTGGAGAGAAAAACATTGTAAACTTTTGAAACTTTCATATGTTGATGCCCCATAGATAATATTCATGGGCATGCATTTTATGTCTCTCCCTAGCTGGAACAGTAAATGTCGTTTGAAAGAAGGTCATCAATGTTTGCCTAAACTCTGCAGGTAAATATCGATGACCTTTAAACCAACGATATTCCACATGGAAGGCCAGAGAGAGGCATGTAACACATACTACTGAATATCATCTATGGTATGTCAACATGAGAGTAATAAAAAAATAATTAACCTTTTCTTCTGTCAACCTTGACACTTTCTAACCAGATTTGCATTTTGCAGATCATGGTATTTGCCATAGATCTGTTGAAGAGATACAGTATGGTTATATCTGATTTGGAAGAAGAAGCAGCTACTTATACTCCTTAATAAACAAAGTGAAGTGATAAAATTATGATATTTGCATCACTGGTAACTAAACTCAAGTAATAGGCCAGTAGGATAGGTGAGGAACAATCCAAGTTTAGATATGAGTGCTTTTGGAATGTAAAGAATTAAATGTTTCAGGTTTTTAGAACACTTCAATGTTGTGGAAACTCTTCAGTGTGAAGAAATGCAAATGCGTGTGATTATGCAAGGTAGCGCTCAGGTTTTTTTTTTTTTCTCTTTGAGAATGGATGTTAATGTCTTCACCAACCATGTGGACATGCAAAGGCCTCCCATTGAAGTTCTCACGTGTGCACTTGAAATGACAATGTAAGCCAGGTACATGCATGTAGTACCGCAGTAGAACATGACTATAAACATCAGACATTCCTTTATAATAAAAAGACATGAAAATGTAGAAATTAAGTGAGATTGCATGACAAAGCCACTGTTGTGAACGTGTGAGCATTAATGCTGTTGTAAATCTTGCCCAGATTTCCATGAACACTAAAATATATGAATATTATATGTATGAAAATATATGAATATTTATGAATAAAGTAATGTGTATTAGCACTATTTTCTACAGTAAAGTATTGTCTGAAGGTGGATATCGACAATACCCCTAAAAATGAAATATACGTAGGGCCTACAGTAGTATTGATAATATTGACATACTGCTATACCGTTCAGAAATAAGAAGGTACTTTTCATGCAAGGAGGGGTTATTCTGTCTTTTTTTGAAGACAGTCCCATAATTTGCTGTCGTGGTAGCTTTTGTGTTTATTCACTTGAATGTGTGTGCATAGGTTTGTGTGTTAGTTTGTTTGTTGATTGTTACATCTGGTATGTAAGCATGGGAAACCTGTGTAATGGAGAGAATGCTTAAGACCTCAGGAGTATGCCAAAGACCTCTAAGAACGACTACAGTGTCATGGAGGACACATTGTGTTACAATTATGAACAAATGAATAGAAGTGACCGTGTTTCCTGTATACTGTACAGTAGGTCTGAATTTAGAATAAATCTTAAACTGAAACAGATAAAAGTCCGTGGAGCCAAAAAAAAAAAAAAACCCATTGCTGACATGGTAGAAGTGACCTTCAAGTCACAGTGTCATATGCCTACCATGTACAGTACACCTTTTCTAAACAATTGCTTCAAAAGCCTATAATTACATGTACTGCAGCAATTTGTCTGACATTTAAGGCAAGAAACAATGGCCATTTGTTCACTTTCTCTTGATCACTTATTCATTCTTGTATTCATATCTGATTGATGTAAATATTGTTTACATCATACCCTCATTCTTTTAGTTTTTGAATTAGTTGTAAAGAACTACACTTCTAACTGGTTCTTGCAGAATAACAACCAAGGAATAACCGAGAAATATCCCAGTTAGAGACGTGTACCTACCGGTCCATGTACTGATACCAGTCTCTCCCCATCCCCTCCGCCCCCCGATTCACCATCGCCACCAACACCACTACTACCCTATTCTAATTTCTGTGTCGGCCACATTCGTGTCAAGCTTGCCCCTCAATTAGAGAGACTGACTCCCATGACACCAGCCAAAAACAAAAAATATTTAAAGACAATATTTTTGTCCCTCTGTGCGCCCAAGCCGACTTGATTGTGGTCTGTTTGTACAAGGTTTAATGAGAAGGAAGTGAAGAGAGCGTATCAAATACTGTACAAATTAGACGTGATAGGTCGTGATAGGTCGAACCCTCCGGAGCTTTGGAGTGTTCGAAGTATCTTCTGTTTTAAACACTGGCGAGTTAACTTTTTAATCATATTGTTCAATTGGGACTTTTCTGACCTCCAACTTGCGAAATGACTTTGATGTGGATCAATAGGTTAAGTATATCCCGTGCTCCAGTGAACGCTGGTGGATGGGGGAGGAATGCCAATTCGGCCTCTGCCCAGCGTAGTACTTTGTCTTGTCATTTCTAATTGCCAAGACCATCATCTGCCAGGCTCTTTCTTTGCCAGATGGGCACTACCAGGCAATAGTCTAGCAGAGATGCTTCGAATCCTCATGGAGCAAAAGAAAAGAGCTAGAATAAAAAAAAAAAGAGGGAAAGGGGAAACCTTTTGGGCCCCAAAAGGCTTGTCTAAATATATCATTCGTTGTAATGCATCTATGAGTTACGGCCTCACTGGGTTTGTACACGTGTTGCTGCAAAGTCAGATGTGCATACTTGGATGGGGGTGGGAGAGGGGAATATTGTTTCACGATTGGGAGGGGTTATTCGGTGGTCCGTGGTGAGAGATTGTCTAATCAAGTGATGCAGGTTTATGGGGGATGTCCTGCCAGCTGGGGTAAGGCCTAGCCTCGAACCCTGCCACACCGTCTTGCTTCCAGATCTAAACTTAATTATCATCCATGAAGGAGTATAAAGTGCGTTAACTCTTCCCTCGCTGTCCTCCTACACCTTCTCCATCTCGTCATCTTCGTCGTCATCATCTTCCTCTTCGCCATTAACCTTGCATGCCCCAGACAAGTCTAATGACTTCTTCACTAGACTCACCAACCAGCTGATTTGCCATGTCTCTTATCTGCTCATAAGAAAAAAAAAAAAGGAAGAGACTGCTAACTTCATAGTCAACATTCTTAACATTCCAGCCTACCTACAGCATGCTGTGACCAGAGAGTGTCTTGGGCATGAGACATCCTGAATCCGGGGGCAGTTGATTCTCTGGTTCACCTTATGGAATAATGTGGAATGCCTATACCCTTTTGAACGATAGAAGGCTTTAATATCCCAAATGCCCAGAAAAGGTTTGCAGACAGGGGGGTGCAACATAATTCCACCCACTTTGTGCTGTAAATTGTTACTTCCTATGTCATTAATACTTGACCCTCGTTCCCCGAGGAAGGGAATTAGTACATTGAAGGGGGGTCCTGGTTTCTGCCAATGAACTCATCAGTATTAAAGAACATCTTTCACTACATCTTGTGGCCAATTATTTCTGATATATTCCACTTCTCTCAAGTCTGTGATCTGATCGAGAGATGATGATGATGCAATGATTTTAGCCAGTGTCTCTCTCAACCTTATTTTCACCTCTGCATGTAGGTAGGACATCGTTCATGATTTCAGCATCCTCCATTTACGCACATGCAACCTCTCGTCGTAGGTAAGGGGCAATGACAACATTAGATGCGTCACGTGAAGTCAGTGGTTCACTTTGTAGATCCAGTGAACCAATCTGTGACGGACAGTCAGAAAGAAAGAACAAAGAGTCTGGACAATTCCAACGTGATCATGATAACCTTCCACAAACATTTATTCCTTGGTACCACAAAATATCTGCACTTAGCAGTCAAGAAGGTCGCAAGAACACTAACACGGTAAAACCAAGGTCTTAATGGTAATCGCTTCCACTTAACAGGGATTATCATGAATTAACCCAGTCAAAACAGCAACTTAAAAACACAACAGTTCACAGGATAGCAATCATTCCTTCTTAAATAGTTAACGTGTTCATTTAAAATTAAATTGTGTGGCAATTGCAAATGCAGTTTTGTCCACAGATTTTCAAGAAGAGGAGCTGCCAGACACGAAGGGCACTTATTCCCGAAGCGAAGTGGTTCAATGGGAGGGGGTTCTACCTCAATTTTAGAAAATTTTAAGAACTGAGATGCTGATTGTTTCAAAATGGTGCCACTTTGATATCTTGCTGTATTGAAATGGCAGTAACGTATTGTCAGTTTTTGTTTTCAACCAATTGGAGCTTTTGTAGGAGGACATGACTTTTTAGAGGGCCTGTTGCTATTTCAGGGTTGCGGCAGTTTTTCTCTAGATATTGACCAATTAGAGGTTTCCATGATATCATTTGCACCATTCGTCCATATTTGAGGAGAATTTAGACCTCAACTGGATACCTGTACTGAATAGGGTGGCAAAGTTTGTGTTAAACTTAAACAAAGTTAAACAACCATATGGGATGCTGCAGAAAGTTGAATCTTATCATTTCTCATCTTTTAGAAGATTAGTTATTAGTAAGTTTTGTTTTTGCAAACAATGAGACTCTCATACAGTGGCACATTATATACTACGTCTGAATGACATACCTACATACTGACGAAAAAAGAGTTGCAAGAGTTCAGTGAACATTGATTCTTGCTGTAAGAAATTTTTGACATCTGAGGCACCAGTACCATTGGTTCGCTTCTTCACTGTGTTTCAGTGACAAGCACACTGAAGCTATAACTGACTAGCAGTGAAATTGCACAGGGTGCTTGTTGCATAAGATTTTTGAAATCGTGCAACAAGGAACATACGTAGTTGCTGGTATGTTTGTTCCTCTTCCGCATGCATTAAATATGGTATTAGAACATAATCATTAAGAGTTGCAAAGGAACAAAAAAAGTATCCTTATAATCACACAAAAGAGAAAAAAGGTGATGGAAGCTGAACTTTCCCCGAAGCAATCACTGTACAAGAGTGATCAGTTCAAAGTAACATATTTCCATCAAAGTAAATCAAATGAATGTGGCAGTGCTGATTAAAAAATCAAAACATTGTACCTGTTTTGTGAATTCTAATTTCATATTTGGTTTTAGTGCTTGATCACTTGTTTAAGTGGTGGGATTGAACATAACGGAAAATTAGGCGTTTGTAATTATGAATTATTCATGAGGCTGTCTCATACATGATTTGTCATCAAATGTGTTACTTTTCCAATAACTTTGTGGAACAAATTGGTGTTACTTTCATGAGAAAATGGCTTGTGTGGCCATAATTGAATACTCTCCGTTTGTGACATGTAGTTTGGGATGGTCTGGAACATTCTTTGAAGGGTGGTGGATTTCTCAGGAAGTACGGCTCTCATACATAGAAATTCCGTTATTTTTGCCCAAGGATAATGCGACCTCTCAAACTTTCAAAAATTGGAGTAACAAATCTAATACATAGTTCTTTGAAGAGATGAATTTTTTGCAGATGTTTATTGATGAGCCTCAATGATTGAACAAAAAGAGTAAAAATATGGTCTTTGTGTGCCATTTTGTTGTATTTTAAATGCCTCATTTCCCTTTAACTAAAGATACATTTACAATATTTGCACTCTTCCTCCAGGTATTAGCTTGTATCGTGTCCTAGATTATAGGTAGAAGCTGTTTGAATTACCCAAAATTCGTCCAGATTGAAAATCTAAATCAGTTTCATTTGCCCATAATTTCCTGTTTTGGTCCTAAATTTCAGAAGGCAACCCTATGTAACAGAAGACTTGTTTCCCATTCTCATTTCAAAGTTTCTCTAAAAGGTTGGTTTGATGAAAAAAAAAACAGGCACAAATTTCTTTTTCCAAATAGTATGTAAAAGCAGTGTCAATGAAAGAAAGCTGTCACCGTGGTGAAAAGTGAGATTGTCCTAGCTCCTTGCTGTTCCACTTCGGTCCCATTGAGGGGTTTCCACAACATGATCTGGCCCAGTGTGTTTCCCATTTGTGCCTCATAGGTTCTTTTATCACTTTTATATGCACTGTATGGACCACTGCAGTGCAGAAATGAGTCGCACCACACTTTGACGTGGTAAATACAGTTTTGTGCTGCCTGCATTGGTATTGTCATGTGCTCTATGCTTCGTACAATGGTGAAATAATAAAACCCCATGGATGAAGTGTTTGTTTCTGTTCTGAATTCAGATTTACTTTAAAACGCCTCACTCGATAAAAAATCTGATCGAATTCCATAAAACAGCAGTCTGTAGAAACGTACACTGCTGCGATCAGTGGTAGTCATACAATTGAGCTGTTTTCTTTATATACACACAGTATATACTTGTGTGTTCTTAGCAAGGACCAGTTTGGTATAGCACCTAGGTACCTAAGGGGTCAGTGTAGTTGGGTACCCCACCCCAGGTTTGAAATTCTTACCTGGTGCAAGGACCATCCGATTTACCACTTACCTATTCCTATGAGATCAAGGCTTATTTTACTCTTTGTCTCCAGCAAACTGATTTGCTAAAATTCTTTGGTATTTTCTTTCAAAATGCAAACTTTATTGTTTTTGATTCATAAATAAGACATTCTGTCAATTCCAGTCAGAAGGTGACCCTTGAGTTGTCACATCAGTGGGTTAATTACAATCTTCCAGTTTTGAACCGTGCATAACTGAGTTATAAATAGAAAGTGACTCATTTGAAGTCCTTTCATAGTATCCATGGGGATAAAACTATCTGAAATGTGACCCTAAAGAACAGGGGATGCCAGTCAAGGATAAAAAGAAAAAAAGATTTGCATCCCTCGGTATGATAGATATGGCTGATGGACCTGGATACCACCCAGCATTTTTCATATCCGGGGAAGTCTTGTATGTTCTCTGGCTAAACACCACCCACCGTCGTCGGTAATTAAACCTCAAAAAAGTTAGCAAGAAGATGAATATGCTATGCATCATAAATATGTGAAGGACATCAGCTAATGGCTGCCCGGCTAGAATTTTATGGGTCGTTTTATAGTTTGGTTTTATTGTCCATTATATTTATTTCATTATTCTCGCCTGTCATTGCGTCTCCTGGAAAGACATCAGCTGATTGGATCGAACGGAGACCATCCGTTGGCTGTGTGGTGATTAGCTCGCACACATACTATGTGTCAAGCCTTTACAAGGATCGGCAAAGTTTTACGGCTCATTCTATAGACTTCCCTTTAAGAAAAATCATTGCTTCATTAATGTTTACTACGATAGTTTACATAGATAGTAATTACCAATCGCCATCAGACTATTCCTTCTTTTTTTAAGTATTTTTTTTTCCCCCTGATATCCTATCGTCATCCTCTTCCAGGAAAGTAGGATTAGAAAGTCACAAACAGGTATGCAAAGCTGATCAAACTAGTATAAGGATTCTTCTCAGTCGTTTTTAAGTGGCTTTTTGCATTTTTTAGCGTCGGCAAAATGTTCTTCTCTTCAAACTGAAAATGTCCAAGTCAAATGATAACCTTTTGCCACACTACGTAAGATATTCTCAACTTGTGGGATGTGAATTACTTGACTAGTAAACATTTTATTCACTCTTTTTCAAAAGATATTTTATAGTTCAACTAATCTGTGTACAATCTGTAAATTGACATGTGAATGATACAAACCATTCATCACGACCTGCTGCAAACATACTAACCAACATATTTGTAATATATATGTAATCCTCATACATTATGAGGATTACATATATATTAGCCATTTGCGGCACAAAAGTGGCTGTTTGGATTAAGTTTTAAAGAATTATAATAAGGTTTCATAATTTTTCATGGATACAGAAGGTTTCAAAGTCCAAAATGAAATGCAAAAAGAGAGAAAATGCAGGCACAAACACACACACACACACACTCAGATGACGGTTAAGAAGCTGTATCGAGAATAAATTCTTATGATCCGGGCCAATACAGCTTTTAAGCTGTCTCTTTTTTTATGCAATTTTTTTTGCTGTTTGATATAGGCCATAGTTTATCATGGGCATATTTGAACCAGATTATGTTTTTACTGCTCGCTTTCAGCTTCTTGAGATACCAATGTTTTTTTTTTTAATTTTTAAATTTGACTTTCACAGACAAACTTTCAAATCATATTCCGGCTTTACTGTAAATCCATCTACTTTAGAAAGTCTTACCACCCTCCCTCCCAAATGGTTCTGTATAAATTGCACCATCTGTAACAAAATTTGTTGACTTGACCTGGTTAAGGTCAGCTAAAAAAGCAAAAATTCCTGATCATTTTCTGTTGCCATTTGTAGTAATACTGTAGCTTGTTGCTTAATTCTGAGCAGCAGACCTACTTTGACTGTAGTTTTAGTGATTTTTTTTTAGTTACACTGATCTACTGTTAGTAGAATATTTGTTAACAGTAAAAATTCTACAGCTGTGTGCCAGGTAATCAGTGGGGGAGCTATTTCTTTGAGGATATGTTAAATTTGATGAAATCATTCTTAATCTCTGCTTGTGTAGTGTCTCTGTGACAAAGTCATTGGTATCCAACACTTTATACTTGGCCCTGGATGCATTTCAGTCTATGTACATGTGGACCAAACCTCATGTTTGTTGAGAAGTGTACCAAACAACAGAAACAGCTGGTCGAGTTTCATGTCTGTGAGAGGGGACAAAAAGTAGGCCTACATTGGCTATTCATTTGTGTGGCATTTGTATGAAGAAGTGCCACTGGAATTTAGTGTCCAACCAGGCAGAAACCTGGGTATGGTGGTAAGGAAACTTAGGATAGAGGTTAAAGGTTATGATGTTCAGAGTGATCACATGCAGTCTCTAGAGCACTGATGTAGAGTTTAATACTCAACAGATGCCTGACAGCCAAACTTCTCTATCATTGAAAATTTGTAAAAGTTTGCTAAAGGCATATATTTCTCATTCAGCCATAAAACTGAGAAGAGCTTGTCATAAATGTAAGGATCAGAAGAAGACCTAGAACTCAAGATGTGCAGGTACATTCATGAATTTACAAAACACTGTAGATTCATGCAGATGCTACAACAGTCCACGCTTTGCTTAATACAGCGATTCTCAAATGAGAAGTCTCGACCAAACCGTGGGTCGCTCGATGTTTTCTGTCGCGTCTCAAGAGGCTCTGTGGGTCGTGTGGGTCACGAACGAAGTTGCAGTAGAAGAGCTGCTGTAGTCGCATGCTCTCTGGGTTGAGAGGTATTTAAAGGTGTGTGCTTATTAGGCATGTGCTTAGCAATGTTTGATGGAGGAGGCGCCTTTCATTGTACCGTTCCTCTTCTCTCTATTAAAGCAAAGACGGCAGACCCACTGTCCAACCACCCTACCATCTCCCCTCCTTGTACTTTAATGTGTCTTGTGGTGGCCCATTGTGTTTGGCGTGATGCTGAGGTTACGTGTCACATGGAGATCATTGTGGATGACCAGAAATTGATCGCGACAGAAAAAAGTGTGCGAACCAGTGGTTTAAAGGGGAAGCCTGGAAAGTCAGGACTTTGGACAATGTTAAATGAGAGAGACTATGTACATTTGGTGAACACTATTACCAAATTTCATTTGAATATATTGCTTACTTTCCAAGATATTGCAATTTAAATGTTCATAAAAAAGTTTAATCAGGAAACTGTGATTTTGAGATTGTGATGACATCACTGGGCCACATGCAATTTAAAAGTTTTTTTTTTATATTTCATTGTCAATATATTTTTGACAGTTATTCATAGATTCAAATCAGAGTATCAATGAGATTTGATTATTGCATGATACACATCAGTAATTTCAACACAAAATATGTACAAGTTTGTACAGATTAATAGAAACTATAAGTAAAGAACACAAACAATATATTAAAAATTCCTGCTGTCAGTGGTTATGTTATATCACTATTCGACTTGCTCAAGTTGGTTTACATTCAACTTTAGCAAAAATGACAGTATCCCCTCTTTGAATTTCAAAAGAGTGTAACTTGCATAGGGAACAATATCTCTAAATGAAACTTTGGGAAGATGTTTGTCAAATACTTCTGCTTGATTTTGATAAATATATTCCCAAGGGTTCCTCCTCCTTTAACAGATCTGCATCTTCCACAGAACAGGTGGTCATCAATATTTTCTCCTCAAATAATGTGTTTTGCATCGATCACGTCACTGATTTTTCACTTGTTGAGATAGAAATATGTGCATCTCATGCAGATACTTATTAAATGATCCATATTATGCATGTTTGGAGTTATATTGATTTTATGTTGTTTAAACACTCCATCTTCACCCACTGCACCATGAGGATAAGTTTTGGAAACCCTGATATGTTGGGTAGTTTGTCTAACTACCAGAATCAACCCAGTAATCAATGAAATGGATAATCCGTGGTAGGCAGTAGGCATCCCTTACCCTTTGTGCTGTGCCTCATTTACATCACTCCCTATTGAAGAGAAAGAGAATTAAGAAGGATGCGGAGGCTTCAAAAAAAAAAAAAATTTTTTCCCCCCTTTGATAGGACTCCGAGGGCGACACTCCTCTGCATGATGCAATCAGCAAGAAGAGGGACGACATCCTATCTCTTCTCCTGGACCACAACGCCGACATCTGCGTCACCAATAACAACGGGTTCAATGCACTTCATCATGCTGCTCTGAGAGGAAATCCCAGGTAAGTTTTGGTTTGTCCCTCATCAAGCCTAACCAGGGGGTTGCCGTGGTGACTCTCTTCTGAGTCTTTCGTTTTGTGCGGTTAGGATGGTCTGCTGGACAAACCTCACACACTGGAATGGACAGCCTTAATCAAGTTCATTGTAACTTCATCGTCACAGGTGAAATATGTTTGTATGTGACTCGGAAGTACAGTCGTTTCTATAGATTGTGGGGGGGGGGGGGGGAGAAGGAGAATGGTGCTGAAGAAAAAAGGAGCTGGATGTTGAAGAAGAGAGGATAGATGAAGGAAGACTGTAGGGTTAAAGGAGTTTTAAGAGTATACATGGAATTATAGAGACAGTCTCATAATATTGTTTAATGACTTTACCGTATATATCCAGTTCAATCATATTGCAGTCATTCAGTTAGTCACCAAAGTGAAATCCACCCCCAAAGACAGATTTGAGGTAGCTTTTGACTGAAACATGGTACATTCCCCCCTAAAAATGCTAGTGTTCTACAACTGTGGGTCACCTTTGGTTACATTTGTAATCAACTATTTGTCAAGGTGGGAGCATCCCTGGTTTCTCACTGAGACATGTGCAATGCCTGATGAGAGAGATTTTCTTCTGGTGTTACAATGTTGATGAACTTTGTGGTGCAGCATCCTTTTCCGAAATATTCTTGTAAGTTTAATAGCACAGTAGGTAAGTTTGACTTACCTGTTACGTAATGTTTAGCACTTCCTTCGTCCAAAGAGGGTACAAGCATATCTCCTTAACATGTTCAAGAAATCATAGACGAATGGTAAATTTTGTCACAAAGTGCACTTGTAGACAGAAATGCTGATTTCCCACACTTAACTTTCACGAACATGTGTTTTATGGCTCTCCCTAACATTGCTGATGGAATGTTGTTTGGCCAAAGGTCATTGATGTTTACCTCACATGCACAGTGCAGGTAAACATTGATGACCTTTAATCCAAACAGTGTTTCATGTTTAAAAGCTAGGGAGAGGCATAAAACACATGCTTATGAATATTGAGTGTGGGACATCAACTATGGAAAAATTCAAAAACTTTGCATTTTTTTTTTCTGTCTGTTGTGGCACTTCCAGACTGAATTTTCTACTAGCAGATCATATGTGAACACAAATCTCTGCAGGAGGTATGCTTGTACCCGATGTGGAAGAAGAACATGCAAAGAGTGAGGTAATATCACAACTACATATTCTCCTTAAAAATGCTGCATTTTGAGATCGCCACCGACCACCTGTTACTCACTCCCGTTTCCGAAGGATTGCCGAGCACAATTGGAAAAGCAACACATGACAGTCATGTTTATGAAAAGTGTGGCATTATGGGTAAAAACATGGTTTGCGATGGAGTTTTGTCTTTGTTTAATTGGTCAAAGGTCACAAATCTACCAGAATTTGGGAAAAGACTTGTGCCAATGTGGACTTTTTGGTTCATTGCATTAGCAACTAACAGGGAAAGAGATGTTTCACTTTTTGAATTTTTACAGACCATCTTGTGTCCTTTATGACCAAACCAATTGACTCTCCATAGAAATGCAAATTCTAGAGTGTTATGATTTCTATTTTGTTGGTCTAATCAGTGAAATTCCATTAATTGGGATGGCCTATCCTGAGTATGATCTTTAATCTTGGTGTGTCTCATTTTCTTACACTGTGCTTGAATTCCTGCTCGGAATTCACTAAGTGCCACAGTAAAATCTGTTCCATCAATTCTGAGCCAGGTCTGTAGGTCAGGGTATATGTCACTGTGGAAATGGCATGTACGTGTGACCCTGTAGCGCCTGCTGTCAATAAGCTTTACCGTTACGTAGCAACATCAGCCATTGTTAAAGTGGAATAAATTACTCATTTCCATGTTTTGTTGAAGACAATGTCAGACATATTTGAAATAGATTCCATATCAGAGATCATCCCCTTAGCAGTTCATGATATGGTTTGCCCATGAATTTGCATAGTTGTGGTTTTCCCTCTGCCTGTGGAGCTATTTTAGTATAGCCCATGGTGGTGTCCCACCACTGGTAGAGGCTGTAACCTGAGAGGCAAGATGGAAGGTCACAATTATTGAATTACTGGATTGCATTTAGGCTTGATTGGTTCAAATACTCTCACACATTCCCAAGTTCAGTGTCCGAGGGGGAGCCTGTCTTTAGTGGGGGAACTATATGGCCACAGTGGAGCACCATCTCCTCATCTCAGCCGCAAATGACATAATAATGATAGTCTTGGCAGAAGGAAGATTTATCTACAAATGTGTAGAAAGTAATTTGTTACAGTATGCAAAGTACAGTATCTCCACTGTGGTAAAATAGTAAATCATTTGAAATTATAATCCACCATTTTGTGAGCTCAGGTAGTTGCAAGGATCACTAGTTATGATAGTAAAGTTATAGAGCTGATAGGATAGTTGTAGTGGGAGAGCAAGTTTTAGTGTTAGGCAGTTGTGAAAATAGCTAGTTGTAATGACAGATAGTGAGGATAGATGTTTACGGATAGCTATTTGTTATAGGATAGCTAGATCTCTAGTGGTTAGGATAGCTACTGTATATAGATCTGTAATGGTTAGGATATAGTGAGTTGTATTGATAGGCAATGTGTGAGAATACCTGCTTGTATAGGTAGGCAGCTGTGATTGTCTTTTATTTTTCATGATATACCATATAGGTAGTTTTGAGGATGACTAATTGTGCTGATAGGCAATGATTGTGAGAATACTTGTTCCCCATGATACTGCAGGTAGTTGTGATGGTAGGTAGTTGTGATGATAGGTAATTGTGAAGATAGCTGGTCGTGATGACAGCTTGTGATGATGTGTGCAGTAGTTGTGAGGATAAGTAATAAAGGATGTCTTAAACACACAAATTTGCTGATTGGTATGCCTTAAAAGTTTCTGAAATCTACTAGTCCAATGTCAACATTGCAAATCCTGCACACCATTTCCCGTCTGCAGTAACTAGGCAATATTGGTATAAAATTGTAGTAAATGTGTAGCCCACTGGTAGTCTGGAGTGTCAGGTGCTCATAGCATGAACTGAGCACCAAAGATGTCCCATCTTGTCAGCTAGGTTCTCACTTTAACTTAAACACTGTCATCAATGTACAGAAAAAACAAATTCTTTTTTTCTTTATCTTTTCTACCCACCCCCTTTGTGATTGACCCCTACTTTAAATGATCAGTAATAATTCAAGCTATGAAGGTTTTGGAGTGAAAAGCTAGCTCAGCGACTGAAATGTTGACAAATGTACCATCGTCAGAAACCACTGTTCAAATTTCAGTTTTCTGTTGAGAGTGGTGCAAACCCTTCCGCAAATCTGAAGTAAAAGTCAGATACCAAAAAGTGTTTAAGCTTACCAAACTGAAGAGAGTAGTTAAAAGGTGATCTAACCCCCCTCTTCTCCCTTTGAGGTCCAGTGAAATTATTTGATTAAAAGTGTAGGTAGGAAACTCCAAAAACTACAAGTTTGATGATAAAAATATTATGTAAGTTTCACCCTTTCCGTAGTTCACCAAATTGTTCACCACATAATTACTTCATTTAAAGGCTTCAAGCTGTTGAACCTGTAACAGGAATGGATGCTGTGTTCATTCTGTGTTTGTTCAAGATGCAGGAGCAATCTTGGCATCTTCCCACTATCTCCCCTTCATCTCCTCCATGGTATGAGAGACTACCCACCCACATTCATCCATTCCTCTCCCACCCACCTACCCACCCACCCACCAATTCTTACATGCAAAAATGTATAAAGGTTGTGTAATTGCAGTCTTGATACTGCTACTTTGTGTCTATGTTTCAGATTTGTGTCGTTCAATTAAAAAAATAGATATGGCATACAGGCACAGTCCTACGGGATGAAATATATATTCCTGCATTGACAGGAAATCTCTTTCAGTCTCCCTGTGTGTATGGTTGAGTAGATAACACTGCAGTAACTATCCATTCTACACTTTATACAGATGAATTTCCTAACTTAACAAATTTTCCCAGGTATAGTGTCCTAAAATTAATACAGAATGCAGCATACTTTTTTTGTTTAATGTGGGCCATCAGCTCATTGTGTTACTATTATAAAAGATAGGGAGAACATACATGTAGGTATATATAATATGATAAGCAACAATGGAAGCTGCTAAATACCATCCAAACTGCTGGCAGGTAAAATTCACATAATCACATGCTGGGTGTTACTGTTATCAAGCTCCAGGGATGATATTGAGAGAGCTGGGAGGTTGGACATGATGGGTTGTTACATGTAAAAGTCCATATACATCCAGTACCAATGAGGTGCTGTGAGGGTGGTATGCATAGCTTGCTCTTTAATATCATGTAAATTGACTTTCATCTTCAGACTTTGCTGGGCGATATGTACGCAACTTTACACCGATGGGGCAAAAAAAAGGTCCACCATACCTAGGGTACCGCTCTGGTTTGTGGTTCAGTTTAAAAGCAAGTATCAGAATTGACGTTGTACGTACATACATGCAGTGCATCAGACGTAAACGTCATTCCAAAATGGGCCACAGAAAGGGCACACATAATTACCAAGTTCCTCGTGGTACCATGTGCTTCGTAAGTCACTTACGAGATGGATGACATGTAAAGGGCATGGGGGGGGGGGGGGGTGCACCATGATACCATACTTTACAGTTTGGCTGGGAAATACTGACAATATGAGTTTATATCTGACATATATCACCAATGAGGCACCAAAAGGGCACCATTCGATGGTGATCAGTAAATGAAACATTTGCGCTATGCCTGGCAGGATGCCTGGAAGAGTGCATGCATGTTGCATGTTGAAGTTTTTTTTTCCTCTTTCTTTTTGATTGTACTGCAGAGAACAATTTCCTGAGTAAGTGCCAAACTTGTTGAAATGGGTGCCAGATGCATTTAACATGTAATCAGTTGAAGAAAAAAAAAACAAAAACAAAGTACCAGTGGAGTAAAAATCAGTTTGCCAATTATTTTCTTCTGTGTCTGAACTTATAAATAGAATAGACTGCTGCTATTTACAGACCTATATGATATCGCTGGGGTTATCATGCTGTTCAGTATATGAGCGTTGAGTTACAGAGATGACATTTTCTGAAACTTTTTGCTTTAAAATTAAACAATTCACAAGCAAGCAAGCAAAGGGTAAGTATAGTCACTTGTGAATACCCACACCAGTGAGTTGTGGGGATTCCGTCTTGATTTGTAAAAAGTGTTCGCCGGGTGAAGGTGAAACCATGCCGTTTTGTTCTGCTCTACAACTCAGGATGTGTTGTTATTCCTGCTTTTCACAGGCCCATCAGAAAACTGGCTGTACAAGTTTCTTACAGTTGTGAAAAGCTGTAAAAACTGCCACACCATCCCCTATTTATCTGATAAATGAACAAAATTTTGCTTCCAACAAATGTAATTTTAGCAGAACCGGGTCCTGTGGTTAATACACGGAATTTCCATGGGAGTGAGCATGTTTCGTCTCTGCATGAGAATGGGGCCATTAACATCAGTCAGTCTCCTTGTTACCATAGCTTAGTACTCTAATCGGTGAAAATACTGAAAGAAATGTGGCATAGTTGTTGTTTTCCATTTTTCATTGAATGGCGTAGATGGTTGGTTTTGGGTTTGGTTGAATGCCATAGAAACATGACATAGTCGTTGATTTCTGGGTTGGTATCAAACGGAAGTAAAGGATGGTTGATTATCGATAAAGACAGATTTTTTTATTCATCAAACAGTACATCCTACTTGAAGATGAATGCTAAGGCACCCTGGCACAGTTCATGGCATCCAGTACAGACCTAGGATTGGTTTAAGGTTATTGTTGCATTGCATGCATGCATGTACTGTAGGTGTGACGACATACAAGTGTAGTCCCACTATGTATGATCTATCCTAAAGATAATTACTTATTCCATCAGTACTAATTCTTTCATAGCAGCGTTTCACAGTTCATGTACCTTGATTGTTCCTTTTGTAGTTTGGAACCATAGCATACTTATGATTTATGTACTAACTGATTTATACTAACTTAATCATACTTAGTACACAATTTACATATCAGTTCTAATTAAGCAATTTCAGCTATTTGCCAAACAAATATCTAATACATATTCAAATCTTTTGTGTTCTTTCCATTCCAAAGGTAAGTTGTCCTGCCAAAATGTATATCATTAATCCACTTGTTGTACAGTGTTACAAGAAAGATAAATTTATTTGGTTAAAGTTTGAAGGATTAGCAGTCTGAAGGATAAATGTACTGTCTGGTTGTCACAAGGAAATTTCATGCACCTTGAGCACCAGGACTATCCCAAGATCTGTCAGGAACATCAGTGCACATTTTAGATATCCCAATAAGCTTGAGTGTATTTTATCAAGAGCAAGTTAGTGTATAGTAAATGTATTTAACAGTACATCGGATTCGTTCTTTAAACTGGTTCCCTTTCGTTTTATGGCTACCAAGCATGACTCAGTTTTCAGGAACTTGCTACTTGACAAATCAAAAATGATCCTTACAGAGCTATTTATATTTAGTTCAGTGAACATGATTTTCCCTCGGGGAGATATCGACAAGGCAATCTTTTAAGGGGGGAGTTCATAAAGCAGTCTGTGTGTGGGGTGTTCTTAATGTCACCCCATAGTGTATACTCTTATCCTTTTATGGACATACGTTTGTCTACAGCAATAACCTGGGCCCGATATGATTCACTAATATACTGTAGGTGGTGTAGTGAAATCAAAGTGGTATGTATCTATGTATGCAAGCATGTACAGTAATGGATTTTTTCTTGAGTTCTGCTTGTGTTACCTTAGCTTCTGCACCAGTCTACATTTGTAAATCCAAATTTTAAAAGAATTTTCAAATGGAAAAAATTCAAAATATCTTTCCCTTTTGATGATGAGATTAATGGCTGCAAAGCTGAGTGATATCTCAAAGAAATGGCCAGGGTGTAAAGTTTCTTTGTTTTTTCAGAGAGTGTGCAATCATGTATGCTAATTTTTATTTCATGATCTGTAGCTATGACCAATTGTTCTCCTTTCCCGTTTACATGTTAAAAACCCGAACAAAGGCATATTTACAGTATCTGGTACAGTACTTAGAAGCGTGTGTTTCTGTAAGGTGCCATGTCATGGCATAGAGGTGCACTCCACCAGTAACTGAAGTCAGCCCGAAACGTTTGCATGTCTTCCTTAGAATATGACAGACCAAACACAGATCACAGACTGCAAAAGAGGCCATGGAATGGCCATTCTCCAGTCGTTTACAATTGTTTATCTCTCCTATTTTTGGGACGTCGATTCATGTGCTAAATTTAAGTGCATCCCATTTCACCTGTTAGCCCAATTGACACCCTACAATACTGTAGGTATGCACATGAAATACTTTTGGTACATTGGGGAATTCAGAAAAATGAGTCTCTTTTTTTTCTAGATTTTGAAGGCGATTTTTCATAAGTTTCCATTTTGAGTGTTTTTACAATCTGACCATTTCAATAAATGTACTTTGTTTGGAGTAAAGTGTATATATCACTACTGTAGTGAATGAAGATGTATACATATTTTAGATTTCACATGGTCACTCAGTGGAGTGTTATGACTGTGTTGTCATTTTGAACTCGTTGCTTTCTACCTGACTGCAATTCGACAGTCCAGTCTCTTCATAGGGGTATGGACTATTGGTGTGTACAGTATGTGGTACCCTCACTCAGCTTCATTAAAAATATGCAGGGTTGGTCAGAAGTCAAATCTTTTAGAGTGGGCATTTATTTTTCAGTTTATGTGCTTGAAGTATCTTTAGCTGCAAGTTGAATTGAATACTTAATATTTGGTAAGATTTTCTTCGGCTCTATAATCTTCATTGCTTCCAATTTCATCTGGTGCTGCTGTCTATACACCTCTGAACCGCATAGAAATTTAACACATGGTTAATCAAACCACTTCACTTGTAAACCTACATTCCTCTGCTTTTGAATGTTCTTTTTAAATTGGTACTCGTTTAACTTAGTTCAGAGAAATAAAATCCTTCCCCAGTGTTTGAAGCTTCATCATAAATCATAGCATTCATAGACCAAACCAAATATAAAGTCAAATAACACCACACATGTGTTTCATTGATATTCCTAGTACGGGGATCATAATTATCTTTACCTGGTATTTATTGTACAGCTTATCAGTGGTGGGTGGGGCATCATCACGATTAGTAATTAAGTTAAAGGTTGTGTGACATGAAAATGGGGATACTTGATGTATTGATCATTGAAAATGTTGAAAAAAGCCACAAACTCCCTCTAAATTCATAAAGATTTCAACAATTTTAGTGTCATCTTTCTGTGTTATCCATCCATCCTTAATGAACATTTGGCTTTAGTATGCAAATTTATGATTTCAAGAGAGGAACTTGCATGATGTGGCTTATGTTATCCTTTTTTCACTTAACCTTTATTTCAAGGACAATTGAGAACTTTATTTGTCCAGAGGGTTTTGTTTTGGAAGCATGTATTTTCCTCTGTACAAATATTGATGTCATCTACCAAATGTGAGACCCAGTAATTAAGGGATCATACGCAGTACAGGCCTAACAAAAGGAATATGGACACTGTGCAACACTCGCAGTCATAATGTTTGCAATTTCATTACACTTCAAAAGACCGTGTCTCAAAAATGGTAATTAAAACACAACTTCAATGGATTTTTATTCAGGTTTTCACTTTCCAAATTTTGATCAAGGCCCGCTATCTTTGCTAGATGCATGTCACACAACCCCTAAACCCAGAATATTGTGATGTGGTTAAATGAAACAAATGGACAGCAACCCATGTGTTTTCAGTGCATTGATCATGTGAATTTAAAAGACTATTAGTACACCACAGGAGGAGGCAATTCGCAGTGAGTACTCCTTCACTCCTTCAGCTGAAAGACATACAACTTTCAAAACTAACATACCTATGCCGAGATGGTCCTCTAGTAACAAAGCCACGCAAGGTATAGTCGTCTCGGCTTTCCTTGCCGGTGCTGTATTAACATCCATCTCCCCCAGAAGAGTAGAATTTCTCCCAAGTTTTTGCCCTGCTGCTTGGATATGCCTCCCACAAGACACTGCATGAAGGGGTGCACTGTCGTCTGCGTGAACTTTCCTCTTCATGATGAAAAAAATGCAGTGCTACGGCTGGTTGAAGGGGACCAAATCATTAAAGAATGTCACGATTTGGTTCCCGTTTACCAGCTAGAGCATAACATTGGGCCCATCCTCAGAGTATGTTGCAAGTACGCTGTTCTCTTTTGTGACCTCTTACTTGCTCCTCATAGTCCCCTTGTCTGTTCCTTCTCTCCGCTTGCACCTAGTCTGCGGATATGAAACAGACATAAGCAGAAATCAATGACTATAACAGAAACAAATGTTGATAACCCCAGGTATTTGGCATTCCTCTTACAAAAGTATACTCTATTATTTAGTTGCATAGCAAAGGTATCAGCAAAGTGATGTTCCTGTTTTATTTGTCTTGCTGTGACAAGACAGGAGTTATCGTCTTGATTTTAGTAATTATTGGAGGGAAATATTTTTATAAAACTTCAGAGACATGGAAAATTGTGTGATGCTGACTCAATATGTAAACGGTATATTTTATTGCTCTTGACAGGTTTTGCTCCGCCAGAACCTAACACGTGACTAAATGAAGGAGAGCAAATTGAAAAATTCCATAAGAACTTCTCAAACTGATGAAAATATGTGTTAGTGTGGTTTCAGATACATCAGGTCAGACAGCAAGTCAAACTTTAAGAAGGAATTCTCCAATCAAAAATGTGTCGCTTTTAAAAAGGCGAATGATACCGAGCAACGTTCTGATTTTGGAGCAAAAATCATAGTAAGGAGCCATTTGCAACTCGTAAATGGTAATTATGGTACTACAATCTGTAAAAGACAATGTCAAAGTGTTACGACTGCCATAGTCAGTCCTTCAATTACTGAATTCCTTTTTGTTTTACCCAAGACATTACTTGAAGGTGTTTTTTTTTTTTCTCACATCTTTTATACACAGTCATGCAATTCACATTAACGTCACACCCGCAGATAAACTCAGCTCAATGGAGACAAACATCATCTGGTGTTTTAAAAGTTGAAAATTTTTTTTTGTGTCCTCCAAGAAACAAAATCTGCTCAGAATCCACACATGCCACTAACAGCATTAACAGGAAGACATTTTCATAGATTTGTCTCTTGCTTAGAACTTGCTTTTTTTTTTTTTTTAGTGTGAGGTCTACAAAGAATTCTGCCCATCTTTGTCGTTGTCCTTGTTTTAAACTTATCCTCCAGTTGAACAGACCACACAAGTTTGTTTTCTGTCAATTAGTCAAAATATTTCCTCTTGAAAGCATTGGATGATGTATAAGTTCTTATTTTTATTCATGGTGCTGTCTAGATCAGCCAGATTTAAGTTGTAGTCACTTTTAACAGGACTCCCTCACTAGATGCCATAGTTGTTCACAAACATCAAAACTGATTTCAGTGCACTGTTTAACCAACTTCACAGCTATAAAACGGGCTCACACATGTAGAACAGACCATCTGACCCGCCAGCCGGAGTTCGGTTCAGAATTATGATTGAGAGACAAGGATGTCAGGTGTGAAATAAACTCAGTACTTACTTTGCTGGTCATTTTACATGAATATTTCCAATAGCAAAGTTGCACACATCTTGTGACAATATCCAAAGGAATTTGCATTGCTGTCTCCTCGAGTGATGAGTCTGTGATAACCCCTAGAGAAACTAAGAATGTTATTCATCGCCGGCAAAGTTGTGGTGGCTGTTGGTTCCGTTTTCGGCGGCCAAGCGAATGCTCTGAAATTTTTTTCTGTGCGCATGAGACATGCGTGGATAACGACTGCAAGGTACCCGCCACCTATGAAACGTTGGATAGAGTTAGTTTTCTTTTCTGTGAGTGAAAGCACTGGCAACGTGAGACATCGCAGACAAATGTACCACACTGTATCGAAACAATTAAGTCAGATCTTACAAGTACCACTGGTATAAGTCAAGCACCGGTACGTACTGCCAGAGATTCTAGCACACTGCATGTGGCAGGATTGATCTCTTCGAGAAATAGCCGCGTCTTCTGTTGGTGGGTTCTCAAGGGTGACTAAAGAGAAAGCAGCTTTTCACCGTCCTATTAACTCATCACCATCGTTGCTGGTGCATCAATACCTGCCTTCTCACGATGTCTGCTCCAGCATACCTCGGCATGAACCTGCCAATCAGGCTGCGAGAGCCCTCTAAAAGTAGGCGGAGCCTGTAAGGCATCAGAGCAGACAAGGATGCCAAGACCATTGCACCTTTAAATGTCTTTATACCCAGCTTGGCAACATTTGGCTGGACATGTGTGATACAGCAGCTCCCAAAAACATGACAAGCCTTGAATTGGCACTCAAAATGATTGATAGCACAAAGGATTTTATAGGTTTGTCAGCAAAATAAATGGGCTTTCGTTCGCAGACAATTTACGATGGCGACAAAGCCGGGCATCTTCCGGCCATCCTCTTAAAGGTTCCTAGCTTCCTCGTCTTCATCGTCACCTTGTGTGGTGACTTTCTGACTGCATGACGTAAGTTTTCCTCATCGCATTTGATAGATTCAAGAAACATACTCCAAACCACATTTTCAAATGTTTTATTCATCGTTGCCGTTCGAATCTGTTGACATTGCCTAGTGTCTTTTTCCAACAGTACTCCATTCTAATCTGTTGAAGACTGTCTTTTCAAGTTGGACGTGAACATTTCTTGTATTAATACGCTGCTGTTTGCTCGCAGTTACATCACCGTCTACTTGTTTCACAACCGTGGGGGTCTACAGTATTTATACTAAACTGTAGTACATTTTATACCTCTGTGAATTTATATGGTGAGATCATAGCCATGTACACCCACCCTCTAGCAATCTACCTCATACAACAGACCCTGGTATCCAGGGGGGCAGAGATTGATAAATGTCTAAACTTTATTGTTGGGAAGGAGAGTTGGTTCCTACCATTATCTAGACCAGTTTGCCATCTGTTGATAAGACATTTAATCAATTTGACAAAGATTAACATGGAGAGATTGTTTTTGCAGTTTTGCCGCTCCAAATCCTCCCTTCAAGCACCCACCAATGAACTGCAGACTGACTAAATAACTTTCACTTTGGTAGTATCTCTTTGTCCTCTGATGAAATTGAAAGTTAATTAAGTTGAATAGTTTTCTTTTTAGTATTCAAACTATCAAAGTGAATCAACACTAAGAAATGTTTGTAAGCTATTTCCTATACCTGTAAGCTGTACATATATGGCTATCATCGTTGCCATCCCTAAGTATTCCTCCTGGAGGCTATGTGCAAGATAAAAGCAACTACAACAAATGCAGCCTTTCCTACACAGCTGACAGTAAGCTACTGTACCATGTACACCATGGTCAGTGCACACATGTACTCTGTGTATGCTAATTTAAACTCTTTGTTAAAAAAAAAAGTCAACCATTATTCTTTTTACTACATTCAGTAAGAATTTTGATGTCTCTGTTGGTTTTTTTTGTTTTTGTTTTCTAGTCACAAGGAATGTTGTAGTAGTCAGAAGTATTGCAAGCTGAAAAGTTAAAAATAATGTTCTGTTGTCTCTACGTGAATATTATGTAGTTTGATTTAAAATATGAATATTTCTAAATTTGCACAGTTCCAAAACCCTAGGAGGAACTTCTTTCTTCAAAGTCAACATGTAGCTGACATTCAATATTACAATTATGTCAGTTTTGTCATACAGTAAATGATTTCTGATGATTTCAATGATTTTTTTTTTTTTTTGGGAGGGGGGTTTTCTCAGAAGAAGGAACAGCTTTTAAGCCATGCTGTTTTTTCTTCCAATACCCATGGCTTCATGATGTCTTAACATTGCTGAATGGTAACAGATTTGGCTGGAAATACAATAATTAGAGGTACACCAAATGGGATCTTCAAGAAATCCTAACATCTTAAATCTTAAAGAATAACGTTTGAAAATTGACCTTTGTGAGTTTCTATTTTGCAGACTTACCTAAAAAATAGAGAAGCACATTCCACACTTGTATCTAAAGAACGAAAAAAAATTTTTGTCAGAAGAGCGAATATGTAGTTATGAAGAGAGATGTTCTGTACTGTGTATGAAAAAGTGCCATTTCCTTGAAAATCGCCAAGATGGCAGTGTCACTGAATGGTGGAAGGGTCATTAAAATTAATTATACATTCTTGTCAGGAGGAGGTTTTTTTTTTTCCTCTTCAATCTTCAATTTTCATTTTTCGCTTTGAAGGGGGGAGGTGAGAAAGAAAGACAAAGGAGGTTCAACGTACCATCGACTAACGAGAAGAAAATTCGAGGACGATCGAATGTTGTTACAACTGACAAGAGCAATCGGAATTATTTCTCGGAAATTTTCTGATGAGCTGCAGAGTAGATGTCTTTCTTTTTTTTATTGTTTGTCTTCTTCATGTTGAACAGAGTTCTAACTAATACATTAAAAACTTAGGTGGCTCAGTTTAGTAAGCACCTGAGTTTTTTGTTCATTTCTCAGTTCTTCAAACTTGAGTCAACGTAGACGGAAGATAGATTTGAGTACAAGTATGGCTGAAGGAGGATAGGAAGTTGTCACATGACATTTTACAACAACAACCTTTGCACTTTCTTCTCCCAAATTTGGTATGAACATATCTCCTGACACATTTTTGGTAACAATATCAACTACAAGTACTAACTTCACAAAGTGCCCCAGTAGACAGAAAGAAACGTTAAATTGTGAATTTTCCCTATGTTGACGTCCCACAGATAATACTCATGAGCACGTGTTTTATGCCTCTTCCTAGCTTTTGAACATGTAATGTTATTTGGTCAAAGTCTACCGGATGTTCACCAGAACTCTGCGTGTAACTACAGTATTGATGACCTTTGAACAAACAACGTTCCATTTCCAAGGTAGTTATTATGTCATAAAACAGCTAACAGTTTTCCTGTTTACTGACACATTTTTCTTGACTGACTTTCTCATTTGTCCTTGATTTGTTACCCCAAATCTGTTGAAGAGATATATTTATATCTGACTTGGAAGAAGAAATTTGCACGGCACAACTAGGTATACCGCCTTTAAGGGTAAAATATATGTGGTCTGAAAGTTATTCTCAAAGGTAAGAAAAAATGCCTGTAAATATCTTTCAAACAGAGCTGGCATTGTGTGTACTTTCAATATGCTAAATGATTTAAAGTCATTGTGATGGCAAAATTTCTATTTGGAGAACAACTTCCTAGTTTGGATAAAGTTTTATACCTGTAGCTTCCATAATTACAAAACATGCCCCCTATAGGGAGCTCACAGGGGGGGGTGGATTTTCAAAATGTTGGGGACAAACTTGCAACAACGTCACAGAGGTCATGTTAGTTTTATTGTAAAGTGAATTTTAGTGCGTAAGTCAGTCATAGGTTACTACTTTAAAGACAAGTTGCCAAGGATAAATTACAAAGAGTGAATTACAGTACATGTCTTACAGTACTGATGATATTGTCCTTTTACCTTTTTGTCACTTATTTGTTTGTTTCTTTTTTTTTTTGGTACTGTTTTGCGTTATTTTTGTGTGAATCTGAATTAGTTACCTTGTTTTTGAAGTTGGAGGCACCCCATGCTTTTGTAGGGTCCTTAGGGATCAACCAAGCTCCGTCATCGATTCTAATCCTGCTGTATTGTGCTGTCATTAATGTCACACCAACAATAATATCTTTATCACCTCACAGCTGCCAATGTCAGTGAACCGTGAACTATTAGATTGTTTTGCTTTTTGGGTTACATTTTTTTTTTTTTCTCTGCTCCCAGCTAAGTTCAACTGCAGAGCATACCTGCACACATGGCAGACAGGCAGGCAAGCAGGATGCCTGTCACATTTTTTTTTTTTCTGCTTAACATCTGACATTTTATGTGATGAATGTGATTAGAGCATTACATTGCTCTGATTCAATTTGCTCATTTCACTGCAGCTTGAAAGTTTGCTCAATTTTTCGCTCTGCTTTTTTCTTTCTTTTTTTTTCCCAAGTTTAAGGCACATTCATCAATTCTTCCCTTTATCATCTAGTCATTGAATTGAGGTTGAAATGTCATTTTGAAGTGTGGCTTTGCCAAACATTACAATTCCATGTTGATAGTATTTGGTACTGGAAATAGTATCAATGAACTGTCAACATGAAGCTTTGTGATATCCAAAATATTACCTAAGGAAACAGTTGTTTTACTAATATGCCAAGTGTAGGATTTATCATGCTTAGGGGAGGTTCTACCAAATACTTGCCATCCATTTACTATGCATGCTTCACACTGATAGTTATTTCTCGATATTATCCTTCAGTGAAGAAATCATTAAACTGTTTTCAAAGTGCTTTGTCTACTGTATTTGCTTTTGTCTGTTACATCAAAAAAGTGAAGTGAAAGATGTACCAATATCATTTATCGTATCTGTGATACACATTTATTTTGACATTGACCGTTTACTTCAACAAGTCTGCAACAAGTTTAAATGCTCATTTCAGATTAAGGATCTTAGCCAATTACTGGAAGTTTGAAGGTTCTTTTTATTTGTGGATTGATGCCAGTGAGATATTGGTAGCAATTGGAGTCAACTTTGGATCTGCAGTTAATTTTGCATTCATGTGAGGAAATTTAGCCTTGAGCTACTTTGATCCTTTCTATTAGATCGTATTCCAGTCAGTGGCATTTTGAATCTGCAAATTTACCTGCTAGGTGTCACGATGTCAGCAAGTTTACCCTGTTGTAAGTTTCAATACCTTTTTTAATTGGTGTCGACATGCATTCAGTGGGGAGTGTGTGCAGTAACTTATGATAAGGTCACACACCAACAGGTAGCATACATGTAACAACAAATTAAAGAGGATTACCTTCTGACCCTCCACTGACCTTATCCTCAATGTCTTCTTGCAAGTGACATTTGCCATGGCTGTTGCATTCCTCCCCATCATCCTGAACAGGCCTGCTTCTTCTGCCTCATCTCTCCATCCTCCTGTATCCCGATTGATGCACATTTATACACCAGCAGACTGACGGTGATCACTGGAGAGCCTGGTCGTCGTCCTCTGCTCCCCGTACTCCGCCTCGCCTGTTTCGTTGCATCGGTAGAGCCCCTTACGTCGAGATTATCATCGTCGTCTCCCTCGTCATTTAACGTGTCGTAGGCCGAGCACTGCAAGTATCCGAGCTAGCATTCCTCAGAGTCCATCCTTTGGTAGCGCAGATCTGTGATGCAGCTGGGGTGACTGAAGGTGATAACAAGAGGAGATATTTGTGGCTGATTAATATGTGACGTCAGACACAGACCTGAATCCTGCCGTATCATTCTGTCAAGTCAATGATGTAGCTTGGTTATAACTGTGAGGCTCAGCACAGCATTGCTCTCAGTCTGTAGCTGGTGCAAGGACCAAAGGGGAACCAGTGGGGCCGAGGGGGAAGGGGACAGAATGGATTAGATTCGATGTTTAATTAAGTGAGTTAGTTTCTATTGCTGGATGACAGATCTCTGTCACATGTGACACGTGGATTAAAAGGTCAATAATATATATAGGCTATGGTTATCGGCTAGCCCCTGTTTGACGCATCTCGACTGAGGTCATTAATTGCTATGTTATTTGTATCGCAACATTACCAGTTTACATTTGGAATTGTTAAACGCGTAAACTACACACTTGCCTCTCAATTGTCTACCACTCCGTGATTTTCCATCACATGTGGCAGTTCGGCGTTTCATCCACAAGTTGCCACCTCTGTAATTGTTGAAACAATGGGGAATATTTGTACAGTAACTTAAGTGTGAAATCTCAGTATATAGTATGCTGGTAGAAGGAGCAGTATGTGTCAATGTGTGAGTTGATCATGTTAGAAAATCTGTGCAACATGAGATATAATCGTACCTTTCTGCACCCAGTACGAGAAATTTCTCATAAACAGCATTATATAGGTAGCTGTAACAAAATGGGAGAGCAGAAATGGATGCAGGTCAACTTTATCATATCACAATCATCCCTTCAAATGTCTGTTACAATCATCTCTGTAAAATTTAGCACTCTTTTTAAACTTTCAGACATGAAGCAAATTAATCTGAAATAGTTTTAACTAACGTACATGCTACATATAAGGCAAGGAATTGGTTCCCTTACCTTTGAGAACTTTATGCACCTGTACATAAAAGTCTTAAATGTCATCATTGACTCAATATTTCTTTTATAATTAGTTGACTTTTCATCTGGAAATATTTCCTCAGTTTCGTAAATTTCTGTTCATGTCAAAATACATCACTTTATGCTTACAAACCTCATTTACAGTAAGTTGAAATGTTTGCCTTCATCTAATGACAGCATACAATAGAAATATTTCCAGTAATCCAGTCCCCATGAATCACAGCCAAAGATTGATTAGTGTGAACTCTCTGAAATTGCTGAAGGAATGTAATTGCATAAATGCACATATATTAAACTCACCTGGATTATCGACATCGGTTCACTGAAATCGGTTCACTGAAAGTAGCTGTGGTGACCATGTCACATAACTCCATACATAAATTTACACATGTAGTATGTATGCACGATTTTACGTATGTTTTTTCCTTTAATTTTTATCACATTTTGTGGTGTATTTTCTAATTTCCATGAAAAAGTGCACATACCATGACACCAGAAGTTTTCCTTTTAACAGTTTCCCCGGTTTCTTGTTGTCAAAGATATGTGTACATAATTCAATATTTCCATTTTGTTGTTGTTGTTATTCAGTCACTTGCTCTGATATTTTACAAATCACAACAAGTGCCTTTCCAACCTACGCATGAGTGGGGAAAGGGAATTAAAAGAAAAAAAAAAATACTACCCATAACTAGTCAAATATTGTAATTAAGCTGATGCCGTCATCCAGCACTCCCCCTGCCTCTCATGGCGTCATCAGCAAACTCTCTCACTGCCTGCATTGCTCATTGTCTGGAGGGCAACGCATATTTCATTAACATCTTTCACGTCTCTCACCGACGGATAAACTTCGGCGTTAATCCACCGACTCTTCGCTCCATGGAGGAATCTCTGCACGGTTGTGATTGTATCAAAACTGCAGGCCTTTGCCAAGTTTAATCATTGATTCTTCCTTCTGGCTCAACCTGATTCCCCTGCTCTACATGAACACCCACACAAACATACACACACACACACAAACACCAGTGATGCTGCTGCTGATGATGATGCTGCAGGTGGGATTGAGAGACAGCAGGCAAAATGTTAAAATTGACGTAATCATCGCTGCCCTTGTGAAATATCTGCCGCTAATCTTTTTTTTTTTTTCCCCTTTTTTTTCCTGTTTGTTGTTGGAATTTAGTTGATAATAAACCTGCCTTGCTGTTTTTTCTCCCCTTGTTTCTCTTTTTGTTTGACGCTCTCCTCCCCACGTACTGGAATTGGTCGTATTAAAGGTAGGTACGCCCCCTGCTCTGCAGTTTTGACTTTGATTCTCTGCCAAAAAAATTATGAAGTCACCATGTGACATGATGTCAGAAGACAAACTCTATGACATCAGAGGCTGGGTGGTAAAAACAAGAGATAATCAGAGAAATAACAGGGAGAAAAAAAAAAGGAATAAAGGACAACAGCGAAGGAGTAAAGATCTCAAAGATTGAGAAACCCTGAAATAACGGAAGAGAGAAGGCAACGAGAGACAGAGGGAAGAAAAAAAATCAAAAAAGAGGAAGAGTAAGAAGAAATGTGATATTTAATGAAGCATATTAGATGTTACTACAATATCACAGCAGCCACAACAACTTGCAGCTAGCCAAGCAGCCAGCTAGTTCTCAGGAACCCAGCTACCACACAGAGCTGAAGAGAGATTTGTGCTTCATTGAAGAAATGCAGAAATATTGATCAGCATAGCTTGATTGCATTCATCTCAAATCCGTCTTATAAAATTTCATGAGTATTGAATGGCTTATTGAGGACGGCGTCCACGATCTAGCACATACAAAGCAAGCCATCTACGTCACGACTCGTCATTTTGACAGGGATGGGGAAAAAAAAGTAAGATAAAACAGAGAAGACGATGAAAGAAGGAGAGAAGGCGGCAACAAAAGGGAAGGCGGGGAGGAGGATTGTGACGTGATACAACCAACGCTGCGTTAATTCATTTAGTCTAATGGAAGTCCTAATATGGATCTGATGGAAGTCTCTGTGTGACGTCTATTGTTCTCTTGCTTGCTAGTTACGTTTATATGGTTGTCCGTCTGTGTTGTGTCGGCGTTTGCGTAGCCAACACCGTCGTTCTGCATCGACGTCATCAGTGAAGTCCGTATTATCAGAGTGCCCCCCAGTTGACCCCTCAAGATTATGGCAAACACTGTATCCATGTAAAACTGAGAAAAGGAAAGAAAAGATATCTCAAAGTTAGACAAAATTACCTATTAAAAGGGCAATGGTCAATTTAAGAGATGAAAGCAGTTTTCTTCATGTAGGAAAGGAATAACATTGTCAGGACATTGAAGGACATAGTAAGGAATTGTATGAGTGTAAATTCCAATGAAGGTGGCATTTTTCAGAGAACACTCTTAAATGTGTCCAAAACTTAAGTTCATTTTTCAAATATTTTTGGGAAATATTCTAATTTGCAGCATATATCATGTAAAGCTAGAATAGCTTTCTTTTGTCATTTGCAAATCTGTTTTGAATGAGAAATGAGATTTCGTTTTTGTTCATATCTTACATAGAAACGTGGAGCATGTTACATTTTGGTTTGAATTCTCAAAAGATATCCTTCAATGTCTAGACGTTAAACTTATTCGAGACCTACAGTATGTAGAGTCTTTGTATTGTTTGGCTCAATATCTTGTGTGTGCCTTTCATCTAGTCTGATTTCATTCAGATCAAGCAACAGTTGGCAACTTCTCTGTCACACAAACTTAACTCACATCTTGATGAGTGATATATACTTAAAGTGATTGCGTGTGTACTGAAAAACCAGAAGGATAAGATTATGTTTGATATTAACTTTTTCTTTATTTTTAAATGTACACGCCATGTTGTACATGGATGAACTACATTTTTCAATGAAGGAAAATGACAGTAACTGCTTTGAAAAGCAATGGAATTAGCATTAAAACAGTAAAAAACAGAAATCATGTTTGAAAATCAATGGTTCTTGCTGTAAGTGCCTACACAATGAATGCAAAAGTACAGGTTTCACTGGTGTACCAAAAACATACTACTCAATTTATCACTCCTTGGTCGGTATCAGGAATTGTAGTATTTGGTGAAAGGAAGCACTGTATTTACAAATAACCTACGACCTGATCACGACATTGCTGCGTCAGTGATCCTGAGTTGTTTTGATTAACTGAATATTCAATACTAGTATACTTCCCATTGGCTTGTTCAAAGAAACATACCGTTGATTTGAATGAAAACTGTCAACCACTACATTATCGTATTCTACACTTTTGTCATTGCATTAGAAGAATTTGAAATCATGTGGCAGAATAAACCAAGTGAAACCTATTTATTTTCCCGTATTGTCTGGATGGTGCAATTAAAAGCGGTACCAAACTTTTGGAGATGAAATTTCAATGTTTTTACTTTTTGACTACACACGCAATCCCTTCAGTGCAGTATATCATTACCATGCTAAATACTAGAAACTATGTGCCTTTGAAACAAAGTTTTTTGTTTGCCCAAGAGTAATTTGTTCTACCCAAAGTTTAAAAATTCAAATGATGCATCTTCCAAAACTCACGCTTAGTGCATTAAGGAAATGTAGATCTTCATTGATGGTACTGAATGGTTTAACGATGATTAAAGCTATTGTCTTTGTGTACCCATGTTGGTGCATAGTAAATACCCTGTTGTTCCTTTTCTTCCCCCACTCACCTATGTTTTCAAGTGGGAGATCCCTGTAATTACTTACAACCTGAGCTTGGCTCTGTTTTGACCATCCAAGAGTTGACTTTCAAAGCGTCCTTCACCTTCTTTTTTTTTTCCTCGATGACAACCTGCATGTTTCCTGGTTTTAATTGACAAACATGTGACCTCAGTCCTGAGGATATTGATCTTCCATGATAACAGACTCAGTGAGACAGACCCCTTTGTGACTTACTTCAGTCACAACTGTCATTACATTCAGATGAGTCGGTAAACATTGAGTTTGCAATCTTGTTCCTACGCTTAAAAGATTGATTTGCAGTGAAAAATTTTAGAATGCCGTTTGAAGAGGCGCATTTACTTGTTCCACGAAAATTCGCTTCTTTTTTTGAATAAATTCTTTTTTTTTGTCAAGTTTCCTCCACATGCTTACGATAAATAGTCACACTGAGAGGAACTCCCTCTGTCACATACAAAGAACATTAACCAGTGAGTAACTAACGATTCAATTTGGTTCGAAAATTCGTGACCAGACACTTTTCACATCAGTGCTTATTCTTATGCACACTGCCTATACAAGTCAGGGTCCAAATTTCATATGTTTTTTTTATAGTTTTCTACATTTATTGGACATGACACTTGACAAATTATGGTAATTGTAACCATTGTCATGTGTTTTTTACCCATTCCAATCCCTCACAAACTTACTGATGTCAACTGAGTGAGCCCCTTTAAGAATATCTGAAACAATTTGGAGGTTTGCAAAGGACGTATGAATCACATACTTTTCGTCATAGCCACCGTTGGTTGTAGTTGGACCATTGCCGTCATGATTTCTATATTCTGTCCATATGTATTCGGTTGAAGTTCTTTGTCGTGTTAGGTCAGCATCTCCTTCATTCGCTTTCCTTCATTTAATTTTTTTTTTTGTGTGTTTATCTCCAAGTAACTTTAGGATCAAACTAAAAATGCATTTTCCCTCATGGTGTGCTGTTCTAGCATGTAGATTTCATATGTAACAACCCATGCTAAACACCGACGGGTTTTTGCCAAAAAGAGGGCGCTATTTAACTATCAGTTCATTCAACTATCAGCTATGACACCTCTGAGTGTCAGCAGGAAAGTCAAGAGCAAAATGGAACCAACGAAAATTCTGTGCCATACAATTTAGTATGTAGAGGTACTGAAATGATCTGTGGATCTATTCTCCTCAGCTAAAGTTAAATGGCTAATAATTTGCTGTAGTTAGCTGTTAATTGGCCTCTAGTCATGACCTTTCTCTTGACAGGCCTAGGCTCACACTATGGCAGATCTGATACCAGACCACCTTGTCTGAGCTCAAAACAAATATTACAGTAGGATGATGGATTGTGCAGTGTCTGAACAGCCCTGTATCTGAAGACTGAATACCTCCCATATCTTGCTTTGTATATTAAACCTCTTCTCTGGAGAAATAAGGTTGAGTCAATGAAGTGAAATGTCTAATAAAATGTCTCTCAAGTAAAAAGTTGTTATATTGTTCAGAAGATGATATGGGTGCTTAGATCCCTTTGTGAACAATATGTGGATTACTTCTAAGTGATTGATATCTAATATTTAAAGCACATGCTTTTTTTTCATCTTATGAGCTATGCCAAACAAGTTTCACATCTTCACCCTCTTCCTCCCCTTGCCTGTATATTTTGGAAAAAGGAAACCTTGAGGCTTCTATTTACAGAGATGTAAGTACTTTATATATATGGCATAAAAAAGTATGTACCTTTCAAAGTAGTCAGTCGTTCCTCTTATCGAGTTTCATTCGGCGAAGATTCATGAAAAGTACGGTGTAGTCTCTCTCGCTGCATCTACAGGTACAGCCAATATCCTGGAGATTAGATGTGGCCACGCACCGTCAGGAGATCTGAGGTACCAACTCTCCTCCCAGGAGAGGAGAAGTATCCACTTGTCCTTAGGAGGTCTCAGGTGCCACCTCTCCCCTTCACCATTTTAATTTAGGATTCCTGCTTCTTTCTCAAGACCACTCTATGACAGAAACACCTGTAAAATAAATTAGAATTACTGAGAACTGCTGTAGAAGGGAAAAAAGGTATTTAAAGTAAACAGTGAGCTGACAACGATGATGTGTTTGATGGTGATGAATTTAATGATGATGTGGTTCTTTAAATTGATGGGTTTCTCGAAATACCTTGATGCCCTACGCAAGCGAGCACTTTGTGCCATTTACGCAGATCCTTTCTCCCGATCATTTGATTGCACAAAGTATCCACCCAGCAGAGCCGAAATTCCCGCTACACCCCTAACTTATCTGGCGAATCTTTCCCCTGGGGTCCTCTTTTACCCAGTTGGCCAAAGCCAATGACGTCAATCCGAGTGTCCGACTCGGGATGGCACGCCTCGGGGTTAAACTACAGCTTTAAAGGGACTTGATGTCGTGTAAAGAAAATCAGGGAGGACTCCACAACATTTTAATGTTGGCCTGTAGCTAATATCGAGTTGCTTGATTTCTTCGTCGCATTTTGGTTCAATGAGTGGGAGTACAAAGGGATTAGAGTGGGTGGGGTTGGTTGGTTGGTTCATAGGTTGAACTCAGTCTCGATGGAACACCGTATCAAATGATAGAAATATATTATGTTCAAGGTTGTCTCCATCATGATGTAAAATTTGATGTCAGTTTTAAAAATAAGACATTAAGAACTATCTTGCATAATATTAAACTGTGAAGTCACACTTTCCTTACTTTACATGTCAATTTCGAATTCATTGCTGAGGTGCAAACTTGGCAGACACGAGGGATCACTGTGTGAATGTTTGCGTAACAGGAACCTGCATACAGTATATGTATATATGGCATTTCAATTTCTGTGTAGCTTTGTTATGTTTAAGTGAATTAAGTGGGTCAACTTTGGGAAAATTGTTTTCTCAAATTGTTTCCCAAAACTTGCACAAGTAAGTTTAAGAATGGCTGAAGTTACAATGGTGAGGGATACTGTAATGGTTTTGTATTCTTTTTTAACAGATCCACACAGAAATGAGAAAATTGTTACTTCAGACTTTATCAAAACACATCTTTGGTATAAAGAACTATTAATATCCAGGACTTCAGTTCATGTAACATATCACACTTCAAGTTTTTGCCTTATACACATCAAAGTCTTCACTCTTTGTAATCACATGCTAAAGTCTCCATTCTTTTAAATCACATACCAAAATCTTCAAGAGATGTACTGTATCTGTGTTTGCCTAGTCCAACAGAAAAGACCTTGAAAGTGTGTTTCGAGCACACAGAGGAGGTCACATAACCCAGTTTGCTTTAGGTAGCATTCAATATATTTATCTGCCAGGAACTTCGTCTCGTCAACCAGGGACAGGTTTTTGTTTTTTGTCATAAAATTCCGTCTTGCCAACTGTCAGGTGGCATAATTATTGTATTGTGAATATTAATTAAGTGGCACCTATGCGTATAGCTGAAGCAGGTACTGTGAAGAATTAGACTTCTCTAATAATCTAAGTCATTACACAGACACAGGCTCGGGCTAAACTGGGGAAATGAGAAATGTTCATTTACATGGTAGTGTAATACCTGTAAAAGGACAGTGATGCAATTGTTAAACTCACACATACACACACACAGAAAAAAAATCTTCATGAACATTTCTTTCTGTTGTGAAAATTCCACTGCATTCATGACTCCAAGGAATTGAGTCAAGTCGTGACTCCCGGTTCCCAGCCAGGAGTCACAGCCTTGAAGTAGAGTCTAGTGACCCACCCAAGCAGCCCTTTATAGTCCTCCCTCTCAAAAAGTTACTCTACTTTCTTTTCTCTCATTGATGGGCCTTGACAATTGCCACCATCTTCTCTCATCATCTTTGTTCAGACAAGTAAATTTGCTTTCAGAGTCACTGAAATAATACGCTTCGGCCTCGATGGATTTATGAAGGTTCTGCCGTATTGCAGTGCAACGTTTACATGCCATGCATGTCCGAACATGTTTATGATTTCTGTTACTTAGAAATACCAAGCACAGCTTCACTTGCATTGCTCTTTTGCCATTTGAACTATATAGATGACTTTAGAGAAGTAGCATTGCCAGTAAACTATGTTAGCACTGTGGGCCAGCAATGCCACTGTCAAATTTGGAAGCCAGTACAAACAACTTAAAATTTCATTCTTTGGGATACGTTTGAATGCAATTTTGTTTTTTTAATAATGGGACCAATGTTCTTCTGTAGGAGCATTTCAGGTTTTTTTTTTTTTTAGACTCAGCAATCAACGTACTAAAAGTGAAACATAACAGTGATGGAGTGTGTACTAAAGGATTGAGAATGGTTTCCAAATAATGCTCTGATGCTACCACCCAAATTGGATTGAAAGCACCAAATATAAATTGACAATTGACATATTTTCATGAAATTTGATCTCCTAATTAGGTGGCAATTGTGAAAAATTTACTCTTCATTACAACTGAGGTCACTCTGCACATAATTTTCAGGTTACTGTGTACTGCATTGCACCTTACAGACCGAGTAAGATATCATTTTAAGTGGTGCAGCATGACAGATGCATATTTCTTGTGCTTGAAAGAGAAAACATGCAAAAGTGCAATGTGTTTAAATTTTGTAAGTCCTTTCAGAAAGACCCAGAAGAGGCCAAAAGGCTGTTTGGCATGAGCTTGTATTTTTCATTAGCCAAAAATGTAAAAAGTGCCAAATTCATTTTCTTGGAGTATTTTAAATTGCCAAATTTGCAACCCCGATCGAGAGATTTGCCTTGGAAGAAGTGGGGAATCAAACAAAGCATAGCATCTGGAGTAAACAGCTTCAATTTTTAGAGCAGCATGTTCACTATGTTTCTTCTGTTTCATTAGAGGGAAGGATTCTACCATTGGTATATAACATTTGGAAACTACATCTTTTGCATTTTGCAAAACTTGGATATTTTTTAAAAAAATATCTTACCATTTGTCACTATAGAAAATCTCAAAATCTGATTAGATGACATGTTACTGTAATGGTGGATGACAGCACATGTGCTGCAAAATATGTTAGAATTAATAATAGTACAAACTGCAGTATGCTATGAACTGCACTGGACTAATGTAGATTAATATACTCCCAAGCATGAAATCCATGAAGTATTGGTTACCATTGTAGCTGTGACTATTATAAGAGTTAAAGAACATTATGATTTCCTTTTTTTTTAGTATCATCATAAAGTACAGTAGAATAATCACATGTATACTTTAATCATGTGACTGGAAGTTAGATCAAATAAAGATGATCGGAGGAACTAAAATCCGAACAATTTCAGTGCATGAATAAATCATCAAATTATCAACAAATTTCTCTTTATAACAGATCCAGAAATCCAGATTCCCTTAGAAGATGCAGACAATTTAGCATTTGATAATATCTATCATATTTCTAATACATAGAAAAGACTTCACCCAGATGTACATATGTCCATGACACACTGATCAATGCCTTTTCCATTTTGAACAATTTTATGTCATTTTTGGCATTTCCATTTTGATTGAACCTGAGAAATAAGCATCAAACAATCCAACCTCGCATTGAAGGAAGCTAGCTGCACAATATTGCATCAAATTTTTCCTACATGGCAACAATATCGTGGCTATGCATCTTGTGAATTTGGCATTTTGCTGATGTATTTACCTTGTTGGCTAAGTGTTTTCATAATGTGCCATAAGGATGGCCTTATACAGCTTAGATGTACTACTATAATAAGTTTGTGTACCTTAAAGTACAGTATGCCCTCCTATAGCTTCATATTCTTAATGTTGCAGTGTGCGCAGATGGCTATATGATTACATATGTGTACAGTATACATTTTTTTTACCCCTAGTGTACTTTTCAATGTTTCTTTTCATAGAAGCTACTGTATACCTTAATGTAAAAAAGAAATGGTATTCCAATGCACCTGGCTTATTCTTCCAATGAATATTGAAGGCTATGTTAATATCATTTGTACAATATATTAAGTTAGCATGAGTGAGCCATTAAATGTTTTTATTTATTTATGCAAAAAAGACTAAAATTGTCCAAAGAAATGGCCTATAGATCCTAATGTTCATACTTAACTCACATATATTAACTTAGCTTTCAAATGTTACAAGTTACATGTATAGCTATTCATCCTAATGCAGTAATTTAATTACCTTACTTTTAACTGTCATGTATTTTTTTTTTTACTTGTAATTGTAAATTTATAAAGATGAATATGTACTTTATGGTACATATTGATGTAAGATCTAATATGAGATACAGAATAATATATCCAAAGATTCAAAACAAAAAAGTGGCATACGGTATATATCTGCAGTATTTTATGCAGCCTTAGATTAATCTCCTAACAATGCAAGATACGCAGGTGGCTCTGTGTCCTAATGAACAGCCACTACATGTGCGGTTGTATGTATCCTTATCCTTAGAAAGTTGGCTTAAGTATAGCTTCGTAGTTTTTGTGCTGTCACGTGTGTCCAGGACTTTCTGTAAACTCTGTCATTGAATATCTAACCATGCATGGTTTTTTTGCTATATATCTCTCCTGGTTTGTACGCACTGCGCAAGGATCCCCCTCACACTTCTCCCGTTGAAAGTACCCTTTGTCCATGCCTGTGTAAGAAACCAGGTAAGTGAATTCCCTGGCAGAGGCAGATTGTGTTTGCATTTATTAACCAGGCCAGTAGCTTGCTTTGTCTCTCTTACATGAATTTGCTGATCCACTACCTTGTCAGCAACCTACCACTGCTCTCTATAAACTCATCGCTATGGCGATGGGATAACTGCAGCTTCATTCCGAGACTACCCTTGTTTTGACGTCACAAGTTATCAAATGGCTGGAAGGCTTACTTTTTTGTTTTTCTTCTTTTCAGCACATGCTTTTGTCTTATTCCTCTTCTGTTTTCTGACAAAATTTGTTGCTCAGCTTACATGGCTTGTTCCTCTCCTAGATGAAGCATTTACATAATGATTTTAACTCAGATTGCAGATGAGCTCTTTAGTCAGTGGGTCTACGGTAAAAACAAGGGTCTCTCTCATCTTGGGCATTGGATTTGAAGGGGGAAAAAAAAACTTTTTTTTAAAAATGGTGATCATTACACAATGGTACTAGGGCATAAAATCAAACCTTCAATGATGTTATACCTTACCCCTCGAGGTCATGTGTTTTGTTTTTGTTTTGTTTTGGTTTTTTTTGCCATGTTCAATATACAAATGGACTCATTTTAGCTTCAACCTGTCCATAGTTCATGCGAAATATTAATGCAAGAGTTCTTGAATGAAAGCTATATTCTGAAGATCCAGCTGTTTACTTTTTCCTGTGTTTATAGGTAACTGGCAAGAACCAAGAGAAATGTAATTGATCACAGTAAGTGAAACCATTATGGTAAAACCGGTGTAAAGAAGTATTCCAAAAGACTTTTGGGAATTGCGGTATTTTGTTTGCAACCGTTTGAATCAGTCGAGTACACTCATGTTGCGGTTTAAATAGTTGCTTCTCCTGTCAAAAGGCAATCAGTGTTGATTATCTGATTATATCGCTATCCTTCCACCATTAATTTATGATCATGCTCATCAACGGGAAAGCCAAGACTCACTTCCTTCAAATACTAAAAATGTGAGTAAGAATGGGATATGGCAATATGCATAAACATCAAAGTTGTGTTGCACGTACTAGAAATAAAACCAGCTTTATGTGAAGAGTCTATGTATGCCATATGGCTGCTAAAGTGCATTTGTACTGGACTATTTAAAAACATTCCCCTCCATTGTTTGAATGAGTATATTTTGAAAAGTCTGACAGATGAAAAACACTTAACATTCAACAATGACCAATGCACAGTTTCTCATATAATTCATTGTATTAATTTGTTTAAAGTTCAGATCTTTAGAATGTATTTATTACTTGATGCTGGCAGTTGTAGGTTCCTTATTTATAAAAAAGCAATTTTTGTTTACATTCTTGAGAGCTAGTCAGTTGAACTTTTTAACTATCATGCAGTTTGGTTACAGTAGTGTTAAGTATTACTATAGGGCCTAGGCTCTATCTTGATGGCACTGCTTTGCTTGTATGTTTGTACACTACCAAAGAAGTGGGAAAAGTTTCAGTGACAATTTATGAATAGCTTTCAGTTTGTTCAGTACAGTTGCCACAGTTCTAAATTTTGAATATATAATTAAAATTTAAAATACCAGGATTTACTGTATGACTGTGTACCAGATTGATTACCTTTTTGTTGTCTATCTCAGTAAATAAAATTTAATTATGCAAAGAATTGATTATACCTTCCAAACATAATTCTTAAGGCAGACTCTCCAACTCTTGTTTTGTTGACTCTAAGACCCAATCTCGAATGTCCCTTACGTCACAGTTTGAGAAGACTATTTTGAGACTTTAGAAGGAATTAAATGATATTTTTAGAAGATGTATTACGTAAAGATCTATCTACGTCGTCGTAGACCCGCACGAAAACAGAATATCATGTTCTGTGAATTTATTATCCGTATTGACATGTGAAATTAAAGGATAAGACGTTTGGGACACAGCGTGAGTGCGATACAGTGGCTCTTGTAAAAATAGTGTATAGACTCTTGCAATACAGTAATGTCTTCAGTGTACACCTGTACACCTGAATATTGCTTTTACACTGAAGACATTAACGAGTAAACCTGGTAAAAATCTCTGTGATTGGCCCCATTGTTATTGTCAAGTTGTTTTTGAACATCATAGACATAACATACTGTGTAGGTTAAAATAAACCTTGCAACTTCAAAACTATAACGCAGATTTATCCGAGCATCCTCACGAAATGTGGTAGATGGTACACGAACATGTAACCAGCGGGAATTGGACAGCTATAAAAGCCACCACAGATATGCACTCTGTACGCCGTATGCCCGGTGTGTATGGAAGACTTATTCGCAGTGTGTATTTCCTCACCTCATATAACCACAGGCAGTTATTGTACTGACGGTAATCTAGCAACTCCTTAGCTGGTCAATGAAAAAGTTTGGAATGTGATGTAAATGATTTCAAATTTCCATATACTGCTAAGAAACCTTCAGAAGGTCGAAATACTAGCAATTACGGAAGGACGGTGGCTGGATAAACATACACACGTGCACAGTTACCAGTTGCTAGATTATGGTCAGTACGGTTAACGCACAAAGTTATATGAGGTGAGTGCATCGCTTGTTAATTCCCAAAGCCACTGACAATTGTGGAAACAACCTTTTTGTTTTGTAAGTTCTCAGTCAGGGTTCAAACATGCATCCTAACTAATATAGTCTGTATACTGTCAAGTCTTTCTTTGAAAAGTTTTTGATATCTTGTCTTACATGTGCCCCTTTCTACTCCGGGGATTTAAACTATTTCTAGAGTTTGGCCACACCAGACAACATTTTGAACATACACCCACACCTGCTTTCACGGTGCACCCACCAAGCACAACAATATTGTTCCTTTTAAAATATATTCCTTTTTTCTTGCTTTCCGTGTCAAATCCTCAGAATGCATTAAACCTGTTTAGCCCAGCCTCTGTCAAATCTGCAGCAATTTTAAGGGTAAGCTGTGGCACCAATACCTGTGGTGTCATGACCAATCATTACGTTTGTTGGTATCACGCAAACACCTTTCATGATTTTCCACTGTAAAATTTGCTTCTGGTACAGTAGGTATACTAAGATAATGATTTGTGCAAATGTTAAGTACATAACAGAAATGAAAAACATTTAAGGGAAGTAATAACAATTTACAATGTTTTCAATGTTTTGTGATCAATGGAAAACATATTTACCTCAATGATTTCGATCTTGTCAGTGTGTTAATTCTGTAGTTCACTTCAATGCATCCTGTACAGTATCAGTTTGCACCACACCTGTGCCTCTTATCCCAAAGTAAGTCTGGTCACCACCTAATCCCTCTCTTTTCTCCATTTCACCAATCTGAAATCAAGAAAGCATTATCTACATACTGTAGCATCTTAAACATGGATATTTCATTCACATTCTAACCATTGTATGCACATACCTTATCTAGTTTGCTTTTGTCTTACAGTGTGGAATTCCAACTGTAATTAAATTAAAGTAAGATTCTTCTTGCCTTTCAAAAATATGTTATAATATTCCTACTTTCATATTCCCTTTCGAAAGAACAGCATTGAGTCTATGGGTTTTCAACAGTTAACCCAGGGGCAATATCTTAGCTGGTCAAGAGGAAGCACTTGGCCAAGTTCTCTACATTAAAACTCTGAAGTCTCCACAATTCACAGCACGTACTCCCTCACCCCATACAGGTATGCTGTAATACAAAGTGTGTAACAATCCCCATGATAGGTTGAACACAGGTATGCTGTATTACAGAGTCTGTTATGAGTCATGTGATGGGATGAATGTAGGTATCCTCTAGTACAGTGTGTAATGATCCACATGATAGGATGAATAGTTTAGATGAATATGTTCAATTTTGTTTGTCTCAGCCAATGTTTACATGATGGCAAAGTGCTTTGAATATGGCCCTCAATGCTGTGGTAGGGTGTTTATTGTGATTGATATACTGAGAAGACACATATAATTTGTTACACTAAGAAACCAAAATTGTAGATGACACCAGTATCGAAGCGATAGCCCCCTAAGAAAGTGAGATTGGCTTGTAATATCCCAACTAATAACCATCAGTAAGACTGCACATATCCTCATAACCACAAACCAGAAATATCAATCATTGAATATCAAAGTTTTATATCTATTAAAAGAAGGAACTTACTTTTGAATTCCATTCCTTGGTAGAACTGGAAAAGACTAGAACCATTTTGGATGGAAGCAACATTGTCAAGGAAAAAAATCTAGTTTTGGTCTGTTTACTTGGTCACACATTTAGACCCAAGGACTGCTTATGTTCTTTGGTATGTAACCTCCCCTTTACCATGATAAGGGAGCCAAACTGTCAGATAACTTGGCTACGTGGATGTACTGTTTGTAATGTATATTTTTTCCATCCTCTTCTGTTTAACTATAGTTTCTGTATTTCAATAATTACGTCAAATACAGTGTGGAAATGTGGAGATCTTATGATGATGATCTTAAAGTGTTAGCATTTGTCTTTTATGTTAGTAGTTTGGCTTCCACATGTATGCATACTTACTGTATATTGTGACATCTTGTAGACCTGATCTTCAGGCTGCATGGCTAGTTGAATATAATTCTGTGTAGTAGTTATTAAAGCTGTCATGGGTGACATAATCAATTGGATGGAAGTTATACAATATCAGTTTGGTTTTAAAAGTAGATGTTATGTGGATACTGAAGAGCTTGAAGTAATTGTGATGGTATTTATTCGTTGTCTTGTTTTGTGACTATGTTGCCAGCACACAAAGTTAGAACAATAGGTTTATACAATTTTTTTTAAAGTTGAGAATGTATTGGTCTTAAAATTACACTAAGTTGTCTTTGTGGTCAGTAAACATTTTGGGTACCTACATTGTTGTTGACATGTTTTGTGTATCTCTCACACTGACTACAGGTATTCCTGCATATCTTAACAACTGAGACACTAGCATGTGATGGCAATCAAAACCAGCATTGTGTCACATCATATTCAGTGGGAAAAACAATTTACGAATGTTAAAAGTGACTTCACTCTGTTCAAAATTGTACATTATAACAGTCCATGCCCATGCAAGAAGACATCTGGAACAATAGAAATTTATGCTGAAAATTGATGAGTTTTTGTGTTCATGCATGAACTGTGAAATCTGCAAACCAATATTTGGAAACGTATACATCAATGTTGTTACAACAAACATATTAGTTTATATATATATATATATATATATATACATATACATATATATATATATATAGTTTGCATCCATCACCATGTGCTACGATCATCACCCATCATCATAATTACTGTAATTATGACCAATCATATGGCACTATAATACTTCCTTATTCCTTACCAGGTAGAATTGTAATCACACAAGCTATTGAAAAACATGGCATCAGCTATAATTGTTTGACTGTCCGGTTTAATGTATAGATTTGTACAAAGAAAAGGCTGTTGATTATTCTGTCGACAACCATGGGTTGAGATGTCAGTGATTAGAACAAGAAAACTATTGAACACATTTTTTTTAAGTGCCTATAATCTCAGTATAAATGCCTGGTGATGTGCATCTGCAAACAACCTGGATCTGATTGTCCCTGCCTGCCTGGAGGGACATTTTTACCATACCCTTACACAAGACAAAAAAACATGAAAGGCTTATATACCCTTGTTACGACCCTTTTAGGACGAGAAAAAAATAAAAAGAAATTTTAATGAAAATATCACCATGTGTAAGGTTCTGCTGTCATCATTACACTATGATACTGTATGTTTCATTATACAGTATGACTTCATGTTAAACTCAGCAATTGACCTCTCAACAACCATATTTATGATCTATAATTGTGGATGTTTTAAGAAAAAAAAAAAATTGCCAAGTAATTGTTTCAAGAAGCAGCCTCTTATTTAAGTGTTTTTTTTTAATTGTAAAAAGTCTTCAATTGTTTTGACTGCTTGCCTTTGACCATTTCTAGTGATGTCATACATGATTCTCTGGTTTGTTCCCATTTCTGTGTACTAGTTGTTATTGATTTACATATAAACATATTAAAGATACGTACTTTCTTTAATGTTTCAATTTTTTACAGTGCCTTATAAATTCCCTACTTGTTTGCCACATGATTAAGCGACGTTACATCTATAACAGCAGGTATCATGGTAAAGTGCGTGGAGCATACTGTACGTCCATAAATTTCAGTTAGATCTCTTTCTTCAGAATTAACCAAGTTGAACCTCTCTCCTACAATAAATAACATGCTGATCCAAGGAGCTTAATTATTTTAAATTTAATCACTGTGGGCTAAAACCTGCAGTGGCTGGAAACCCCACACTATAACTGGGAACATGGTACGGTATATAGGGAAAACTGAAATATGACACACTCTTTACTTTGGGTTTGACGTAGGCAGAGCACTTAAATACTCTCCCAGATCTGTTCTGTTGCCAGCGCTCTCAGGCAGAATCAGTCCAGCGCTGCTTTCCGCTGGTTGCCTTGGCCGTTTTGGTTGATGCAGTGTGCTCCTTGCATAGACCAGTGAGTTCATCCAAAGGGCAAATACACTGACAACAGTGGCAAGAATATATACATATATATACTACACACTGGATCAATTTTATTATGGACTAGAAGTGATAGCTGCGAACCGTTAACAAACCATTCTGTTTTATTAAATGGCCGCAGATTTTAGTACCAATTGCAGCCATACTTGTTACGGCTTTCATAGACGATGAGAGCCCTTGCCTGTTGACAACGTTTGTTTGTTTTTTTGTTTGGGATGAATTACCCATGCTCCTGATTTAAACAAACTCAAAAATGCACCTAGTATAGTTACTGTCTCACATTCAGTTTGCATTTACTTATAGTCCAGCCAAAAAATAAATAAAACTTTTATCAACTTTCATCTTCAGTTTCTGTATGTTGCATAAATGTTGCATGCATTGAATTTCCACTAAATTGTTTTTTAAAGAGTATCACATTTGACCAACCATAGCAAACTATAAACACAAATTGACATTCACAGATAGCAAGAAACAATCAAAACAAATCTTGGTGAATATTATAATGGCATTATGCATGTAATGGTAATTATATTACAATTAAAAGCTCTGGTAAATGGCAGCACTTCCGTGTTTGCAAAATGCTCAATAATAATTTTGTGTTGCTGCAGTGTTGAATATTCTGACAGAATATCTTAAATTAGTTTCTTTAAGCATTTAATCCCACAGTGATTACTTATAGGAATCAATCTCTACATGTAGAAATAAGACCAGCATGTTCTTACAAACGAAGATACATAAGTTTATGAGCAGAGTGACAAAATGAATGCATACATTCAAGCACACATTGCGTTGGGTATAACTTAATTGTGTTGTTTGGATGGTTGGAACAAGCCAAAATTGGCAAAACCATCATAAAATTAAACAGCAATAATTATATCACATATCAATGAAACAATGCTGTAAGTAGAAGGTAAAATGTAATGTGATATCAGTTTTGCCAAAATGAAAAGTTTTTTTTTTTTTTTCAGTCATATGTGAATCTACATCATTATGCCTAACTTTACACCCATTGTATGTCAAATTAGGAACTCTGGGTCATTTATGCTTTCTTTGTTTTGGTTTTGGTTTTGTTTTTTGCTTGGGCCAAAAAATTTTACCAATTCAGTGTATTTGTTGTTCACCCACTGTGGATGAGGATTTGCTGATTTTAGTCTTTTTGATATATGTTGATATGTATATATTTTGAGTTACTACAGATAAAAATGATCAATCAAATGTATAAAAATATTAGCTTTTATAGAGAAATGACAAAGATGAAGAGAATTTTAAGCAAATTCCCATTTTTGTGTGAATGCCTGTGTCAAAATTTTCCACTAAATGTAGCATACTGAGGTTTTGTTGTCTTGAAGGTCATTGAGTTTGTTTATAAAGGTTGCATATGAAAAATCATGGTATTCCTGATGTGTCCATCCCCTCCCCTCTTGCCATGTTTCTGGTGGATATTCATTTGCCTGGCCTTTGGTGATGTCATTTGACCTGTGGTGGGTTGGTACATCAATGGGTTGATGTCACCATATCACTTTGTTAACTGTGTTATGAGCAGACTTTTTTTGTGATTCAACATTTATAGGGGAAATTGAAGTCTGAGAAGAACAGAATCATGTGTTAAGGAACATCTCATTTTCCCCAAGTACTGTATGTATAATAAAATGAATATTACATTAACATCTTTTCTTTTAACCGTTTCTAAGCATCAGACGGTGAGAACTGACAATATCTACATCCATGTGAAAGGACTGATAATTGACTGCATCTACATTGTAAAGGTGTCTCAGGTGAAGCATTTTCCTGTGGACCAAGTTTCAGTGAGAAAATAAAATTGCATCCAAATATTGGTCTGATGCACAGATGAATCAATCAGGCAAAAAAATTTATCCTGCTCCACAAGAAGCTAAAAGAACCAAAATAATGGGAATAAGGCATTAATCAAAAGCACGTCATTACAAGCATTTGCCTCCTTGAAGTTGCCTAAATCGGTGGCATGTGTGTTACATTACACTTGCCAAGATTGTTCATTCATTTGCCATAAATTGGAGAGACAATAGCTGTCAATAGAGACAATTCTTTCACAATGCCTTTCTTTAAAATTGAATTTGGAATGCAGTCATGTAATTCTATATTTTCCTCGTTTTATTCTCACAAATGTGTTTAGTGGAAAACAATTTGAGAACCAGACAAACAGTAGTGGAAATAAAAGATGGAAACATTCAATGCCATTGGTGAGCTTTTGCCACAAAATGGTTCAAAATGATGTAGAAAAGATTTTACAAAGAAAAAAAAATTGCACATGTGCATATGCATGCAGCCATAACAATTACCATAATACTTCAAAAATTAGTACATGTAATTAATGATATGTGCCACAGTAAAGATGCCTTCACACTGCTTTTTCAGTGTCCATTCATCATCACTGTGAAAAATAGCTGTGTTTTTTTTTTTTCATCTGCATCCAGGTGCTACACTTTAGCCAGAAAACAGAAAATTATGCTGTTTAAGGTTTGGTATTATTTTACCACCTTTTGAAACAATGTGCTACTTTTCATATTTAATTTTCTTGGAATCTCAGTATTTACCTTGGAAATCTACCTGTGATGTACATACATACAATATCTGTGCATTAATGTTTTGCTTTTTTTTTTAAGAGAGAACTGTGCCACCTGAAATTGGCATGTGACTGTTTTGTCAAATGGCAATAATGTCCGCTAACCCATTGTGTTGTGTTATCAGATACAGTAAATGGCAAACGCAGGGAAAAAAGAAATTCTCTAATTCTGAGACAATGCAGTGAGTATGAAAATGATATGTTAATGAGATCTGAATGCAAACTGAAAACAATTGATAGCAAATAAGAAAAAGAGATGAAACAGCTGGATGGGTTTGTTTTTCAGCTTTTGTTGTTTTTCCTGTTTCCTAGTATTATTCTGCTTTTAGGCAGGTGTGCATCTTTGCATATTTTCCTTTTTTTCCCCATTTTACATATATTGTGGTATCTCTGTTATTTGGGCCACCCATGATGGTCTAAAATTGAATACATTAGATGGAAGTAGAACTTTATTATATGAAACCAAAAATGTAACAAATGAGAAGTTTGTTTCATTAAATGCATTTAGTTTGTTCATATTTGGTTGGTAACACTTCTCAAAACATTTTAAAATCCGACTTTCTGCACCTTTTCAAATGATGGCAGCCACAAACCTATCTCTCTTTCAAAGCCTTTCAAGGACTTTATTGTCGTGATCATCAGTTTGGAAGTGAGTTTGGAATTGCAGCAGTTTTTATATCTCATTTATTCTGGATTTATTTAGTAAAAAGTACTGTGTTATTTCTCTTTTTGTCTTGTTTTATTTACTTTTCCATCAATACACAGTCAGCTATAAATTGTTTATGACTGCTGATTTGCAACATTTCTCAAGGCAGAGACTGGTAATGTTTTGATGCTGTTTTACTCAATCAAGCTCTACTTTGATATGAATATTCCAGTAAATATTTGCAGTTTATCTACTTTTCATAGTCTTTGGTTGTCTTCAATATTCATCCAGTACCTTGTCAGTGCAGTATGCATGTGACATCAAAACGACATCAAAACAAAATGTAAACCAGTCCAGTGTATGATGGATTTGTTCACACATGGAAGGTAGGTACTTTGTAGGGAACCTAAGTCCACAATACTTCGGACAGCTTTCACACAGTTGGCCAAAAAAGCAGAGATCTTTGAAATGTGTGGAATGGCTATGCTGCAGTGCTCCCTATGACACAATTGTTATTCCACTATGTCACTAAACCAACTTATTTGGGAGATATAAGACCCAAAGGTGTTGTGAAATGAGGAATTTTGCTGCATCATTGTCTCAAGATATTCTTCTAAAACTGAAGTCATCTACATTAGCTACTGACAAAAAATCTTGAAAAGTGTGAACGAAATCAAATTGAATGTATTCAAATCACCATGAAAAATTGCATCTTTAAAAGATTGGTGTCTTTATACTTAAGAATTCATTTTTCTGTTGTGAAAATGTTTCTCAAAGTCACAATAATGATGCATGGAATTTTCAAAATTTGCTGCTCTTTGAGGAAAGGCTCACCATTAAGTTATGCTGCTTATTTTTTCATCACATTCAGTGGATTTTTTCAAATCAATGTTCTTTGAACAGCCTTCAACCAGTTGCCTTCCAACAGATTTGTAGAACAGCAGGACTATCCACAGTTCTTCCCTCACCATTTAATGATATAAACTAAATAACCGGTGATTTACCAACAGCATTTTGGTCACCCTTCTGTCCTATCTTTAATGTTTTTGAAATGCCCACATTGTTGATGCATTGGGTATTTCTTATCTCATGTGTTTCCTTCTTTCATAACGATCCTATCAATTAGTTGCAGGACAAAGTAGCTTATCTGTTGTCATTTTAGTCTGAGATACCTGGAATTTTGTTCTATAAAGCTGCACTCAATCACATAAAAATTCTCATTAATTGCAGCTAATGGCACACGTTTTTGGAATTTTTTTCACCATGTTTCGTATATTTTGTATTTTGATGCTAAAACATTGAAATAGCTTGATGGTTGTATGATTGAAACTTCACTGGCCCTCACATCCATGTGGTTTTGTGGACGGTATGTTATAATATCAGACCAACATATTTTCCATCAGTGAATAAGTGGTAATTTCAGTAACACTCCTTTTGTGTGGCATTTGGCAGTTAATATCTCATATCCTTTTTCAGTGCAAATGTCCAGTTCTTGGGTCATTATTCATGCTGTGAACATGACCTAAGAATGATATCATTCTACAACTCTTGTTTAGTTTTTTGTTTTTAAAGTTAAAGCAGAATAGGTCAGCGTTGGTGACTGTAATTGCAAAAAACATACAGTTATTCAATACAAAGCTTAGAGTTTTGTTCCCATCAATTACTACTGCATGTAAAGTTCAAGAAACGAAACAGGTGAAAATGCAGAACATTTTCTTTTGAAAGAAGTAATGTTCAAGAGAATTGTATCGTTGTAATGTCATTGAAAATTAATGTGTAAACTTTTTTATCTTCATATCAAATATATGTTACTAAGGAGGCTGAATGCCATAATATTTGTTTGATGGAATGAGGAACTGAATAAAAACTTTAAAAACCTGAGCTGAAGCACAGAACTCAACTATGCTAGTAATATTATGTACTTCAATGAAAAAGAACATTTATCGAATGGTAGGTGTAAAACTTATTCAAGTGACTACTTTTGTCTGGGTATTAACAGTGAAAGAAATGTTTAAAAGACTGCAATTAAGTTTTGACACAATTCTCAGCAAGTGCACAACTTTTGGTTTTATATGATTTTTTTCTTTGGTCATTGACAATAAGAGCAAATGTGAAAGGGTAAACAGTTGTTTTGATGGTAAATGATCAATTTATGTTTGTGATCCCCATGAAAATTGATTTCTTTAATCTTTTAAATTCATTACCAATATTACTGCTAATAGGAATCATGTAGGAAAGGTCATAGAAGTCTAAAAAATGTGACCAAAAAAAAATTAGCATCAATACAAAGGGATTTATTTTTCATCAAACATTTCACAGAGACCAGTATCTTTCAGAGAGAGTTATTTTACCTTGTTTGTCAATTGTACTGGTAAGCTCAGTGGAAGTTAAATGATTTCAGACATTTAAATTTACTAGTAATAATAATTACAACAAAGTGAAAACTCCAAAATAATGTAATGGAAATGTAAATGTTGGAAAAAGGAAGCAGAAAATAATTTTTCCAGTCAGTCTGTTTTATTGTGGACAGTGCATATTTCAGACAGAGTACCATTTTAGATATGTTAGCTTTTCGTGCTGTTGTGATATAAACCAGAGAATGAATCACATTTTTGTTTAGACATAAAAAAAAATCAGCACCAAGTTATCAGTTTCATTGGAAATTTACATGAAATGTTTATTGTTGTCACAACTACAGACATAACTAAGTCAGTTGGTAGTTGATAAAACTTGAAATAGCTATTACAGTTGTACAGAAGAAAACTAACACCTCCTTTGTAAGAATGGAAACACAGGTACTTCCGTAAAGAAAAAATTCAGACTATCGCCTACAGTAAACAATAACTTCAACAATTTTGCAATGGTTTGATAAAACATTGCTTACTATTGTCCAACTTTTCATGGTTAGTCATATTTTAGTCATGATGCAGTCATGCTGTAGTCATATTTTTTTCAGAATGACTTCCCCGCTCTCTGTTGTAGCTAATAATCCCTTTTTTTTTTCAAAGTGTTTCTGCACAAAATGAAACAGGTTTAGAAAAAAGTTCATTTTCCTGGTAGCTTGTAGGTGGAGACAGCAATTTCAAAATTGAATAGTAAATATTTAGCACATAAATGATTAGGTAAGACAAAGGTATAAAATTACAGCACTGCTTTTTTGAGATGCCCGAAACAGTTTTTCCAAAGAAATCCGAGATTTGTAGTTAAATGTGTGCTTGAAATTCTTATAGAAAAATTTAAAGTACTTCTTGTTTATCTTTGTAATTCAGTAATGTAGTTGCAAATAATAGTAAATTTTTTTAATCATTAATTTAGAAAAAAATTGGGCCAATAATGTGTCGCCAAGTAAATCTTTTTTACAAGTACATAGTAGAATAGCATGATTATAAAGTCACTTAGAAACCATACATTTCTCTTTTGAATACTTTGTTTCTGAACAAAGATGAAAAAAATAAATAATAGTGCCATTACTGTTTAGTGGACCACCTTAATGGTTTTGTGGCATAATTATTATTCATAGTTAATATGATATGAACTTAACAAGGTTACTAATACTTACAATAGCCCTTGCAAACAGCAACATTTAAGAAGTTTTTAACTACTTTCAAAGACAGAAAGCTTGTGATCAGAAAATGGCTACTACCATGTTTCTAGCTTGAAATGATTACATTCAAAGAGAAAATTTAAATCCATGGAAACAAATTAATGAGATGTGTTTCTGAAAGAACCAAAGTATGTTTTAGTGGGCTGCTTGTGCTGTCATTGAATTAGGATTGCAGTAGACGCTGCCTTAGGTGTAACACAGATGGTTTGAATTCCAAACATGTAATTTTGGTTTGGCAATTCTTTTGTAATATCAATTAGTAGCCACACATTCTGTAATATACTACATCATTTTGTTAATTCTGTGTTGTATTTTAAGGTACCGTATACGTCCATTATTAAGACTTTTTTGTAAGGTAATTTTCTAAACACCAAGATTTCCCACAGTTGTAAGTCCCTGAATTTGTTTGACTTTATTGCATTACAGTCTAATGTCAGTGGAACATTGTAGGTAGGGAGTTTGCTTTGGCATTTTATTTCTCAAAGCCTAAAACATGATAAGACTAGTGATTTATGTTTCAGTTTATACTAACTTAAAGGTAATTGTTATGTTTCAAATGCACCAGCATGGTATACAAGGAGAATGGCTTTAGCAATAATGTTAAACTTTTCAGTGTCACCAATAAACATCAGCAGTACTTCATCTTTTCAAATCTTAGGCATGAGATGAGTTATACAAATATACATCATGTGAAGTTTTGAAACTTTGGTGAGCGCATATTACTCTTAAACAACAAACAATTGATTTTCTATCTCTAAGAAACTTAGTTTTGGAAAAGAAGGCTACCATTCTGCCTTTTTTAATACTCTATCATTCATTGTCCTTATATGTTGGTTTTAAAAGTATGATTTTTTTCTATAAGACAAACACAATATTCCCAATAATTGCCAGCAAAACAAACACAAATTTCCACAAGTGATATGTATTTAATATTTTGTGGGTTCCTAAGTAATACGTTCACTCAGTTTTCAGTGGTCTTATGTCCTTTCTTTCATTTTGAACCAACCATACAATATTGAAAACATTCCAAAAGCTGTCTTTGTTATTTACTACATTTGAGAAAAGCTCACGCTTGGTTGTTCTCTCTCCAATCCATTGGAAAAGACCTAGAGACATAAGACCTGTTATGTTTTTTTCAATGCTGTTTACTAAATTTTGAAGTAATAGTATAATTAGCATAATAGTATAATAGCATAATAATAATTTAAGAATATTTTGTCCTTTCCAGTTGTAATGCAGGACATTGTGCTTTGAGCATGCTGGTCCATGGACAATTTGAGATCACTATGTTTAAAATCTCTTCCCAAAAGTACATCAAAAGCTTCCTTGTGGGTATTGTAAATACAATTTGTAGAATGTTTGATTGCCCTGGTACTTCCAACTTTTTTTTTGTCTAGAGATTTTTTCCTTGATATTTCTGTGTGACTACATACCTTTGGTTCATTTCACTATGCATAATAAATAGAAGGAAAAGTAAGATATCACTGGAATTCACAGAAGTTCTTTTACTTGTCACACAACCTTAATTGCCACATAATCGGAAGGAAGGAATCACTAGCCAGCATTTTATTTTTTTTTTATCTTACTATGAAAGCTTAAAATACAGGCAGATATATTGAAGATGTATATTACAGAAAGTCATTGATTAGGTTCATAATTAGTAATGGTGATAATATACCATATCCAAGGAAAGTGCTGCTATAATTTTGTCATATTTTGATTTGGTAGCTATGGTAACTGTTATGCACTCAAGTCAATTACCATCATTTTGTAAAGAAATAAACTGAAAAAGTTGTGATATCGTAAAAGTAGAGATTATTGTATAGGTAGTTATGTATCAATGATAAACAATAACAAAGTAGGTAAAAAGGACTTTTGCACCTATTTGAATGCCCTTGGGTAAGTACTTTTACTATAAATTGTTTCAATTGTTTTTGTGAACTTGCTTCAGTAAGTATTAAACTGGAATTAACATAATTTTTCAATGTAAATGATTTTTGCATATTCTTCTAAGAATTTTATTTGACAGGTTGGTAGAAGTAATAACAATGTATATTGAAGGGAAAGGGTTTAGCATCATTTGTGTGAACTTAAATTTGGTTGGTTGACTTGTAATTATAATAAGAAACATACTTTTTAAGAATGTTTTTGTATGTTTTAAAAGAAACTTGATTACCTAGCTACTTGCTATACTAACATGTTAAACAGGAAGCGATTGTGTTAACTGGGTGGGCATGAAGGAAATAACTTGTGCAGCTGTTAGCTTAATTAGGTATGTAATGCACTGTATGGTACTGAAATATAACATGTTCAACTAAAAGGATTAGTAAGTAGTGAATTATTCAAACAAATGATTTTTATGTATGATTTTTTTTATGATATTAAGTAGATAACTTTAATGATTTTCATACATTGTTTTATGTAATTTTGAGTAGATAACTAATTATAGTAACATATTAAATAATTACTCACTTTGCTTCATTCTCATACAATCTCAGTTTGGGGGTTTTAAAGGCAACATTTTTTTAGCTTTCTTGCAAAATTTGGTTTTTTGTATAACACATAATTTACGCTACTAAAAGATAATATGTTTAACTAAAGAGTTACTTAGATAACACAATATTCAAAAGAAAGAATATTTATTTCCTGCACAATTGATTGAGAAGATAAGTAATAATAATACTAAAGTACTCTACACAAGCATTTTGCTTCTGTACGATTGTGATGATCATGTGGGTAAAACTAAAACAACTTTTCCACCTTTCTTTATTAATTTGGTTAGGTGTAAATACCCTGTGCCACTAAAAGATTACATGTTCGACTAAAAGTACTTCTTCAGTAATGTAATATTTCCAAAGAAAGGATTTGTGTTTATTTGATAATTCAGTTGAGTAGATAGCTAATAACTATAGCACACTAAAGACATTAAGAATTTTACTTCATTCTTGTGTGATTACAAGTAGAAGATATATTTTTCCTTGCGTCTTTTTGAATTTGATTATTGTTGTAAAGAACTGTATGCTACTAAAATATAGCATCCACAACTGAAAGAATTTGTACGTAACAACATGTATGAAAGGAAAGAAGTTTTGTTTAGTTTGGTATAAATTGGATGGATAAATAAATAAATAGAAAAAAATAATGACAATAACCTAGCCAAGATTAAGCACCATGCATTTTTAACTTCATTTGGGTAGGGAGCAGCTTCTACTTTAGAAATATTCAGAGGAATGTATTTTGCTTCATCTTTCTTGGATGAATATAAATGACATTTGCATTTTGTTTTAGGAAAAAATTATTTGATTAATTTTGTAATTTGTGATTGTAAAATTTCTTTTAAATTTTATGAAAAATTCATAACATATAAGGTTACAATTTCATATCATTTCATTTGAACTTGCATCTTTTGGTATGAACCTTTAATCGGGTGTGTAGTGATTGTTAGTCTATATAGCACGCTTAAAAAAAGGGGGATTTTTGTACTTCTGATTTGTATAACTTGAATGGATAGTTAATAAAAACAAAACATTTTTTTTTTGCTTTTGAAAAGAATCTTATATGATGAGATCTTACAATGGTAATTGAATCTTATCTTCATGCTTTTGTCTAGGAATAAGACTGCTATTCATTCAAGAGCAATAATCAGATACCTCTCATCAAATTATGTTGCATTTACGCATAAAATATTGTATAGTTATTCTGATTTAATCCAGATGGGATGTTAAACCGTTTGCTACTACTGGTTGAACACTCTCGAAATATACAAACTCAAGCACACATTACAAATTTAATCCCGAGAAAATGAGAAACAGGATGGTATTTTGTCCATCATAAATAAAGCTGGTCAAGATCTGTCACCAAAGGTTGCAATGAACGTATTTTACTTTTCATTTTACTCTCAGTGGCTACTGCAAACTACATCAGTTTAAGAATGTTATTCCATTTTCTTTTCCTTTTCCTCGATCTTTTGTGTTAAAAATTTTGCAGATATGAACCTCGAACATCTTTGTGTTACTTTCCATCCTCAGGTCTGACATTCTGTGTTATGTTATTTCTGGGGTAGTTTCTAGTCCAATGTACAGTGCAGTCCAATTATAGTAGTCCATCTCTTGTTGTTTAGGATACTTTCTTTACTCTGCGGATTTTTAAAGCTATCAAACAATTTTGTTTTGCTTTGCTTTATGTTGTGAACTTCTTAATAAAGGTCCGTGGAATTCTCAGATTATGTTTAAATTCCTTCCATTGTTTAGTTCTCCCTTCCACCTGCATGACATCAGTCAAAGCTGGGAACTTCAAACTCAATTTTTCAAGTTGCATGTGAGGAGTGTATTGCGTAAACCTTGGAATAGATGTGGAATAGACAAACGTGGCATATTTTTCCATTAGTCTAAGGCAAGAGCACTGCCAAAGACCCTTCTACCTTTTTCCTTTTAGTTTTTCCCAGCTTTGTGTAGTATTTTCTTAAAGTTACCTGCAATTAGTACAGCAAAATATTTTTGATCCTCATGAATCTGAAGCTTTTGTACTTGTTTCTCAACTGACAAATGTTACACACATGAGAAATACTCCAAATGTGGCCCTAAAAAAAACATTGTGCAATCACAGAGCAAAAGCCAAACAACATTGATCTTGAGGATAGAGGGCATGGTGCTATAGAATTTTATTATTATTAATTGGGTTCACTTTAAGCAATGGTAAGCAATGTTTAAGTGTTAAGTAATTTATAAGTGTATAGCAATGTAAGTATACATGTTATCACTCGTGAACACCTTCAATTGTAAGGCAGAGTTAACTTGTGAAGAGGTACATTATAGGCTTTTGACTGTAGTGCCTTTTGCATTTCTCTTGGTCTCGAGAGTAATGTATCATTTTTCACTTTGTAGTACAAACTTGTGTTAATTAAGTATACTGCAGCTAACCATTTCACAATGGAAAGGTATAAGCAATAATAATAAACTGCTCTGCAGTGATCAGAAAAATAGTGAGTATCAAAATTTTTCAAGTAGATTTTATGTATGATTGATGTAAAAATTTCTGACATTGTTTTTGAGAATTATGTGTAGTGTATCATATTTCTCAAGCAAATTGTTTTAATTTGAGGCACAGCAGTTAGCAATATATTTATTTTCTAGTTTTTAGAGTTTACTGAGACCATGTATGTAGGTCTTCCCGCAGGCATTGTCCATTGCAGGTATGACAGGAATCTTCCAGATGTATGGACAATTGTTTTGTCTCACATATCATTTGTAAAATATGATACATTGACATGTTAATGTGTGAGTTCCTCTATAATTTTATGCATTGGTAGTTTCGTTGCGAAACCCAGTGGAGTCCAGACAGAAGACTTGAAGTGATAACTTCTCTTTTAGTTTTGTTTGTAAATCCAAGAGAGTAGTTTGTATGCAAAAGATATAGCCCTCCCTATATGGTGATATGTACTACATGGCAACATTTGTAGTAGCAGGCTACAGTTTTTACTTACAACCTTCATTCTTAAGTTTACTGAATGCGACAGTTCTAATGTCCCACCCTGAAGCTTCCACGTGAGGTTTAAAACTACTCTGCTTTGCATACTCCAGAGAAGAAAAAGTCACAGATACAATGCATCTATTGGTATACATATTTTTATCTGTTTGAATCCATATTTTTTCACTTTCAAAAGTGGTAATTGTCCCTAGCAAAATTCACTTTTATATGAAATATATTGCTTACTTAAATTATACTGTAAGCTCAAAGCAGTATAATTAAACATGCAGTTCGTTGTAAAAGTTCGTAGTAAGTTTCGTAAATGTCAAGCTCATACATACTTCTTGGAAGCATGCAACCTGTTTCTTAAATAGTTACAGTACTTCACTGAAAAGGTAATATGAGTGCTTGAACTCCCCTCTCCCCCCCTCCCCTCCCAGATCAATACTGCCCTACCACATAGTGTACAGCAAAAGCCATGTTTGTCTTAAGCCACTCAACTAAAAATGAGCATATTTGCATTTTCTTCCTCATCATAAAACATTGACATCTGAATTAGAAATCCCACGTTAAGATTTTCACACTAGAGATCCTACTGTACAGAGCTGCACTGCACATCATATTGCCTAGCTATCATCAGTAGATAACGTACAGTACAAGCAATAGCAAGGAAATATTGACTAACTTACACAGGAGCTCAGAAACCTCAACAGCCTTATAACCAGGGTAGTCCCCTTGCTTTTGAACAATGCTAGCTAGTATATCTTACCTTTACAAGCTTGCTTCCCTTAATAATTCTTACCTTTCTTCCTACCAGCTGTCCATCTGCTTGCTCTCCTAGCCTACATCTTGCTCTGCCAGTATATACCTTATTGCTAGGAAGATTTCTTGGGGTCTCAAGCTTTCCTGCAATTTTTCCTCCCTTTTCCATCTCACAGTTTTTTCTCTCTCTCTTTCTCTTCTCTCTCTCTTCATTTCTTTAACTATTCACATGAAGCATGTGGTCTGTTGTCAAGGCAACGGTTTGAAGTCATCTTTGGTCATGAATATGCATTATTTTCCATCCAGTGCACTCATTAAACTCCCAGTAACAGCTGAGGTGTATACAAGTGAGTTGGTAGAAACATATTGCAGAACGATAGATAAGGGAAAAAGAAAATTTGTCTTTGGAAATTAGTCAGGCTAAGCTCTTTCGTCTTAGTAGTAGAGGAACTGCCCGATGTGTTTCAGCAAACAATTTTTTTTTTTTTAATTCTTTGTGTCATAGGTAGGTTTTCTAACCAATTACAGTAGCATTTGAAGAAGGTATGGGTAAATGGAAAAAGAAGAAAAACAAGTGTACAGCCAGGAGGAGAGATTGTCTATGAACATGGTGTTCATTTTGAGAAAGACTTAGGAAATACAGTCATCTGCAAATAGCAGTATTTGTGTTTACGCTTCAGCTGACGAAGCAAATGTCAGACTCTACATACAAACGTTCACAAAGATTGGGGGAATGGTCTTGCTTGACATTTAGCAATCGACCTGGGCTCTTTCTACTGTGCTATTCGCCTGTAATTTCCACTGGCCTGGGCATCAAGGCAAGCATTGTGTACGTTATACGTAAAGACTCTTGTTTTTTTTTTTTTTCCTCGTTATTTTCCTCAGGAACACAGAACAGGTACAGTGCATGCAACTGCAGTATCAAGCAAAATGAGCCATTTGTGATGGTTCATTAAAATATACAGGATGGGGGATAGGGAGAAGACTTGAGAAACCTTTTCCAGAATATTTTTGCCCTTTTTCTTTAACTTTTAAAAGAGGTAAATTGTACATGAACGAGGAGTATTCCTCGATTTTAAACTGGAAATGAAAGAGAGAGAGAGATGGATACTTTACAGCCACACATGCCGCATGTGATAGGATGAGCTAATTGGGAGTATGCAGGAATGGATTGAGCGACCATATGGAACGATTTCTTTGTACTTAGAGGCAGGAAAGTTTCATTTTCATGGTTGGAAAAAGTAAAAGTATCAAGGAAAATCCTTGGGACTGGAATTGTAGATGATGTTTATGGCCAATATCATTTATTTGACCATTTGAGAAACTGTGTGTGAGAATTTTGTATGGCTTTGATGAGGTATACCACTGGAAGAGTGGCACTTTATTTTATATATTTTTTTCATCCGTCTTGATGAATCGTCATTATATTGTGGTCATTGGTATCTTCTACTTTGTATAATTTCCACTTTTATCTTGGCTTGTTAATCTCACTAAGGAGAGATTAGTCCTCCAATGCAACGGACACTACTATGTTCAATAGACAGCTATCTACCAGACTGCTTAAAAAGTCTATTTGGCAAAGCAAACAAAACAGGATGTAAGAAAAATTTTATTAAACCATCATCTTTTGTTCCAACTTTTATCACATGAAAGACAGGTTTCTCTCCCTGGCAACCCACTTGCATGTTTTGTCTGCAGTTTTTTTTTTTATGATTTTATTCTCTCTTGTTCACTGGGGGTCGTGCTTTTCATTAATATTTGATCATTTAGCATTTATTTATAGGAAACCTTGCTGGAAGAGCTTTAAGAATGAAAAGAAGAAATTTTGTGTGATTTCCAAGTTATCCTGGCCAGCAGAACTTTGAACACATTTTCAAATGAATGAAACAGCCATGACCGAAGAGACATACTGTTGTGAGAGGGGGGGGACTTAATGATTGAGGACAAAGATATAGGTGCTCCTTAATTGACCTTAATCAGTGTGTTTCCTTGAACCAAAGAGTTACAGTTTGTACATCTTCATTTTTCCTCCCAAGCTGTCGTCAGTTTTGTTAGCTGTTTGTCATGGTGTTAGTGGTCCTTATGTGCCACTCACCACTGAACCTGATTATTCAATTCTAAATTGATCTTTTTCTTAAGTTTATTTGCCATTATGAGTTTGACTGCATGGAGCAACTATTTGCTCCTTGATCAAGGTTTAATCACATCCTGTGTTGTGCATACCAAATAACACATTGCTTCAACCTGAGGGGAAAGATACATGCAGGTGAGCCTAGACTTAGTGGGCACTTTGTCAGAATTGATCTCAAATGAACCAATCAAGATCAGGTGACCAATAATCAGGAAATAATTGACATCCATGGTATCACACTTTTTGTTTCCCGATGATGTAGAACCAAACTACTATTTATCTCTAAATGTACCAAGCAAACCATGAAATGTTACAGAAACACACCTCTGATAATTTTAATCGCAAAGTTTATGGGCTCTGAGTAAACTGTTTTGGTTGTTTATGTGACAAGTTCCTGCAAACTTGCATTCATAAATTCTTTTGAAGTGCATGCCTGCAGTCCTGAGTAATTCACACCATAGACTTGTACCTCGCAGTGAATGCAAGGGTGGAATAGCCTATTAGTGCTGACCAGAGCCCCTCAGTGGCAAATATTCATTTATAAGTTGCTGTACCTGTACCTTTCCATCAAAACTTGAAGCCATCAAAAGTCCTGTCAACCTTGGCAACTTGCACTGCATTTAAGTTATGATATAAAAGTTATAGGTGGCCATTATAAGACCTCCCAACCCATTGTCAGTTTGTAACATATAATGTGATACAATATGCATAATATAAATATTTATTTTACCCCTTACTTACCTGCCTCAGCACAATAAGTGCACTCCCATCTACTATACCTGGAGTGTTGATAGCAATAAACAATTGACAGTTTTTGCCATATATATAATATATTCATATGAGTAATTTTGTAAATATTTCACATATTCGACCTGTGATTTGTTCACAGTTTTCAGAAAGATAAAAGTAGTGTGAGAGTATTTTTCATGTTTGAATCCCATTTGGAAGGTTTCACTGGATGACGAAAAAGAGACCCCATTCTTAACAAGGGGATAAGAGCCTTTTTTAGCATTCCAATAGAGAATAGAATGTCTTTCTCAATGGTCACATTGATTGGTACATATGCTGGACATTAAAAGTAAATTAACTGTGAAGGTAATACTAGCAATTTGACTGAACATAATGTTTGAAGCTTTTCTTAAAATTTGCTAAGAGTCATTTTATTGAACTAATGAGGAGAAGAATGTACACTTCAATATTGCTTTTACTAATTATGAAAAAGGTTACTTTTATGTCAAGTTGCATTACAAACTCACACATTTTTTGGTAGTCGCTTAGTTATCATGTTCATCCAAACTTTAGGTACCCTCAAGTGCAAGGTTACTGGATTAATATAGTGTGTAGCCATAGCTTAGCAAAAATTGCTTTCATAATCTTTTCCTTTTTTCCCTTTTTTCACTTCAAAGTGTAAACCTTCTGTAGTTATCAGAAAAATAGCTAAAGCAGTGACAATATCCAAAGACCCTTTTATTCTATGTAGTAATCCACTCTACTAAGCTTAGTCCTCTATTTGTTTTGTTGAAGTTAAGTTCACTGTACCAGTATTGCAGTGAGATTACAGGATGCATGTTGATGTTCCTTATCATTTCCCAGTTTTTGTTGGACATTGTCAGATTTTTGAAAAGCTTTAGTAGCAAGCATGGGATGATTCAGATTTTTCAATGCTAGAAATTCAAGGATTTAACAATGCCCAAATTTACTAGCAACTTTCCATGACCATTTTATCATTTTGTTGTGGAACAAATGTTGCTACACATTCTAGCACTTAATCATCAGTTGCCGCAACGTGAATGTTTATTTAGATCTGAGCAGTATTTAAATCAAGTATTGTAAGAATTTTAAAATTTCCATAGTCAAAATATTAAAGTATAATTCTTGAAACTTTATTCATTGATATAATGTGCTCAGTTATTAGACACACTTACACTGAACAGATTTTAAAAATAATCTTTTATGCTGAGTTTCTAAAATATTTTCATCAGGATGCAACCCATTGGTTTTTCTCAAACCATTCCCAGAAGTTTCATTGGGCTCTAGAGCAAAAGTGACAATTCAGTCGCCAAACTGATGGAAGCTTCCTGTAAATTTGGTGCCTAATGCCCCTGGAGTTCTGCTAAACATTTTCGCAAACAATGATTTTTTTTTTTTTGTTATTTTTTTTTATCAACGTTTCCAAGAAACAGTTCAAGAGCAGTCTGTACTTTGTTTAAATTTTGTTTGACTTTCTCAGCAGACTTGAGTTAATCAATGTAGTCCATGAACTACAAGCTTTAAGCTTTGTTGCCAGAAATTGTCGTGATTGCCATGCAGAAGCTGGCAGCCATGCAATATTTGAATAAAAATGGATATATTAAGCAGTTACATCTTTGCTACATTTATAAAGGTGTTCAAATGTCATTCACTAGACAGTGACGTTCAGTGCTGATCGATTTTAAGAGTCTTTGTAAACAATAATTTTTTGGGGTGGTTTTTGTGACCAAAGTTTTCCAAAAAACCAAGTGCAGCCTCTTCTGCATATTTCTGACTTTTTTGCAGACTTCCGTAAATTATTATCCCATGAACTACAGGCTTCTTTCTCAGAATTTTGGTACGGCTGCAATGATCAGACCAACACTTGCACGATATTAGAATAAAAAGATTTGTGACATCATAGATTTGTTGAAAATGTTGTTTAACTAGGAAGTGAAGTTCCATGCTATACTGTAGTTATAAAATGTGAATATTTTTTTTTCCTGGTGATTGTTCTGACACAATTTTTATAATGAAATTGCAACATTAATATAAATTTAAAGCTCAATTCCCTGATTTTTTAGTGGACTTGTCTAAAATTCTTGTGTCCCATGAACCACAAGCTTTGTTGTCAGGAATTTGGTATGGCTGTCATGCTCAGACCAGCAGATCAATTTAGAATAAAGTAAGGTACAGCAGTGTGAGCAGCCACATCTTTTGCTATAGCAATGACCTAAAAAGTAATGTAACTAAGAAGTCTACGTTTCATGCTAATGTAAGAAATCAAAAAGTCTCCGGCAGATGCTAACAGTTATCTCAGTTTATGTTGGTCATTTAATTCCTCTTGTCACTATTTTAAAAAGTATAAAAGCAAATGAACAGCAATGAAAAAGCCTTGGTGAGGATCATCTTAGAGAAAGGCACCAATATGGTTTGAAAGAAATATAAAGTGAAAAGTTCATGATGTCAACAGTGGCACAAACTGTATGATATTTCAGGTAGATGTAGTTAAGTACTGTCATTCAAGTTTCTGATAGCAGACATAGTGAATGTTGTTTAGCTTGCACTAAAGGAGCACATGAAGTTACTTGTAGCAGCACTTAGCTGATTTCAATATTCGTTATATATGAAAATTTTATCAAAAATTGTAGTTTATTCTTTACTCAAACCTAACACTGACCTATCTTCCTTGAACCAAGTCATGTTGTCATGTGTAGATGATGGTATTGTTTTAACACATACCTCTCAGGGACATTAGATAAGTAAAATATCTTTCTTGAATTTGTAAACAGTGTAAAGCTGATCTTTAGGATTTCTCTTTTGATTTTTTTTTTTAGAATACATATACAATACAAATCGTAGACATATACTTACCCTTAGAGGGGGCGGTGCTAGAATTGTTTTCAAGGACATTTAGAGCAAGGCCAAATGTCGGCCTATGCATCAGTGAAGCAAGGGGTAAGTATAGTCACTCATGAATACCCACACCAGTGAGTTGTGGGGAGTTTATCAAATGGAAATGTTGCATATCCCAAAAAATGTTACCTACTTCAATTACCTCACATGTATCACAACAGTTATTATAAGGATTAGAATCAGATAGGCAGTTAATAAACGTTTCTAAGACCTGTTTTTGATGTAACGATGACACTTTTATCCCTAGAAAAGATCTTACAGTCAGAGAAGTACCACCTTTTATCCTAACTTTGATTTCAAATGAATTGCATAAACATGCATGTTCATATGCAAGACCTTCCCCCATTCAAATGAGAAAATTAATTTCATAGTCCACATCCTTTATTGGTCTGCTGCAGTTACTGACACAAAAAAATCATGAATGCATCTTTTTGTGAGTGAATGTTCCATGATTTCTATTACATACCTTACTTTACTTTACTTACACTGATTTTGCACCTTGCTCCAGATATTTTCAAGAACATTGTCATTATTTACTAAAAAAGGAGAAAAGACTTAAAATTTACAAAACTTGAAATAAAGTCTCCTTTCAAATGATTGGCCATAAAAAAATCATTTTGTAGCAGTTATAAGTAATAGGGATGTAGTGATGGAAATTGAAATGTTACTAAATAAGTCTTTTACAGAGCTTCATATTTTCCTTGGAGTAACAGTTAGTAATGCCATAGTTGCACACCATAGTCATGTTTTTTGGTCAATATAACATTTTTTACAAACCAGTAGCTTAAGCATTCATGATAAGTAGCTTATAACTAAAACTGATAGTAACTATTTGGTTTCAGTATTGCCTTGAAGAAAAATTGAGATATCAAAATAAGTCAAAGATTATCGTGATGTATTGAAAACATCCGTTAAATGTTGAAAGTTACAGTGAAATATTTGTGGAAGTATTAGCTGAGATTGGAGAGAAAAAAGTTTGTGTGGTTATGTAGTACCCTAGGGCCTCTCAGGCATTAAAATACAGGGCCTATATCAACTGATAAGTATATAAAGTATGTGGAGATTTGTTAAAAATGGGTTATAATTGAAATACAATTATTAGGTGTCTGATTGTGTTGTGTTTTGCTTGAATACCATGAAAGCTTACCATAGCTTCACACCAAGCAGATAGAATTTGACCCATCTCTTCAAAATGTTTCTGGAACCTCAGTGTAGATGAATGCGTTAGCTCTGTCATACAGCATCATAACTCTTGGAGTATTAAGACTATACAATAAGCAGCTTAAGTCTCATCTTTACGCTTTTTGGAGTCATTGGACCTATTTGTACCTAAAAGAACCAGGTTTCTTGACAGACAGTAAAGTTTTAGGGGTTGCACTTTTGACCTGATAGAAAGGATGTGAAACTATCTATGGGCTGAGACAAGGAATTACCGTCACAGTATTGGTAAGTTTATGACTTCCATCTTTACCATCCCTCAACCTTCTTCACTCTGGTATGGTAAGCTGATCTATACTTGCAAAAAGATCTGAATTGATTTGCTGGTAAATTATGGCACAACTTCATTCATCGTTCACTAGCTATTTCCTCAAAGCCGATAGTAATAACCTGTTGATATTCTGACCGTGACCGTTGCATACACTTGCCTGCATGTTTGTCCATGTTTTTGTTCCTTTCCACTTTTTTTTTAATCTTGGGATGAAAAATATTCTTCAACAGCAAGCAACCAATAGAAGCTAGGATACATTGCTAATTAACGATTAATTTGCATACATTCAATTTTTAGAGGCATTCAAGTGTAAAAGATAACTGTGTTCATGCTCCTTGTTTTTTTTTTCCGGTTTCATCCAGGGACTCTTTCTTACCCTGCATTAGTCCTATCTCACTGTAAATGTCAAAGGATCTCCTACAACATGCAGACACCTTTTGACTGAAATTTCAAAGTTCAACAAGCTCATTGGGAGTTAAAGGGAAACATCAACTTCCCATAAATGATCATACCTGAAATGGGAACTTTATTGTCACTCCACCTGAAGTGTCTTGCCAAAATATTTATCAATCAAGTAAAAAGAATAAGTAAACAAATGAATTTTTTTAATAAATGAATGAAGTTCTTAAAAAATAAATGGCATAATTGGAAGCCATTAGTTTTGATCAAGGGAATGTGTCTTATGTGTAAGAAACTAACCTAAACTGTAGCTCATTCCTTTTACAAATGAAGTGCATGGGTCATCTGACTCCAGCATTGCACTCCTTTCATGTTTATATGCATACAGCAAGAAAGGAACCAAGTCTCCATCTGAATCCTTTTAAGCATTTCAAACTATCCAAAATGTCCTCTGTGCAAAAACCACACATGGCAATGGACATCCCTTGATAAATTTAGAAAAACATGCAATATGTCCCTTTAAGGTTTAGGTTTGGAGCCAATTCATTTGCAGCCATTTCAACAGCTTAGAAAGTTAATTTATAGGAAGACTTATCCCTCAGTGTTTTTTGTTTTTTTTTGTTTTTTTGTTTTTTGACTTCCTCCTATCATTATACTTAATAACAGAAGTTCTACTCACGTCGCTCTGGTTCTATAGCAAGAATAGTCTCATTTGTCCCAAAATTGCTAAATATTCACCAGTTTTTATCATTGGACAGATACCAATGGCTGCTTTGATCGTATGCCATAGCTTTTTTTTTTTTTACCTTTTTTTACCTTTTTCAAGTATTTTCCTCTATTCTTACATTTCTGATGTTGTCTTAGTCTTCGTTTTGTTTGTCTTGCTTCTTGGTTGGCAAAGCTTACCTCTGAAAATTAGGTGCATTTTTAAGATATGTTCATTGTAAGAAGTGGACTCCAAAAGGTAGGCAAGTGAAGCCCTGAAAACAATATCAACCCTGTCATATTTTTAGCAAACTTTCAGATAAGTAAACTGTGCATGGATTTCCATTGCAGAGACAGAAATATCTCTTCCCTCAAGATCCCCTTCTGCAGTCTTCAATTGATGCTTTAGCTATTTTTGCAATTTTTCTTTTTCAGATTTGTTGCTGGTGTACATTTTTACAAGTATTTAGTGTGTATATTGGTATGGAATACTCAAAGCCTCATTTAAAGTATGAATGGTGTGTTGGATGAGTAAGAGAGTAAGGTCTTAGCAGGTTTATTATGTTCCATGATAAGACGCTTGCTTTCACATGCACAGTATGGCATGCTTAATGGACTGGTATCTTGAAGTAGGCAACATGAGAGAAAAGAGTAAGAACTGATTCTCAATTGAAACATGCAAGTTTCCTCATAGTACAGGATCTAGACAGAGAGGTTTCATACAAAAGTTATTTGTTGTGTTACTGTGGTTATGTACTGTAGCTTGTTGGGAATAAACCACACGTCGGTATACCTAATGTTACATATGGAGGATATTTGTGTAATAACAGTTAGTGTATAGTGCTTTTTTATTTGGCTATTGTAGGCCTGTAGGACTGTTTTTACTATAGATACCATCCTGCAAAGGTTGTAACTCTCTACTTCACAATGTTTACTACAACACCTTAGAAGGAAAACTCTAAAAAGTGGCAAGAATGTCATCAGACTTACTAGTCGATGCTGACACCAGTTTTACACACATGGAATGGGTTCTACCATCGTTATGTAATGGATAGTAAGGCCTAAATAACACAGCGAGGTCCATGTAAAATGGATGACAGAAATATTGACTTAATGTATGTCAATGAACATCAATGAATTTGATGCTGCAAATGTACTATATAGTACTATTTTTCTTTACAACATACATGGTCAAGACAAGAAGCAATCTGGAAGCAGTCTGCATCTTGCAGGTGTGCAATGCTCAAGTTTTAATTGGCCGCCAGACTGCACCTTCATGCAGTTTGTATTGGAAAGCTGCATGCCCCTTAAAATTTCATTCATAATTAAACAAGTTCTCCACCTCCCTCCACATACAGTGCAATTGACTGATGCATGTTACAAAATGCTAGAACAAGTGTATGCAGCAGCTTATTCTCAGCAAGAAATATTTCGAAATTACCCTTTGACGGAACTTTGCAAACTGCCAGGAGGTGGTTCCTCTCATCAACAGTTTAAAAGAGCAGTGCAATACTGTAGCAACACCATAGTTACATGGTGTCCACTCACCAGTTTGCATTAGGTAATAGACTAACCTTTTGTAGATTTTTTACATGTTTTCCTCCCATACTAGGAAAGGTAATTAAGAAAGACTTTCCAGGCTGGAATTTGTGGACATTTTACCTCCAAATTAAATCATAAACAGACATTATTGTAAGATGTTTTCATATAGCCACTGACATCAAAGCAAAACGATTCACATGAAGATCCCATCACCAAGAGAAAGAGCAGTTGCATTTTAAGGTTTCCCTTGAAAAATGTACACTTAACTTATAATTTGAAATAAAAAGCTGATATTCTCTGTCATTTTACTTAGATAAGGGATGAAACTTTGCCTGCATACAGTGTGCCCAGTTTGTCCTGTCATTATTCTCTCCATCTTGCAAATTATGGCTAAGTTTGAACAAGGAGTTTTGGTCAGCGGACCTAAAGAAATGCAAAGTGGTAGATTGAGTTGTTACACTGTATTGGTATCATTGAAAGTAAAGTGTCGGAGTAGATGACAACCATTATATTAGGAATAAAACATTATTACATTTGTCAGAACTCCCTTTTTTTGAATTTTGTATTGAACCCAAGCCTAAATTAAAATATAACACCCAAAGACCTGTATGTCTATAGACCTCTGGAGTTTTAGCAGTAACATGTGAATTGTTTAGAAGTAATTATGTCAGTTCTTTTTTTTTTAAATTTTGCTTAAATTTTTTCATTCTGAACATCTTGATGGATTTTTTTTGAGTTATGATTCTCCCACTTTGTAATTGTCTCTCATGCAGTGACGTTTGTATAAAAAGCATAGCATGTGCCATACCGTTTTACTCAGAAACAGTGGTGCACTAACATAACTCAAAACATTACTGTTACAAATGTCACATTTTCAGTGTTTGTGGTTATGTTATTATTAATCCTGAAAGAATGACCATTTCAGCTATATAATCAATAATCTGTCATGATGGGGGTCTCAAAGTCAGTGTAAAATGTTTCATTCAAGTGTTAATTAATCTCCTTTTGACAGATCAGTTTTACAATTTGAGTGCTTTTTGAACGAATATATCAATGACATTGTTTGAGATCTGAAATGACATTTTGTCCCACTCCAATAGTTTGTTCATAACTCAAGTTATTTCTGTTTGAAGAGTGACAGCTCCGGCCTTTACTTTACAAAATGTTATGTAACTTCTCCACATAACATCAATAGTTTTTATTTTTATTTGATACTGAGGTGTGCAATTTACCCTTAAATTTGACACCAGTGATAAATTAGGTCATTGTTATCGGGGATTTTAGTTTTAAATGTTGTGACACTTAAGATCACAATTCTTAAGGTATGATCATGTTCCTTTTCATGCAGTCAGGATTTTAAAGAAAAACAGGATGTTCAATTAGATTCTCTGGTATAACAGGATTGCCAAAGTCAATGCACCATTTTGAAGAAAATAAATTTACCAAAAAATCTGTAAGTTTGCCAAGTAGATGATTTTCACCAAGAATGAAAGATAAATTTTACTAAATTTATTAAATTTCACTGGTATAAATCCCTTAAAGACCCTTTGCATTAATGTTGGTTTATCAGAATTACTTCCAATTAGAAGCAAACTCTGTCTGAAGGTTGAACTCTGATTTGTCCATTGTCAGAGATTGAGACATTTCAGGGATTTTACTTACTACAATAATTATTTTTCTAGTATGATTACTTTATGATGGATAATGTACATGGCATAAAAAGTTCATACATCACAAATTTCATGGGATCGTTCCATTTCCTAGTCTGGTTAATCTTGCTTTCCTGCTCATACATGATTTACGGTTGTCCAAAAACTGGGAAAACTGGACAAGCAGTATACCTTTTTCACAACGACATCAAATAAGATGTTGTTGGGTAACTTGTTTAATATTTATATCATTGTACAAGCAATGTGGATATTGTGGCTTAATGATGGATCATTTTTCTAGAATTTTCATAACATCAAACTTTGAACCATATCTGCTGGGATGAGGGTGTCATTTTGGAATGTGTAGTATATTGAGTTGAGCCCCCCACCCCCCTTTTTTTTTGCTCTTTTTTTTTCTGTCATTTCGTATGTCTGGAGTCGTTGATATCATTTCTTTTTAAAGGGAAATAGGGTGTTTAGAATACACCCACATGGCATACAAAGAAAATAGCTTTAATAGTTTTTACACCATTCACTCTCAGCAACAAACATCTGCAGAACCTTCATCTCCACAAAATCTTATGCATGTGATGAGTAACGGAAGATGCATCATCTGAATTTTGAAAAGTTTGGGTGAACAAATTATTGCAGAGTAACAAATAATTGAATTTCTACCTGTGAGAAACTTATTTCTTGAAAAGAAGGCTACTGTCCTTCCTTATTTTGAATAATCTATCATTCTTTGTCGACCAAAATTGGTTTAAAAAATATGGTTATTTTCTGTAAAACAAACGCCTTATTTCCCTTTAACTTCCTTTCCTTCTACATTTATGACATTAAAGTTAACATTCTGTAGCTCTTTACATTTCTTTATTTAGTTTCTTCTGGACAATAGGTATTTCCTTACCTGTTGAATGTACTACATAAAATTCCTATTTCCTCTTATGTGTATATTAGAGATGAGCATGTACAAATTGCTTTGTACTAATAAATTTTTTATTCCCTTGCTTTTCACAAATTTAATGAAAACTTTTCATTTCACTGGATTGATTTTTTTTTTCTTGTTTATTAACAGTACATGTTCATCGTACTTTTAAATCTGTACATTTATGAAAATCCAAGTACATTGATTTTTTTTTTTTTTACGATTTGTGTGTGTAAGAAACAAGTGCTATTTTGTGAAAGTACTCTGAGGAAATGTATAAAATGTATACACTTAAGACAGGCCTATCAATTTCCTGCAATTCAAAAAGTTTTATTCCTTGCCAAAGAATTTCGTTAAAAGTTGTTAATGATCCAAAGATATTTTGTAATTAATTTATTGTACATAATTTTGTTAAGTGGTATGGATCAATTGCTCCATATTCTAGTCCTATTGAAAGAAGCTTCAATCTTCACATGTCATGAAATATATGATTTGAGTGATTAGTTTCATATAATTACAAATTATTACCTACAAATAAGTAAGTAGGCTTTGATACATTTTTGCCTGTCTATCAAAGGTTTTAAATTGTATTTAGAAACTATCCATTTTACTCACAACAATTACTGGCAATTTTTCTTTACTGCATTTTGATAATTCATTAACATAATAATTCATAACCTTCTGTTATTTGAACTGTTTTCAACAAATTGTTGCACTTTCTATAACAAAGCATTCGTAAGTGGGTTATTTTCCTACTTAATTGTAGACCGAGTGATTTGCAATAATGATATCAGAGAATTGGTCATGTATCTACAGATCATGTGTTTTGAAAAAAAAAAACCTTATCCGTTTGCAGTAGTTCTAAACTTCAATGAAATTTGTATGCTGCAAAGAAAAAAGTTCTCGTTTTTTTTTCATAGTTTAGTAGGAAAATTACATTTAGATATTCATTCCAATGACAACTGAAAGCAAAAGTTGTTGGAAGCTCCAAAACTGTGTCTGCAACAAATACAGTAGACAATATGTAATGTAGATGTGGAACTCTATTTTCAGCAGTTGTAGATATGTAAAACAGGTCAGTTTTCATACAGTATTCTTCAACTATTGACCAACTATACTGCAAGCTTAATATTGATTTTATTATTTTCACGACCTTTTTGTATCTTTTAATTATCAGCTTTTAGCACTGTATCTGTCAATATCTGACCAAAGATAGCTGAATGAAATGCAAAACTTTCATTACAGGAACTATTACTGACAATGCTTCAAAATAATGCATATGGCATGTTTCACAGTAAAGGGGTCCAAACATAGATTACCAAATAAAATGTGTTTAAAGGATAGAGTTGCATTGGCAAACATAATATGCTGATCAATACCATGCTTCATGATAGAAAAATAAAAAATAAGCTGTGTCTTATTTCCATTCAAGATCATGGAATTATGGGGGTAAATCCAACCAAAATGTGGCAAGTTTGGATGGACAATAATTCCCGCTTCCTAGCAACTCATATCAATGTTATAATCAAGGAATGACCAAGGAATTGAAATAATTTGTTGAGCTGATACTGTACGTCATATTTATTAATTTGAACATGTAATGAATACAACTGATACCATTCATCACTCTAATAATTTTGTAGTCTGTACTGGCAATCCAAATTTAAGTGCTCATTTTGGCATTAGTGTCCATCAACTAAAGGGAAAAATTGCAATTTGGAATAAGTCCTAGAGGATGTGATCTACAATGATCACTCATGTTTGGTTATGTACAAGGAGTGAAACATTTAAAACCAACCTACAGATCCCAAATGCTGCACATTAAAATATGCTAGATTAGATGTTGCTAATGTATTGTCCATCTAATTAAAGTGTTACATTAGCAACGATTAATGTTATCCATTGTTCTCCAGATATGGTAGTTCACTTGAATATCTTTATGTCATTGCACATCTTACCTAAAGTTTAGTAACTTGGCATAGCTTCAGTCTTTACCTTGATTATAAAATTGAATGTTTAGTGATGTCTGTCCTGTAGTAATGTTAGCAAAAAAGTTACATTAACAACCAACAGTTTTCAGTAGTTGCACATGAAATAATTTAGACCTTTTTAACTGCTTTGGGAATAATGTTTGGGAATATGTATTGACACAATAATGAAAATCTAAGTGCCATTATGTCCAAATATTTTATATAGGACTATCAGTTTAGACGGAAAAGTTACAGTAGCAACAACGGTGCTGTATTTTCCGTCCAAATTGAATTATCAGCAATATTGAGGCATACATCATATATTTTAATAATTTGTGTCATGCTTATGATTTACCAATGACACTAATCTGATATAGAAATGAAAGTTTGCAAACATTTTTCCTTTTAGTGAATAGTCAAATAAAGGTAGACCTATTGTTGGTAATGGAACTCTTCATTGTTTCACTGCAGCACCCCAAGTAGCAATATTTTTGTACTTTGGTACAGCCAAAGCAGCAATCAGGAGAAACGAATGGAAAGGACAGTACAGCATGAATTTAGTTCTTCTGAAATTTTGCATTTCAAACTTGAATTTGTGTATGCAACAGCAAAATAACATTACTTATCCAAAATGTCATCATTCATCTATTCCTGAATGTTTTGTCCGTTCACCAGCTACATTAGCAACACCTATAAGTTTCACAAATACTAATCTGAAAACAGATATTTTATATTTTTAGACTTTTTGTGTAATCCCTTTGGAAACTGTGAATGGATTATGCAAATGTAAGAACTGTCTTGCAAAATAATTTGGAAATAAAAACAATAATGGGAAGTTACATTTACATGTTGTCTGTCCAAAACTTACATTAGAGATACGTACTTTTCTGTCCAAAGGTTTCAATGGAAAAATTGTGCTTAAGAAATGACAAAGGTCTAAGTTGCTCTGAAGGATGTAGATTTTCGAACCAGACACATTGAAAATTATCACAAGTGAAAAAGTTCTGACAAAACACATTTTTAAATTTTAGTGCCATGTGGGAGTAAATGGACCACATTATTGTGAAACATTTCAGATAATCTACATCTCAGAAACATTTCAAAACATTTTTTGCAGTCCCTCAGTGTTGATCATATTTTGTAATTATCTGTGTCTTTGAAATTTAGGTACCTCTCAAATTTGTTTACTCCTCTCCATCTAGTTTTGTTTGCAACACTCATTTGTAATTTAAGTCTTTGACACTAAAAGACAATTAAAGCTCTGACTCTCTGATACTAAAATACCAATGGAGCTCCAGCTTACATATCTGTGCTCATTCATATATACTTACATAACTGGCTGTACTCTACATTCCAATTCAGCCAATTTGCTTACAGTTCTGAGGTCCGTCAACAAATGTTACACCACACCTCTCTATCAACCAACTTACCCACCAAAATACATGCTGCTTACTCTTATTTTTTTTTTTTCTTCAAAGCATTCTCCTAAGACACATCCTTTTAGGATTTAACTTGTAATTGTTATTTTTACTTAACCTTTCCCTTGTGTTTTAAGTTGTTTGTATTTGTAGATCTATACAAATGTCATTATCTGTATGTACTCTACTTAATGTTTTTTCATATTTAGGTTCAGCAGTTTTGATGTCATTATCTTTTCTTACATTACTCTTTTATCATATTAATTGTCAGTAGTTTGAGGTGTTATGCTTTGCAGTGTTTTAGATTGGTCATGTATTTGCATCTTGTCCTTTTTTCTCTCTCTTTAAAGCTTTTTAATTTTCAGCTTTTACTAACTTTGTGTGTTTTAATTCTCGAACCGATTAAAGCATCTCCTAGATTAAGCACTCCATTTATGTTGCAAATAAATGCAATGAAAGGAGTTTGCTGAAATGTCGGAACATGTCACAGTTTCAGTGTGCAAATATATTAGAACATTGTTTGAATATATTATTATAACACTTAAAGCTTATGGCACCTTTTGAAAATCCAACTAATATCATTCACAAACATTTACAAAAGCAAAGTAATTTATGCCACAAGAAGCTGGATGTATTAAGGCCCTTTGTAGCACTTTAAGTGGGAAAAGAAAACACCTGCAAATGAAGGACGAAGTCATTCACAACTTTAATACTCTGCCAGTGAACTGGTTTATGCTAGTGTTTTCATAGATTCCTAAAAATCAGAACTGGGGTAGTAGGTAATTTTTCTATCCCTCTCAGGTTCCCAGATATATGTCAGTTGTATTGTTAACATTAGCATTTCCACATCCCAGTTTCATATCGCATTTATGGGGAGGGATCTTACAAGCATAATACATACATCCACCTTCACCTGCTCATTAACATAGCCATGATCATTTTGAACTATTTTCTATGTATAGTAGGTGAAATTCATCAATCTGACCCAGTGTGTTCATATAGCAGTTGTGTCCTTTTCACTATGGGAAGGAACAAGGTAGTAATTTTGGATCCAGTTAGTAAAATACCTTTGCCCCAAGTGCCGTGGTTATCCATGAAAACACTAGTTAATATGATGTTATTGATAGTGTTACTCCAATCCATGGCAGTGCTAAGTAAATCCCATTATGCAAGATTTTATTAATGCCTTTCAATGGAGAGTCTAGTACCCATTGCACAATATATAAAAATGAGAACCATGGTCATGTAGCTATTTCTGTGCCATGTGTTTATCTACTATTTCAGTACTAAATGTACCACTTATATTGCATATTTGCACTATTTGTTTTTTTAGAAACAAAACTTAGTGTCTTTTATATTGATGTAAGTGCGCAACCTTTGACATACCAGCATCCTTTAAAATGCAGAGATGGGCAAATTATGATGTAATATACCTGTTGACAATATTGCGAATGAATCACTTTTTGTATCTGTCAACAATAAATCGTTTAAAAGTTATCAGTATTTGTATTCAACCAAAACATACTTAAAACATAGAGATTCACATCTACCAGGAAATTGTGGGGATTTTGTTCTTGTGTCATGTAAAATTTTATTCAGTACTAATTTAAAACAAAGGACAAAATGTTATGTCATCAACATTATTAATAGATGCAGTAAGCAAACACAACATCCACTCACAAATTATATATATTTTTTTACAAGTGTATAGCATCTGGCTTTAATTTTCCTCTATTTCATCTCTCGAGGGTTCAGCTGAAGGTTTCACAACCTCGTGGGTGCAAGTTTCAAGTCAATTTAGGGAGAAAAGTGTGTCATTCTTTTCCTGGATGAGTTGTCTTAATACCCAGTTATACTCAATGTAATGATGCTATTAAGTTAACATGCACTATTTATATAGCATTTCTTAGTTCAGTATTGATTTAGATTCCCTGAATGTCTCACTTGAGAAGCAAGGATAAATTTAACCGCCTCCCAGTTTTACCAACTCTCTGATGGTAATGCTCTTTTCCATCATTCTCTTGGTGACTCGACTTAATGAGAAATTGTGTAATTTCTAGGGTGAATGCATTTTAATACAGTAAACAATCTGTTTACCATTTCAAACAGATACCAGTCCAAAAATATCAGCATTCTGAATTGGAAACGAAATTGAAAAATCTGTGATGGTCAGCAAAGATAAATGATAGAAAAGCTTTACGTCAAGAGAAGATGGTCTATAGTTATTTCCAACTGCCTTTTAGCATTTCCTTAGAAAAGGTAATGCTAATGCTGCTATAAGCACATTTGACGACATAAAATAAGACAATTGCACATTGATTTCAGGAAACTAAAATCAGATACAAGCCAAATAAATCTATGTCAAGGTTTGCGGTATCTGTCTTCCAAATAGAAACAATAAAAACTAACGTCATCGCTAGTATTCTGTGAATCAACATGTTTGTCGATTCAAAGCAACTTTGGCACTTTCCTCGAAACAGCTGCAACTGCAGTTCTAAGTTTATGGAGTAACAGCATGCTTGCAAGGTGAGCCAAGGTGGAATTGAAAATTAAATGCTTGAGACAAACGTTTGAAACTTATTTGGAAATCAAGTGTTTGGTGTGACCTTTAATTTGGTATAAAAGTATGATACATGGCTTACAGATTGACACTGTATTACTGTGTTGTGTAGGGCTTTGTACTCTCTTACCACTGCAATTACATGCTTGTGAATTTACAGAGGCACATGTACTGCTTGTCAAGATATTTTTGGTATTTTCAAAATATTGAGTATAGTTTTATATCTTCCTCTGTATCACTTATATCAATAGAGGTAACCTTACTGCATGCTCAGTAGACATGATGTTCTTGTGTTTTCAGTAACAATGTAATGTTTTTCACTTCAACATCGTGTCACACTTCATGTATTTAGCTTGCTAGTACTAATCGCTACTGCGATCACTTTTTTCTTTGAAGGAACTTTTTTCCTTTTCTTTTTGCTCATGAGAAACTTTTTGAATTAATTTGAAACATGTTTGCACACAGTTTGGCATGGTCAACTCTGAATACCAAGAAGTTTATATAATGTAATGTATTAATTTTGTTCACAAAGAGCTGAGGTAGTGACTTTACTTTGGGTCTTCACATCTTTCTACATTGGTTTTACAGGTTTGCTACTCCTCATGCTTTTCTTCTCTCTTACTCAATACCTTTATGAGGAACATGCTGGATTGATTTAATTATGACTTTCTCAAGTTTTGAAACATTCTATTCTGTGATGTAGCACAGAGAGTGATAAACTTTCTGATGTCCTTCATTCACACATCTTCATGAGTTTCAAAACTCAAGCACTGACATACATCTTTGACAGTTTTGACTCCAAGTCTGTGCTTGATCAGTCAAAGTTATAGTACCAAAACCTTCTAAAACTATATTTTAGTTATTGTAACAAAAACAATTTAGTTTCTTTTTGACTAAGAGGATGGACTTTCACGTGAGAAGTGAAAATCTGGATCCAGTCGGAAGTTCTTTACAGATCCAGTGATCACCATCATGCTACAGACATGTATGAAGAGTCATGTTCATTTTTTGTAATCCAGTAGAAACTTGGTGAAAGTTACTGAAGTCATGTTGCCTTCACATTTCAGGTGAACTTCTTTTGAACAAAGACACCTAAGACAAACTTTCTTAGCGCCATTGTCATGCAGCAATATTTTTGCTACCTGGTGGATTCTTTAAAGATACAATTGAAGAGTAGCAGACTTAAAGAGAATATTTAAAGATAAAATTAAAGAGCACCATGTATAACATTATTTTAGTATTGCAGATATAGTTGATTCAGTATTTTATTGAACTGTTTCCATATTCTTTTGTTGCTGTTTTTTGGCATTTGCTTCTTTATTGTTTCTTTCAAACAGCTTTCAATTGGTAATTTTTTCTCTTCTTTTTTTTTCTTTTTTTTGTACGTTGTTTTTTCTGTGTCTCTCAAGAACAGAGCAACATTTAGTTCTTTTGTACATTTTAACTCTCATCTGTTTCATTTTCAGTTTTGGATAGCAACTAAAATATTTATGAACACTGTTGCTTCATCAGTGCAAGTTAAAAGTTATGTACTATGTGCTTGTTTGTTTGCATCTGCGATGTACTGTAAAGGTATCATATGCTGTATTTGATGATTTCAAACTTTTCTTCACCTATTTATTAATAATTGCAATGTTTCACTTTGTTGGAAGTTAAATTTTCATCTGGCGGTCCAAGAACAAACATGAAAATGTGGTCCTTTTCAAACATAAGATTTCTTCCAAAGTTATGTCATGATTTTTTCCCCTAGATGGGTGTACCATCAACACACTTCATTGTGCTGTTCGCAACTTTAATCCTACATTTGATGAAATTGTTTCAGGTATTGCATCTAAAATCTTAGTTTGATTCAAGCAATAGCTGAATGCGGTTGTAGTGTAACGCAATTTGGTTTTCTTGTTGGTATTTTTGGCATCTTGTACACCAGGACTACAACTGAAGTTCATCGCATCTCCATATCAGCATGTGTAATATTTCATTGTTATTATGAAATATCACAAGAAAACACAAAACCTAACCATTTTAAGCTTGTTGTAAGTTCTAATGGAAAACTTAAGTGTATGTGAAACAATGTAGGCCGATGTATCTCTTCCATGGCAGAAGGAAATCTTCAATCCCTCACAAGGACTAATGGACCTGTCTTGTTGAAATTACTGTGAGGAATTTTTTTTTTATTTTACACGATTTTGTTGGTTTTTGAAACTTTTGTGAAACTGCAAAACCAATAGAAAGTGAGTTACTTTTCAATTTTTTTTTTTTACTTTTGGAAGGAAATCCTACATAAATTTAAGATGAACATTTTATTGATGTTGAATCTGTATATGTGCCAGCATGTTTCAAAATTTCAGCTACTTTATATTTGTTTGATTTCTTTTCTGTAACTATCTGATCATCTTCATTTTAACTAACTTCAACTAACTTCTCAGTGTACTTACTCATCAGTACATTAGCATTAATTGTTAATCCTTTTTTCTTCTCTCCTCACAGTCGTTTGGTTGTACGCTCTTACTCAATCATGAAAATTTGTAAACTGCATAAATCATGTACCTTTGAATATCCTTTTTGCCCACTAACATATTAAAGAAAACTTACTCAGTGATGTAACTTTGTATATTTCTTGCATAAAGTATAGTAGTGTACTTCTTTATCTTCATTTTGTTTACCTGCAGCTTAAAGACATAGCTCTTTATCATATCAATTGTATCATTTCCTGCATAAACTGAAGTTGTCCTCACCCTCATTGGAATTAATGCTTTAATGCTTTTTTTTTAATGCTTTTGTATGAAATTCATTTTCTTACATGAATGTAAATCAGTACTGTTTCTTTTTTTACCAGTTTTATGTGTCACAAATGTAAGAATTAGTCCATCACAGTTATCTATTTTTATTTTCTTTGCCAGCATTTCTGCATAATTTTTTACGGCATTATGACCTTGCATTCAGCAAAAAGTTGCATGCTGATAATTTAGACTTATATAATTCAGGACACTTAACTAATAACTGAAATTGTTTTGTATCTCACAATTGTTATTAAAACCACTGTATGCTCATGCACAGTTCTATAATCACATTCTTTTTGCAGCATTGTTATTTTCAAATATTCATTGAATGGGCAAATGTGGCACATTTGATGTGAGCATTTATACAGTGTAACCCTACTTTTCCGAAGATAACCTTGCCTTTTTTACTAGCTATTAGGATTGCTTGTTTGCAATAATTAGCTTAATTTCGTTTGCTTAGATGGGAAACTTCAATATGGAAAATACATTTGGAGTTTCATTTACCATAATATTCAAGTTGCAAAAGTTTGAACTTGATGAAATTCCTGTAAATGTGTATTATCTCACTAGCAGCACATGCATTCAAGGAGTGTACATTTTTTTAAATAGCCTAGTAGCAGCCTAACCACTGTAGAGTCACCTGTATCTGTATAACTCTCTTTGCTTGCACCGGTCTGTGAAAAGTTTGGAGGAAGACTTTTAACTTAATACAGCGCAGATTGTGGTATATGGTAGTACATGAATAACATATGTAACAAGGAAAAAGGTATAGGAGACATTAAACATTGAGTCACATAATAAGTTGTTTCATGTCCAGTGTGGTATAATTATGAGCTAGTAATATTTTCTTGTTTTAATTCTGCCAAAGCCTGATGAGACAGTTACTGACTTTCTATCCAAAACTTCAAGCATAGTTGTAATGAAACTTTATACTCGTGATCTCTGCAGGCTTAAACATTTAAAAGCTCCAAATCTACACTTGCAGGTAACCGTTGGTCCTTAATGTTACTGGTTTAAAGGTGCAGAGAGTATAGTGCTTTTTAGCATACTTTCCCATAGAGTGAAGTTATCCATATAGTGAAGTTATATCCATACAGTGCTCATGTTAATGTACTGTAATGTATCAAAAGATTTTACATCTAATGTTCAGGTAGATATAAAATTACAAATTACTGTCTCACGACTCTCTTTGGTGGGAAATATCAGTCTCTTGTGATTTTCAAAGCTGGTAGACATTGAGCAGTGATGTACACAAATATGGTCTCAAATGTATTTCCACAACGGTTTTGATACTATTTCAAAAGTTTTTGAATTTCCACACAGAAATTTATCAAATCGATCCTTTGTTTCCATTAGGGATAGGGGAAGAGCAATGGGAGAAGGTTGATATGGAGATTAAAGTCCGGAAGACTCAAATTTATAACATTTTTGCCTCATTCCTCCACTCCCCCCATCCAAGAAAAACTAAACATACACTAAGTAGTATAAGGAATGTGACAGACAATCTGGAAATTAGTCTTCATTTTTTTTTAAATTGTGAAGATTTTTTGTTTTCAGAGAGAAGAGTTTTTGTTTCAGGGGTGACTGAAGTTTTAAGGTATATTGTACATGAGAAAGTTTCGGCAACGTTTTAATACTGGTGTGGGGCGCTATGCTGACGATGTTTAATGTTAAAAAAACTTGTGTATTACATACATTTCCGTGTTGCATGTGTGCTTGCCAAAACAAACAAACAGACAGGTGGACATGGAAGTTTTGAAAAGTTCCTGAGTATTCCTTTGAATCAAGTTGGTGTGTTTGACATGGCTTCGGGTGATAGGATTCTATTTCATCTTTTGTTACTTTTTTCCTCTGGTTTAATTTTTTAACAAATGCGTCTTTCTATAATCATGGCATTTAGAAACTTTTTTCATAAATTTTGCCAACCAGCTAGAGAGCAATTCTTCATTTCCTTAAAGGAGAATTAGTGGTTTGAAAATTCTTTATTGTGTAAGTCTTATGAAAGCCATTAAACAAGTGTAAATTCTTAATGGCAGCTGATTTGTTTAAGGTAAATTTTCAACCAAGTAGTCTCTTAGTCAACAATATGGAAACAACTTGAATTTTAAGTTTTCCCTCAAGTTTCCCCTAAGGGTTGGACCTACACTTTCAAACATTTTACAGAATTACCATGTTTTTCTCTCAGCTCTAGCAAACGTTTCAACGAAAATTTTAGACGTTGATCAACTAGGTATTCTTCTTGTGATTTCAGAGTGTGCATGATATCTGAAGATGGTTATGAGAGGAGGCTGCTCTGGGAAGTTAGTATCAAGCTAATAATCATCTTAAGTGAATATCACCTTAAGTAAACACCTCTTTGACAGCTTCGTGTTTCTAGAATGCAGGACCAGAGAGGTAGAAAATCAATACTTGATGTGACACTATCAATACTATTCTGTAAATTAAAATGTGTTTTCCTGGAATGAATTACAAAGAAAAAAAAGGGAAAAATATCACAGGAACTTTTGGCCTAAATCCTGGAAAATAACATAACTTCAGACAAAATTAGGTGCTCTTTTACACTGGGAATAATTTTGACCTTAACTAACTTTGGCAGGAATGTTGACACAATCTGTACCAAATGAAGAGCTGACCAGTTATTCATTTAACAACTTTCGTGGTACTCACCGACGATGGGCAGACTAACCGCGTGCAGATAACTACAAAAGCAATTTTTCTTAGTCAAGATGTAAATAGAAAGTAAATTGTTTTGTGTTTTATAGTGTATACATACGGTTAGCATGCAGTCTAAAATTGGGTACAAATTTACATCTAGATCATCAAAGTAAAGCTATGGCTGCTCTTCAAATGGTTTGAATTTCAGACCCCATCCAAAAGGAAGGAGAAAGCAATTTTATCAGGTTTAGTATACGTCAGAAAATTAAACTGTCTGGATTTGTAAGCTGAAGGTGGTTCTGGGATTGCCATCCATACCAAGTTAGTTTCGGCAGGAGTGACTCAAAGCATTTCTGCAAGCACGCACCACCAAATGGAGGGTATGAGGGTACCGGCAGGTCAGATTACGAATATCAAAAGCCTCATAACCTGGTGTAGTGTTTACATATAGAAAGGTGGAGAGAGGATCAAGTTTTCTCCTAGGATGCATGATACAATGTGTCATTGCATTGTTGTTGCTTACACATATGATCTTTACACTGATCCGTCGCTTGCATCGAGTGCAAAATTTACGATTTCGATCGATCGCATAGTCCAACATTCGACGTTGAACTGGCTTCTTATTAGAAACTGTCTTTTATTTGAAAGAATGAGAAATTATGAAAGTACTAACTTTGGTATCAAACAGAAACTGATTGTGAACCTTCAATCCTGTGTGATGGGTGTCAAAAGGTGTTGACTGTATTTTCTAATCTGTGCTTTAAAAGCAAACAGCTGGAAGCTTAGGGGAGAAAAAGTGTAGCTGGGACGGTATTACATTACTGTACATACCTCTGTAGCTGACGTTGCACACACCATCCAACAGTAAAATAAAACTAAACAATCTCGCTTAGAACACTTAGACAACATACAAAAACATGGTGTCTTCTTGCTTCACTAGAGAGAAAACCGAAACAATGACTTGAAATAAACCCTGGCAAGAACATCCTCAAGAAAATTTCAGGCTTAATATCGTTGGGGTAGTACGTGCTCAGAGCTCTTCTCCTCAATAGCATGTCGCACGCAGTGTAGGGATGCTTCGGCGTTATCGCAGCGCCTTTTATACTGATACAGGTCTCCTGGTTGACCTAGGAATTATTCCTTACATAAAAAGTTCACTTTAGAAAAATGTATACCTCCATTTAAATTACAATTTGCTTGTTTTAATTTTCTGATTTCTTGGATTCCCTTTCAACATTTAAGCTTTCACGCTGGGACTCTTAATTTCCTCCTGATGTTGCAAGAAAAAAAAGTAGCCAAAAATTTCCTTCTCGTCGTGCCATCCTTTCGTGCTATGATTCCTCGGTTTTTTACTCACACATTCAGAATAAACACAGTAATCCAAAGCCTCGCATTTTCATAAAATTTTATCTGGAAAATGCGTGGGCGGTTGGCAGGCAGCAAGCTAGACTATGATAGACTCCAGTTGTGACGTTAGCAAACTACTAGTCGGTCGTTCGGAGGAATAGCAGAGAGATGGAGAGAGATGAAGAGAGAGAGAGACTGAGAAGGCAGATAGATGTGTGGCCACAATCACACAAAAAAAAAGAAAAAAAAAAGTAATTTACAAGTTCAACCCAATAGGTTAATACTGCGTGCCTCACGTGAGAAAACAGACCAGCTTCTGTGCGTGCTTGTGTGCGTGGCTGGTAGAACTATGTTGAAGAGAGTATCTTAAATCACACACCCACTTATGTTGGCACACATCTCACCAATCAAGACTCACGAGAGCTAGTTACATCACTGTATGTTTATTACAGAGCCACTCTGCCACGACTACCTTGCCGATTGTATCTGCATATGCACTACTACACCATCTCACTCTCTCTCTCTAATTCACCCTACTACGTTTCCGAAGCAACCTGCCTACTCCAAAACAATTGACGAGGTATTCCCATTCAGTGATTTTCGTCAATAGTTTGTGCGTGAAACACATGCCAATGACTGGCTCTGTGCTGGGGAGAATTTTTTTTTTTCTTCTCCTTCTGCGAACGTTTGCGTCTGTAAAGAGCAGGAGAGGAAAAAAAAAAATGTGGAAAGTAATGAATGGATGAACCAAATGCTACGTTGCTGCAACATGCATTAAAATCCTCCTCTTTTTATGAATGTCTTCCTTTCTGTCTCTCTCTTACTCTTTCCTTGGTGGGGCTGTGTTTTCTGGGCTTGATGTATAGATTTTCCTGTGAGCAGTAAAAAGTAGTGGAAGAAGATGTAGTAGTAGTAATGGCAGCAGCAGTAGCTGTCGTACAGGTGTGTATGCAGCATTGTCAGAAAGACGAGAGAAGAGAGAAGAAAATAGTGCAAGAATAATATCAATGTGCAGTGCCGTGCATTAATTTGATGTGAATCTGTGATGGGAGTATACCGGAGGCTTCCCATGCATGAAGTAACAGCTGGAGTGACTTAGGTGTAAACAAGACCTTTAAAGTATCTGAAATTCATCTGGGTAGTTGATTAACGTAGAACAGTTTCATTCTTAACAGAAAATGACTTAAAGTTGCAGTGAAAAACATGTTCATAACTACAGAAGCTGTTGAGTTAAAGTAATTGAGAGGTTTAGTAGTCTAATTGTTCTTGGTGCTCTATTACTTGACATGGCAAGTGTTGGTGGATAGGTTCATAAGTTTGTACAGCTTTTAAGACCTCTGCTGAGGTTGTGCTGTTTGAGATATGACTGATAGGGTAACATATGCCAGCAGCGTATGCTGTGTAGATTTCTTTAACCTCGTGCCTTCTGGGGTGTGTGTATGTCCAGGTTTATTCCATCTATGCATCTACTGTCAAGGGTTCACCCTGCATAATACAGTAGACATTAGCACATACTGCATGGGTTCACGCTGCATAGTACAGGAGGCCGCATTGGCACATACTGCATTGGTTCACACTTCATAGTGCAGGAGGCATTGACACATACTGCATGTGTTCATGCTGCATATTACAGTAGGCATTGGCGCTTACTGCATGGGTTCACACTGAGTAGTACAGTAGGCATTGGCATATATATTCAGGCTACACAGTGGCAAAATCATTCAGTACCAACTAGCATTTGGTAACATTTGAAGCAGAGACACATCACACACAATTGCCATGTACATGAATAGCTAGGCTGCACTTCAGAAAGTTTTAATTTAGCTAATGCTGTCCTGTGGATTTGACTGTGACTTGTAAAACTAACCTTCTAAGATGAAATGATTGGCATATCTGTTTTGCAGCTAGATTTCACAATTTGCATTTAGTCCCATGGTGTATTGGACACACTCTGTCAGGAACAGATCATTGGATATGGCTATACTCAATCAAGACTTCTTCTCTGAGCGAATATGTCGATAATGTGCTGTTATGTATGCACCGTGCATGCATAGAGGATAAATAATCTCAGTAACCTGTTGTTAAATTATGCTGTTTCATATCTCTAGTAATCTATATTTCTTAAAGGGAAATAGGGCGTTTAGAATACACCAACATGACATACAAAAGAAAATAGCGGTAATCATTGTTAAACCATTCAGTGTCATCAATAAACATCTACCACAGCTTCATCTCCTCAAACCATTATGCATGTGATGACTAACGGAAGATGCATCATTTGAATTTTGAAAAGTTTGGGTGAACAAATTAGTGTTGGGTAAGAAATAACTGAATTTCTATCTGTGAGGAGCTTATTTCTTGAAAAGAAGGCTACTGTACTTCCTTACTTTGAATAATCTATCATTCTACGTCCACAAACATTGGTTTCAAAAATATGAATGTTTTCTGTAAAACAAACGCCCTATTTCCCTTTAAGGAATGGGACCATTTTGTTGCAGTACATGCTCTCCTGGACACAAATGCATGACATGTCAAATGGATGGGTGGGTGGGTTGGTGGGTGGGTGAGTGAATGGATGGATGGATGGACGGACAGACAGACAGACAGACAGATAAACAGACAATACAAAGGCTAGATTGCTGTTGGTCAGGTTCAGTAGTCATCTTATGTTAATTTTAATTACACTGAAGACAACATATCGCGGATGAATCAATAGATCATAGTAATTAATGGTACACTTAAAGTGCAAGGTTGTTATTGTCACAGGTCAAGGGTCATTTATTCACAGTGCCTGGATTGGTCAATCAATTTACAGAAAATGTATGCCGAAAGAAAATCAAAGAGTGATCTTGTGGCTTGATTGTAGGCATACTGTAAATTGGGATAAGATAGGACATATTTGTGAATGGGTTCACAGGTTACTGAAGCCAAAAATTATGGTCAGTGTGTGAAAATCTTGTCAACTCAATATCTCAAGTAAACTTTGTATATCAAAACAAGTCAGCTCAAGAAATTCATGGCTTTTTTTTTGAGACCAAAGGTCAAGTGAGGTCAAATTGTAAAGTCTCAACACAACAAATGCACTTCAATCTACCACTGCCAAGCTTGAGTGCTGGCTGAATACTTAATATGCTGTTATTCATCTCTCTATGAGTGTAGGAATTAAGCCTACCAGTCAACTATATGCAGCATCGTCTAAGTGCCACAGTTTGGCATATAGATTCGGCTCCATTCTGGTCAAGTAATGTCTGAGTTTGGACATGAGCCTGCTCTACCGCATCACTGTGGAATACTAACCATAACCTTGGTTGTAGTGCAAATACAGGCCTTACCAATACACTGTGCCTGTAGTTGTTTGGAGTGTAGTGTATGTAGTGTATGTGTTGTATGTAGTGCATACATTAGCATAACCAATGTACTATGCTTGTGCCCCACAATACCGTAGTCTACACTCCATGGATCTGTACATTTGTTTCAGCAAAATTTCAATCTTCTAGAAAAACAGTACAGTTGAGTTTAACAATTCTGTAGGTAGCTGTATGTTACTATGTAGTACATTATTCACCAAGCTGCTTATTAAATTAATTCATGGTCATAAAGACACACTGGATTGCATATTAGTGGTAGGATAATGCATGATCAGAGGTTGATGCAAGTGCAGCCAGCGATGGGATTAACCTCCCCTCCCCCTTCCCAGTGCATAATCCTTTTGTTTAATGCACAGGTTCGGTGTTGATTGATCTTGTTCATTTATACACAGCAAGATTTTGTCGAAAAATATGAAAATGAAGGAACATTTGAGTTTGTAAATAACCACATTTTTTATTGAAAACAAACCCCAAGAAAAGGTCACATGAGCGACATGGCAACAATGTTTATGTGCAATTGACAAAGCAACACCATTTTTCGTACATCCTGGCATGAGATAGCAAAGTCCAAAACACTTTCAATGTAAGGTTTTATTGTATTCATCCACAGGTGATTTTTAATCTTAAATTACAGTGCTGTTATCCAAGGATAGGCCATGGTCACCTGACTGTAATGGGCCAATAGGAGTCAAGGATTCTTACTAAGTATTGATGATCGAGTAAGCAGCATCCTTATGCTTCCCTATACATGTCATGATATCATGCACAAGGGAATTTCCCCTTGTAGTGTATTTCACAGCGTGTACTCCGTCACCTCATACAACCAATGTTTTTACTGTATTGACTGTGATTGGCTGGCAATTAACGGAAGGACGGTGGCTGGATACACAAACACACAATTGCCAGTTGCTTGATCATGGTCAGTATACTGTAATGCATTGGTTATGCATGAGTTAAGTGGACCGTTGCTCGTTTATAATTCCCAAATAATTGAGTTTCGGGGAAACCGTGGTCTCACTGTGCTTTAGAACCCGTAGCCTTCAGCAAAAGTTTGAAGAAAGTTACATGTCCTTGAGTTTGGTTCAATGGCCCACACATACCCTTCGCTAGAATCACTGCAACATATGTACACATTACTGTTACGACCTACGGTACAGTGCCAGAGTTTCACCACAACACTGAACTACAATACTGTGATCTGAGACATATGCTTGACGTTTGCAACATCCTAGTCTTTCCTACATTGATCATAAAGATTCTAAGGGATCGGAAGCATTGTCCACATGCTTCAGTCATCATTTCTGTACCCCTGGTGCCCCCATCTTGCAATCTCTGCCACTAAATTTGTTACTTTAAAGCAGGACATGTGCCTAACATTTCTTGCAACAGACCAGCTATCACCAGCTTCGTTTCTTTGCACAGAAGCAGCAGCCAAAGACGACCCGCACACACATACACACACACTTGCTCGCTGTTTTACCATAATCTCCCATCCAGCTGCATGACTCATTTATCTTCGTGAAGCCCCCTGAAAAGGTGATTATGCAATGTTGCTATGGCAACATTTACGCAATTCCGTAACTACCCAGCCAAGTGTTCATGTGTGTGAAGTGGCAAGTTTGTGTTTTCAGTGTTCACAAGTAGAATATTAGAAAGGGGAAAGAAACGAGCAGTTTAGGGGAAAAAAAAAAGATCTGAAATTAGTTTGGCTTTGTCAGGTAAATAGCCAGGCACTTTGTGTTGTGTGTGTATGTAGATGTATGTGTGTTTTTGTAAGAAAATTCCCAGGGTGCTGCAAGAAAATCTCAACAGAGTAGCAAGACCAAAAACCTTTTCTCTTCACAGGAAATGTTGCTCCTGTTTTTTATTTTTTATCCTGTTTTCTTCTCTTTATTCTTGTCTCTTTTTAAACTGCTATGTGTAATCTTCAGTTTTCATTCTTTTAGGAGTATCTCGAATTGAAAGTTCAATTGAAATCCAGTTCTTTATGCTACTCATATAGTCCCCAAGTTGTGTTCAAGTATATATACACCTCTTCTTTCAAAATGTCAGGAATTTTATTCTTTTACGCTGTTGGTACGGTAGAAACATATGGCTCAAAAATATGATTAATAAAAGGTAACAGTACTTTATGTGTTGTCTAAGCATTTGAGGAAGGGTGTGTATACTTTTTTTGCTACTGTTTCAATTTTGATGAAAGCAAGTGTGCTCATAACCACCTATGACACAATTGATCACCTGTGTACTATTACATGTTATGCCCATCAGTTCTGGCAGTTTGCAGTGGAGCAAAAATTAAGCGAAAACAAAGGTGGGGCGTATTTTTTGTTTTACATGCATTACGGTTGCTGTGTGTATGGTTGCATTGCATAGTGTGCTGATGGCCATGCGTGCTCACCACGGTGTTCTGTAATTATTAACGATACAGTGTTTTGCTCCATTTTGATGTTATTTCTAAATTTTAGTGCACATTCTTTGGATGAGCCAAAAATTTAGGAAAGAAGATGCACACTGCTGAAAATGCATGTTGGTGGACATATCAGTACCACGTACAGGAAAAGAGGGTAACTGTAGCTGTTTTTATTTATTTTTTTTTTGTTGACTGCTATCGTGTGGTCACATGCATAAAGCAGACTTGCAAAGGAACAATTGATCATCTCTGCATCGAAATTTTTCACTTGTTTTCACTGTAATTGAGTCTTTGTAAATGATTCAACATTTGCACAATGCTGGACAATAGCTGCTTCCATGTCATTGCCTTGTCATATAAGAGGAATAGAAGTGAGATAGTCAAGTGCGCATGTTGAACTACAGTAAGAATTGCTGTAAATTAATGTGCAAGCATGCATGGCCAAATTAAAGCCCTTCGTACATTATCATGCATTACTTCAAAACTTCATCGTACATCTGAATGATGATCAAAGCATCGCCGTATTGACAGTTTCTCCGACGAAGGTGTTTAAATCTCTAACTGTGTGTTTCATCTTTCCAATGATGTTCAAAACATTTCGACAATTTTCCATCTGCCGTGCCGTAATAAAGAGTTGGGACACTTACAACTGTGAGAAGTTTAGGATTTGTCTGTATGGCGCGTGAACATCGTGTGCACAGGTATATGCTGCAGCATGCTCTCTGTAGCACGCGCCAAGTGGGAAACAGCTGCAAACGATGCACACATATTTCCTCGACGACATTTACGTGCGGACAAACGTACGATCGTGTATGTGGGACTGTGGTCGTGTGGCAACAACAAAAGCTTTGCTTTCCATGTGCTCCTGTACCAACCATCACGTCATGAACTGATCATTCTAAAGATCATGCATGATCAAATCCCAAATAATCTTTATCTGGATGCCCCGGAGGTTGTATAAAAAAATCACAGCCTTCATCCTGACCAGCTTGACAGATGAACCCCCCCCTACAAAGTACATCTGTGCCTGATACGCCCATCCAGCCACGAGGATAGGAGGTATTTCGTCGATATCTCGTCGTCGACGAAGACCAGTTTGCGCTCCTGACCAATAACGGTGGCACTGCTTGTGGACCATATTATGCTAACTGGGTCAAAGGTACGTCCCAAGCCGGATGTGACATTTGCAAACAAATTCAAAGGTTTAACATGCACTATGCATACCTTCAGACTTCATCGTCTGAGATGAGTTCTTATATAACCATTTCTGCCTGTCAATTGAATGTTAGCATGGGGCAGGATTCATTTTTGGGGGTATATTTTTTTTAGGGGCAGTAAAGTTTCAGTTGGGGTCTGCTGCACCCCTGAGAAGAACGCTGGTTTGACTATTGGAAGCTGTATGTCGATGGAATGTTATGTACAATTGTTCTTTAATTCCCATGATATCAGACGCACCTCTGTACTTGCAGTTGTGACAATGCATCATGATAATGCGTTATTGCAGTAACCTTACATACACGTATCCTGTAAGAGATGTTGATCGTAAACCAAGTCATGCAGACATTACAACCTATAAAAACATAAAAGTATCAGATGAGTCGTAATTTCCACCTTAGCTTTCGGAAACGTAGTCTTTTGACCTCGGAGTCACGGATGATCAGAGTCACTGGAATATTTTGATTTTTTAAGTCACACCTGTATGCTCCTTCTTAAATCTGTTAGCTTCTTCGTCCAGGTGACTTTGTTGCATGTTTCACTGTTTGAAGTGATGTCGGTGGAAAATTACTCCCTAAATGCTTTTTGCATTTGTGGTAAAACATTTCTCATTATCTGTATTGTAAATAGGCAATTACGGGCTGCCCTGGAGGTATATTTAAAAAGCTGCCCCCACCATTTGAACTAACAGTGAACCATCCCTGCCTACTTCGACAAGTTTGTGAGGAACACTATGTATGTATTTGTCTCTTCTTCCCACTGAATCTGGACTGAATTAAGCGTAAATTAGAATTAAAGAAAAAGGTAAAAACCAAATGCCTGATGTCCATTAATTGAGTTTAGTCCCTACTTGGTATGATGCAGCTGTCCAAAAAAGAAAAACGTGTCTGATAATTTTTTTCCAGAAAGTCCGCCTACATGTTCACTTCCCAGAATCTGTCAGATATCCTCCATGTATGTCATTCAGCAAAAGTTGATGTACTCGATGGGTGAGGTGGCCATGGCGTGTGGAAGAATAAATAAGTCACAGATATTTCATTTGTTTCAGTTGTGTCAGCCATTTATTATTCGTTTGTTGCGGAACAATACACCGGCTCTCTTAATTGACCCTCATAAAGCATTTGCATGAAAATGTGCTTGAATGTGCTTAAATGTGCATGTAAGGCTGTGACAGTTAGTAAAAAATTGGAAACTGGTTTTGGTGGCCGGGAAAACTGTTTTTTTAAATCAAAACCGTTTTTTTTTTTCAAAATCTACTCTGACCACATGCATAACGCACTTACATACGCACAGGGAGTTCTTTATTGTGGTTCACGTAAATTATTTTGAATGAGAATTCGCACAACTGTTGGTCAAACATTAAATGAAAAATCCTTCAGCACACCAGCAATAAGTAGAAACTTTCCATTTAAAAAGTGTGGAATGCCTTATCGAAGTAAAATTTGAAATGGAACAAAAATCACGATCGGTAATACTTACCGGTTTTTCCTAGTAACCAGTTAACTGGTTTTTCGGTTTCTCGAAAATTAAAAAAAACGGAATCAAACAAACCTGTTGTAACCGGTTTTCAAATCAAAACCGGTTTTTGGAACAGCCTTATATGCATACATGATTTTTTTTTTTTTGCTTTTAGATAAACCTTTTCCCACAACAGTCATGGGAAGTGCATCTATGCTCCCATGTCACTCTGAAGGATCATTTAATGCCAATTTTCATTTCAGCATAACCCTATAACTTACTAGTAACCCACCAACAATCTTGTGACTGGCCCTGTAACTAGAAACTTGGCAGATTTTTTTGTTCTTTTTTGGTCAGCCAAACAGTAATTTGCAGAACAGGGTTATGTGGTGAATGTACTGGACTTCCCCTGGACATAACCACCACATTTTCTTAGCGAAGGGTATACAGTAATTGTTAGTTGATGTTTTTTTGTCAGAATTTGCTTCATCACAATGCAACCTACCAAAGTTACTGTTTGTTTTCTAACAGATCTTCCAACAAGTAAATACTTTCCTGTCATGTCTGCAGAAAAAGGTAAACCAGAAGGAAAATAGGGAGTAATTGGGGAAGATAAGAAATACAGGGGGTGCTCTAACTCTATTAGGTATGCAGTTCTGTATGAAGGAACTACAGTTGAGCAAAAGGTTTCTGATTTATGTGGGGGAGTCCTATAGCTCTGTTAGGCATAGAGTTCTCAATGAAGAAACCGGAGTTAGGTAAAACGTTTTCTGATTTATGTGGTGGAACCACTACTCACACTAAGGCATGCATATGCAGTCACCTCGGAGCAACATTAGTGTAAGGTTTAGAATACTACAACTGGCAAGCAATTTAGCATTAGAAAGTAATTTCCCAATATATTATTTGCTTACCTTAAGGCATCAAATGGTTTCATTTTCTTCTGTTTTCAAAGAAGATGTTAGTTATATCAAACAAACAAATTCTCGGCCATTCGTGTTCAAATTTGCCGTACTGTATATGTATATTTCAAGTGGTGGAGGCTGTTTTGCTATACAGAGATGCCATCTGTTACATTTTGCTTCATTTGTTGAATGTGTGCATGAGTAGAAAACTTGACGTCATTCTGGTGTGTCAATTTCTATGGTCGAATCATATATTACTGCTGATACCCTATGTACCAGTTCTGCGAAAAAGTTTGCCTACTGTGTTGGATTGTGACTGCCCTATATTCTGACACCCCTATGTTCCGACATCCCTGTCACGACACCCCTATGTTCCCAGAGACCTACATTCTGAGAGCAACGGCATAGTGTACCATACCACCCAAGTGCCCCGCATTTCGCGGGTTTGACCTGCATTTGAACACCCAAACCCGCTGACCCACCCAGACCTCTCAAAAACCTGCATTTCAAATCTTCCCAGTCTTGGGAGTCCCACGCACAAATATCAAGCACTGTAAACCTACCGGAATCTTCCAACTCTACACACAAACTTAACTATTTCATAGTAGGCCTACATTCCCTGATTGCACTGCAGTGCATCCTTCAAGTGCTACATTTGTTGTTGCAACACCCTAACCTTCTTTGCTAAAAAAGTGCCTCCAAATTGCGTTTAGACACTTACACCCAACCTCCAGGCAGGCGGTCCACGGACGGACAGGTCAGAGGTGGAACCGCATCTAGCCTCTCGGAACTTGGGCGCTATGAGTATACCCTCTGGCTCCCACGGACTACTGTAGGAGCAGTGCAGTCTGCCAATCCTCACATGAGCAGTATTTGGCCCCTAAGCCAATGGTATTGCAATCTCAATCGTATAGGCTCTCTCCAGCCATTTGCGCTCACATTTATGCTACATGTGAGTGTCGGAATATAGGGAAGTCGGAACATAGGTCTGAAATCTGTTCGAAAGTGTACAGCACATAGCACAGTCGTAGGAAGATGGTCAAATGCAATTTTCCTGGGAGAAGAGTGATTCAGCAACCATTATTGTCACTTAAATGCGAGACCCGCGTTAGTTTTTTTTTGAAGATCCGGCATCTGCCATGTGTCAGATCAAAGTGAAATAATCTGCCACCTCCTCCCTCTTGCTTTGGAATTTCCTTTTGTATCATTTCTCTGGCTGATTTGCATTTTAAAATTAATTAATACTAATTAAAAATTGCAACAAAATGATGAAGAGTGTCCACATCAGTTGGTCCTACATCAGAATGGAAACAATTGTACATTTCTTTACTTCTTTATTTACTTTCTTTTTTTCTTGTTGTTGTGATGTTACTCTCCCTGTATGTCCTATCTCAGATGACTACCAAGGAAACCATACATAAAATGGCTCATTTGCTTGATAGTGGAAAGTTTAAGGAATTTGGTAGAAACCCATGAAATTATTGCGTATACTAATTAGCATAATTAGTCAAGTGTCCATTAGATAGTTGCAAAAACAGTGTCAAAAGTTTTGAATTTTGTTCCCTGACTTGTACTGGATATGTGCATATATACTAATCTGAAAAATGTCTGGTCACAATTTTTTAGAAACCACTTGAATTGTACATGTGACACATGGGGATCCTAGCTCATAGTTTGACCATTTGTCATTAGTATGTGAAGAAAATTTGACAGGTTTGGGAAAATTTTGTTTTATTTCTGGAAACATCACAACATGCCTGTTTAACACTGGAACTGAGATCAGGCGCAGCCTTTGTTTTTCCCCCTTGTTGGCATTTTTATCGAGGCTCAGGCATAATTCTGAGAAGTTGTAGAAATGGTGCAAGTAATTATTCTAAAACTCAAACTGAATTTCAAAAGGAAGAGGTAAAATGGAAGTTTGCAGGTCGGTGGTGCAGCTATACGGCCAGGGAGGCATGCACCCATCGAGTTTTATCATCCTTGGCAGAGGTCACCGGTCTAGCGTTCAGACTGCAGTCAAGGATTATCATACAGAAAGGCGCAACACTCCTTGGAGTTACCGTAATTTATACGTCTTGGCGTTCGCTACGACCATACGTGTGCGATTCCCTTTGCGTTGCAGTTTTAGTTGTGTTGTATTTATTTTGCTAAACCAAAAAAGTGAAAATAGTGACCTGCCATATCGAATTAAAGTAAAAGCGAATCTTAATTAAAGATGATAGATCCCCCATGCATCGAATCAAAGAAAGGATAGCCACGGTGAAATTTTCCCGAAATTCATTCAACCGGTGATTACCACACAATTCTCTGGCATTGTAGATGGATTGGACAACAGCAACAGAGTCATATTTGCCGCTCTTAAAGTGTCCTTGTGTATAGTGACACTGTAATGAGACTCACAAATTAGTTTTGACAGGTCCAGTCTAGCTCAGTGAAACTGTCATTTATGTTTTCCCTCTCTTCTCCCTGCCTCTCCCCCTCCCTTTCCCAAACCCTCTACCCATCCTCCCTCTTTTTACTTTTTTTTTTTTATGTAGTCTTTGCCCACTGATATTGGAACATACTGTCTTTCCATTTACTTTACATGTGTGACTGTGCATCTCATATGGTGGAAACATTTCCAGTAAGAAACAGATGTAACTTAATTCTGTGCTAACAGTTCAATTTATCTTCACACTAAAATAATTTAGTGATAGACAGCTCAGGTACTCTTTAGTTTACTTGTACAGTATGTGTTATGGCATGCATATATGTTCATACATAATAAGTTGCTAAGATACTTGTACTCTGGGCTGCAAACTGTTTTTTTCTCTCCAGTATCTTTGCAAGATTTTTTCCCTGTCCTTGATGTTTTTGTCCACAAAAATGACTTTCCTTTGCTCTGCCAGCTGCTTTATATTCTTACACAACTATGTATGAATCATGACAGGAAACTTTTCACCTTAACTCTGACCCTCGGTTTTCCTGACACAAGAAATTCAATTCCCTCAAATTTAACTGTGTACCTCAAAAAGTATACTCACTGTATCCCTGTGTGAATCGTTTAATATCGGTTTGCCTGTTACAGCCAAACTGCCATATGTTGTCCCAACCCTTAGTACCACAATATCATGCAGTTAATCTATAATTCTAAATTTGGCTGATAAAAAATTTCTAAAACTTTGCATTATGATGTTTTGTCTACGTACGTAGGTCTATATATGTAACGGTATTTATGTACGTATGGTTACGCACAGACAGTTTAGGGAGTTGCATCAGATTTCAGATGTGGATATTTTGTAGATATATATATGTATATATACATACATATAGATACATACAAATATACAGTGCATCAAGGAGCTATTATTGTCGCTTATATACCCTGGTTCATTCTAACGTTCTAATGACATCACTGTTGCGTAAACCAGCACAAACCTTCCCGTAATGCCCCGTCCACTTTGCCAAAAGCGTAACGAGCAGCAGTGACGACGTCGGAGGGATGTGGCATGCAAAATTTATAGCGTCCCTGTCGACCACATCTCAGCTAACTCTCAATGAAAGCTGCTTGAGCAATCGATACCCCCACACATTGCAGAATCATCCACGTCAGTGCAGGCCCTGTGACCGAAGCAGACCATTACGTCACTGCTTTGGAGGCAAGCCTAAAGCCTACAATAGCAGCACTTAAGAAGCTGACGTCGTGGTTGTCATTGTCTCACCAAAAGCATCGGCGAGGTCTGTCAATCTCTCAGAGGCAGTAAGGACAAAAAAAAAGAGAAAATGGAAGTAAATAAAATTAAGAAAAAAAAATCTTTGGAGAAATTATTGTCAAGATCATAAATGTAAGCTGATTCTTTCACTCGATTTGAGATGTTGAGGATAGTGGTTTTTTTTTTGTTTTTCACTCTGATTCTTCGGTGTTTTTCATGTGGTCACCATAATGCGTCTAAAAAATATGATCTCATGGATTTTTTTTAAGCAACTTTTGCAGGGTTGAAACATTTAGTGTTATATCATTGTTATTGATATCAACTATACATTTAACCAAATCAGTGTACTGTATGTTTTGCATCACATTGCAAGTGGGACAGTTGGTGTGAAGGGTCTGTTACACCACCTTTTAATGACAGAGGGACGACATCATGATTTGAATCTAAAAATGGCAGATGACGGTGGAATATTTTATAACTACATTGAAAGGTTTTCTAAGAAGTTTTTCTCTGCATCATTTTGTTTTGATTCCTAGGATTTGCTATGCTGCTGGTATTATCATAAATTAAAGTGAGTATGGTCCAGCTTCTCCCTTGAGAGTCATGGAAATTGTTGAAAAGTTTGAGATTTGTGTTAGTGCACTTGCTACATCGTGATGAAGAAGGGTGTTCAATGGTCAAAATTGTGAAATGCAAAGATATTTACAGATGAACCACTCAATTAATAGAGCTTCATTTGGTGCGTATGGCGCATGTGGTACGTCATACATTTTCCGAAATGGCGATACGCTGTGCAACAACAGCGCAAAATTTGAAGTTACATTTGGAAAGAAGTAATTAGGGAAATAGCACCATGACTGTCGTGACTGTTTGTAAGTGAAGGTTGAAATAAAAACACGTACCTGCTATGGTTCCTCTTAAAACATTTTTGCCAGTTGACCTTGATCTCATTGTATCGTTGCAATTTGAAAGTTATTGTCAGATTTTCTCAATTTGGTGTGTTGACCATATTCTAAATACAGTTTTTTGCAGCTCCCAACTGGTTTAGTGGTCTGAAAGATAACATATTGCTTGCATTTGTGGAACCCTTGAAGGCAGAACTACTGTACCATTAGCGACCGTGTTCAGATATGGTATTGGTATGGTCAGGGTATCGACTGTTGCAAAGCCATGCATGCACTGTCGCTGCATTTTCAACCAGTTTCCAAATCAGCAAGGAGGGGAGGACTGACAGTGATAGGTACCTTAACGATGTGTTAAGAAGCATACCCCATGAAAATACACAATATTCTAATGTGTGACAGGTTCATAATTTGCAACATAATGTAGTGGTACTATACTCAAAGGTTTATCAATGCCAGACTGTGCATTTATGATAGGATAATGCACAATCAGGTGTCAGTGCAAACGAATGTCTGAGGACAAAGCCTGAATGTATCCAGGAATAATTGCCAACCCTCGAGAGTGCATTTTGCACTCTTTAATGCATTGGTCTAGCATTGGTCAACCGTGTTTATTCATGTACCGCAAGGTTTTTATTGAAAAAGACGAAAACAAAAGAAAATTGGAGTTTGTGAATCACAATTTTTCCATCGAATAGAAACCCGGAATGAAGGTTAACACAATTCAGAACATGGCAACAATGTTTGTGCGCCATTGACAATGTACCACCATTGTTTAATGTAAGGTAGCAGACGACAAAACACTGTCGATTTACGGTTTCATTGTTTTCATCCATGGCTGATTTTATTCTTAAATTGATCTTGCATTGTCCACAAGATAGTGCACATTCACCTGACTGTACTGGGCCAATAGGCATTGAGGATTTTTACCAAATATGAATGAATCAAGATGATAGTATGAAAAATGTACAGCCGAAATCTTTAAACACTCTTATTATGTAAATGTAAGGCGACAAAATGATACCGTACTTGACCATTCAGTAGCGGAGGATTTAAAGTTGTTCCAGTTTTCAAAAGTTTTTTCTCGTAGCAGACAAGGAAAATGAATGGTGCGATCACTCCCTGGTTAAGAATTATGACTCTCTGATTTCGACCCTTCTGTGGGAGTAAGCATCAGATATAGCCTGGTCGTGTTGCTCGCAGTCTATATGTTCGTTCACAAATGTCATTCGTACTCACAACAATTAGTTTGCCACTTGGTCTTATCATATATATCCAAAAATACTTGTGAAATAAAATGGCTTTGATTTATGTGTACCTGATGTTTTAATATTAAAAGGGTTGACCGCTGGTACAGAGGCAACCTTTATCCAATACTGGTGTGTTGAATTTTGGGTCCTTTCAACTCCCATGTGACTGAGATGCAAACAATGCACTCTTGGACTTAGGCAGCTGTCGCTATAGGAACTGCAAAAAGTTACAGCCACTATGAGAGGTGGTAGCACAGACTTTGGAAACTCAGTACTCTTTGTTCTTGGTCTGCGTCTATTGATGTCACACCTGTTTGCTTCCAAGTCCACTGCTAGTGATAAATCAAATTTTGTGCTTTACATATCAATGGAATTGATTGCAAGATTCACCAGAATGCTTTAAGGCTTTGTATTCATTCGCTGAATCAAACTTAACTGTTGCCCTGGAGTGTGCCTATGCATTAAAGGCAGCAGTGACTCATTGCCCCAGACAGTGCCAGTTCTCCCAAGCACTCTCTTCTAGTCTCCTCCCACAGCCTTTGTAGCACAGTATTTTATATGTGCAATCGAAACAATGGACCCATGTGTATGCTGTGTAGTATCCAGGGACTTCTCCGCATCTTTCACGCTTGCTATAAAATAGTAGGACCAATCGAGGATGTTACTAGTCCCTAGCCAAAAATGTATACCCGTGGGGTGATGAGTGAATATCCCTGACAGTGAGCATTAATAAAGCTCTTTGTTTATCTCATGCAGTGTACATGCAGCCACGAGATGCTGCAGTGTAGTAGACAGCGTTGACTTCCTCTTCTCCTTTCCCCTTCCCTTCCCCTCCTAACTATCACTCATGCAAACATTTTTTAAACTTTTCTTTGGTATACACAGGTGCCCTATTGTAAGTGTAACTGTCAGAGAGGAAGGTAGCATGCCCAACCCATTTTGTAAAAAAATTACCACATTTATGTACCAACCAGCCCCTTTAAGTTTGTTATGTGACGTTTCTCTTGTAATAGCACAAGGTGATATATGTATATATATTACTAGTCGTTGTCGTTTACATTCAAACCTAATGATTCATGTGGATCCACATTTTTGTCAAATCATTTTTTGTTTTTTTTTAAATCAATATGACATCACCTGGTACAACAGCAATGAAGTGATAATTGCTTACTGACCATACTTCAGGATTTAGCTATCATTGGACGTACGTTACCCCATTGCTGCTTACTTTGTATTCCTGTCTACTTATTTTGCCTTGATTTAGTGAATTCAATTTCAGTTAATTCAAATTTAAATGTTAATTGTGACAGACCTGTAACAGGTCGACCATGTTTATTCTAATAATCATAAAAATTTATTGTATTATCGACAGCAACTTACCATTTTGCTCTTCGGTTATCCATGCCTCTCTTGTTAGACCCCATGTCCCCTCACCATTGCTGCTTTCCCTAACTCCCAGCTTGATCCCACTTCAGATTGGGTTGCTCTGATTGCTTTCGGCCATTTCTGGGCGAACAAGAAAAGGGCAAGCTGAGATGATTGGAGTAACTGCAACAACATAGTGAATATACGGTTGCATGATACCAGTGGAAGACACTGGTGGCAGCGGTGGGCTACATTACAGCTGTTGATATTGATCCCAGCTTTGCACACCTCACTTGTGCATTTCAACCCTCCTCATATGATTGTTAAATGGAGTTTCCCCTGTCTCTTTACTTTTTCTGACCTTTTCTAAGTTGCAGCTTGTTTCTGTTTATATCTGACAGATGATCTTAATAATTCAGGTAACTGCCTTTGAAATTTTTATCGCAGATATGGTACGTAACACTCTAGCAGAGTTTACATGTAGATTGTTACAGTTTTCGCTGGATGTCGTGGGCGGTATTTTGCGTGGGCGACATACCTGGATACTATTGTCCCTTCTGTTACTCCTCGATCATCGGCCTAACAGAAAGTGTCCAACAGTTTCCTTGAACGAAATAAAATCTAGTCCCTTGAATAACCTCCTCTCTAGCCATTTTATGTCACATGCAACATGTCCATGCCTAATATACAGAGTAACCCTGTTATTTTTTTTTCCTCTATTTTTTTTTTTTTTTACTTCCTTTCTCCATTTGCTTAAGCATTGCTTCATCTGTTCCTTGCTACCTATAAGCTTCTGCATAATTTGTCATAAGAACGAAACGAACAAAAAAATAAAAAAAGGAAGAGAAAAAAAACGAGCCAAGAGATAGATTGGTCTCCATGAGGAATAATTCATACAGCCCATTGACGTGCGTAGACTGTTGCTAGGCAACAGTTTAGGCTATGGAAGGTGACGTCATGAGCCAGGTTGGTTTTGTCACCAGAATATCTTCGGCCGCTAGTCAAATCAAGGCAAGCAAATTCCAGGTTATTTCTTTGCATGCAGAAAATTGTTCAAATCCAGGAAAAGTGATATGTGCAATTTCAAACTGACTTAAAGGAAGAATTTTTGTACGACATGGACAAAAAAAAAAAAGAAAGAAGTATAAGTGGAAGGGAAAGCTTGTAGAGCTGCTGTTCTTCTGAGTATGTGCATGTGATTGTACAGAATTGGGTGTGTCTCATGTGGCCTGCCTGTTACACTTTATCTTTGACGAAACTGGTGTATGTAGAGTTCGTTATATTCCGTAGATGATATCTTGTTAGTTGAAGCATTTGCTTTTATGTAATACATTTACAGCTCCCATCATTTTTTCCCAGAAGTCAGTGTATTTTTATTATCTTTCCAACAAGGACAAAGAAACAAAATAAGAGGACAAACTTTGCCTTCATTGAACTGGTTTCTTCCAAGATTTGGTGGAAGAAAAATGGAAATTAATGTCCTATACAATTGACTAATGGTGAAAATGCCAAATTTGAAAGGTTACATCAAAGCTGTTATCAACTACATTCATTGCAAGAGGGAAGAGTGACTTCTCAGACTCACCTTCCCAGGAACACAATGATTAGAAATGTTAACGAGAAGTCTGCAACGAAGATACGTCCAACAGAAAGCACATGACAACGACAAGGATTTGAAGAGAAGAAGATAATCTGTGTGAATGTTTTATCAATTTTTTTACCTGTATGGTATGGTCATATCTTAATTACCCAACGGTGATGATCCCTTAAAAACCGACATTCCTAGCTGTGCATGTACATACTGTACCTACTACTGCCAGCTGGAAGGCACTGTGTGTCGGGATGATTCCGCAAAAAACAGTCAAACAGGGAATTTACCTCCCTCCACTCACCCGCCTCAGACCCAACAAATGGATCCACATCTCCCTCTGCCGTACCAAGGGTGCAAATGGTAATCTGTGTAACACCGTCTGTGGTGCTCCCTGGTCTTTATTGGTCTTATGTTGTTAGCCAGAGAAGTCATTAACACTGGCCCTGTGGTGGATCAAGTATGAAGTGCCAAAATGTTTCTTACATTTGCTGTGCTAAAAGGAGAGAGAGAGACTAGTGCACCAAAATTTCCTTTTGAACAAATGTCAGTGCTGCACACCTAGGTACAGTGATGATAATGTCGCATTACCCTGCCCGTGTTGTTTACCATTGGTCCATACAGTTTAATGGTGAATGGTAACATTCTTTATCACATTTTCTTCATTTCAACACATTTGAACAAAGTCATGTTGTCAACTTTGTCCCAAAGTCTTTTCTTGGGGGGGGGAGAAGAATGAGAGGGGGGTTAACAGGGTTGAGGATAACATTGGTGGCCTGATTTGTTGAATAGCATATCTCAGGTAACATCTCCACATTGAAACCTGCATGATCATATCATGTCTTTCTTGTTCTTTTGACTGATGCAGAACTTACGGTCAGATCACAACATTTTGTTTATTACTCATCGTTTCGGCGTTCGTGCATAGATGCTTCCGCACCAATACCAAATCAGCCATTCAAAGCAGACATTATATTTTATCGCTTTAGCAGCACAGCTACATCCAAGCACCTTTTGTTTTATTGCCGGAAACTGTTGAAAGGTTGGTCACGTTTGTCGTTAGTGGTCTCATGGGCGGTTCCATGGGGATGTAGTAAGTTTCCATAAACAGCACATGGCATGCAGCCAGTCTCTTGTGAAAGCCATGTCAATATTCAGGTTTTAACCATGTTTTTTCAGAGGAATTAAATAAAAAAGAAACTTGTGGTCTTTTGTTAACTAGTTTTGAATTGGGATTGTACAAGGATTCATGCAAACTTGTCATTGTGTGTATTTTTATATCATTTTGGGAGGAATTATTACATGGATCAGGTGCTCATTTGCTGCGGAGTTGTAATTGAGCCCACATCTGATCTATGTCTGGTGATACAAAGTCAGATGTGATGTCCCCTCCACATTTCATCATCCCCTGTGCTACCCCTCACTCCTGCGAAAAGTGATCGAATGAACAACTTGACCAAGTAGGTGAACGAGCACCCAAGTAACGATTTTAGCACTCGTTCCAATAGCGATCGATCGAGTGATTAATCAGACAATGGATCAAGTTTACTAACTGATCCAGTAATCCATCACGTGCAGTTTGAATGACTAATCGATGACCGTTTGATCAAATGATGGAAGTCACTGATCAAGCATTAGATGAAGAAGAGATGTCTTTCAGTGAGTAATAGTCAATAACGAAGTGTAGCCCTTCGCCCCTCCCCCCCAGATTTTTGTCCCATGGTGAATCATATCAGACCTCCTTGCCCCTTTCCTACGTTGCTATATATTTCCTCCACACCATTTTGTGTGTTCAAATGTCGCTGTCCTTGGTCTCTTCGTTCAGTAACACCCACCTCATTCTTTATTTAGTGTTGTAGTACCCCTGACAGCATTGACAATGTCAGTCGTAATTAGCCATTGCTGTTGCCCCTGGCTTGCCGAGAGTTCACATTTACACATCTCTGACGAATTTGCCATCATTGTAGCCCTATATAATCATCTGTTAAAGTTAAGTCAATCAGATGTAGACTGGTCAGTCAGATTCATTCCATTTTAATTTGCTGGTTTACAGCATCCTGATATATCTACTGAAATATTTAATTTCCGTGAATCTCACATTCCATTAGAAAAGATTTTGTAAACACGGCTGTCAGTCGGAGAGTAAAAAAAAGTTCCAAAAAATTTCATAGCTGTGTTTGTTGGAGACCAGCTGAGATTGAACCCCTTTCATCTTCTACTGTAAGTGTAACATCTTGTTTGCTGCACACTGCTTAAAGTTCCACCTCTCACATGGCAAGGACCCCTCGCAATATTGAACTTTTAACAAAAAGTCATAACTACATGTTTTGGTTTCAAAGAATGCTTTATACGAATAATATGATCGTGGGTTTCTTTAACACAGTACTACAAATTAAGCAGTTATTTGGCACGCTGGTCAATATTTTGGCAAGTCACTGAATGTTGTCCTTCACCTCAAATTCATTTTTACCAAAAAAAGTATTTGAAAAAAGTGTTTGTCCCGTATCTTTCTTCCTTGGTAAAAAGGTTAATATGCAAATTGCCCCACAAATGTAATAATGGTTGACTTTGCCATCCAAGCTTTTTGAGTCTCTTCAAATGTTTCACATGTTGTCAGAAGTTCATGCCTTATGCAATGGACGATTTTTTTTTTCATACTAAGACATTAAGTATTAAAGTCAGCAGCTTTGGTCGTTGGAAACTTTACTGCCCTCGCTCCGGATGCTTTCAATAATGGGTCAACTTTATTTTGCCACGCCCTCCTCCATGCACCCCATTCTCCATTCAGTATTAACTCATTTCCTCCCAACTACTTTCAACATTTATTCACAACTGTCGCTACTAATGCTAAGGTTCACTTTATGATAAGTTGATGGGACAATTTACCGAGAAAGAGTGCATTATGGGATTAATTTTCAGGTGATAACCATCGAAAATCTGGTTGTGGGTGGGGTTGATCTGCATATTACTTTGAATTGCATTTGTGGGTAACCCTTCGGCTTGGCAGATGAAAAGTCTGTGGGTGGCGTTTGATTGGTTCTGGTTCATCATGGTCTTGTTTGATGAGCTGTTGCGGGGAAAAGTGTTTTAATAGCTAATTTTCTTTGAGGGTACAGATTTATATCGCCAAGATAAGACTGAAACAATTACCAAACTATGCAACGTGGTCTCTTAGCTATGGTTGTCTCAGAACAGGTTCACCTTGTTGCATCCTGAGACAGAGCAGGCTCTCCTCTCAGGTCTCCCTCATCTAGTTTAGTAGTCCAATAAGAAAAAAAAAACAAACAAACAAGAATAAGAGCTGTCTCATATTCAAGTTTAAACATTCAAGCAGCATTTCAAAGGAACATGAATGTCCCCCCCCCCCTAGTCTGATATCAATCAAACATATGGACTGCTGTCCCTGCACGTTAAATCAAAATTAATTCTTGTGGTGTCATTAAGGAGCTAGGATCCCTTGTCCTCTCTCATAACCAAACGCAGGGAGGAACATGTGTCCCACATTTAATCTAAAGGTTCTGTCCAATGGTGTCGTAGGATGAGCTAGAGTCCCTTCATTTCAATCCGATAGTCAAATCCAGGAGCAGGTGTTCCACTTTAAATCAAAACTATCCAAGTGGTGTCATTTGAAGGAGATCCAATCCCTTATCATCAAATGCAGTTTGATATTCCAAAACACAGGGAAGAACAGGTGTCACACTGTCATATAGCTAAGTTTCTCTTAACAGTATACAATGTAGGGCATATGTATCCCTAATCCAATGTGCTATTCAAACACATGGAAGGACTGGTGACCTGTTAGCCAATCTGGCAATCAAATACAGCGAGGAACAGGTGTTCCACTTTAAATGGAGACTATCCAAGTGGTGTCATTAAGGAGCTAGAGTCCCTCATCCAATCTGATAATCAAACACAGAGGGAGGAACAGATTTTCTACTTTAAATCAAAAACCATCCAAGCTGTATTATTAAGAAGATACAATCCCTTATTCACTCTGATTATCAAATGCAGATTGGAACAGGTGTCCCATGTTTGATCAGAAATGCTCTTGTGGTGTCATTAAAGGGAAAAGAATCATCAAAATCCAATGTTTGTGGACAGAGAATGAAAGATCATTCAAACTAAGAAAGGACAGTGGCCTTCTTTTCAAGAGATGAGTCTCTCACAGACAGAAATGCAGTTACTCCTTGTGCAAAAATAATTTGCTCACCCAAAATGTCCAAAATTCAAATGATGCATCTTCCGTTACTCATCACGTGCATACCTTCTTTTGAGGGTATGACGCTTTTGCTTATGACGTTTATTGATGAGACTGAATGGTTTAACAATGATTAAGGCTATTTTCTTTTTATGCCATTTGGTGTATTCTAAATGCCCTGTTTTCCCTTTAAGGAGCTAGAATCACTCATCTAGTCTGATAGTCAAATATAGGACGGAACAGGCGTTCCACATTTATTCACAAATGTTTGAGTGGTTCATTAAGGAGAGAAAGAATCCCTTATCTAATGTTGATTATTAAATTCAGATAGGAGCAGGTGTTCTACTTTTTGATGAAAACTGTTCAAGTGTTGTCAGTAAGGAGAGAGAAACCCTCATGCAATCTGATAATCAAACACAACTGGAGGAACAGGTGTTCCACCTTCAAATCAGAAATGTCCAGTGATGTCAGTAAGGAGCAAGTATCCCTTTTAAGGTGCCATACCATCATTTTTCCCTCTCTGTCATTGACGTACACACTAAAGCAGCGAGCTTTGAGTATCCGTCATGCGTGCAAGGTACTTCATGCTGGAGATTTCCTACCTATCATGTTATTGGTAATGGCCTGGCCTATCACAGCGCTTAACAATTTCCGTACGTCGACCATTTACATTTTGAACCAGAAGTGGCTGAAAGTTTTGAGAGGTGCTCCTGCCTTCACGACCAGGCTTCACAGACCGAAATATCACCACGACACCTTTCGATTTTCCAAAATGATCTCAATCTCCTTCAATTGTCCTAATTTTCACATCATCTGTAGTAAATTTTAATTGGTGCACTTCGACATTCAAATTAGAAAAAAAGATAGTAAGTGAGAACTGAAAACACTCGTGGAACTCAGAACTCGTAAAAACAGAACTCATGAATGTACAAAGCCTAGCAAAGCATCCTTCGGCCAGTTTGATCACAAAATACAGGAATGAACAGGTGTGAAGCCATCATGGCTAAGTTGTTTTAACAGTATCATCATATGGTATCCATCCCTCATCCAATCTGATTTTCAGTCTCAGGGAAGCACAGGTATCACGCATCCATTTTGAAGATGGTGGCTTCGTCATCATCTAGGACAGGAATCCTCGGGCCAACCTGATAGTTACGATGTGTTCGGGGAATCTGGTACCTTACTAAACAATCCGATCAACAACAACAAAAAAAATGAATTTCAGCTGATATCTGTGAGTTGTAAATCTGTTCATGTAGCAATCAGTGTTTGATTTATCCCTAGTGAAAAAAAAAAGAAAAAAAATCAGGAACTGAGATTGCAGAACGGACGAACAGAGGGAAAAATTCGTACGTCGTGCATTTTTTTTGTAAGGGCCATATAAATGAATGAAGAAATGCTCGGTTTACATGAAGTTAGTGCAATCTATAGTCACCTTGCTGTGAAGTCGTGCATCCTCTGAATTTGCCTTCAGATGTGATCTAAACTGCTTTTGACAGATTTTGTTCCTGGATGACCCACAATAATCAGGTGTATTTGAATTCTTGGAACTTTGTTTTTCATTCACATACCTGGGTCTCATCAGCAGATAGTTTGAACATCACTAATTAACAACCCTTCTTGTGAATAGCTTCCATCGACAGACCAAACTGAAGCTATGCTAAGCAGGACCGTAACTGATGGAACATTTATTCATTCGCTCACCCCCAACCTTCCCCTCCCCCCATTCCTCCATGTACATTTGATTCAGGTGATTACAGATTTTCTGAGAAGAAAATAAACCATAAGCTGTCACGTTGCATTTACTGAGCACCATGGTAGTGGGTGTCCTAACAAACTGAGGGCAGTAATCTACTATGCAGTGCTCATTTGTTTTAATAAAAGTTGCCTTGGCAGATGTGAAACAGAAAGTTGGCAGTCTGAATTTGTAGTCATGATGACATTGGGGTAATGTTTTGCTGAGAAATAAGTTTCAGTGTCGCAGAGCACTGTTGGTGGGGTGGGGGCATTCAGTTTGAAAAATGGTATCTAAGCAGAAATGAATCAGGAGTTCCTTTGGAATTGTTTCTTGTACCACTCAGATTACTTTTTATGTTGGTCTTAGAGAGCCATTGACCTTGTCACAAAATGTAATCAGTGTCTTACTGTTGTAGGGTGACTGGACTACACAAGCCCCCTCCATACAACATACTATGCAAGAGAACAGCAAAACTTTTGAGGGGGGAGGGAGGATAAAGGCATGCTAATTTCAAAAGGAAACAAGCAGGTAATGTAGTAAGTTGCACAAGAAAGACGTCACAAATTATTTTAAAGTTGGCTTTTTCAAATTAAGTAGTTCCTTCAACCTTAAATATCTCAGCAATGGAGCAAGCCAAGAAGATGAGAGTTAGATGAATTATGGATTTATTTTCCAACTTTCTAAATGCATTGTCTTTCAGTTCTAGACTTATTAAGTGCACTTAATTGTAAATTGGCAGTATGAGCAAAACAATAGTACATTCAAGCAACATTCTCTGTGATGTGTTATATTGGTAATTTCAGTCAAATTTGAAATAGCATAAACTGTGGTTTGATATACTCAAAGCATGGTATTGAATTCCTTTTCAAGTGTAATCTTATAGTGTCTGTACCATGTACCTATGTACCTGCACAACAATGTCAGACCCCGCTTCTTAAGTTGCTTATGGAACGCATATCATACAATTATTATTGACAGTGTGTGCATACACTATTTTACAAATGAATGGGTAGAGAAACGACAACAGTATAGATACTACGGGATGCAATAGGTAATGAAAACGGTACTCACACACTTAATCAGTCGACATGAACATATTAATTATAGACACAAACCAAATCATCACACACAAATGAAACATTAGACACAACCAAATCATTAGACACAAACAAATTTGTTAGACACATACAAACCATTAGATAGGACCAAATCATTAGACAAAAAACATCATGGATAGCCAAAGTAGACATTAAACAAACAAAATTGTTGTTCAAACGGAAACGAACACCGAGTGGATGGAAGGTGTATACACAGAGATGAGATCTGCACACTCAAAAAAAAATATAAAAAACCATCAAGTTTGACACATTTGTTATAAGATATATTGCAAACATCACAGTAATGTCTAATACTTTGGTTTGAGTCTAATGAATTTATTTGTGTCTAATGATTGGGTTGTGTCTAATGTTTCGCTCGTGTCTAATGATTTGGTTTGCGTCTGCTGTTGTTGTTATGTCTACCGCTTCGTTCGTAAAATAAGGTATGCTCTCACCGCTGATGACATTTGTACGATCGGTGTTCCATAGTTGTTACCTAAGTTTTACCATTAAATGTACATTGCACCCTATACGTGACAAAAGTTTAACATGTATGCAGACATTAAGAACCTTTAATTCTTATGCCTACACATACATTATTACTTCACAACGAACTTGTAGCCTTTTACCAATTTAAGTTGCAATTTCCAAACTATGGACTGCATGGACCTCAGTCTGAATGTTTGAACTGGTCTAAACAGTAAATATTTCAGTGTTACAAAACTTTCTTGAGACCATGCATGACTGCAAGGAAGAAGATGAGCAAAGGTTGCATGATTGTTCTGGATTTTTTTTTTTTTTTGTTCTCCTGTGAACATGTCATAACCCAAGTGTAAGGTGTTTCTTACTACCTTCACTGCCAACGGTAAATGAGGTAGAAGTGTGGAAAAAAATGTGAAATAGGTCTTGATATTATTAGAAAATAAAGTATTTTAAAATAAAGGGTATAAACCAGACTCTCTTTTACATGTAACAGGTGCATAACTGAGCGAATATCTCACAAAAGCAGCTTTTTGCGTCCGTCTCCGAAAATAACCTTCCCTCACAATTGTGGTTGATCACTCTAAACTGAAATATTACAAATGTCAACGTCACAAAGAGTTTATTTACCGCGAGAGAGTGAGAGAGAGAGTGTAGTGATTGCGTTGTTGGCAATGTCTCCCCTAGCACCCACACATATTACCTGACCCACGCATTTAGAAATGCGTTATTTTAAGCACCTGTGCTATTTTTAGCTTCCAGAAATAATCATTTGCCAGTGAGGAAAACGGAGATTTTCTTTTTTGAGAACACCGTCGTCGTACATGGGCGTCATGACTCTAAACCTCGCAGTGCTTCTAAGGAGCAATGACAATCCACAGTTGTGGCTATTTATAATTGTTCTATTCTTGTCCTCTAGTTTTATTTTCTGCATGTGCATCTTCTTTTTTTTTTTTCTTTTTTTTTTTTCTCTTTCACCCTGGTGTGTGTGTGTGTGTTGTTTTAATCTCTTGCGGTCTCCAGTTGCTGCAGGTGGCTTACGTACCACCGTACGTGCTGACCACGTCTGAATGGCTTCTAATAACGGGCGTACTCCAGAAGATGTCACCGACTTCTATATATATCTGTAATAAGGCTTTGCCATCATTATCTGGATTCTGTGGAGTGAATTGTGTGCATGGAGAGAAGAAAAAAAAAAGATGAGAAACCTGAAACAAATCCATAAACATTAGCCAATAGACAAATGCGATAATGTAACTGGTACTTTATTTGATTGCGTGAAGAAGAGCCGATGCAATGACATTTCATACTTTTTCTACCAAAATTTATTTAAAGGACTTAGACGCATGTTTAGGAGGAACCATTATTGTTTTGTTGGTTTATATCTCTGGCTCTGGCATTGCGGAACTTGGAAGCGATGGAAATTTGAATGAAGTGCTGTTTGCATTAATGCACGTTGAAATTTACTGTCATTTTAAGGGTGTTTTGTTTCACTTGCTTGCTAAACTATTTTACCGATCCATTCTTTCTCTGAAAAATTGTGCCAAAAAGCACAGTCTTGCAAGGACTGTATTTGATGTAGTGTGGGGATATTTATTTTGTTTGATATAAGGCAAAAGGGGGAAGCTAGGGGATTAGCTTTGCTAATATTTGAATACAGAAGCTAATTTTTCAGAAAAATGCTGGTTTGGCTAGAGAACAATCACCCATGAAACTAACCTTCGCAATTTTTTCATCTAGAATATGCAGAAGTGTTGCCACCAGTATGGTATGAGTTTTTATTGGATCATATTTTATTGTACCCGTGTTATCATGTAGCAACATCTTATTGTATATTGATGTTGTGTCAGAGAAATTCTTCACACATGTGGTACAGTTGTGATAGGTTATATTGTAGGTTAGGTATTCTAGGTCATATTGTACAGTGAAGTATCTATTTTGCTGAACAACGCTCAGTCCATGATAGACCCAGATATCAAGTATACACCCTCTAGAAGCTACTATTCACACCAACTTCCACCCTAACCACCCCCTCCTCATGAACTAGACACAAAATTCTTCAAGTTATCCCTTGTTATTTAACCTTTAATTTGCATTCTGTCAATTGCAGTAGGATAACATCACTACCAGTAGGCAACCTCTGAAGAATCCAAGTTCTGTGGGGGTTGCAGTATAGGTCACAGAACAAGTATTAACCCCGCAGATCATACATGAGTTGTTTTTGCTTTAAAGCTGTTCCATATTTTTTTATTGTCATTTGCACATCGTAGACTGCAGGGTCTGTTCCACACAATCCTTAAACTGTCAAGTGTGGGGGCAGCATTGATGTAAAGTAAACCAGTATATTTACCACCTGTAAACAAAATTCGATAAAGAACTGCCTCTCAACCTCTAGCAGCAAAGAGATATCTTGACATCGTCCAGACGAATGCTCTCCGTAGGCGGTCCTTTGTGACGTCATTCTGATTCTTTTATCTTGATTGGGAATTATTTCGTTCCCCTCTTCTCATCTTAATTGTTACGATGCTCTCTTCTCTCCGAGATATGTCATCACAATTTGTTTCTTTCAGTGGGCTTGTTTGATAAATAACTACGTCAACGACGCTCGGCGCATGTATGAATAATCTTTAGAGATGTTTTTCTCCCCCAAGCCGGAAGAATTTTGCATACACGTGTCTGAAATAGTTCATGTTTAATTTTTTTTCTTTTGTGAGTGCCTAGTGGTGTTCTCCTGTAAATCTTCATTCATATTCTAAACTGGAAAAAAGACAGTAAAACTTTCTATATCTGGCACTATTCCTTAGCCCAACTTAAGTTTGATTGTTTTTTTCCCCCATCTTTGTGATTGGCTATTTTTTTTTTCTTTTTCTTTTTTTCACTTTTTTCTTATTTGTAAAAATTAAACTTCACCTCAGTGAAAACAGGAAGAAACAGCCTCCTGAGATCTGTACCTGATACATATTGTGTCGGTGTCGGAGGCTGTGGTGGTGGAAGAGGAAGGGGGGGGCTCATGTTTAGCAAAGATATTAGTATTGATTATGGTCTTTGCAGGGATTTCACCTTTGGAGATCCTGCTACAATGCTTCAAGGGATAATTAGGGTTTATTTTATCACATTTTCTTAGCAGCTGGAGGACCTTATCATAATATATATAATGTGACAATGCATGATACATTCGTATTGAGCAACAAAAATAACCAAGACGGTCGATCGTGTTCGTCAATAGATTAAAAATGATAACTTAACTTTAATGTCAGGGTACATGCAATATGCCTGTACATACCAGTTCTTGCAAAAGAGTTTGGCTATCATATATATAAATTATACGATCACAGATTTGGTCAAAATTTTCCCTAAAGACCATGTAACATATATATTTACTGTCCGTTGAAAGTGTGGGTGTAACATCTGTTGCAATTGTTGAGATACAGCAAAAGTTTGATGGAAACACAATTTAACCGATGACGTGGAGTGTTGCAATGTGTCAGTATTTTTTTTGTTTTTTGTTATGCCTATACATATGTATATTGTCTCTATTTATTGTGTCTTACTTGCCATTTGGCTCACTGATTGATAAGTGATAGCCTCAGGGTGTAGGAAGATCTCAGTTGTCCTTGGAATTACAGAGGATAACTTGAGGCATATCGTGTGAGTTCCTCCCTCAGTGTCACAAATGTTGCATATTCCACCCAATATTTATGATGAAGTTGTACATAGAACAGATATTTGTTTGTAAAAACGGTCAATGTTTGATGGATTTCCATGAAAATTGTAACTGCTCCTAAACATTTTCAATGATTCATACAGTCGGTGCTCTTTGACACTCAATAACACTTTATCTTTTACAGTGTGCAATGATTTGTTTTTCATGTCACATGACCTTCAGATCAGACTAAGCTAGTGATGATGATGACGATGACGATGACGATGATGATGATATAATTCAGAGGTTACCAATTTTGAGTTTAGTCCTCCCACCTTTAGAATATTGAGAGAAGAAGAAAACTATTCTCACCTCCAACATTTTGAACAATATTTTCATATACACATTCCTGTTTGCTGAACTGGTTGTAGGTCATTACATTTTGTCTTCAGCTTTTATCGCCCTGGAAGCCTGGGCCATGGGTCTCAGCAAACCCTGCTGGTCATAATTCATCCATTGTGACATATAAGCCTGACCGTGGTTTGTGCCAACTCCACTCGCAGAGATGGATATCGGATTCAACTTTTGGCGTATTCATTAGTCTCTTAATTGATTCTGTCGGAAAATTAATTGAACAATATTTCTTTCAGCCCACTGGGGAAACGGAGTGCTCAGGAGTAGTTAGTAGCAGATAAATGTGGTTTGAGAAGCATGTGTCAAGACCCGATAGGTAAAGCAGTTATGGACATGATCGAGGGGCCTTATTCAGGTGTAGATGGTATTATTGATGGCCCTTATGGGGACCATACTCTCCTTGGTATTTCACCAACAGGATAGGCCTTGTACATGTGGCATTTTGTTTGTACTTTACATGTCAGTGCTAGTCACAAGCTGTATTCCAGATGGCCTGAGAAGTTGAAGAACCTTTTCCTTTTTTTGTACTTTTTCACTTAACTATAAAAGTTCAAGATCACCGACCAGTGTCACGATGATGTTTCAGAGGGTAGTAAAATGTGTAGGGCAAAGATGTAAATACCTCCCTCACTCCTAATCAGTTGACACAGGTTCACCTGTCAATCAAAATACAGTTATTTCGTAATGCTTATTAAGCATACCTACCTACATATTTAACCTACCTGTTCATATTGTTTGGACAAGCTTTAGGTAACTTTCTTTACTGTGTGCATGCAGATATTGTTGGTTACTTACCATTGCAGACAAATAACCTGTGGAATTTACATTGTAGATGTAATGCTTACCTCCTTCCCACACTAATCCACTGTCAAGGCATGCCCTAAAAAAGTTAAGCACTGCGCCCTCTATGTCCAGGCTCTGCCTTGTTCTGCTTGCATTTTGGAGTTTGAGAGCAAGGGGTAGTATAATCACTCCTGAATACTGACACTGGTGAGTTGTTAGAATTCAAGTTTATTTTGCTTAGACTTTTTTTGTTGCTGTTTTTTGATGTGTGGGCTTTTTTTGTATTTTGCGCTTTAGTTGTCACACACGATAATCTCAACAATGGCAACTTTATTTGATCTCATATTTGGCATCTGTTCACCCTGCAATGATTAATAGATCATTAGTATTTTGGTGGAAGTTCAAAGGTCACTTGGACAAGACAGTGGACCCAACACTTGGAACCAACAGCAAAATGTTAAAATTTTATGAGGATTTCTAGTGAAAAACACACATATTAGCTTTCAAGGCAGAAAAAGTGTGAAGAAATTGATGAGCAATTATTTGTTAATCTATACATGAATTGGTCAGTAGTCAAACTACTTTGTTTAGCAGATGTTAAATATCACAGTATTGATATTGAAAATTGGAAGTTTAACTCACTCAGAAGTGTGCCATAAGCAAAGTTATTGCTTTGGCTCAAAAGAATTTGAGGGTGAAATGGACTTTTTGAGTAAAGGACCAGAGAAAAACATTAACTGTTGCAAAGGGTACATGAAATTGAATGAATTGCAATTGGACTTTCACGTATCACAAATTGCAGTTGAACAAATTGCAATCATCCCAATTGGAGCCCTGCATGTGGACATAAGTCTAATGAAAAGGTAAAGTTTAAGAATTCTGTCAGTCAAAGGTCCTTTTAAGGTTATTAAAAGGTGAACATATCTTAATACCTGTTTGAGTGATCGCAAAAATACCATGGACAATTTTGGAAAATGAGTCTTTGTCAGGTTATACATTCTGCAGTATGATTTTCAATGACTAAGTTTAAAAACACAATAATGTAGTGGCCAAGTTGATAGTTTCCATTCATCTGAATTTGTGAACTTGTTTGAAACAAACCAATGGGAAGTGTACTTGTAATGAACAATTCACTGCCCTTACTCTCTCACCTCTTGTAACCTATGCCATTTACCTCACTGCAACATAGAAGGCAGGAAATAACAGGACAGTGACCAGATACACACACAAAAGTGCCAGTTGCTAGGTTATAGTCAATATGGTAAATGCTTGAGGTCAAATGAGGTGAGGACGTTGCTCGTTAATTTGCAAACGATTAAGGTTTTGCGGTTTGTGGGTCGAAACAGCTGACTGCTGTGACAGTGTTAGAAGGGATCAGTGTGTTGTTTCACATCCCACGTATTGATGAGGGATTATTTTGAACAGTACATTTTTTTTTTATTCACCTGTGAGATCTATACTCTTGCATATTCATTATGTAGGCATGGTCTACTTTTTATGATAAGAACAATTAATTTGTAAGTATGGATTCTGTGTTTTGCTTGGTTTTGTTCTATTTCCATTGCTTTTCAAAGGAGTATCATTTTCATTATTTAAATAGTGTATTACATCCATGAACAACCTCTTGTGTGCATTCAAAAATTAAGAAAAAGTTAAGATCAAAATTAATCTTATCCTTCTGGTTTTTGTGTGCCCCTACAATCGCTTTAAACATTATCATTGTGAACTCACATGCGTTACAGGAATCACAATATATTGAGTGACCTCCATATAGTATTTCTGATACTGAAGTAACTCTGCATGGGGTGGTAGAGTATATTATCAGGTTCTGTGAGTTTCTGTGCAAGTAACACACACAGATAAAAGTACCCAATATATCAACATGATCGATACTCTCAGCTTTCTTATGTTGATGCTGTAACCATCACTAAAAGTCAAACATTGTGTTTTCAACCACTGAAACCAAATTTGGTGCTGGCGATGTTCTTGTTCAGTGGTATGTGTCTTCCATCCTTCCTGGATATCATCCCAATTTTGTTAAAACCGTTTTTATGTCCCCTTAAGCACACTGTTAAGTGATTAAATCAGACACCACTAGACTGTGTTACAGGCTGGCTATCACATCTGAAATATGAAAGAGCATTTAACTGGCAATTGGATATAGACTAGTCAACTGTCCCCCAATGTTGGTCAGAATATGTCTAGCAGTGTTGTAGACATAGGCTTCTGTTTGCTCTGGGTCCAAAAATGAGAAGGGGTTACCCACAGTTTGTGGTTGGTCCGTTATACTAGCAGTTTCTTGTGAGGCAATAATTCAACACTTTGCTCAGCATTTGAATATAACACCATGATGTATCTTACACCACAAGCAAGACAATTAAGTGATATTGGTCGCACACATGCTGGACTTTAGGCCATGTCCAGTGCACATTCGGTGAAACTTTTGATAAGAGGAAGACTTAGAACCAATTTCTGACATCGCCCGGGTGGGTATCCCGGTGCCTGTTGCAAACACTATCGTAGACACGTATATATGATTGGGACATTGAGTGGACTGAATTAAAGTTATGTGCATTCTGTGGCTATAAATTTGTCAGCTGTAAATTTTGGTCCAGCCTCTCCTTCAAAAGTTTCATATTAAAGCAATTGGCTTCTGAAGAAGGATGATGTTTCACAAAATTCAGGCCAATTTTTCCCTCTGTATTGGTGAAATCCATACCTCAGTAACATGTCCCATTGGGGAGTTCTGCCGAATTCTGACAGAATTTTTTCGCAAACGTGTACTTCACGGTGATGCATTGCATTATGGGATATCTGTCATGTCACACAGACGTCTATACTTTGAATATCCTTTCAGAGGTTTGAGCATCTTGAGCAGAAAGAAGCATGATGTTATAAGAGGTGTGACCTTTCGTTAATTTTAACCTACCTAATGCTAATATGAAAGCAGTCCTTATGCAAAGGGTTAGTATATTCTCTCTTCTTGTAATTGAGGTATTTATTTCAGTATCCCCCTGGAAGCTCTTTTTTTCATGAATTTAATGTGAAGAGGTATGAAGTTTTCAGGCTGATTTAAGTTGACAAATAAAAAGAAGAGAAATTAGGTTCAACTTCCAAGACTATCAATCAGTGTATAGACTTATAAAATAGCTATTATCATACCCTTTTCTGATTAATGATCTTTCATTGGAAGTGTACCTGTGTGCAGTTGTCTGTGTGAAATCTAGGACAAACACACTGACGTTCCACTCTACTAAATTCAGACACATTTATTTTCCCTTTACCCTGCTTTCCGCCTTTTGAAGATCTTCACGTTACTAAAATATTGATGATAAGAATTCAAAATCTCCTTCTACCTATAGGGAATATCTTTTTTTTCCTTTTTTGACTCTTTACACCTATTTTCATTACTGGTTATCATGATCGCAACATTGCGTTCATAACTCAAAGTGCTGCTGATATAAGAAAGTGGTATTTACTTTTACCTTTATTTTGTTTTTGTACTTTATGGCCCGTTAGTGACCAGGCATGGGAAGGAAAACGTGTTTAGATTTTGGAGCATCAACTCAGGACATGTATTCGATGTGCAATTAATGTCATAAAAAAAAAATCACCATAGTAATGGTACCATCACAACTGTATGAATTTACATTTTCAAAAAGGTACCCTTATTCAAAAATGACAGAAGTAGATGTCACAAAGGTTAAAAAAATATGAAATCAAATGGTACAGCTCCCATCTCTTTTCAGAAGATTCCTAAGCTGAGATATAAAATATTGAAGGTAATCCAATTTATAATTCAGTTAGTCTGACAATTTGTGATGTCATTCTTGTGGTACTCATATTACTGTCTTTATTTTTCTTTCTTTATTTTTTTTGGGGGGGGGGCTCAAAAGCCATTGTACATTGTCTCAAAGTGCTATCACTGTCTCACTGTTATGGGGTGACTTTGCCATGGAATCCATCTTGTTGCATACTCCATATGCTATGCAAGAAAACAAGAAACTTTTTAAGGTTATACAAACATTTTAATCTTAAAAAAGCCAAAAAAAAAAAACAGGTCATGTGAGTTTGTACTAGAAGGATATTACAAATTGTTGCAAAAATCTGACTTTTTCATTTGAAGTGAATAGCTTTTAACATTGTATATTCTCTGTGTTGGATCAACCTGTGAAAACAAGGTGTTGGATGAAAAGAATTTATTTTCCAACCTGTAAAAGATATTTTCTTTTTGTTTGATTACAATACATACAGAGAATATTGATTCTAAGAAAGAAATCATCTCTCTTTGGGAAGATTTAATTAAGTAAAACACTTTTCCACACTGCCGGTCACTGCCATGCACAGTGTTGGCAATCGAAACCATGGCTTGACATCACCAATTGGTGTGAAACCCCTAGAAGGAAGCAATTGGATAAAAGTTTTTAATAGAGGGTGCTATTTCACTTTCATAGACACTAAATGTTCCTCTTTACTGTTTCAGTTCTGTCTGTAATGTTTACATGCGGATTCTTTATGTTTTAATTTGTAAGGTCACTTCATAAAGCTATATGTATGTAAGCATCCTTGCAATTGCTTGAAAGCTTAAAGATTTTTGGTTAATTTCTTTTGAAATTGAAACTCCCTTAAGCCTATTCTTTCAAATGTTTTTTTTTTTCTCCCTTCTATGGCACTTCTGAAAGTGAGGTTTGTGATGTGTGTGCATTTTTATGTGTGATATGTACATGCCAAACCTACATTTGGGAGTTTCACATTATGTTAGAATTAAAGATTAAATAAAACCTGTATTAAAAGCCTTCGTATATGTTAACTCTCTTGAAAATGAAAGTAAAATTTAATGTTTCTTTTATTTTTTTTCTCTTGTTTTCTTTCTCTCAATAGGTAAGTCATCAGTGTTCTCTTCTTCCATGATTCTGATGGTAAGTTTCACAGTTTAAAATTTATTGCTGTCATGCAGTGACTTCATACTACTCTAGTGATCTCTTTATCCCACCCACCTCTCCCCCCCCCCCCCCTCATCCTCCCCTCCACTTTGCCTTTGTTTTAGAAAGACAACAGGAAATCTACTGTACATGTATTGACAGTCGGAATGTGTTATGTTTCGCACAGTTTAATTTCTTGAGGTGCTATGTGAAATAAGCACAATTTCATTAGCTTCCTTACTTTAACCATGCAAGTATTACCACGGAAGTATTAGCCTAAAAGGGTAATACTTCCACACTTGGCAGTGGTGGTATACTGGTCTGATAGGATACCCGCAATCTAGCTGATGGTCATGTGCAATTGTGTGTAATCACCTACTCAAGATGGAAATTTGTAAGTTCTTTATGCTAGATAAAGCATAGGTTTTTTCTGCCCTTAGTTTGTTTCATAAATTATGTTTGTCACTTTGCACAGCCTTGTTATCTCTCTCTCTGTTGTGAACTACTGTATGGTAGCTGCAGTGATTTTACTTTTTCTGATATTTTGTGTTTTCTGTACCTTCTTTGGTCAGGGAGTTGCAAATAGCAACTCCCTATTTTAAGCTGTACTTCTGCATAATACTGTAGTGAATTTCCAGAATAGCAACCATTCCATGTACACTGCAGTGGCTGTATGTGTCAGAGCCATAGGAGCATGAGTCCATAACTGTAGGTTGCAAAAGTCTTCGGAAGTTTTGTCATTTATATATGTATAGATTTATGCCTACAATCTTGGACAAAATTGTTGGGACACTTTGTCGTACGTTGCAAATATAATTCTGAATTTTAGGTGAGAGGATAACATGAAACCCTGCGTCCCTTTCCAATGTTGCGCTAAAGAAGTGAATGTACCCTTTGAACAGCAATCCTATAGCCAACATTGAGCGGGGGCACGGGGTGTCCCAAGGTATTTTGTCCAAGATTGTATAGAAACATAAAAACAATGCCTGTTATAATAGAGTGCCAGAATAAGTTTGTGTACATGTAACATTACTAGGGTAGGGGCCAAGTTTTTTCGTTTTGCCACTTGCTTCCGTTCAGTCATGTAAAACTCATACGCAACCCTATCAGTTTCAAAGCTTTAAGGCGATTGGCTGAAGCACAGCTACCATCACACATAACTGTGTAGATCAATTTAAACATGTGGTGCTCTCTGGTATTGTGTATGCAGGGACCATTGTACCAATGGCCATCAACATTAAGTTTGTCAAGTTTTGGACCCTGTAAAAGGAATGTCGCCAGCAGGCTCTTTGGTGTGGCAACCATATAGAGATAGCTGCCAAAGAGGTGCTAAGTAGGCTGATTTAACATATGAGTTGGCCCTAATGTCCCTGAATCATAGTCATCATCAGTTTGTAACATATGTGCAGGTGTAAGATCGTCAATATATTTGCGTAAAGTATTGTTTAGTATATTCTTGTTGCACACTACACGCCAAACATCTCACAGGAAAAATATGCGTATGATTTGAAGAAATATACATATGATCCAAATTCCATAGAATGAACAAAAATTAAAAAGTACGATTACAATAAAACAACAAACAGGAACTGATAAAGAGTAAGGAAATTAGGGATCACAGAAATATTCTCTGAAAAAATGTTAGGTTTTGACCCTAAGACTGAAAAACAGTTCTAATTTCGAATAGCCGCAAGTTCTCATGGCAGAGTGTTCTACAGGCTAGGGGCACAAACAGAGAAAGCTTGTCACTGGCATCAGAATTATTACAAATGATGGGGTGTGAGGGATGGATATCTCAATGGAAGGTCATTGCCCAGGGAACGGTCAGCAACACACCAACTCAAAAGGTAACAAAGATGAGATGGACTTACGAGTTAAATATAGCATATTGAATTTTGGTCATGGTAATTAAGAGGAAGCCAATGAAGTCCTTCAAGTACATTGCTTATTTGGTAGTATTTTTTACTTAAAGAAGTAAGAGAGCAACAGAATTCTGACCTTTTGCCATTTGACATATTGATCATTTTGCCGTTTGACATGTTGATCATTTTGCGGTTTGACATATTGATCAGTTTGCCGTTAAAGTCATCATCCAGAATCATTTGATTGATTTTGCAAAACGCGTTTTGATGTTTTTAGACATTTAGTTGCATCCTTTCATAAATTCTGATGATTCTCTCCAGAGTATACTGAACAAATGAACCTGAATTCCTAGCACCAGCTATCTGCTTTAAAATAGATGCATCTTGTGATGCTGTTCATATTAGCCATCAAATTTGGTACAGATAGCTGCATGTTGGTTCCTATCCTTCGAAGCAGGTGTTGGAATGATCTGCTTATGTAACATGCATACCCATAATGCCTACAAACAGTGACAGAATTGTCAGATTTAAGATCCAAGGTCTCTATATTTATGAGTCTTTCTTTGTATCGACGATTGGCCGAAAAGAGATGAATATTTGTAATGTAAGGAAAAAGGGGCATTGAGTGTTACTGGATGCAGTTCATTATGTTGGCTTACAGTACGTGAACTTTAAACGTGTACAAAATGAACGCAAATCGAGTCAAAAGTCAAAGGGTATTTTCAAGGATCCCTGCCTATTTGAAAGATGTTTGTTTTTTTTTATGAGGGGGTGAATGTTTTAGAACCATATTTTTCGTGTGCAGTTTCCTTCAGAATAAGTTATCTTTGTGGTGAAGTATCTGATGGATAAGCTTTTTAGTAGACCCTGAAAGCTATGTGTAGAAAGCTCTGTTAATTAAACTTCAATCCTTGCTTACCTGTCTCAGTACAACAAATGCACTCCCTTCTACTGTGCCAAGAGTACTGGGAACATTTAACACCGTCTCTGACACTGTCCAGCCCTATATTGGAAGAGTACCTCTCCTTCACATTATGCCTTCTTGATGCTCTGAGAGAGTGGGAGTTCTAAGAATTTTTCAGAAGAGACTGACTGTGGTTTTTGGCCTCCATCTTATTTTCCTTGACTTGCAGTTAGCAATTTCCAACAAGTTCCTCATTACTGCTGAGTGTCCCTTTCATTTGCAACAGAAAGTTTGCGTTAGCTTGGAGGTTTACCCCAAAATGCAGACTTTGTTTTAGGATTGTATCTGTAGTGGAATAATCAAGGCCGACAATGCATAGTTTGCATTGTAAACAGTGACAGTGCATAGTGCATGTGGGTGTCCATGGTACAGCAACCTAGAAAATAAGATTCTGTAACTGTAAGAAAGATGTAATTTTGCAAGGACAACTGAGTAACTTTTGATGATTGCCCATTTAACATGCAATTGAAATTGCTTAAATTTCAGCGCTGAATGCTTCCATTGTGGATCGTGTTCTCTTATTGATTTTATTGTTAGTTTACTTTCCAAGTTGCCATTAACTTTTCATAAATTCACTTTTATCAGAAGTGGATTAATCTAATTAGGCTAACAGTTGAAGACCTTATTTTCAAAAATCATCCACAGAATATCATCCGTTGGTCTAATGTAACTGGGACTGATTGGGAAAGGGGATGAGATGGGGTTGGGTTAAGGTGGGTAGTTGAAGGTGGCTGTGAACTTCAATCATGGTTGTACTGGATCAAAGGAATACTTGCAGCTCCAACTGTTGCCATTGAACTGTATCCTGTTTTAACTTGTAATTTCTTCAGCAGGAGGTGTAAAATTTCAATGATGCTCACTCTGATGTTGTTCGAATTAATAGGTTAAAATATCCCAAAAACAAATTGAAAGTGAAATTTGTATCCTAAGAGTGGTTCTGGTATTTTGTCCACACACTTTTTTTGATGTAGCTACTTCAACTCCTGTCCCAACCCAGAAGATCAACATTTGAGAGAAAAGTCAAGATTTTACATGTAAACTCCTTTTCACAAAGAACCTAAAATTGGCATGTTTCGAGGCAGGTGTGTTTTAATTGCATCTCGTGATGAAAAAAAAGCCTTCATTCTTTGGAGAAATAATTGTCGGGATCATTTGGACAACTCATAATAGTGGATAGTACTTTAGTATCCAGTTTTCCAGTAGAGCTGTAAATTTGTCTGTTCCTACAGTTGTTTGTGATGGCAGTATTTAAAGTTTTACATTTTGACATGCCTACCTGTATTTCCGTATGCTGCCCTCTATAGGCTTTTATACCCATTGACAGTGGACAAATTGTGCAAGCTTAACAACTGTAGTAGTAGTAGTGACAGCTGCAGTATGTACAGTACGATGCCTCAATGACTGATCTGAGTGACTAGGTATATGTTACCAGTAGAAAGACAAGCAGAAAAGTGTCATGGTCTTACAAGCTAAGGATGACACAGATGTTGGTAGTAGCAAGAATAAGAGCAAATTTAGTGTGATGCAGTTTCCAGTATCTTAAAGTGATATATCATAAATGCAAAATCAGGATTTGCTTTCATACATACTGTATGTTGAGTGTAGCTGTGAAGTAATTACCCAAGAGATAATACTTATAAACATGCATCTTTTTACTGTTGGGACAGAGGTTCACAAATTCTGGAAAGGTGAAATGTGCAATTACCACAAGGTGCAGCAGCAAACTTATTCTATATCTTTAAAAGCTGCAACCACTCCACATCTTTCAAGCTGCTGTAACAAAGCATGCATGCTTATCTTGGCCGGTGAAGTTGATAAAATAGCTGTCCTGCTCAAGTAACGAAGCAATTTTTGAGAGTGCCCTGTAACATAGGCAACTGATTTCATTGATAAGGATCCACTTTACATGATGCAGTATTCCGAAAGAGAATTTGCATCAACCCCAGGAGCAGAGCAAATTTGATAACAAAGAATTGTGTGTGTTTATGGGTGTGTTTGTGGGTGTGTGTTGTGTGATATTGTGTAGGCCTGTAATTGATTTTTTCTTGTTTTGTTTTTTATATACTAATCAAATGAATTCAATCTCTTATTGCCAGAACTACACATGTAGATTTACACAGTGTACCAAATATTTTTCCTGGCAATCTTTGATTGCCGATTTTCTTCTTTGATTAAATTCAGGGTCTGTAAATATTAACAAGTAAGCATATATCATATTATATTATCAAGAAAAGTTACAAGTTTCAGAGCTGTTGCTGACAGCAAAAGACAAGAAGTGTTTAGAAATGCAAAGTTGATCCCATAGGAAACAGATCAGTAAGCTGAAAAGGATGAAAAGTCTACCACTATTGCATATGTAATGGTATTCCCAACTTTAATCTGACACATCACTAGTTAGTATTTTGAATTCTAGCAGGTGTTCCTTCTTTATACAAGGTTCAGTTTTAAAGATCCATTTCAGCCTTTGACAAAAATGCTAATAAGCTTTGAGGATGTGGAAGCAAGGGATGTAGGACTGTAGATAAAAAAGGAGAACGAATTTGTTTGAAAGAGGGACAAAGCACTCTCTGTGCCTCTTGGTAAGGTTGTGGGATTCCCTTGTATAACTCTGTCATACAATGGTGTCGTGTGTCCTTCACATCTTTCCACTATTGCTGCCCAGTTGAAACCCTGTCTGCTCCTCTGTTGACCCTCATTCTCTACTCAGTTGGCAGAAAGTTTTCTTCGAGATCACCGAGCCCTCCCCTCAGTCGAATCCACTTTTTACTTCTATTTCCTAACAGTTGGACTTTTGTCTTACAATCACTTCTTTCTCTTGCTCATGGTCTGCATCTTTCAGGAAATTTATCTCAGAAATAAAGGTATATATCTACCATACTTCCCTCACTACCAAGGTAAAATGATCACTACATTGCTTTAACTTGCTCTCAAGATGCCTGCTAAATTAGTTTTCCCAAGGCAACTCAGCTTGCATAAACTTCCAGGCAAAAGACAGCATTTAGGCAAATCAGGATAAAGGATAATGAAATCTGGAACTCAGTGCAAGTGAAACTGGAATTAATTTGATAAAATATGAGAATTTCATCTGCTATAATTGCTTTCTCAGTCTGCCAAGGAGTATCGAGCAATTAAGGAGTCGGCCAAATATTCCTACGTGTTTGTTTTTCCTTTTCCCTGTCTTTTTTTTTTGTAAGTGTATACTTGCACTTAAGCATAGATTGTAATCAATGTATAGGTTTAAAATATAGACGATAGGTTACTTTGAAGACCTTCTAAAACTAACGACATGGTGGCGAAGTAAGGAGAGAGACGTCACACGGTGGCTGTGGTATGGCGGCCATTTTGCCAGTTGGCTACAGTTTCGTGTCATCCTCGTTGTTTTCTGCCCGGAGAGAGTATGGTATAGTTCTTTATAGAAAAAAACAGAGGACAGTGGGAGTTGTGCCCTCTTATTTGTCTGATATATCATAGTCAGAATGTTGCCCCCCAATCCTTCTGCCTCACTCAGCTGAAGTGACGTGACAAATACATAATTACATACATGTTTATGTCTATTCCCTGTTTATAGTCATGATTTTGCAAATTTACCTTCCTGTTCTAGGAAGTCCATGAGACTTAATTTTTCACCCAGAGAAATACTAAAACCCCAGAGCTTCTCTGGACCCCCACCAGGGTTTTGCTCCTCGACCCCACCAGGGTCCAGGTCCTCCAAGATGAATAGAAGATAGACTGCCCAGAGTACTGTGTAAATGCAGTCTGTAAATCTATCCTTCATTAAAGTAGAAATTTTACCTGATCGCTGCATATTTTTTTTTTTTATTGTGAGGAGTCAGGGTTTTCAAAACAATATCCTCAGCAACATACCTCATTGCACATGATTTGTACTTTTGCAACAGAAATTGCAATACATACACTCTTAAAGAATGGTGAGTTTGACTTAATATGAACCTTAACAACTATGTGTTGTTTCTATATATCTTACCTATCACAATACTCGAACCTTACAGAAGTTTCCAGATTTCCGTTTGGAATATTTAAGCTGGAATATGAGTTGTACTGACAATCACCTGGTCATCTGTCTTTGTTCTTTGTGAGTGTTTCGTGGAAGAGAAAGTAGGGGAAGAAATAACCTGTCAGAAAATTTGAAAGAGATCTATGCATTCATCTTTCAGATTTTTTAATTTGAAAATTGTCTTGACGTTTTTATTGGTCCTACAAAATTCAGACTCTCCAAGGAAGCCTAGCAATCAATCACTGTTACTTGAAATCAAAGAGACCAATGGGAAAGGATATGAATATTTATGTAGGCAAAAATGGGGCTTAAACGATGTTTATTTTCAGTGTTTATAACACATTTGACTTTCAGTGGCAAAATATGACAAATCTTAAATTCATATTCCAGCTTTGACTCTCAGAATCTTTCGAGTACAAGATGAAAGAAAGATTGCCAAACGGTAGGATCTTTGGCAGTGGCATTTGCATTTTAAAATAGCCATTTAAATAATTGCATAATAATCGCTTGATTGGAAAGAATCCCCACTTAATTATTTATTGCCTTGAAAGTTGAGCAGTAGATTTGAAAGAAAATAGACTTTCTTACTAGGGCAATTTTTTTTTTACAGTTGATTTTTATCTCAAATTTAGCTCATTCATGACAAAGGTGTAAGCAGAAGCTGGGATGCCATGAAAAATAAGATGTTCTCATGGTTTGCTCAATCCAACAAAGTTGTTACCCTATCCTAAAGTCCAAATCCAAAGTTTTTACCTTAGTTAATATTATAAGCTCTGACCAAGAAAACAGTGTCTTTTGGCATGGATCTGCAACCTACGACCCAAAATTTAAAGAGAAAACCAGAAATGCTAAGACATCAATTTTTTATGAATATATACCTACAATCAGGGATGTAGCTTGACAGGTCTGAGTGTGACATGCAAATTGCGGGCTCAACTATTTAAGTGGGGGCACCATTAATGGTTGGTGCAAAGTGTAAAAGAAACTTTCAGTCACTGAAGCCTGCCTGCTCCCAAATAGCAGGAAATGTCAGTCCAAAAGCCTTGAATTCATCATAAAGGCATCTGTCATATTTTTAATCTTGTTTTTATCTTTGTGTTTTATCTTAGAATTTACCATTGTATACTTAGGTATGTCACAATTTACACACTGGTAGCAATATGAAGGCAAATTATGAGATAAATTTAAGGTGGTTGGAGGTAAATTTATGGGGGGTCTGAGGGACTTCATTTTAGTGTGGGTCGACAATAGCTAGTGTGGGATCCCCCCTCCTTGCCTATTTGCAGTGTAGCTATAACACTGCCGACAGTCTTCGAAGGAAATTGTTGCTAGGGTACTTATTTGTATGTAATAAATGTTTGTGCATCCCACCTCTATGGGCAATGGCATTGTTTGTACAGGTCCTAGAATTACTTCAAAATACAGTGAAAATGTATTCTTAGTTTTAGATATCATTAGTGTCGTTGCAATATTTCTCTATCCTAAAAAATATTGTCTATACGCTTGAGGGGAAAAAATGAATGTTTCTCAGAATGGAAATCAAACCTTGAGGTTGTATTAAGCTTTAGCAAACTAGTTTGATGTATATGAAAATAGTATGTTATATCAGAATTAAGGTTAGATTTAAGTACTAAAGGCTGCACAATGTGTATTCTGTACACACTCCATAGTTTTACACATATTTTCAGGTGTGCTTTTGTTCCAACTTACCCCTATCATATTGTGATATCGTTTGGCAATTGAGGAAAAAGTGCTCCTGATGTCGTTTTTAAAAATATCTTATTCCAACAACACTAGATGTCATTGAAAAGTGATGGAAATTATGAACTTATGTACTTATGTTCAAAATTTTCTTGCCCCATTTTGTTGGCCTTTGTAAGTAGGATTTTCACTGTTCTTTAAGGTCCTGTCATTTGAAAGACATCTTCTACCATATCATATGGACCTGCAGCAACCTCTACTCTCCCTCAGGGATCTTCATCGGAGTTTGAAATCCTTCCTGTCGTCGTTGAGGAAGTTTTCGAAAGAGGCAGAAAGTTGTGGTTCACATTGTCGTGGGAGCATGCAATAGAATAAGGCTGTGACGGTTAGTAAAAAATTGGAAACCGGTTATGGTGGCCGTGAAAATCGGTTTTTAAATCAAAACCAGTTTTTCAAAATCTACTCTGACCGTATGCATAATGCACTTGCCACAGTGACTACAAATTGTTTTGAATAAGGATTCGCGCAACTGTTGGTCAAAAGTTAAACAAAAACTCAAGTTTTTCGACAAATCCTTCAACACAACAGCAATAAGTAGAAACTTTCCATGCAAAAAGTGTGGAATGCATTATCGAAGTAAAATTTGAGATGGAACAAAAATCACAATCGGTTACCAGTAAACGGTTTTTCGGTTTCTCGAAAATTCCCAAAACCGAATCAAACAAAATCGGTTCTAACCGGTTTTCAAATCAAAACCGGTTTTCCGAACAGCCTTACTACAGAACAAGTTTTGTGGTTAAGTCTGACCTAATTTCAAACTGAATCTCCTAGGTCATTTCCTTTCTGAGTTCCTCACACTGGTCACCGAATATTACCACCTACTATCGCCTCAAATTTCATAAAAATACATACTTCAATGTACATGATGTACGTACTTGATGGAGCTGTACATGAATTTGTGGCATTTGTTACCCAGATGAATCTTTGGAGGTGTAGAGTAACTATTTTATTATAATCTTTTATCAATTTTAATGGCAAGTTTTATTGCATGTATCGCAAACAGTCGAAAGCCTTGGAAATGTTACCTCTGACAGGTAAAGCATCCCCCAGCCCCTCCTCCCCCCTGGAGAGAATTAGTTCATAGTTTTCCAGCTGCCAATGTGTAACATTGTTCAGCTACAGATAGTTATAAATGCCTCTGAATCCTTTATCTGATTGACGGTTATGCCAACCAACATAGAATCACAATATCCAGGTTTCCTTCTATGCAATCTATCCTCGGCCTGTGTGTGAATTTCGGGTTTGTCGTCAGCGACCAGAATAGATGCGATTTGAATATTAACCGGTTTCTGTATATCTCCTTTGCCCGTCACTTCTTCCTTTTATTGTTCATATCAAGTTTCGATTGATTTCCCTCGTCTTTGCCCATTTTCCGTTCTTGCCGCTCAATCTGATTGATTCTTCTCGGCATATCCTCTGCTCCTCGTGGAAATTCCCTTCCCATGATCTCGCCTAAACTAGGTGGATTCATCCCGAGAATTTGCTGACGACTATGAATGGATTAGTGCTTTCCAGCGGAGGTGATTGACGTATTAGACAGAAGCGACCATCTGCGTATCTGAGGGGGCAGAGCTTTGGTGCAGTTGGCCTTTTCCCTCACTTTGACACTCATGACTGTCCTCGTAATTATGTATGGAGAAATGTATGTAACTTGTAGTGGAACTACTTTACCTGAGACAAGAGGGGAATAACATAAACTCCAGCTCCATAAACTAAAATGGAAATGCATGTAGGGGGGTACTGCATGTAGCAGGATTTAAAGAGGCATATCACTCTGAATAAATTTTAACTACAAAATGACAAGGTTAACAAAATCAATTTTATATGAAGTGGCTGTGAACATACCCATAACACCATGGCACTATGATACTGTTGTCACAATTATACTTCAGGTGTTCTCCCCCCATTTGCATCTCAACTTTGCCTACACATAGAAAAGTGTAAGTCCTGTCTACATCAGAAAGGTGGTCGAAATGTGGCAGACACCCTTCAGTTTTACTGTACATGCTAAAAAATTACACATGCAGGTGTGCGTTTTACCCTGTTTATCAAAATGCTTTATTTTTAACTAAACTTAACTACCAGCACACATTTCCTACTTTACCTGTCTTTTGACCAATTTCTCAGACATAGTTGCAACCATTCTGAAATCAATTTTAGCTGAGGGTAATAATTTTTTTTTTTTGTGCATTGTATTGATAATGCCTTTTGCAGTGTGGATTCATATTCTTCTCATGTAAACCAGAAATTCAATAACCCAAACGGTATGGTATCTAACTCTCATCCATCCCCGTAATAAACTTTCACATTTTCTTATTCATGTAAAGTCACAATGGTTGGGCTACTAAGTGAAGCTTGAAGACTGGATATCTCTAGATAAGAGATCATGTGTAGGGAATTAAATCATCTCCTTTGGACATGAAATGAGGACCATACATGGACAAGGCTCCCTGCTGTCTTTTTTCACCTTAACAGAGCAGTCGGTTTGACCTCCATTAGTTCTTCTGCTCTTTCTTTGTTAATTAGCTATACCAGTTTACTAGATATAATGACTACAATTCACAGCACCTGCCTTCCAACCTAGTATCACCTATGTATTTGCAGTATTGAATGCACTCTAGCATATCTGGCAATTGTGAGAGGGCATACCCGGTTTCTCTCCTTCCATAATTTCAACCTTTTTGACTGGTAGAGATAAAGTTTGGTACTTGTCCTTTATGTCTAAACCTTATAATGTGCCTCTCAGAAACATAATTGGACTCACAAATAGACAAGTAGCCATTTTGTATTGGTTTGCATATGTAAGACAGTTCTTCCTGTAATGAAACTGGGTATGCATAACTAAGTACTTGAAAATAAATGTGAGAACATTGTTTTTGAAATCTTACACGACTCAATTGCGATGCAAAACTTGAGAACTTGGAAAACCAAGGAAAATTAGCGTAGATGCAAAAGCAGCTGGGAACTTCGCAGTCAGACCATAAAGGCTGGCAATTACGGAAGGGTGGTGACCAGATGCACACACGCACACACACACAAAATTGCCAGATGCTAGACCATGGTCAATACAGTATTGCATAGGTTTTATGAGGTGAGTACGTCGGTAGCGAATTCCCAAACCAAGGAGTTTTGGGGAAACTAAGTACTTGAAAATAAATGTGGGAACATTGTTTTTGAAATCTTACATATTGTGATAAAGTGTATATTCCTTTAATTCAAACCCACTTTACTTTGTATGTTTTGACATAGAGAGAAACTGCAAGCATTGTTTCAATTACAGACGATTTCTTTAAGTCTGACCTACTTTGCATAGGAAAACTGGGGCATTTGAGTCAGTAATGTCATCATAGGCATTACATGCTGTCATGCCTTCAACTGTTTAAGCTAGCTGAATTGAACATTGGCAGAGTACGGGAGACTTGAGAATTTTGTTTCACAGAATGCAATCACTTAATTTGTGAATCCTTTAGCATAATTTGCCACGGTCTCTCGTATTATGCCATTGTACTATGGTCATTGAAACCGTTTAAGTGGATAATGGTAATTATTACGTCTGTTTACTTTCCACAGACTATCCATTTGCCTCTTTTGGAAAAGACATACGTTTAAATTGAAGATGCAGTCACCCGAAATTGAATTAGTGTACTCCCTATATGCTAATTCATGAATTTCCTTTTTTGATTATGTGATATCATTTTTGTTATTGAATTGCTTAATTTTTGCAGCAATAGCACTTTGCCTTTGCAGTACTGATATTTAGCAACATCATGAAAAAATACTTATCAAAGAAATGGGAAGAGAATTGCAAGGTTTTGATGATTTTCAAAATGTAAGTAAGGATGATTACAAAGTTCCCCTTAGGTATGCTAGTTGAGTAAATTTGCTGACTTTATTGCAGTAGCTTGCCTGCTGGTTATTGCTAAGGATTAAATCAAATATTGGAAGTGTTAAATTGAAACCACTATTCTGAGCATCAGTGATTTTCTTCCAACTGACCATACATACAGATGAATCCAATGTTAGATTGGCAGCTCCCTGCCTATACACCTAACCACAGTGTTCACAGAATGCACAGTGTAATCCCCTTCAGCTATTCGGAGTTGCAGGGACCGATAGTGTCTTCACGTGGCTGCATACCTTAGCAGCACAGAACATTGAAGTGGTCGCTTGGTATTGTATCTGAGAAAAAAAAGTTGCAATGGGTAGGTATATGTGGATGTGGTATTTAACTTTTAAGGCTATGGAATTTAGCAAAAAAGGTAAAAGCTGCACAACTCCACAAAGACCTATTGTGACTTTGAGGTGTGCCCTGTGAGCTGTGTGAGAAAATTCCCTCATTGAAGCTGTGTTAAATGATACCGATGAGCTGGTAATAACATAGGATTCTTGCATGTGGGATGTCTTGGCCAATATTCACCCTGCAATAGTTGAAGTAGATAAACCAGCTGAACATTTTGGTTTAGCTCAGAAGAAAGGGAATATTAATGGAGAATGATACCTGATTAATCTCTTTAATGAAATATGGAGCAGAAGTGTTTGACAAATATCTTCCCAAAGTTTCATTCAAAAAATTCCTTTCCAAGTAAAACTCTGTTGAAATCCAGAGATGTTAGCTGCCATTGTTGTCTGAGTTAAAGGGAAAATGCAGTCACCCCATTTGGTATTTGTATAGTCCCCTATCCTAATTCATGGATGGCTCTTTTGCATCAGTTGCATGAAATGACAATTTTTTTGTCACTGGATTGTTAAATTTATGCAAGTTATTTATTTACTGTTTGAATACACAATAGTTTGAAATACCCTGAAAGATATTTGTAACCTATAAAAGAGGAGATCTGTAAGATTTATCTGATGCTTCAGACTATAGCTTTGGTGACTGCTTACTCCCTTTAAATGTTAACAGACTTGAGTAAGTAAAAGTAATCATATTACATAACCCCTTGTAGCGAGAGTGTAATGTTTATCTTTGGAATTTAATTATTTTTTTCTCTGTATCCTTTTACCTGCAATGTCCATAAATGCACCTGCACTTTTTTGTGTTGATTATTGGGCATTGATTACTAAGTCATGTGACAAATCAACTTATTAATACTTTGCTCTATAAGTACTACAACTATTTGACAATAAAGTGTTAAGAAACTATTGTTTCCATTGATTCCTAAAAACCTGGCGTCGTCGGTAATGTTTCCTCGTACCCGTCAGGTGTGGGGAAAAAATCGTTGCTTTATCGTTGACAGTGGTATTTCCACAGTATTGTACATCCCATTTTGTGTGGAGGAATCTTACTTGTACACTACATATACTCACCTACACCTCATGAATAGGACCACCTACTTTCCTTGAGAAAAAGAAGCAAATTCAATTTTGAGCTATTTGCTGTGTATATGGCAAGTGAAATTTAGCAATCTGACACAGTGGTGTTCATGCAGAGGTTGTGTCATTTTTCACTTTATGAAGGAATCCGGTAGTATAATTTTGGATTTGGGTAATAAAATGCCATTCAGGTACCTAGGTACCCGGGTTACCCGTGAAAACACTAAAAGAAACACAAAAGCTTACGGATCAGAAGTGGTCAGGTTATGACGTCAGAATGTCAGCATACTAATAATGTTTTTTATGAATTTTCATATCACAGTATCTTGAAAAGTAAAGATGCCACAAAACTGTGCACTACTCTATGTCACTGCTATGCTTGCTCTCTCTCTCCTCTTAGACTTCGAGAGAGCTCTTGAATTCCTTCCCTCCAGTTTATCCAATTGAGAATCAGTTTTAGAGATAACTCTCAAGAAGAAAAACCTCTTCCCTGCAGATCTCAAACAATTTTTTTATGAATTATGTTCCATAGGTCAAGCAAGATTTATTATTGACAAGCTCACAGATCACTGCAAGCCCATTATATGACACACTCATGCATGGGTTATGTATGCTACTTGCATAAGAGTAGAAGCAGCGGCAGCAGCAGCACCACACACATTGGCTAAGTGTGCATTTCCACTCCTTTTAGTACAAAAGAAAAACAAAATATTGGTCAAAGGTCATCACTCTGTCTGAAAGTGAATGTGGGTGACACTCAGATGTACCTTTGGGGAATGGGCTTGTATAGCTGTACAAAGTTTCCATAGTCCATTTACCTCAGTCTTCTATACTTTAGGGATATCAGAGTGTTTGAAAGAGAATATTTTTGTCTCATGTACTTTTTTAATCAAGAGCTTCCTATGGCTTCACACCTCACTTACCTGTCTCGACACAAAAACTTCACTCCCATGTACTGCACCAAGAGCACTGGTGACAATTTAACAACCCTTTGTGCTGCTGACCACCCTAGTCGCAGATCAGTGCCTTCGGCCCATTCTTCCGGTCATCAGCTAGGAGTGTGGATCAAGGTCCAGGAAAATTCCCATCCATATTTGTGACTGGTTTTAATCTCCATCTTGTCCATCTGGCTTGCAGTTTACTTCTGGAAGGTATTTTCAGCAAGTTCAGTATCCTTTACTTTCTTAGTACATGTATGTGCATTAAAGCAGAAATATGGATTGGAAAATGTTCATGCAGTTTCCAGTGCAATGCTCCTACCACGAAATCTAGACATCCACTTACTCGTACATGAGAAATGTTCTTCCCTAGCTTGATTTTCTCATCCCTTGTTCATATGTGAGACATGTTCATCCCTAGTAGCTCATTCATGAGATGTGTTCATTCCTTGCTTGTACATGAGACTCGATCATCCCTTACCCATACATGAGACACATTCATCTCTAGCTTGATCATGAGACACGTTCATCCCTCGCTTTGGACAAGAGACACGTTCATCCCTCGCTTTGTACATGACTGGTTCGTCCCTTGCCCCTTGCATGAGACTCATCTGTTCCCTGCTCGCCTGTGAGACATGTTCGTCCCAAGCTTACACGTGAGACACATTGATACCTAGTTCATACATGGGACACCATCATCCCAAGCTTGTTGTACAACAGTCATTAATTTTATCATCCTTCCAACTTTCAGTGACCTACGCCTCCAACCAGAAGGTTGGCTATTGTCCTCATCAGTGGTTTGCAACCATTAAAGTACTGTGTTGTTAATCCTTGTTATATTTCTGGACACGGTTGCCCTTTTTACATTAGAACCCCCACCAGCAGTTTATCTTGGTTTCTGCAGTGGTATACGTGCCTCTTCTTGTAACATGTCAAGTGCCCTTAATACACACCCTCTTATTTCAAGTTTGAAACTTCATTATTGGTTGAATTTTTGGCAATAAATATTGCAATGTGATGTAAAACCCATATGGTTTGCAAAATCTACATCTGAGTATGGCAGCTGACGTAAAGAAATGGTTCCAAGGGAAATGTTAAGATGTATATTTATTCCTACAGTAAGTGGCAATATCTATTTACGATTTATCTTTTGAGTTAAACTATTGTCATCCCACTATTTGGTTTGGGATCAATTACCCCTACCTTGCCCTTTATACATTAAATCCCCCCATCAGCACCACTAGGGGTTTGAGTCTTTCCTACACTATATGGTACCCCAGGGTGTATCTGTGAGGGGTAGCGAGAGAAGTGCCTCAAAAGTTAATCATCATGTGGGGTCCAATAGAAGATGAAAACTGGTTTTCTGGTTGGCACAGCGGGAATGTTAGTCATGCCGTTTCTTTGAAAACTTTGGCTAAATGCTGCGATCACGTAGGGATGGTCTGAATTCTTTAGAAGTTAGGAGGATGGTAGGTTGAGATGAAGAGCATAGGCTAATTTCATTCGTACCTATGACAAAGGGAGGCAAAGAAATGACAAAGAATAGGAACTTTCGTAATGGATAAAAAGAAATTTAAGTTAATATGGGCCCATCTTTCAAAGAACTGGATCTGTTTTTAACATTCTGACAGCATATCTCGTCAATCCCTTGCAACCAATGGGATCAGCGCTGCTTGTGACCGCTAAGATATTTTAAACCCCTTGAACATGCGCCCATCTGACAGTAATCTGCAACCATAGCAGTCCTGAGTCCATATCTCTAATTCAAATTGTCAATAGGCCACTATGATTTCAAGTCCAGGCACTTCAGGGTTTATTTATTTATTTTGTTTTTTTGTTTTTACTTTTTTTGCCGTCCTTTTTTTCTTTAATAATCTACGTCATGATTGATCAGTCACATAGATGTGCATTTCCCTTATTTTTAGGAGTCCTGATCTGCAATGGCGGTGATTAATTACAGACCGGTGGTAATCTCGCAATAATTACAGCAGCATCGTTTGTCATAATGATAATATCTCATTTGCCGGCTTGCAGAAATGCTGAAGTTGACAGACTTAGACCTGTGCATGTGAGTGTAGTGTATTGGCATCATATCTTTGATAAAATATCAAGAGCCCCTTTCAGTGTGGAATATTAAAGACGCAATGTCTTTAGATCCTATTTCCAACTAGACGTTTATAATCAAGTCCACCAATAACGTGACATGGGTAAGACTGTCATGTAACATCAAACCGATTAGAAATAGTTCAATTAACTTAATTGCATAGTATATTATAGACTTATTTAAAGCAGTGAAACCGGTTTCCTCTCTTTAATTGTGCACAGGTCTTTGATATGACAAGCTGTTTTGACCTGCAGATAGCCTGCCATGGTGACGAGCACCATCCGCTTGATGATTTGACTGTCTTGTGTCATGCTTATAGCCTGTCATGGTGATAAGTGCCACCAAGTCAATGGTATGACACTGTTGTGACATGCCCGTAGCCTACCATGGTTACAAGCACCATCAAGTCAATGGTATGACACTGTTGTGACATGCCCATAGCCTACCATGGTAACAAGCACCATCAAGCCAATGGTATGACACTGTTGTGACATGCCTGTAGCCTACCATGGTAACAAGCACCATCAAGTCAATGGTATGACACTGTTGTGACATGCCTGTAGCCTACCATGGTAACAAGCACCATCAAGTCAATGGTATGACACTGTTGTGACATGCCCCTAGCCTACCATGGTAACAAGCACCATCAAGTCAATGGTATGACACTGTTGTGACATGCCCGTAGCCTACCATGGTTACAAGCACCATCAAGTCAATGGTATGACACTGTTGTGACATGCCCATAGCCTACCATGGTAACAAGCACCATCAAGCCAATGGTATGACACTGTTGTGACATGCCTGTAGCCTACCATGGTAACAAGCACCATCAAGTCAATGGTATGACACTGTTGTGACATGCCCGTAGCCTACCATGGTAACAAGCACCATCAAGTCAATGGTATGACACTGTTGTGACATGCCCGTAGCCTACCATGGTAACAAGCACCATCAAGTCAATGGTATGACACTGTTGTGACATGCCCGTAGCCTACCATGGTAACAAGCACCATCAAGTCAATGGTATGACACTGTTGTGACATGCCCGTAGCCTACCATGGTAACAAGCACCATCAAGTCAATGGTATGACACTGTTGTGACATGCCCGTAGCCTACCATGGTAACAAGCACCATCAAGTCAATGGTATGACACTGTTGTGACATGCCCGTAGCCTACCATGGTAACAAGCACCATCAAGTCAATGGTATGACACTGTTGTGACATGCCCGTAGCCTACCATGGTAACAGGCACCATCAAGTCAATGATATGACACTGTTGCGACATGCCCATAGCCTACCATGGTAACAAGCACCATCAAGTCAATGATATGACACTGTTGTGGTGTGCCCCTAATCTTCCATGTTTGAAAGTGTCATCAAGTCAGCGATGTGACACGTATGACATGCACATATCTTGCCATCGTATGGTGCCATCAGGTTGATAATGTGACACTTTTGTGATGTGCCCATAGCTTGCCATGGTTGAGAGTGCCTGCCACCAAGTCTATGATATATGACTGTGTTTCCATATGCCCACACTTTTCCATGGTAAAGAGTACGTGCCATCAAGATAATGTGACACTGTTTTGACACCCATAGCCTACCATTGTTAAGATTGCCATCAACTTGATGATGAGATGGTGTTTTGACATGATCATGGCCTGCCATCGTTAAGAGTGCCATCACCTTGATTGATGATGTCACACATTGTGTTGATATGCCCCTAGCCTGCCATGATAAAGAGTGCCATATTACAATGAATCAACAGTGCTACTACGGTATTGTCTATGGTGTTTAATGAGTAAGAGTATCAATGCTTACTTTAGGTTTGATCTGAATGATTCATTTCATTCCTTACTTGTCTCACTTATTCCTTCATTGCACTGTTTTTGGTGCCCTCTGGTATGGATTTAACACTGCCCCGAAACCACCACAGGTATCCACCCTCGATATTCTGCCTCATTTCACCACTGCGTAAAGTGACTAGGTCAGTATTCAAAGCTCTCTTTTATTCTTTGTGTGATTTCAGGAGTTCCCCAATTGAGATTACACTGTCTGCACTTGTGTTAAATGGCATTATTCACTTTGTCCCTCCCCCCTTATGCAGTACCATTGTATCTGCCTGTGGTATGTCATAGTTCTGTGTGTGCGTCTGAGGGTTTGATCTGTAACCATGGCCTACCATCTCTCATCATTTCCAGGTAAGAAACCTTATAGTCACATAAAATGGTGTAAGTAAAAAGTCTCTACGTTTATGCAGTTTACATTTCAGTGCTATTTATATGGTGTTAATGTATGTATCAAAGACTGTGGGGGTTAGTATTGCTTTCACTATGTGACTGCCGTAGGATGCAGAATCCGAAGACGCAGAAGTCAAAAAATTCATCATGACTCTCTGGTTCTTTTCTCTGACGCTCACGTTCAACAACATCAGCATCTTCACTAAGGCCACAGAAAATCATGGAAAAAAAAAACAGAAATCAAACGTAATTGCGGAAGTTCATGGAATTTATCAATTTTGGAGAAACTTCCTGAAATAAGGGGAAAAAATTGATAAATTAGCAAAATGTACTCGCTTTATGGCTGTTTTAAGTGTCCTGCATAAACTTTACAATCGATATATCAAAGACAGTATTATAACACTTTGTCAAACATAATAAAAAGTCGACCCCAGCAGACCAGCTGCAGATGGCCAAAACATCCGATTGAATCAACCCGGTGTTCCCCATGGGTGCTAGCACTGACTATGCTGTGCCTAGCCCATGAAAACCCAAGGAGGGTATTAAGTTACTCACATTGATGCTGCTATAGGTTTAATGAAGAAATTTCTGTAGAAATTCATTCTTAAATCTCAGTATTTTAAGCCTCTGTAATTGAAAAACAGCAGAATACCTTTAAATGTTTTTTAAGTAAGATGAATTCATTAAGTTGCAAATAGTTAGCTGTTCTTTCGGGGATAATGACACGTTATCTCCCAGGTGATTAGGTTAATATTCAGATCTACCTAACTTAGGATATAATTATTGTAAATTTTAGGAAGGCTTTACACGATCTTTTACATTTTTTCAAACAAGACCATCTCTGTAAATGCTTGTAATGTAGTTTGGTTTACAAGAAAGCAACATTTTGTGAAGCATTTATGTTTTGAAGCAGTATCAAACGATTTCTTTTGATTGAACTTCCCCTTCATGCTGTAGTGATTTTCATACTAATGCTACACTGTTCATAAGGACTTTTGTACACATGCGGGGCAATTTTCGCAAGAGTCACAGAAGATCACAGGTAACTTACAATTGCTGTTTATGTTTGAAATCGAAATTCTCGGAAATGGAAAACCTCAAAACAGAAAAACATGAGATTTGACAAGTGGAAAACGGAATTTCCCATTTTGAAATGTGGGAAACAGCGGGCCCCACCACTTCACTCAGAGTGAAAGAGGTCAACATGCTGTTGTCCAGTTTTTATGTAGCTTGGCTACGTTTGCAAATACATGCTTTTTTCTCTTGTGTTATTTGTTTGCTTACTCCTTCATATTTCATTAATTCATTATGAGTTCAATTCATTCAATTTTTCTTTTGGGAGGGGGAGGCCAGTGAAAAACTTGCCTAAGCACTCATAACCATCTGTATGCTGCATGGGTATTCATGAAAGACAGTGTTGTTGTAGATTCAGAGCTGGTGCAGCGTTCAGTGTATCTGTACTTCAAGCATTGATTCAACATCCTAGGAAATACTGATTGGTCCAATTTGAAATCCAGGAAATGTGATTGGATTAATTATCAGAAGGATGTGAAGGGGAAGAATCTTGGAGGATGTGTAGTTTATATCAACCAGACATTCAAAAGAGTTGAAAATTGGAAAGATCTGCTTAAACATGTGGTTACACTGTGTCAGGTTACCTGCTGATAGACCCAGTGAACTGTGAGGTATAAAGCCTGCTGCCTTTGGTTGTTATCATTCCTTCTAGGTTTCTGCATTGAACATTGCAAAGTACTGACATGTGGCTCAATATATCTGTCCAAGAATTTAACTGTTTGTGTTTATAGGTTGTGAGGTAACTGAGGGTACATACCTGATCAGTCTACCAAAAACTGAATTATTGTGAGAATCGTTAATGAGGTTTAATATGTGGATTCAACTGCTCTTCGTATATACCCCACCATACATGTATGGTCTAATGAAGTACTACTGTTTTGTCTACTTGGTGGTCTGCCAGCATACTGGAACCCCAGAAGCCTTGGCTGGCTGATTATGCACAGATGGTTGCAACCAGTTGATATCTTCTTGAACTTTGAACATTTTGTTTTGTTGATGTTGAATTTTATTCCAGACTAAAGATGTTTACTTCCAATTTACTCTTCTCTGACCATGCCAATGTTGCTCTGACCTTCGTCTCATGTCTTTCTGACCCTTTGCATGTCTCCTTGAACCCTCTTATGTCTCCTTGATTTTGCTTATGTTTCTGTGACCCTTCTTTTCTGTTTACTTTGACCCTTCTCATTTCTCTCAGACCATTTCCATGTCTTTCCATGTCCCGTTGACCCTTCCCATTTCGCTGTGACTCTTTCCATGCCTCTCTGACTCTTTCCCATATCCCTCTGACCCTCCTATCCGACTTCTGTGACCCACAGTCATGTGTGGGGATGAAAGATATTTGTCAGTTTGCCATCTAGTGATCACATGCTCTAACAACCATCTTGACCCATAGATGCGTCTACATTTCAAAATAGCCCATGAATTACAGATAATAGACCAAAAACAATTACTGGGGACAATTATTGTAGGTATTGTTTTCATTTATAGATCCAAGGTTTCACTGGCAAGAAATATTAGTCTTCGATGCTGACTGTTTGCTTTCAAGTCTAACTTTCACTATAATTGGCCATCTGCTCTCTCCGGTGATAAAGCAACATACTTGCATTGATTTCAAAGTTTGTTACCTATGTTATCCAATAAAAGTGCATCTCTTTACTGCTGCAGTAGTTTGTTTCAATCTCAGCATGCAATCATGAAAAATGGCTGACAAACATCTGATTTCTTATGACTTGCCAACTGCAACTACATGCGTTCAGTGGTACTTTCAGGATAGGTGTCCATCTGACAAACTTCTGAAATGCAAGTTGTGAAACACTGATGATAACTTCGATTAGAATGTCGTCACAATAGTACTGAAAACACCTGTTACTGTGGATTTAGAAACTTTCCTGAGGATTGACCATTGAACATGTAGAAGACCAGACAAGTTACATATGAAATGGTCACATTTTTAACTGGTCAAGTTTATCAGCTGAGCAGATTTCCCAGGGTAGCACCAGGTCTGCTTGCCACACCTTTAGATTCCTTTTTGGTGGACGAAGGACAAAGTTTGGGTTCGCCTATGAATGGATGCCTGCCTGCAGTATCGACTGTTTGAAAGATTATTATGCAATCTTGAGTCTTCACAACCCAAGACTTCAAAACACTCCCACAAAACCTGCTTTTCAAACACTAACAACCTCCTTTCAAATTCCAAAATTTAGCTTCCTTTTTTTGAGGGATGTTGAAAAGATCCTAGTGTGACTTGGAGAGGCTCTTATTAGAAAGAAAGTTCTGTTGTTGTTATCTGTTGGAAGAGCAGTTTGATGATGCATGACTGACTGTAGAAGACAAATAATGATTTAAAATGCCTCAGAGGTGGTCTAAACAGATTTCTTCTGTGGTTTAGTCTCTAGTCTTTGAAAATCCACAACTGATTTTTTAATGGATAATCTGCTTTTTGAACCCTCAAGTTCTGTGGCAAGACCTTTATCAGTAAAGTAGGTGTATTACTTCTGTGATTTTCTTTTATCTGCATGTTAATGATTCGTAGACCCCTTGATGGTGCAGTTTCCATGGGCGGGTCTTGGAATCCTGGTATTTATCAGAGTTCCCAGCGGAGTTACTCTGTGGTGACCACTGAATGGTGTCTGCACTAAATATCTTCATACCCACCATTTGTGGCGTTACTTAAAATCCAGAATGATGAAAAGAAGTCAGTGAAATATTTGGCTTCCTTTAAAGACCAAGTGTTGTGCATCTATGAAAGGGCGCGCTTCGTTCAGAAATTGCAAAGTGAAGTCCTGAATGAAAGTACATTCAAATTGTGTCTCCACCTATTAGCGTTTTTGAGTCATGGCTTTTCGGACTTCGATGAAAATGCAGATTGGGATGATGTGAAGTTGTTACACATTGTCAGTGTTTCTTTAGTTGGGCCTACATGTAATATCTCTTAAATCAAGTAGTTGAGATAGTCCTACTTGCTAACTGCTAACAGTAACACTGTGGCAATTTTTATAACTGTGTCCAGCTGTGGTATATGAATGCATATGGGACGTATATGCAAATAACCTGAGCATTCAGTTAAAAAACAGTAACAACATTTCTTTCAATGTACATCAGAATTTGTATGCCCTCCGCAGTCTTTAGCTCTCAAGTTGTTGCCATCATTTCCTTGTGCGCAAAAATCATTACCATGTCACTCAGAAAGCAGTAAATCCTTTGTCATGTCTCATGTTTTGATGACAAGTTCAGATATCCTGCACAGAGCAATCTCATCAAAGTGACCATGGCAGACAACCTAACTTTTGCTGTATATTTATGAGCAGAATGAAAATTCAGTTACAGTGGCAGGAAGCCTTACTTGACATCTAACTTCTTAGTGTTTTGGAATAGCAATGTAAACCCTTCTGAGATGTAAATTTTCAGTATTTGTATATCTCGGTAGTTTCTGTATTTTCCTATTGAACACCGCAACTGCTAAGATCTGTTACCCATTGTTTGTTCCACGTAAACATTGTAAGTTGCGTGCTCTGTGAAGTTGGTTTGAATCCGAGAGTGCTGGCCCCGTACTATTGGACGTGTGCTAGCCTAACAGTACAATTTTGTAAGAAGTCATAGAGCTAGGCTTCATGTGTGTTACCAGTTATGTGACATCGAAATTACATTTTGGAATACTGGCTGTATTAATCATTAAAATTTTTAAAGTAACAACAAATTCCATCAAAATCCCTCCAATATTGATGATTTTACAGGCAAATTCCTGTCTCACACCTGCATTATGAATTAAGATTCGATATACTTGCATGCAAATTTATGACTTCCAGAGAGGGACGCATGGAATGTCTCATACCATACCCTGTTTTTACTTCGCCTTTACTTTCAGTACAATGGAGAAATTTTTTTATGCATTCTCTTTATGAACATTGATATCACATATGAATGTGAAACACACTGTATTAGGATAATATTCGGCATATGTAAGGTTCTTTTATAGAGAGAGTTCCGCCAACTCATACTTTTTTATGCCATTTTGAAAGTTTTGATGTCCTTGAAACCAATGCAAAGTAGCTCACAACTAGCTTCATGCTTGTGAGCTGTTCAGGTCACGGAATCTCCACTCCAAAATGTAAGAGTTGTGCAAACCTAATGAATAGTCCTTTCAATGAAACTACCAGGTTACATCAGCACAATTTTGTTTCAAACATTTAAGTGACAACATTTCAATGAGGCTTCATTCAGTGAATGTAACATCCCCCGTGCCCCTTCAGGCGTTGTTGATCATCAAATCATTTTTAAAGTTAGTGACCTTTCATATTGGAAACCATTATGATTTTGAACCCATTGAATTGTTTACATGTTTCTGGTAAAGAAGCCATGTATACAAGCTGTCTGTGGAAGAGAATGTTCTCCTGTCACCTAAAGGGGTTGTCTAGACAAACAGTTTCTGAAATATAAACTTCCTGCTTTCAGAAATTATTTTAAAGGTTATAAAACATCGATTCTTGGCCTTTACGATCCAAATGATTTAGAAAAGAGTCTCTCTGATGAAAGCTTCTTTTTTAAAATATGCTGTGAGAATTAACTGCCTTGTTTGATTGATTGTAATTGATCAAAATTAAGAGGATTAAGAAATAAACAGGTTTGAAAAAATTGTCTGTAGACTTAAAATCAAATTCACAATGCTGAAATTAGAATAAGAATTTACGAAGGATGCTACAGCAGCTCTGGTTTCATGTAAGCACACATTCTCATTTACCATGTGTGCATGCTTCGTACACATCGTGAAAGTCCTGGTGGCATATATTGGTGTAAAATAAACACATTTACAGGAGTTTGTACAATTTTATTGTAATGTGTACCTGGAAAATGGCTTATATATGTGTATTTGTATCAATATGAGTGGTATAGCAATTGATTGTGTTGTGGAGTTTCTATGGAGGGATAACTTTTGCTGGTACTTTCACTAATGCATAGGAGATGCTGCGAACAGAGCTGGTGAAAGGGAAAAAAGTCACATGCTTCCTTTTCACTTGTACTGTTGTTTAGTTCCAGTAAAGTATTCCTAACTGCCCTTCAGTGCCTGAATCATTTGAGTTATGAATATTTGGAGTAATTAGCAACCAAAAGAAGTAGTTGTCCTGTTGTTGCTATGACTAGAGCCTATTGTGTAGGCTTTAAAGACAAAAACTCATCTCCCCAATCAGTTTCAATTCTCCCAACCACCTACCTCTAGTCCCTCCCTCAGCCTGTCTTAAATTCCTCCACATGTGTAATCAAAACAATGGGTCCCTGTGTATGCTGTGTAATACGAGCTGCTCTGCATCTTTCGAATTTGATAGTACTGTAACTTGGAACCAGTTGAGAATTTTGCTTTCCGGGAGGTAAAAATATAGCTTAGGGTGATGCAATACAGCCTTTAAATTTGATGCAAATGGTAACTATTAGTGACCATATCATTTTCTGCTTGTTTTATGGTCAGACAATGCAGGAAGATGCTGCATCTGTAATTGGTGGATAATACCTTCTATATCTCATGGAACAAAATCATCAGCCATTACAGATTCCGACGGAGACCAGTTGTCCACAGTCGATTTTACTGCGTACATGTTCTGCTAGTCATTTACCTTACGTTAAGTACGTAGAACAGTCTGCCCCTTTTTGTAAATGGCAAGAAGTCTGTTTAATTTAGAATTTAACTGGCATAAGTGTATGTTTGCATTGAAGATGCATGGGTATAGTCCTTGTGCACCAACACATTGTATACGGTGTTAAGGATGCTTTAATGGTGAAGTTTAACATGCATTTGTTGCAATATTGTGAATGTTGAAGTTTATGTACACAGTGTGGTATCTGAAGTGTGGTCTAGCATGTCCTTAAAACAGAAATAATAAACAGTAAGTACCCCTTACACTAACAGCATATACTGCATGTAATTATTGTTGGAACCAACTTTTACCCTGCAGTATACACAGCAAATGCAGCAGAGATGTGAACTATAAGGTGACAAGTATATATCCTAACCTGCTGGTAGTAAGTAAACATACACCCTGCAGTTAAAGCAGGATGTGCTGTTACTCCCTACGTTTTCAAAAGCACACCAAAGCACTGACTATGCTTCCAACAGTTGTAAAAAGCTACAGAAACTACCATACTGAGGTCTGATTGTCCAAATAGCCCATCACTGTCCGAGAGAAAGTCGTTCGCATTGGAGTTTCGTTGTACTGAAGGTAGTTTTCAGTGCCGTACATCCATCACAGGCTAATGTTTTAGCCAAAAAAACTAAATCACTCTTCTTTCTTCCATAATTAATACTCTAGTATATGAAATTTATCCTGAAAGAAACGTGGCATAGGTGCTGTTTTTCAGCCTGGTATCAAATGGAAAACAATGAGAGAAGATTTAAGACAGAGGCTTTTTTTCACATTCAAACAGTACATCCTGCATTAAGGAGATCAAATACAGTGCAGTTGTGTGTAGTACTGACATATGATGTTGATGTATGACAGTAAATGTTGGACTCAAAGGAACTTGGCCCCTTCCTGCCTGAACTTATATACAAAATCCTTTGCACTTTTGTAGAATGACACAGTCCTTATACCCCGGGTTCCCAACCCCTGGAAAATTCGTGGAGAAGTAAAACTTTATTTTCCTGAAGGTGCAGGAAACACCGTCATAGAACCAGCAACTACTGTACACTCACACTAGACTTTCCTGGGAATCTGTTGTCTGTATCCATTTGTGAAGCTGTTCCTTTGCACTTTAAGATCTCTGAGAGATCAAGTGGTCAGTATGTGTAGGGATGGACTTCCAGTAGCTCAGAAAATGCTCCTATTTCTCTTAATGTCACATTTTGACCCGAGGTCAGATGCAAGACCATGTAAGGAATGGAGTCCCGCGAGAGACTTCAGCAAGGCAGCTGTCAAAAGTGGAAAGATGTACAAACCTGGCAAGAACGTTGGAAAATGAGCATTGACTGATCTTCAGTATATCTCGACATGCTCCCTCTGTGGAAACCCAAAAATCTAAATTGTAATTGATCCCTTCGGAATGGAGCATTTGTGTGATCTTGGTGATTGTATATATGGGACAAGGCAGGACAATGGGTCCTTTTGGTTACGTCTAATGTATGTACATCGTGCATTTATGACAACTGTGTACCTCGTGTCACACATTTTTGATGGTGAATGTTATTAGTGAATTACGGGGAAATAACACATACAGTCATCATCTTATGACGTCCTCCCGTTAAATGACTCTCCCACTAGTCTTGAATGCAGTATCACGATAAGGAGCCGACATACAAGAGGATGTGAGCAAGAATGCAGCTTTGGTGTATTTCTGTGTGCTGCGAATTGGCCAACACAACTCAAGTTTGAGAAGCAAAGTCAGCGTACAACATGGAAACTCGATGTCGGCTTACCTAGAGTGTGGCATCAGTAAAGGTCTCCTGCCAAATTACTGATTTTTGCTGCCTCAAGCAGGAGAGTTTCATTAAAAGGCTACTGTGGCAACCATTTTGCATAAATTTCCCAGCACTAGCACCATGCGATGCATGAATTGCTGTAGCACAAAAGTCAACATGTCATTCCTTTGTGCAACAGACTAAGCTATGGCAGACTGCATTCAGTAGGCCTTCCTATGTAAACCACTTTACAATGTAGGAAGTTCCTACGGTGTAAGGTGGTATGCATATACAGTAAACGGATATTTTTTATTACACTTGCGTACTAAACACAGTGTGCACGAACAGTACATAATATGGGTAACACAGTTTTGCATGTACAACATCAACCTTAAAACCGAGGTCAACTGGACTTTGCACGGTGCATAATATTGTTTCTACACTATATCACTTGTACACAATTGATACACTGTTTTGTTTGAAATATCTCTCATACTTCCATACACTTTTAGTGAAGTAAGCACAACTGCAAAGGACTCTAACCTCCCTTCTCTCTAATTCTCCCCTTCCACCCCCGTTTCCTATCTGCAGAAGTTTGCAATTCTTTGGTTTGCCTCACAAAGTTCGCTTCATCATCACCATCTGAACTCCGCCCAAACCTCTTGCCTACAACAAAAATATTAGGAGATTTGAGGTGAAGAAAAAACTCACCTTACCTACAGAAGCAGCCACTAGGAAATCCGGCAGTACTCGCTCATCGGGAACGTCCTGCTTTCTGCCTGGCCCAGTGAAGTCCCTTCCACTTTAGAGCGATGTTTTCTCCCCAACTACAACACATACTTCTTTACATTCCATATGCTTTGTAAATAACAACTATGGAACTGTAAGGAAGTATGTTGTGTTAGAAGGTTCTTTTCGCAATGAACCGGTCACGCTCAAGCAACATTTTCTACATTCATCCTTGGTCCTTTCACTTCCTCATACAGTATTTCATGTATTTCCTTACCTGAGTCACATATGCAGGCTTGTCTTTCTTCATCCGGAATGCTCCATTCTTCATCCCTCATCCTTAAAGATATTTGAGTCTCAAACTGGATGAGTTTGCTCCATGGATGACCAGATCACCGGAGGGACTGCATTACTTTTTCCCCAGGCCCACCGTACAGCATGCAATCCTTAAAGCGTAGGCACTACTTAACTTAGGTCATTACATTAGACATACTACGGTATCCGTTGCTTCCAGTGTGCTGATATTTGTATCCACAGATGTTTGCAAGCAACCGCTGTATACCTCTAGTAATGTATAGCTACCTTCAGGCAGCATAAGCACATGTGTGGAGATTTTCTTCCTCCCTTTGGGACAGTCCACGATCTACCGATCACCTTTATGCTGGATAGTACATTACCTGTTTTGCACTGTATAGGCCTGCACATAAGAACTCACCAATGTCCACCACAGACAGACAGACAAACAGTAGTAGTAAATTAGCATCCACCATTTTCAACTGCATGTGCATAGCGGCAGCATACAGTAGTAAACTCGAACATATATCAATGTCTCCGTTCTCAGCCTTCATTGTTAAGATCCAGTGACGAGGAGAAAGACAAGTCTAGCAATGTCAGCTTCCTGCATAATTGATACCGGTGCAGCACTGACTGACTGCGCCACTATGTGCCTTCCGCTCGCATCTGATCCTCTCCGAGATGAGAAACACACCGACATTCCCCCGCCCGATGCAATCCAACCTCGTTGGGCAGGGGAGAATTAATTAGCGACAATTTGTGCTTTGTGTGTGTATTGGCCCAAGCGTTTCCTGCTCGAATTAAGGCCGGGGAGTTGCTTTCAATCAGATTAAGACACAAGCTGTGAGCATTCGTCTCAGTCACTCGCTCACTCGTTAAACGGAGGAACAGTACAAATTTGGGATTGCCATAGAGTCACTGCAGACCTATAGGCTCAGTGATTACGAGTAGCCGAGAGCATTAGTCATATTAAACACCAAGGTTCTCTCTTGCCTGCCTGCCTGCCTGCCTGCTGGGGATAAACGCTTTAGCTTTGATCTCTTTAACAAGATTTTTGCTTCAGTAACAGCAGAGGAATTTAATCAATAGCTGAGCTAGCTCTCGACCACCATTCTCTTTTTCCTTCACAAATTGCGTCTCTTTTTTTTTTCCCCTTTTTGAAGCTCAAAAGTATAAAAGCAGGGAGCGAGATAAGAGCACAAAACTTGATATTCATAACAGATGACACCGTCAACAAACTAGTAGCTTGGTAATCCACCTACACGTGTTAGCATGGACGGAGAGTGTTTGTATGTAGAAACATAATCAGGATAATATAAGCAACATGGTAATAATCAAGAGGAGAGATTTGCTAGTTGCTACCTGTAAACTACTCAATTAGTGGGCTAGTATCAATGAGTTGTTGTGTGATTGCCTTGTGAGCAGTCTCAAATTAAACTATTAGTAAGAGCCATCTGTTCCCAAATTACTGTACTTGTTCTGGGAGGAAAATAACCTGGCCAGTGGAAGCTACTTCATAAACTAACTGAACATGCTTTACTTGAAGATTCTGTGCTGACGTTGTTACTTCTAGTAGCCTGTTTGGAATCTCTGGAGTCAGTCTTTTGTTTCTTAATTTAGAATGCTGACAATGCAGGCAAGTTTTCATTGCATAAATTTGCAGTATTCTGGATAATTGGAAAGCTGCTAGTATACCATCTCCCTGCCCTCGTGCCCTTTGTGGTAACAACCACTTCATGTTGCTGACGGGGTAAAGAAAACTAAAAAAAAAAAAAAAACTTGCCTCACCTCTTTCATCATTACAAGGAGAAACCAGTCATTTCTTTCACCACAAGCCAACAGCTGCATCCAAAACCTCCATCTGCCATCACTTATGAGAGAAAAAGAATTTACTGATAACCTTGCAATATCCAAATTATTTCCACAAAGTACGAATTATTCCATAGTAAGACAAAAAAGCTTTTTTTTTTTAATTTCAGCTTCCCACTGTTTGTCAGTCACAGCATTTTCAGTTACAAAACTTGTATATGATGAAGTGGCAGTGTGTAGTGCCAGGTATGATAAAGCACAGTGTGTCAAGATTACATACACACTAACACTACTAGCGATGACGACAACGATGAGATTAGATGGTATGCCTAGGGCAGCAAGTACAATTCCTAGGGATCCTTGAGGCTCATCGATAACATATGCAGGTTGGTTGTTGTAACACTAGTCTGGTACTACAAAGCACTCTTTGGATTTTCAGTGAAAGCTCTCCACGCAGAGTATATAGCTTTCCTGCCCGGCAGGGGGAGAGAAAAAAGAAAAGGGAAAAAGGCCCTTACAATATTGTAAGCTACATCCAAACAAATACAAATGTACATGCAAATGTTAGCACTGAAAGTCAAACGAGTTGATGTTGGTTGAAGAACACCCACCATTTTACACAACACATGTCTGACGTTGCAGGAACCATTTTTTTTCAGTTGGCCAATTTGGCATCTGCACAATTACCTGTGAAAGTATTCATCATGAACCTTGCCAATACAAAAAAAAGTTGTAATGCATACGTGTTGCATTCAATTTTGGTCTATAAACTGAGAGTTAAAGAAATCAATTATCAATTGACATGAAATCAGCCATTGTATAGAAATGGTTTTAGAAGCTGTAGGTTCAATCATTAGTAACAATTTGAAAGATTTGGGGTTTAACCTGCAACCCCCCTTTTTTTCTTTTCCTCCCTGAATCTACTTTTTTTTTTCTCCCTTTTTCCTTTGGCTTCATTTTAAAAAGACATTGAAGAAAGGATCTTAAAAAAATCATGCGATATCATATACTGTACCTTTCATCAAAAAAAGGATACACACACTCACACAGTATTTCTCAAATTCCAACAAAAGTTTCAACAGGTAAAGAAAGAAAGAAAGAAAGAAAAAAAAAAGCTGAATCTGTCCTTCAAACCAACCTTTGTAGTCATCATCACTATCTCCAATGTTTCCCCACATGAGAATCCTCTCAGAGTTCCATGAATTGATGCAAACCAAACTTTTCCCTTGGAATGATTGGCTCTTCCATGTTTCCTCCGAATGTCAAATGTTATCAGCTGGTGGAAAACACCTCCACAAACTTACTGGAAAGCACATGTAAGAACTTGTAGGGAGAACCACACTATATCATACATACCCGGTACTGATGATTCCCCATTGCCTCTACACTACAGATACTTGTCATGAACACACCCTTTCTAGTTCTACTGTACTTTTAACTGCCTTCCAGCAAGTAACAACAGCCCCTCCTGTGTGAAAATTGGGTAGTGTACAAACATCTCTTTTTTTTTTTTTTCTTACAAAGCAAGAGACCAATAGACTGCCTGCGCTGTGTAACCGGTGTTGTAAACCACCAAATGTTAAATTATGCTGAAAAACTCAAAAGCCAGACCCAAAGTGAGTAGAGTTCACATTCCTCAGACTTACCAGAAGAAATATCTTTGTCCTTACTCACTCAACCAGCATGGGCTGTGGAAGTTTGTACAGAGAGGGTTCCCATTGGCACTGTTATGGAACACTGCACCTGTAACAGGGCAAACCCAGTATCACCTCAAATAGTTCCCCATCCAATCAAACTCCTCTGTAAGGAATGAGAGAGTCCAGCGACACACTTCAAATAAGGGCTTATCTTTAACTATGCTAATCTCCTGCTACGCACTGCAGACACACAACTAAAAGGAAAAAAAAAAAGTTTGTGATTGCAGCAGCTTTTTAAAGTAGGAAGAGAGACTTACAAAAGTCTGTGATTTGCCTTCTACAAACACTGCAAGAGATTGTGCCGGGAAAATGAACAAATACTCCCTAGGAATGAGAAAAAAAACCACTCAACGTCTACTGATAAGTCCATTTGGTAGAATGAAAATGAAGCCAATTTGTGGAGACCAGGCTGTGAGGATGTTTTGTCCACCCAATTGCGTGTCCATGTCTGAGAGATCTCAGGTTGTAGCCATGCCCTAAATAGTGACCTATGATTCCCTGCCTTTCCACTAGGCATAAATTGGCCTTCCATACTTTAAATTCCTGACATACCCTTCTGGGGGCCCCTGGGGTGATTTCATATGTCTTTTGTATTGTGAGCGCTGCAGTGAAGAAGTCTGTACAACAGTTATGTGGGCTTGAGTAAAATGATGTATGGGTAACTTTCTCTCCATCTCAGTCTCTCTGAACATTTGTGAATTTGATTTGAGAGGAGAGATAAAAACAAAAGAATCGGAACAAAAAGGGGTTTGTCGAAAACAAGGAGAATTAAAGATTGTAATGACTGGAGATAAGCTGTTGAGGGTTAAAGAGTACTGCCCCCCAAGCATGTTTTTAGGTAACTGGAAATGATAGGTCTTTTTAATTAATTCCATCTCTGCCATCAGTGGACAAGACTTGGGCATGAGGAATGTTGTTTCCTTTCTGTTAAATGGCATTCCACTTCTCTCCTCAATTTGTCCATCTTTGGTGTGGTCATCAGGAGGATGTCAGAGGCAGGGGAGTGGAGGCAAGGTCAAGTTTCAATATGATTAGAGCACTGCAAAATGCAGAGATGATTTAGAGAGCAGAGGGTTAATGGGGGGGTCCAGACACTGTAGTTATGTGGGAGGGGGATGGTGGTAAAGGACCTAGTTCAAGCCAGTCCCCCCTTATGATACAGTTATGATATGATTTGTCTCTTTCCTTCCTCCGCATGATATATGCACTGTAACCTGAGGAGCACTCAGGTCCATCCGGTATTTGTGTCGTGTCAACCTGCTATGACGGCAAGGCAGCTGCTTGGAATAATTCTGGGACAAATGCCGGAGAGTTATACAAGCATATCGAATATTCGCTCTGTAATCTGGTTCCTTTGAATCCTCCTCACGCACACACAGACACAAATTACATTGTATTTTGGATACTTACACAGAGTTTACAGATGTACGTGGGTAGGAGAGGGACGTGATACCATTGGATCCTTGCAGATGTTTGCAGTTCCATTGTCAGAGGTCATCTTCAAAGGAATGATCAATAATACCATCCCCCACCTCCCTTCCCACAACCCTAGGAAACTAAGCCCTCCTTCTGATGTTAAGTCTCACGTTTCCCCACCCCTAATTAATGCAGTTTACGTGTGCTGCTAGACCAGCACCTGTTTTGGAGTTTGATCAGTGTATATTTTCAAAAGTTTTGCATCTACACTCAGAAAGTATGTCCTCCCCCAGTCCCGCCACTTGTCAACTATCTCGGTAGCCCATTTCATTATAGGGAAAAAGTTTCTTGCTTACATTATCCCATCCCACCTCATCTACCTGCCTATCCCCACCCTCCCTTACCTACCTGCCTATCCCCACCCTCCCTCACCTACCTGCCTATCCCCACCCTCCCTCACCTACCTGCCTATCCCCACCCTCCCTCACCTACCTGCCTATCTCCACCCTCCCTTACCTACCTGCCTTTCCCCACCCTCCCTTACCTACCTGCCTATCCCCACCCACTCCTCCCTCTCATTCTCTTTTTTCACTTTTCTGTCTCTTCATAAATTAGCAAAATACTTTCTGCTTTAATTGGTCCGATACATCATCATTAAACTGTAGCGTAAATGACTTATTTCCACTGAGGTTCCTCTCACTGTAGGCTCCACCCTGTGTTGTGTGATTCGAGAAAGATGACCCTTTTACTTTCATGCTACACACAACTTTATTTCTTTCTTTTGTTATCACTCTGCAATTTTTTCATCGTCCATAATCATGTGATTTTATAGAGCCTGGCAACTATTTGTCTCGAGAAAAATAATCTCTCGATATGTGATAAACGTTGAATTTTTTTCAACCACATTTTATTGCATCATGCCCACATTGTACCGTACTGCATCATATTGCGCCTGGTGTGAAAACGTATTTACATCATTTCCACTTTTTTATTGCATCATTAGGGTATTGCATCTAGTGTGAATAGGCTTTTAGGGGAAATAGGGCATTTAGAATATACCAACATGATATACAAAGAAAATAGCTTTAGTCATTGTTAAACCAGTCAGTCTCACCAATAAACATCTGCAAAAGCTTCATCTCCTCAAAACACTATGCAACATGATGAATAACAGAAGGTGCATCATTTGAATTTTGAAAAGTTTGGGTGAACAAATTACTGTTGAGCAACAAATAACTGAATTTCTATCTGTGAGAAACTTATTTCTTGAAAAGAAGGCCACTGTCCTTCCTTATTTTGAATAATTTTTCATTCTAGGTCCACAAACATTGGTTTTAAAAATATGATTGTTTCCTGTGAAGCAAACGCCCTATTTCCCTTTAAGTTTAAAGCTATCATAAACAAGGAGAAGCAGAAGGAAAATTGTATGATCATCAACATCATCATCATCACCATCATCATCACCATCATCATCATATCTTTTTACCTCTCTTAATTCTGTCCTAGTGCCATTATTCCTGTAATCCAGAAATTTAAAAGATACACAACAATATTGATGGTACACTCTGCTTGATAAACTTATTTTAACTTTCACATATCATGCAGCCTATAGGCTACATAACAAGTTACTCTTCGATTCAGTTTTCAAGTTTAAACTGAGAAATTACACACGGGCAGTACTGTGGTGAGTATTGTCAGTAAAATTGGAAACTTTGTCATGCAAAGTTTGTGTGATTCAATCCTAATTTTATCTCACAAAGTTCAAAACCTGAAATATGGTATCCCCCACCTCTCCATGCAGAACTATGTCACAATTTTACATCTTGTTTAGTCTTCTTCTTTTTTTATTTTGTTCAAGGTTTTGAGTGAACTGAATTGCTTGCTTAGTTTTCTGTTAAACTTAAACATTGTTTATATTCACATATATGCATTTACAGCCTCACTCCCTTCCATTTTCCATGGCAACACCACTCATGTAAACCTATTCCTTTTGTTTCAGTCTTGTGACTGGCCATTTATTTGTGAACTTTACAACATTAATTAGCTCCTGGAAACCTAATGAGTTCTATCTTCCTCTCCAATTAATATTACTCAGTCTTCAACAAGCATAACTTTCCTCAATGTACCAGTCATTAAATTGTGAACATGGCAAATTTCTTTGTTCGGAAGTGTGGCGGCCACCAATACCCAACCTCCTAGGCTATCTCTCACCCTGACAAGTCCATGTGGATTCCTTTCTGAGGCCTCTTTCTTTTCCAAGACACCATTTTAGGAAGTCAGCTGTTGCGGACTATCGGATTGCCAAGCCCTCCTGGCAGCGAGTTAGTAGCGGCGTAGTGCTAGTAGGACGTTATCATCAGCTGGGCATGCACTTTTGTTCAGTTGGTTTTAATATTTACCTATCCTCAACCAGCTGGCTTGTCGTGATGGTTCAAACAGGGGGATGATTTGGGACGGCTTAAATTTTCTTGACCTTGGTGAAGGGGTGCATGCTGTACAGATGTTGAACACATTTGTGATCGTAGATTAACAATAGAAGAGTGTGTCCCAAGGGAGGAAATGAAATGGATACATGAGGCTGATGGCAGATACATTAACTGTTTGTTGCATCATAAATCACATACAAAATTAAATTTTTAAAAACTCTTGCAAATAATCTCAAAATTTGAAACCAATTTCATGGCAGTTATAGTCACAAACGTTTTTTCTTTTCTTGTTGATGTTCATGTGATTGTATATAATGCCATGCCAAAACTCTGGAAAGCAACTGTAAAAGGTTGTTCTTCATTACTACCATGATGTAAAAATTTCACCAAAAGGTATGAATTGTGATGATTCCTCCCACTCACCAATCCATGATTGTCAAGAATAATGTTCATTGATTCCAGAATTTGTGTGGATCTCACCACCCAAAAACCTGCATGACTTCAGCATCTATGAAAGACTGTTCCACCCTCACCCCTCTAGTCTAAAGCCTCTTAGTGGCAACCCTCAACCCCCCTCCAAAAAGAAAGAGAAAGAAGTAACACAAGTTGCAGAAGCACCCCCCAGAAAAAGTTTGTTGATCCTGTGGGACAGATCATTGCAGTCTCTAAGGAGAATTATCTGAAAGCAAAGACACACCTGTACAGCAAATTTAGTGGATTGGTCGATCAAACGAGGCTGCGTTTTGCACCTATTGTTGTCACCTCAGCAGATAGCTCGGCCCATAATAACACGGAAAATAATTTTTGACCGTACTTTACGGTTTCAGTTTACAAATGTTTCTCTCTCTGTTTTGTGCAGGTTAGTAGTAATCTCTTCCCTCACCAATTAAGCCTGCAGTCACCCTGCCTAATTAAGGTTTGTCACTTCCCAGGTTTCATTCGCATGCCGCCACTCCTCCTCCCACAAAAACTCAGGCGACGTTGTCTTCTCCTTGGCAGTGCTCTCGCATTATATAAATACAATTCACAGAAACCAGAGACGGGGGGGCCTTTCATCACTAAAGGAACACCCGAAGGTGAGGAGGAGTCTCCGAAGGCTCAACTGCAAACGAGTTTGAAGTCAACAGCTATGATGAGAATGTGTGTTTTTGATCTTGTTTAACACTGCGAATAAAGAAATAAATGCCTGACAATGAGGACGATCACCGGCTAGCTCCCAGCATAGTTTTGGCTCATGAGCTGGAGCCTACGTCAAAGAGTCGTATTAGTTCAGCGATGTTGACTTATATGGTCGGTGCACGTCACGATGAAATATCATTTCTCCAGTGAATGTACTTGTATGGTGAAGTCACAAGTCCAGACGATGGGAAAAAGTCACCACAAGTAAACCAGCAAGAAGAGGCTGGACATGTCAAGAGAGGATAAATGTACATATGTGCCCAGGGGAGGACAGTAACCGTGGAAACAAATTTTTAGATCGATATTTGAAGGGCAAAATAGTGTAACGGAATGGATTACACAGAAAATTTGCATTTTTTCATGCATCATGTAAAAACTGAAATTGAAATGAAAAAACTAAAATGATTTGCACCAAGGCCATGGATCTGTCATAAATTATAACACTAGGGATAGGACAAAAGCAGTCATCAGCCTGTGAATCAAATTCATCATTTACCAAGGTTCGTGGATTAATTTGGTGCAGTACCCATATAAGTAATTGTGATGCAAAAATTAACATGCACTAATTAAATCTCTTCTATTTTTTTTTTTCCTGCATTTCTCTCACGATTCCAGTCCATGTGCATTAATTTTTTCTTCTTTATTTGTTTTGACCTTTGAAATTAAAACTTAAGCTGGAGGAGTACGCAGGAACATTGCGGTGAAGTTGTTGCGTCTCCGACGGAGGGTATATCGTTCGTTAAAACTGAGACGTTATGGCTTAGGCTTCTTCTCATGCCAGTGGTGTTTTGTACTGCAGCGACAGGGTGGGAGGGGGCATGTGCTCCAAAACAATTTTTTGTTGTTTTTTTTAAAGAAAAAATACTTGCTTTTTGGAATACAAATACAGGGGAAAAAAGCTAGAAGTATTTCACCATTTTGCATCTAGAACCCTTGAAAAAAGCAAAAATGTTTCAAAGGGGAGAGAGATACTCCTTCAGGGAGGCATCTCTTCCCCTAATATTCCCCACCCCAGTCCAGCAAAACTCCATCATTGATGTGCCCACCCCAACTGGTTATGGCTATGGACCTCGCAGCAAGTAACATGTGACACTTAATTAGATACTTAGTGTTCACCTTCATCATTGAAAAGATGTCTTTACCTTGAGAGTGGATAACTATAAGTATAGTCAGCTCTACTTGAGCTAGGTCACTTCATGGTCTTCACCCCCTCCTAATTGGCATGAAACTCCAACCGATACATGTTTTCATTTTTTGTTTTTCCTTTTCCCTACTTTTGCACAGCCTTTATGTTTAGGGCCACAGACAGATTTTCCATCAGCCTGTAGATTTAACCAATTTTGCAGAAAGTTTCTAAAAACGAGATAAAAAAAGTAAGCCAGTGTAAATGAACTGTGCGCGCTGTTCAACTGTGTCAACTTGGCTCCATAAACTGAACAAGCGATATCAAGGAAAGGATTGTGACACAATGTGAAAGGATAATGCAAGTAGACCCAACAGACTGCAGCGCATGCTGCGGCATCTGTTTGAATCAAAAGTGTTTTCCCCACGAACCCTGCACAACTATGGTACGCCCAGCCGTGACAGCACAAAAAAGACAACGCTCTATCCAAACATCTTTCTACAAATTTAAATTTGGAATTTTAAACCTCTTGGATTGATGAATAATACAATATTAATATTATATGAACATTTCTTTAAATAGCATGCATAGTTATAATAATGATAGTCATTATTCTAGTTCATTGACAGTGAAATATGTACACAATCCCTGCCGTGGTTAGGCTGTTTAACCACATTAGCATATAATTATTGTAAATTTTTGCACAACCGTTCTAATGTTTGGAGACTTTCTTTAACTTTAAGGTTAAATAATGTATGTAATATAGAGTGGGTTACATGAAGAACATTTAATGAATAACATTTAATGCAGCATTTAAGTTTTGAAGCAGTGTGGAGTGACTTTGATGAAACTGTTGCAGTGGTAAATGGTTTTCATCCTAATGCTACACTGCTTATAGCAAAGTCTATAGTGTCGTGTACTTTGGTACACACATTGGGCTGCACACATTGGGCATCATGCAAGAGAGAGTGAATGTCACGGAAGATTACGGAAACTTGCAAATTTGCCCCCCCAAAAAAACAGAAATCCACAGAAAAGGGAATGCTGAAAATGGAAAAAAAAACAACAGAATATGAAAAGCGGAGAATGGAATTTCCCATTTTCTGAAGCCGAAAATCAGGAGTCCTATGTGTGAACCTTCAAGGTGACACATTTATCTGAAAATCACATAATTTAATAAGCATTCAGGGTTTGCGTCCCTCAAAGAAACAATAAGAGAATGCTCCCAGGCCTGTAGTAATTATGTTGAAATTCTGAATAGGTAACTCCCTGCTGCTGATATGTGGTAATAAACATCTTGTTTTGGTATTTCTTTGATAGTGTTAAGCATTACCTGAAGACCTAAGTGTAACCATTGGACATCTGTGACCCAATTTCTGGACATGAAAGGAAACACTGTGTTTACAAATAACCTATGAACAGATCACAACATTGGGGCCTTAGTGGTCCTGAGTTGTTTTGACTAATTGAATATTCAATACTAGTATACTTCCCATTGGCTTGTTCAAAGAAGCACACAGTTGATTTGAATGAAAAATGTCAACTACTACATTATCGTATTCTACAGTTTTTGTCGTTATGTTAGAAGAATTTAAAATCATATGGCAGAATTAACCTGACTGAAACCTATTTTATTTTCCCACATTGTCTGAATGGTGCACTTAAAAGCCTTACCAAACTTTTGGAGATGAAATTTCAATGGTTTTACATTTTACCTAGGTATGCAATCACTTTAATAGGTAGATGCGAAGTCAGTAGTAGGGTCAAACATCCACTTTACCCTTAAGGGTAGGGGGGTTCAAATCTCCTATTTTTGCTTTCTTGTCCTTTTGTACGTTGGGAACAATTTTTTGTTGTTGTCGTGTAATTATAACATATTAAACACTTAATCGGGGGGTCCTGCTAAGGGTCATAAATGTTGCTGAACATTTTTCAACTAGGATAGTCTATTAGTTTTTGGAATCGTTGTATGCATTTAAATATAAACTGTAAGTGTGTCTCCCTCTTCCTCTCAATGGTATGCTCCTTAGAACCGATAGAAATATTGTATTTGAGATGGAGAGAAAGTGGTCACTCTTGATTGAAGTAAACTCTGCTGTCAGAATTCTATTACGCTTTCACTGTGTAATTTCTCCTCAAAATCTTAGAAAACTTAAATTTTGTATGTCACATTTCAAAATTACAGTTCATTGTGATAGTTGGGTGAGCAGGTGGTTGGGTAGGTAGGTGGGTGGGTGGGGCAGTAATTTCTTTGTGCTTTGGGGGATCGATACTATTGTGACATGAGGGGAACTGTTTGTACTTCCTGGGAGCTTTCTTGATGCAGTCTTGGAAGGAGTAAAACACTGCTAGTATGTCTTAGATCATCATCTTCAAATACTTTCAACTTGACATGAACATTGCTGACTCTACATTCTTATGACGTGACTCTTGAAACTGGATTTTTGCAACAAAACAAGATATTGGTAGATTATTTAGGGACTTGGATGTATACCATTGCTCTCACACGTTCAGTACATTACGTTTTGACGGTGCAATCATTTGAACCTAGGACTTTTTTTTAGCTTTCTCCCCAAATCCTTCTCTCCCACCCTCTCTCCCTTCCCCGTCTTTCCCCTCAGGTGATACTTGGCCATTCTTCCTTTAAGATTTCAATTGGAGTACAGTATTAAATGAACATTAAATTTCCACACAATGTGTGTGGTGTTATGTCTACCTTTCGGTTTGCACATAGCCAACTGACAGGTCACCAAAATTCCACCCAGACATGGTATGATATGAATCATTAGAGCACTTATTGTTTCAATTATTAATGTCATCAATTTGCTCTACCCTTCTTCTCTCATTGTATATTCTTCTGCTCCTTGTTCTCTCTCTGCCTTTAGTAAAATTTGTTTTATTCCCCTCAGACGTAGGCCTACACACACATACACACACACATACAAGATAAGTTATTAAGTGACAGACGTCTTGGTCCCTCAGGAAGATAGCAAAAAAAATCTTTTCTTCTTCAGATTAAAAAACCTTTTTCTACCCCTCACCCTTCAGAGCTGATGGGCCTGGCGTGCAAGTATACATTATCCTTCTCCACGCTCCCTTCCGCCTATTTTACAGATCATACTTGATAATACTGGGCATCAATATATAGTATTCATAACCGCATGGTGATTGCAAATCAATGCCATCACTTCCGCAGTAAATTACAGAGGAGAAGTCGAACAGTGGTACCTGAACCACCAGACTCAAAATCCAGCTTTCTGCACTGTACCCACAATGCACTTTCACAGGATGAAGAAAGAAAAAAAAAAAACATGTCATTTTGGAATTGGATGTAATATGAAGTAAAGAATTTTACCTTTTTGTATCTGTGACGATCACGACAAATAAAAACTAAGTCCTTGTGAAATACCAAAAATGGCATCCCTTCTGGTGAACCTCTAGAGAGTGAATTTCAGTTGTGGTGTTGTATTAATGGTCATACGTGTGGTTTGGTCGTAATAACACTGTTGTGTGACCTTCTGCAATATAATTCCCAATGACTTCCTTTCACCTCTTAACTGGCTAACAAAAAAATCTGATTGTGGGGTTTTTTAGCTGTTCACACTGTAGGGAGTAATCTCTGTCGGTTTGAATGTAGTGAAGTTTGCACCCTCGTTTTCTGGGATAGTTGTTTAGGGATTGGTTGGGCACACTTCGGAGAAATGTGGGGTTTAGTTGAGTGTAACTACAGATACTGTCGGTCTCCAGGATTGATGTGAATGAATATTCATGACATGCGAAATCCCTAATCCTCTCTCTTGTATGTCTGTTGATAAATGTTCTTTTGTCAAAAATGTTCTTCTGTCAAACCTCTGTCAAGCCAAACCACCTCCCAAAACTGATCTGAGTGTTATATTTATGTCAGTGAGTCAGCTCTTGACACAGATATTTTAGTCAAGATTCAAGGTTACATAATAGCTCCTCTAGAGACACCATAATGTGCATGTTTCTTTCTGATGCGGATAATGCTATATGCTTTTAGAAGACTAAGTTGTAGGAAAACAAGCAAATGCATTGAGGCAAAAGAAGAAAATGAAGATATTGTCAGTGTATCAGAGGCCAGACTCTTCCAACAGAAACGGACTTCACTTTTCTTTTTCCATGGATTTAGCAGATTTTGTTTGTTTCAGTTACATTGTGTGGTTGTTTCTCTGTTTTTTTCAGTACCAAACACAGGATTCTCCTTATTTTTGTACTTGCTCGGCACTTCCTACTTTCGATTTGCTAATACAATGTGTGAAATTTCAAAATATGTATGCCCACACAGAATCGGTTTCAATTATTCGCAACAAAAATTGATATTTTCCTTGGTAAGAAAGCGAATTATAGATTAAGTTCAACGACTACATTGTAATGAATTCAAAGTAAAAAAGATAATCTTCAAAGTTCATAGTATAAGACCCCCCCTTCCCCCTCCTCTCCCTCTTACAGCATGTAACTTAATTATTGCTATGCTTATAGTTGAAAAGACCGAAAATACAGAAGACATTTTACTGCATTCGTTATTGACAGCCTGCACTCCGAATTGTACCCTGAATTGGACACCAAAATTAAGGGGTAGAGAAAAATTCACGGTCTGTCGAGCATAGCCAGTGAAGTGAAAATATAAATGATGCAGATGTTTTTACCTTATTCTCTCCATCAAGCATCATTGAATGTTACATGAATATTAAGGTTTTTTTTCCTTTCTCCTTTTATGAGAGATGCCATTCCAATTTCCTTCTCTCTTCTGCTTCTCTTTTTGTCTCTCCTGTGATCGACAACGAGCGATGCATCGGTTAGACGTGAGACGTATGAAACTATCGTTCCCTCGACGTAAAACACAAAGAAATCTCGTTACACAATCAAATCGTGACTGTGGCTTCAAGAGATTGGGGGTTGATTTCTGGTCACTGAATTGGCATGTACAAGATTTAATAGCATTCCTTTCCTAGCAGTAACACTCTTGAAGCTCAAAATTGGTTTAGGCATGTTTGCCTTGATTCCAAAGGTTGATAAAGCAGAGAATGAAAGAAAAGAAAAAAAAAAACAAACAAATACTTTGCCAGCAGTGATCAAGGAGTACATGACTTGATTGTGTAGGCATGGATTTTAAAAGATTTGTTATTATACTTAGAACAGAAAAGCTGTGGGGAAATGACAAATGGTGTCTTTATCTCCCCTTCCCTTAACCCTACTCCCCTTACCAACATTTACAGGCTGTTAACTTAAAAGAGAGAAAACCATTATTTGAGCTGTTGCTTCCTCTTATCAAATAGAATAGCTGTGGACAATTAAATTAATCTTTCAACATTTTGTAGGAACAAAGTTAAGTCACACTCACACATGCCAGTTCCCATGCCTGAAACTCCCAATCCTGTGCCTCAAGACCCCCGTCTCCACATTATGGTGGATGTATGTTACTCTCCCAAAGTGACAGCCCCTCTATCCATGGACTCTGTTCCAGGCGTAATTCACCGCCATTTTACAAGATAAGATATTTGTATAATCTTTGGATATTAAATTTGACCTTACTTTGAAATGAAACAGAAAATGTATTGTGATTTGTTGTGAATTAGTCCAACAATTCCATTGTTTTGTTTCATTGTTCATATTGTAGCATTCCAGTGTTATCAACCATGCATGACAAAATTTGTTATGGATAATATAAAAAGGTCTGGTGAAATAGAATTATAGTTACTTTCTGTTCAAAAGGTCTAATTGTTCTTGTTTCTGGCAGAACCTGTCCCCTACTTTGTATACATATAAATGAAAACTATGCACAAATTACAGGCTTATACACACCACATCCTATTGTAAGGGATGGCTACAGCCATGACGGGCACACCTACGAGAGCAAAGATACCACGGTTTAGTGTCCAAATTTTGCCCTCTGCTTATTTTGGTTTCATGGTTTTTAAATTAAGCTGTTGCACATAATGATTTGATATGATCACCACCCCATTTGTGCATCACAGCAAGGCCGTAGCACTGTGGGAATGTGCCCTTAAACAGGTCAGAGAAGGAACCTTTGTTTTATTGAAATATGCAAGAACAGAAAAATGAAAAATATGTAGTTAGAAAATTTTTAATGAGTATAAGCCCCATGTTACACCTGAGGCCCCTTTGCAAAAGCAAACTTGTTCAGAGGCAGAGGGGATTTAACCTCCCAGGATATTGACAGATAAACCTTGGTCCCCTCTTTTCTCCCCTCCTCCCCTAAAAATGGAAAAACATCACTGGCTGTGGACCTCCATATTAGCAGCAAATGAAGCATGAAAAATTGAAAACCATAATAATTATTTGGATCTGGTTTCATAAGCACCCCTCCCCTTACACCCCTCCTTAGACCTGTGATCAATCACTTTGAACTTCTCAAGGTAACAACTCTGGCTACCTTCGTATGTCACAGGCAAGATGAAATAAGTACTTTTTTCTCTCACTTATCTCACCCTCCCTTCTTCTCCCTATCACCCCTATCACCCATGTTATGTTCTGCATGCATATTTCTGTCACATCACCATAACTGAAACTAATTTTCTAAATTCAAGAGGTATCTTCAGTTACCAACTTTTCATAGGCACATTTTGAATTTTCAGATTTACAAGGAAACTTTAAGGTTGATTGATTGATAGTTATTTTATCAAATCAAATTTGAATCTTTTGAAATTTTGAAATCTCAAATTTAAAAGTTAATCAAATTTGAAATTAGATTAATCCACATTTTTGCAAGTAACTCTCTGTTGTCAAAATTTTTCAACTGATGACTCTTCAATATGGTATGTATCTTCTCTTTTTCCCTCTCTCTTTTATGTGGTAAAGATTTGTTCAAAGACATAATGATATACATCAACCTGTGTCTGGCATAACTTGACTTCAAGAAATGCTAAAAGTTTGCTGCTGCTTTGCAATTAGTACCAACCTTGAATGTTAACGAGCAGTTCTTCGAGTACTTGATGTAATCAATTCAGAACAAAGGATTTTGAAACCTGGATGAAAACTGTATGCCTATGTTGGCCATAAGTAAGATGGTAAATATCATGTATACGATTCATTACATTTGTACCCATTAAAGCCTTTTGGTAATGGTTGACGTCAACGCAAAATGAAAAGAGAAAAGGAAAAAAAGCAAAAACACCTTCATGTTGAAGAATGTTAAACAAAGTGCCAAATCTGCTGATTTTTTTTTTTTCCTTTGAAATATTTGTATTTTCATTACTTTAATCATGTCATTCATTTTGAAGGTATGCCCTGAATACTAAATTGCATCATCACTAGAATAGTCGGTTGTGTACTCTGCATTTCCCATTGAATTATGATATTGTCTGTTAAGAATTACTGTCCTGATGGTCATGCACTATGATCTCATCCAGTCCCTTCCAAGTGCCCAAATCCCAGCTTTAAAGGCATTCACAAATGAAGCCAAATGTGATTTCGATGCGTCCGTTCTTTCCAAAAACGGAATTGACTATATTCATTTTAGCTACAGAGGGTCATGCACAATAAAGAATTTCTTCTTCGCAACACTTTGTATGATTGCTGCAAAAGAATCAACTTAGATCTGTCTCATAGGAGATCGATTTTCTTTGATTATGACCGACTCACTGGCATATATGTCCACGTCCTTTGTTTTGGAGGCACCAAAACTAGTGGTGTAGCGATACAGAGGGTGAGCCCCTCAAAACTCCTTATATAACTGAATGCATGCCCTCATATGTTTGCTGGCACAGCAGAGGTGTACGATTGTAACATTTAAATTTCGTTCTAGGAAAAATTGTTCTCCCAAGGTATAATTCCATAAAGTCGGAAATTTGTGTAAGTTTACTTCACCCTTAGCATACCTGTCCCAGCACAACCACGTTGTCATGTTCTCATGTTTTGAGAGCTAGAAACATTAATAGCACCATGTATTTCATGCTACTGGAGTGTGACATATATTGGACCAGTATAACCTTCCCATTGTCAACTTGACATTCAGTCAGTATGCACAAGTTGTTCGATATATTTCTCCTTTTTTTTTTTTCCTTAAAAAGTGAAATGCAAGTAGTAGAATACTCTAGTTTTATATTTAATAGCTTTATGCATGTAATTCCTTTTTTTCTCTCTCTCTCTCTTTACTGTGTATGTGTATTATTATTTTTAGTGTACCCTGTCAATATCCCTCGATGTTTGCTGTTTTTCCTTTTATTGGTGTGGTGTGCCAGGATGCTCAATATGTTCTATTTTGTCATCGATAAGCAAAAATCTCCACTTGGTGTCACATTCACTCTTAATAGTTATATGATTGGAAGATTTATTTAGAGCCATTTGTGATCATGAATCCATTGCAATTGAGCTATTATATCTACTGGGTCCGTTCCTTTAAATATTTGCAAACAAAACTTTATAGTCCACTTTTCTTGTATATGTACCCGTGCAGAGTTGGTGTGAAGTGCCCTATTTGTAGTACAACCAAGTGAAGTGGTTAAGGAGTAAAGGTTACATTAACTGATGTAACTTTGATATTCCAAGAGAGCTTAAGTCAATTTGAATACTGATAAACCCTGAGGATTTACACACAGATAAAACTGCGGGGCAAAGATACTGTCTAAGGTATGTTACTATCTTGCCTGGAAGTCAACAGCCACAACTCTTGTTGATGGCATAACACAGTTACCTGCATGACTTGACACCCAGTCTCCCTTCTTAGAAAGCGTAACTAGCTATTGCCATGGGAACAGACCTTTAATGTTGAAAGACTATGTGGGAACCAGGGTGGGGGGGGTTTATTTAAGTAACATACATCAAAAGTATGTTCAGTAATGAATATTAGAAGATTTTGGAATCCATGATAGAGTCAATAGCAAAGTTGAACAGCATAGCACCATTCAACAAATTCTAGGTTTCCATGGTTACAGAGTGGAATGTCTTAATCTCCACTGAAGCAATACACACACACTGTAACAGAGTATAGGCTGAGTAGCATTCCCAGTATGTGATAGCATGGCATGTCACTAACCTAGACGGTGTTTGCTCTTCTGTGACTTGATGTAGTGATAAAAGAGTTCGAAAAGATAAAATATGTTACCCCAGTACCCTCAAAAAGCAGACTGTCAAAGGTTCAACAGCCTTCTCATTGGAAGAAGTCACCAAGGCACTGCGTGTTCTGTCTTTCCTCATATAACTTATGCACTACTATATTGACCAATTAGTTTAAGGAACTGGCTATGTGTGAATATGGTCACTGTCCTTCAGTGTGTAGTTGCTGGCCTTCTGGTCTACCAGTTTTGGGGAGTGCATTCTGAATTGTCTTCTTGATGACGTATTTGAAGCTGAAACTTTTGGTCTTTCCTTGCATATAGTTACAAAATATAAGCGCAACCACTGTGAAGCGAAAACAATTAATTGAGTTACCCCCACACAGAGTCTCTCTGTTCTACAGTATCTGACCTCCATTGGTTGAAGCCATTGGTCATGTCATCCACAGTTAAACATTGCCAGAAGACATTTCGTCTTCGACAAAACTACCTTTGATCTGAGTGAGGGACACTTTGGAAGTGTTAGTCGCCATATTGCATCACCCTAAGCTATCTTTTTACCTCCCGGAAAGCAAAATTCTCAACTGGTTCTAAGTTACAGTAGTCTTAGATTGAAAGCAAATTCGAAAGATGCAGAGCAGCTCGTATTACACAGCGTACACAGGGATCCATTGTTTTGATTACACCTGTAGAGGAATTTAAGACAGGCTGAGGGAGGGACTAGAGGTAGGTGTTTGGGAGAATTGAAACTGTCTGGGGTGATGAGTTTTTGTCTTTAAACCTTCGTAGTGGGACGTCGAAAAAAGTTGCATCTAAATACCATTTCTAGAAGTCTTGCTAAAACCTTAGTAATGTAGTACCAGCTGACACCCAGTCCCGCCTTTGTACAGAGCTGGCTGCGCCATCAGCTGTTCCTCACTGACATGGTAACTTTACACTAGGGTCTAGTACTTTTTTTGCCAACTAAGTAACTATCTTAATTATATTTCATGGCAGATAATACTCAACTTCGGAAATGCGAAGAAACCAGTCAGGTTTTATCATTTAGTTCACACCCTCAATAGTAATGTTTAGGCATGATTTCTTCTAGGAGAACAACCAATCAGGGTGAACAGTGGACCAGCACTTGGTTATGACTGTGTGAGTGCTCCATAGGTGGGAAACTGTGTCGTTTGAATAAAGATCGAGTGTTTTGCCCCTTTTTTGATAAATGTTTAAGATGTTTGTATGGAACAGATTCTATGTTGGGTGCAGAGCTCATGCATAAACAGTTCTCGAACTGTGGATGCAGAAGAGGGGCAACATGATGAGTATGTTATAAACATTGTCTGTGGAAATGTGAAAGAACGATAATTGCAAAGTTCTTGCCTAAGAATGCTTTTTTAGCTCAAGATGTAGTTTTGACCTGCCTTTCATTCCATGATACACAGTCATTCAAATACAAGCTTTGATAAACATTGTTTGGGACCAAATTAACCTTTTGTGTGACAACTTTACCCTCTCTACCTCACCCCCCCCCTCACACACACACACCATTTTTTCCCTCTCCCAGAGTTATTGGTCAAGCTGCACATGTAGGTAAAGACAATTTATGTTTTTGGAAAATGCTGATTTCCATTTTGTAAATTTGAATCGATTTCCATTTTGTGTAAAAGAAATTTCAAGATGCTTTCCAGCAGTGCTGGCTTCTAAGTGAAACAGATAATAGCAAGATCTCCCTTCCTGACCCATAGCCACAGCTGTTATGTTGGGGTACTAAGTTTACTGATCACCATCATGGGGATGGTATAAGGGAAGGGATGAGCCCCTTCCTTTTTGAAATATTTCACCAGTTTGCAAATGGACTCGTATGCAAAATGAGGCTGTCATTACCATATTTTATCTGCATGCTAAAGTTTTCCATTTTTGTGTGCCGGTATGTCACATTGCTTATTTGGGAAAATACAACCCCACCCACAAATCTACAGCATTGCTCCATTCAGTTGTTAAAGCAGGATATGCTGTTTGAAGGAAAACAAATAGCCTTTATCGTTTAATCTCCATTCACTTCCATTCGATACTAATATGGAAAATGCAATCTACGGTATGTTTCTTTCAGGAGAAATTTCATTCATTAGATTGTTAATTACGGCAGAAAGAAGAGTGATTCATATTTTCGGCTAAAAAGTAAGCATAACCAGGCCCTGTAGTGAATGTGCAGCACTTCCATTTGAAGACCCCACAACGAAAACGCTTTGCTTCAGGAAATCAGGCTTTATTTGGACATATAGACGACGGTGCGGTAGTTTGTACAGCTTTTTACAACTATATGAAATGTAGCCAGACTTTTGATGCACTTTTTGACATTGCAGGAATAACAGCACATCCTGCTTTAAGTGAAGGCCGGTTATTATCAGCCCTGGAACTGATGTTGCATTAGAAGAAAAATGCCCTGTTTGAGTTTGTAAATTTAGTACACAAGATTCTGTTTTGCTCAATGTCAGGTATAAACTAGAAAATGTGGTTTCAAAAATCGCAACCACATATGGCCCATGATTCCTTCTGCCCCAGATCATTTTGGAACGTTTCAGAAGTTCCCTGTCTGGTTAACAGTGCGACTATAACCTATGGCTCCGTAGCATGCTATTGTAGAGATGTATACTGTATATATATATGCAGAGCGTTTGTTGTCTCTACAGAGGTACTGCGACCATATACAGAGATGTGCAATACATGGAATGATTATTACGCTTGCATGTACATTTTACTATCGGGAATCACTCAAGTCCTTTGTTGTGAAAAAATGAAATACATAACTGCCAAAATAAAAACCGGTCGTATTCAGCCACATCCCAACCAACATTAGCCAAGGAATCTCGTTCCTGTCTACATGATCCGCTCAACACAGTGAGCTCAGTTGTAGAGCAAACCGTTGAATGTGGATCAAGAAAAAATTGAACGAAAGAACTGCCTCTCAAAACAGAGAAGTGTGCCTAGGTTCTGTCCATGACGTCGTGGACATAGTACAATAATTTGCGTACTTGTCAGTTGTGAATACCTTGATTTGAAAATGTGTCTTGTATTTTGATATTCACAAGAAATTCTGTCTTGTTGGAAAAAATCCATTCTTGCTCGCATTAAGTCTAAAAATATCTGCCATGATGATAGCAGTGAATAATATATGTTCACTTGGTCTACCCTTTAGCACTACGTGAGCAGTATATATATGGATCACAGAATGCTAGTCAATTTAGCAGTTTAAGAATGCTCTCAAATGTTTCTATGGAACTCCCCGGTTCCCTTTCAAAGACAGCAGTGTGTATGGAAAAGCAATTTTATTGTCTCAAAGGAGGGACTTTTTCGTCAGTTGTGAGCAAAGAGGGGAATCCTAAGCAAACAATAGAGGCGTGAAGTGTCAACTATCTGCTTAAACCACAAAAATGCCAATGATTTGTGTAATTTGGGTTTTTGGGCTTTGCAGGTGAAGATCTGCATTTGTTCACCAGCACTTCTTTCTGATGGAAAGAATTTTTTTTTTCCCTCAGTTTCCTGAAGACAGCATCAGGGATTGAAATTAACATATTTGTTTATAACGTAATATCTGATTTCTGCCTTAATTTCCATCTACCGTTCCTATTTCTAATTCAGTCATCTATGCAGACCATCTATCCATTTATTCACCTCATATGTTGATATGTTCAGATATTTCTACATGCCAGACCAGGTTGGCTTACCCAGCAAGGGAGCAGAGTGCCACCCCCTAGGAAATATTAGGTATGCAATGGATGATTTTTTTAAAAGGAAGGACAGCAAAAAAAAAAAAAAAAAAAAAACGAAGAGAGCAGGGTGGGATGATAAGTTGCCAGAGTTGGAGCGGGAACTTGGGATTGAGAGGAGGAATTAACTGCCGGGCTCCACAAGTGTGATCTTTTGATAACACTGAAAACTAAAACGAACCAGATTAGCAATGCATTGAAACAAGGTGTTCATGAAGTTGCGAAATCATTGATTTGAGGTTCGATTTTGGCCGTATATATGTACGCCTGTTGCTGATATGCAGTACTCAGGTATGGGGCTATAAGATGGAATCCGCAGCTGATTGGTCGGCTTACTTATTTCACACAGGACGCGTTGGAAATACGCGTCCCGTCCCAGAACAGTCAAACAAAACCTTAGATATTAATGATGTATAGATTCTAGAAACAATGTTCCTCTATTTTTCCAACCCTAATGCTGAATAAAAAATAAAGAAATCCTCACGTATATTGGCTGTCAGTGGCAACTAAAGCTATTTCCAATGCAAACCAATATTCTTTCCTATTACTATTTAAAATAACGTCAGTTCTACTACTTAAGAGTGTGTCGATTCTACTACTTTAAAGTACTTCATTTTCATTTTAAGAAAAAAAGGTTGGAAATGTTCCATTACAGCTGCATGCAACAAGCTCATGTTTTACCCTGGCATTTCACCTACAGAATTTCCAATCGGGTAATATGCGTCATTTTGTTGCATTAGATAATGTTCAACTGGCCCAATTTTCATTTTTACCTTCAAGCTTAAAATGGGTTATTATCAACCAATAAAAAGTGGGGTTTGGTATGCTCAGAGCCTCCCCCCTTCCCCTACTATTTGCCGACTGTTCCAAGAATAAATGAAACAGGATGCATAATTCATTATGATTCTTGTATCATCTCAACCCATCTGATGAAATGTATTGCCGTTTTTGATACATTGATTTTTATCTCATCAACTGAGAAATTGCAAGCATGAGATCCCTATTTCAAGGCTGGGTACATGCAGCTGATGGAGCACCCGGGAAGTGCCATTTTCTGGCCATCTGGAGGGTTTGAAAAGCCAAAGATTTCCTTGGACACTCCACCACAACTGATGGTGGCGATCTGCTTAATTAGATAGTCCTGCTGGCAGTTCTCCCTCTCCGATACTTTTTAATCTTTATTTTAGGTTGGTTGCCGGTGTCAAAAGAGACTCAGTTTTGCGCCATGTTTGGACAATTAAGTGGGTGAAAGATGATCATTTTTAGGCCAAGGGGAAGGGGTAGCCACCCACCAGACCTCTCCTCATGCCTCCTAGGCCTATCTGTGGACAGACTGACTTGGAATCCCTGGCTTAAGTACTGGAAGGGCAAAACCCCACTCTTTATGCCCCCCAATGCGACATCAAAAGTAGGGATGATGAAGCAGTTTTCCCCTGCCCCAAACCCCCCCCAAAAAAACATAACTGTGCCCATGTGCTAGACAATAATCTGTAACAGGAATAAACTTTGTCCTCTGACACTTTGTTCTCTCAGGTATAAATGTAACCCCTTTTTCCTCAACCCTCCCTCTTCCCTCCTGTCCTCATCTTCATCAATCATCAGAACGCATTGGATCCCAAGAATCTTTTAACCATTTCGTGTAGAGCATTCTTTCAATAAAGGAGAAAAAGCTGTCCCTTTAAAAAAGACTTGACTATTTACCTATCTTTAAAGTCCTCCTATGAGAGACAGTGGAAACACTTAACCAAAATATGCCTTCTTTTGACAAAAAATAGTGTCAATATCTGTTACCATTTTCCCGCAGAGTGAAACCGGCACCTTTGAGGCAAACTTTCAGTCACTCCTCACAGGTTTTCAAGATACTGTCAGTTTGATGGCTTCATCTATCATGGAAGATTGTGTGGAAAATAATGTGTTGCTTTCCTACAACTTACATGTTGTACTTGAAAAGCTAGGTTAAGTCTCCAGTGACTCTCTCAGAGCAAAAGTTTCACTGATTACAAAATATCATGCTTGTTTTTATCACTACAGTAGCTGCAAGTAGAAGTCCACTTTATCTGATGCATGGTAATTTGTTATCTGATGTGCACAGTTTGGACTAAAATATTGCACCATGACTTAAAGTCCTTCTTTTGAACAGTTGCTTAACATAAACTTCAAGCAAGGTCCATGTTCCCATTGTGATCATTCATATGCTGAATAAATTCTGAAGATATGTAGGTTCAATAGTGTTCCATGCATTGTTAGGATAGGCTACGATCAGTGGGCCCATCTCAGCTATACTGTATGGTAGTCTGGGAAGTTGTCTGGAGCAACTGATCTTGTGTTTCTGCCATACTGTTGTCGTGCAAAACTCTACAGTACCAAGGGAATTAGGTACTGCATTCAACCCGCATCTACATTGTTTGGCCTACTAGCGTTAGTTATTGAGGGCGTTTAAGTAAAACCCGCCGCAAATTGAGTTTGCTTGATACCGTCATTACTCGTAAATTCCTCTGCTTTTGCTAGACCAATTTAATTTGGGATGGATTATGATGTAGTCTTTACACGCAAGGGAGTGTTTTATTGGGTACGAAGCTCTTCCTCACATGTTAGCACTTAGTAATGCTGTGGGAAGAAAATGATGCAACAGCTGGCATTTTTATCCATGAATGGAAATTTATTTTTAACTGAGGGAATGCAGCATCCAAGATTCAGCCATGGTGCATTTAAATATCATTACCTACAGACTTAAAAATGACTAAAATATAGAAATCAAAGATTTTTGCAACATATGACACATTCAGTGAACAATAATTCCGTTCCATTTTCTTCTCTTTTCCTTTACTATAGCCAGATTTATGGCTTATTTTTTCTGCCTCTTTCCTGTTCCATCATCAAGACCAACATTAATTTATTTACTATTTATTTTTTTATTTTTTCTTTGAGGAGCATACTAGTTGGCTGAGGATAACTTCAACCTCCTTCTCAGTGATGTCCTTATGAGGTCAGTAAGCCCATACATGGATTCATCAGCATCAAACAGGGATAAGAAGTTAGCCTTAGGCTACTTGACCCTCGAGTGACACACAGTCCATCAGTTTCACCTCTGGCCAACAGGTCAGATGGTGCAGCTATCTTGCTACTTAAAGCAAGAGGTATTGTTCCTCCTGCATTTTCAAAAGTGCTCCAAGGACTTGCTGTGCAAGCTTGTTACAGTTGTTAGCTATAGTAACTACCTGTATGAGGTCTTTCTGTCTGAGAATGTCCAAATTTCTGAAAGAAATGCTTTTTTAATAAGTTTTCTCGTGGTTATTTACACAGAAGTCCCAGTGGGATTAGCATAGGACTGCAGAACTTTTCAGCTGAAAACACGAAATCGGTCTTCTTTCCACAGTAATTAACTTTAAGCCGAAATAAGTACATCAGTCTTCTTTCTACCGTTATGACCGCCCTAGTGAGTCAAAATTTCAAAAAGAAATATGTTGCTTTGATAATGTTTTCCTGTTTGGTATCAAAATAGAAGTGAAAGATTTAAGATTAACAATAATTGTTTTTTTGTTTGTGAAACACCACATCCTGCTTTAACCAGAGAGCGCAAATTTGCCAATAGTGAAATTCACTGCTGGTATTCCAAAATATCACATGGTTCCATATGGGCAACTGTGTAGATAGTAAGATATTGGTACCTCCACTAGAGCCATAGAAAAAGCAAGTTAGGGGAAATAACCTACAGTGCTGCTATGTCCAGGAAGTAAATTATGGATAGTATCAAAGAAGTCCATGGGGTTTTCCATTGCAGTTTATAGGAATAGGAATGAGGCAGGTGATTATTTAAAAATAGGAAATGGTGAGACTTGAATCAAGCAGAGTTCGTAACCATGGAAACTTGCCACCAAAAAAACCAACAGATACTTTTACATTCAATGCCAGTTTTTTGAGAAACTGTACATTGTGGCAGTAATATTCAAAATTCAAGTTGTATGGAATTTTAACCAAAGTGAAATCCATGGATTTTTTCGAAGGTCAAAAGTGTGCATATAAGATGAGAGGCCTATGTAATACAAGATTAACATGACAATCAGAATGGAAAGCAGAATTTCCCAGGTTTTTTGTTCAGAGATGTGGCAAATCTTATGGATCTATTTGAATATTACTTCGTGCATGGTATTGTGGTAGCACATGGAGTTATCAGTGTGTGTGGGTGGAGGGGAGTATTTTAGACACATGTTATCAGTAGGGGAAGGGGTAAAGGCACATGTATCAACACATGGAAGGGGTGTATTGAGAATGTGTACATGAAGTGGTCAGTTTGCTGTATAAGACTGCAATCTTGACCAGTCATTGATTCGAAAATTGGTGGGGGAAAAAATCGATATTTCTGATGTTGAAAATTTCTGCATAGAAACTCCAACACAGTTCATTGGCAGTGTGTAAATCACATTCATTTCATGAAGAATTGTAGGGGTAGTTGTACTAGCAGAAAAACTGCACAGTTAAAGGGGTTTTTTTTTTTGTTTTTTTTTTAAGTGAGGGAAAACAAAACTATTGAAATGGTTTTAGGTGCCCTTATAGTTGTGCAGTTGGTAGAATCTTACACATTCATATCTTTTTAGTTGCAGTCCCTTGCATTCTACAGGCTTACATGTATTAACAGTGCTATCATTCCATCCTCTTTGTTCAATGGAAATATCAGTTCTTCAAATATTCAAGTTCTGCAAACCTAACCAATTTTTGCTTCATCTGATGCAATCAAATTCATCAGTGCCTGTGTGTGACCTCATTTTTTTTTTCCTTCTTGTCATTTTTTTTTTCTTATCTTTGTAATTTTGCTTCGCTTTGACTTTGTTCTATGTTGGGAATGATTCATTTAATGACATTCATCCCCTCTCTTCCCCCACACACTACCAACCAAAATGTTTATACCTCAAAATTGCTTTGAAACTTGAATTTTACCTTGACATAATTAGAAAGTACATTAATTCCATCTCTTTTCCCAAAAACACCCCCAGAAAACATCCTCCCTCAAGAAACACCTTCCTCCCCATTACTTAGCTCATGTGTTGCTCACCCTTCTTTGCAGGATCTGATACCAGATACCAGAACGTTGTATGTGCTACTCGCTCATTTTTATTTTATTTTTGGAATCCTGTTTAATCAACATGACAGCCTAGGCTGCATAAACCCACCCCCTCCCCCCTTCGACTTATTGGAAATTTTTGTTTTGCATCTTTTTTTATTCTTTTCAAGTCACTTTAATCACAGAAAAATTAAACTTGAGTGGAAAGGTCATCCGTCGGTAGCAGTAAAGTCTAAAATATTTACAAGGACATGACTAGGCCCAATTGTTTCCACCTGATTTTTGATGGACGTGAAATCGATCAGGCATGATTTAGCACTATAGCTGGAGCGATGTATCCAATTAAATCGCAAGATGGAAATCCATAATTAATGTTGGTTAGATATGTTTCATGTGAAAGATTGACCATATTCCAAAATTCCGAAGGAAACAGCAGAGGATGAGAAACAGAGTATACAGCCGTATATGCCTTTGAGCTGCCGGTGGTGGTTTTTCCATTTGGGGACGATATCGTCCACAGTACAAAGAAAGAAAAACACAAGGTGAGAAAAGGCAAAGCAGTGTAGCCATATGCCCTAATTTAGTATCTGCTTTCATACATAATAGTACTTATGTACATCACAAAGCAACAACATTTGAGTGCCATAGAGCACGAGTCCTGTCAGTAATTATAGATGTTATATGATGTCCTTTGTATACTATTGTTGTTATTTCACCTTGCCTGGAATGTACTATAAATATCTAGCGTATACCGCCCTTGTCCGGCCTGCCGTTCGCTCTCAAGAGGAAGCTCATGGCCGTGTCAACTGTGACTCCCCCAACAGTGTGACTTGCCTTATAAGCTTAATCAGGTCAATGGCATGCGAGGCATTTTTATTCTGCACTCGTCATAGTGGAACATGCTGCCAAAGAGGAAGAAAGAAAAAAAATGGCTAAATGGACACGTACTGTTCAAACTCAATTTAGGCCACAACCAAATGCATCCTTGGCTGGAGATATCTCCTAAACATGACCCCCACCTTTGCACTCTCTTTGCACTCTTTAAGCTCTTGTGCAGCACCAGAGATTTGGCAAGTCATTCGCTCAGACATCAGCGACAGCGGCAGTACACCAGCATAGTGTAAGAGCCCATGTGAGCAGCATTTCACACTTACTGGGAACAAATTTCCCCAGTTTCATTCCCTAAAGAGTAATCTATAATTCATTAATGTGGCCATGTTACGGAGTAAATCATTTCTACTTTTGCAGCAAGTCTTCAAACTCTGGGCCTCTTGATTGGTTTAGCTGCATGCCCAGTGAAACTAAGCGCTGTTTTACCTGTGATGAACTATGCATGTACCCCTGGCTCAGTGTTCTCCATTGGGAGTTTTGGGGGGTGGCCCTTAAGTTAATGTGACTGCCTCCCACCCCTGAAATAGTGACTAGCCTCTTCTAATAAAGGATGTTGTCCCTAAAAATTTCTGCTCATCGAAAAAAGAGGTTGCCAATTAACCTCCAGTGCATTGTGTTGGTATGTGCCGTTTTTGTAACGTGCAATACACTTGCAAACATTTACAGATCTGTCTCATGTTAGATCCAAGGTCTTTATAGTTATGAGTCTTACTTCAGATCTGATGATTGGAAAAGAAAAACATGAAGCAAAAGCAACATTGAGTGTTATCGGATGTAATCGATTATGTCGGCGTGCTTGAATTTTAATAGCCTACAATCTCTAAGCAAATTGAGTTGGCATCCAAGTGGTAGTTTGCTGATACTAATGTTACGAATGCAGTCAGCTGGTGCATCAGCACATGTCCAGTGTAGGGGCAAGTTGACAGTAGGCTAGCACTGCCATTTCAAACAAAGCAATCATCGTATCTGAGTGTCTGATGTCATTTTGCATCATTTAGCATCTCAACTATCAAAAGTTTCTGCAGGTGAGGTTGAAACTCCTCTTTAAGCTGCTTTCTGGCAATTGCTTGCTCACCTCAAGATTACCCCACTCCATCACCCACTTGTCTGTCTAACCCGTGAACACTGCTAACTGTATTTGATCTGTGAAGGGATCAAAACAACATGGCCGGTCTTCAATGTGCACATGCTGTAGATGTATGTAGGCCATGATTTCTGTCAATAACAGGAACCATCTTACAGAATAGAATTCATGGGCAGCAAGGATCAGGGTATCATATACTGCAGAAAAGAAATACTGAAAGCTATTTTTTACACCAGTGATCAGTGAAACTAAATTATTTCAGACGACTTGTTAAGCAATGAAAGGTTAATCACCACTGGACTTTGTGTGTATTAATGGTTGGATAATGCACTCTCAGTGGTTAATGCTATCACTGGATGCACTCCCGACTGCCCCCTAATTGTGCATCGCTTGCATTTATCCCTGATGGTGCGATATCCTACAGGTGATGCAGCCAGGTCAAAGTTGATTAAACTTGCTCATAACATACAGAACAAGATTTTGACAAAAAAGATGAAAATGAGACACCCCTTCCCCCCCCCCGGAAGAGGTGGACAAGATTCACCATGTTCAACCATGTTTGTGTATTGAGATAGACAAAGTATCACCATTGTTTTGTGTAAGATAGCAGACAGCAAAACACTCCCTATGTGTCTATTGTATTAATCAATCGGCAATTTGACACTTTACCCCAATTTGACGCCAGTAATTTTACCCTTTAATCGACTGTGTTTTATCTGTTGGTTAATGCGTGATCACCTTACTGAAATGGGTCAGTATAGGAGTTGACGATTCATCCCAAGCGTTTGTGAACGCCAGATTAAGTTGCGGAAGAGAAGTGGAAGGAAAATGAGTAGGAAACAAAGAAGGGTTGGGATAGAGCCAATCATGGAGCGTTGCTGACGATCAACCTTGTGAAAACACCACAGTCACTAGATTTATTAATTAACTCAAATTAAAAGGAAGATGAAGCGTTTGTTTACAGAAAAAAAATCATACTTTTAAAACCAATGTTTGTGGACACATGATAGATTATTCAAAATAAGCAAGGGACGGTGGCCTTTCAAAAACAGTCGATAGAAATTCAGTTATTTATCGCTCAAGAATAGTTTGTTCACCCAATCTTCAAATGGTGCATCTGCCATAATTCATCTTATGCATAAAGTTTTGAGGAGATGAAGATTTTGCAGAAGTTTAGTAAGGAGTTTGATTGGTTTGTCAATGATTGAAAGTCGTATGACATGCATCTAGAAACAAACTGGCTATTTTCAAAAGTTGCAGAGTGGAATCCTGAACGAAAGTCCATGGGAATTTTATTTCAGTCTATTACCGTTTTTGAGACTTCTTAGAGTTTGATGATAATGCAGATGTGATGGCATGGAGTACGTGTTTCACAGTATCTCTTTTGTTAGGCCTTTGTATATTATCTCATAAATACTTAGTTACTTGGTTATACATTGATATCAATATTCATGAGGAAGAAAATACATGCTTCCAAAAACAAAACCCTCTGCATAATTCTCAATTGTCCTTGAAATAAAGGTTAAGTAAACAAAGGATACCATGAGACATGTCACGCAAGTCCATCTCAGGATGTCATAATTTGCATACTTAGCCAAATGTTTATTCATGATGCAGGTATAAGAAAGAAATTTTCAGATAAAGCTGTCCATGTTGGATGGATTTTGATGAAATTTGTGGCTATTTTCAATGATTAATATACAGTCAGTATTCCAAAATGTCATGTTCATGTCACACTACCTTTAAAGTTAATTTCAGTGAATGCTATGTTGGTGCAAATTAAATGCCATATTTCCTTTTAAGGTAGCGGGGACATATGCATGTATCTCAGGGCCTCCACTTCTGCAGACTTCAAATGCAGATCATATTATGCACCAACGTAAAAAGGTCATCGCATTAAACTTTAATTTGTTAAATTATGCTCCCTTAAAATTTAGGAAGAGCTGAAGTAATAGTTTCCATAGATTATATATAGAGGTCACTGTACTTTACCAAAGGTCAGATTGGGCAAAGTTGCTTCACCTTTCAGCTTTCATTGAATTCAAGTAATTTTTTCCCCAGTGTAGTCAGTACTGGTTTTACAAAAAAAAAAGCAAAGATATCATGTACAAGAAAAAGTGACCATCTGTGTAATACACCGTTCCGAAATGCATGTGATCGCATAATTGAGTCAGATTTGAATATTTGGCTTTAAAAATTTGTAGGATGTCTTGAACTGATCAGAATTGTTGAATTACGTATCCTTCTTTGAATAGATTACATCAGTTAACAAAAATCCCCCGGATTATGGGAAATCGCAGAGCCTATTCACAAATCTTGTTGCAGATCATGGTTCCGCTCTAAAAATTTGGCTCGACCTGTTCACAATTATCAGGGAAAATAAGACTCAAAATGAGAAATATTGACACCTTCCACTAGGGTGGAAACTTACAAATTGTTACACTGGCTGGTAAAGGAGTTTCCTCGCTGCTCATTGCTGATCCTATGTTGACAATGAAGTTGCTTTTTTTCTCCCACATTTCAACAAAGTTTAAAAATGTATTTCACCTTCCTTTATCTAAAGAAAAAGCACATGTTCAATTTCACTTCTGAGCCCCCCCCCCCTCCATCTGAAAACAAACTTTTCATATTAAAGTGATTGCATGCGTAGGCAAAAAGTAAAAACATTGAAATTTCATCTTCAAAATTTTGGTAAGGCTTTCAATTACACCATTCGACAATCTGGGAAAATAAATAGGTTTCAGTCGGTTAATTTTGCCATATGATTTCAAATTCTTCTAACATAACGACAGACAGTGCAGAGTATGATAATGTAGTGATTGACAGTTTTCATTCAAATCAACGGTGTGCTTCTTTGAGCAAGCCAGTGGGAAGTATACTAGTATTGAATATTCAGTTACCAACTCAGGATCACTGACGCCGCGGGAAAGGTTGTGTTCAATTCGTAGGTTATTTGTAAATACAGTGTTTCCTTTCACCAAAAAATACTACAATTCTCGATACCTACCACGGAGCGACGACCCGAGTAGTATGTTTTTGATACACTAGTGAGACCTGTACTGTTGCATATTCATTATTTTGTAGTCGCTCATGTAGAGTAAGAACCATTAATTTTCAGATGTGATTTCTGTTTTTTACTGTTTTTATGCCAATCCTGTTGCTTTTTGAAGTAGTTACTGTCATTTTCCTTCATTGAAAGACATAGTTCGTTCATGTACAACCTTGTGTGTACATTTAAAAATAAAGATCCAATGGCCCCCTCTACCACAAAATCCTGGATACTCTGCACAAATAATTTGAATTTGTGATACAAATAATTTGAATTTGTGATACAAATAATTTGAATTTGTGATACAAATAATTTGAATTTGCTAAAGGAAATTCTCAGTTGAATTTGTATGTAAGTGTAAACAACTAAACATTGAACTGCTCACTGAAGGTGTTGTGGTGTGGGTTTCCTTTTTGCATGTTCTACTTCATGGGTACTGGAACCATTTGTCCAGCTGACTCCCCAGTGTGTTCTCTACAAGCCCGTAGCTCAAATTGACTATATGATGTCACCTGTTAAAAGTTTGGCCTTAAAAATGCTACACTAGCTTATATTCTTCACTATTCTGTACTTTGTTCACAGAATTGCTTATTGTTAACCTTAAAGGGAAACAGGGCATTTAGAATATACCAACACAGCATACAAAGAAAATAGCTTTAGTCATTGTTAAACCATTCAGTCTCATCAATAAACATCTACAAAAGCTTTTTCTCCTCAAAGAATTATGCATGTGATGAACAATGGAAGATGCATCATTTGAATTTTGAAAAGTTTAGGTGAACAAATTATTGTTGAACAAGTAAACTGAATTTCTATGTGTGAGAAAATTATTTCTTGAAAAGAAGGCTACTTGCTCTTCCCTATTTTGAATGATCTGTCATCCTGCATCCACAAACATTTAAGTTGCCTTAAAAAATATGGTTGCTCTCTATGAAACTCCTAACATGCCTTATTTCCCTTTAAACTGGTGTTAGTGTTGTTTTAACACTTGTTTCACAAACCCATCTGAGAGCTGTGTTCTGAAAAGGTTTTGATGCAACGTTATCAATGCATCATAACAATTGGTCTAACTTGCATGCAGTATTTTTTTTTTTCCTTCCCCCATGCACAAAATCCTGTTTTACCTTGACTTTCTAGATCACATACTAACACATGTGACTTAGGAACTCTGGCACTAAAGAACGCAACAGAGGTGTGTGTACATAGCAATTGCCATCCGTAAGCCACGCCCCCTTGTCTCATTACTATGCATACTTGGCATTCCTCAGTGTCTACTGCAGCAATTCGTACAATAGGCAGGCAAGTGAAAGATGAGTACCAATTCCTGCTTATCAGAGCAAGGAAGATGGTAATGACAAGGTAAGATGGGTTGGTTTTGAGTCATGTATCTTGGAGTCCTCTGGAGAGGTGTATGTGCCTTAAAGGGGAAATAAGGCGTTTGTTTTACAGAAAACAACCATCTTTTTAAAACCAATGTTTGTGGACATAGATTATTCAAAATAAGGAAGGACAGTGGCCTTCTTTTCCAGGAACAAGTTTCTTACAGCTAGAAAGTTAATTATTTGTTACTCAACAATAATTTGTTCACCCAAACTTTTCAAAATTCAAATGTTGCTTCTTCCGATACTCATCACATGCATAACATTTTGAGGAGATGAAGGTTCTGCAGATGTTTATTGGTGAGAGTGAATGGCGTGAAATCTGGTGAAGCTATTTCCTTTTTATGCCATGTGGGTATATACTAAATGCACTATTTCCCTTTAATATCCAACTACATTTTAAAGGGATAAGACTTAGAAGGAAATCTGAAGGAGGGACGGATTAAGACTGAAGAAAATAAATGTTCAGTGGGAAAGTATGTTTCATTCCTGTCGTCGCATCTCAATGAACAAAACGGATAAAATTGGATGAAATTTATCGATCCAAATAATCGCCCTAAACTTCATCACGGTTTTCATGCCTGATTTGTTCTTGGTATGAATTATTGGCTAATGGTTTGGTATCATCATCATCCCTCTGCACTTATTCTGTATGCTACTTTATACACGCTGAGCTAACCTGGTTGTTATTTACCGGGACGCAGTGCTTTTCCGCGGCGTTTATACGCCGCCGCAGATGATCGAGCCTTGAGGAAGCAGCACAGATTAAGACCCTGAGGTCATAAACTATGAGCAGGGCTGACCAATTACATAATCATCTGTTACACACTTGAAATATCCCAGCATATAGTTCAAATAATGTGTGTGAGTTATGCAATGAAAGAATTAAAAAAAATTAACTCTTTCGTTAAGGTTATTACATGCATATGAAGAAAATGAAAACATGAAAATTTTATGTCCAGAACTTACGTAGGTCTCTTAATTGTGCAATTTAGACAATTGGGGAAGACAAAAAGGCATGGTGATAATTTCTTGAAGTATGATATCAAATTCTTATAGCACCACAAAAAAATGTTTAAAATACCATAATCATAGTGCAGGCTGACAGTTTTCAGTCAACTTTATTGAGCTGCTTCTTAGAACAAGGCAATGTAAAGAGCACTAGTAATGAATATTCAGTCGGTCAAAACAGTTAATCGCTGAAGCCAAGATTGGTGTAAATCAGTTTGTAGTGTATACATGAAAAGAGTGCTTCATTTCACTAAATACCACAATTTACCAATGCTGAGTTATGAGCTACGACTTTGAGTGGTATGTTAATTTTGATACACCAGTGAGACTGCATATTCATTGTGTAGGTGTGGTCTTCTAAAAAAAGAACCATTAGTTTTTCAAATCATTGTTTTTTGCTGTTTTTTTGGGGGGGGCCATTCCTGTTACTCTTGACAGTGATTAATGTCCATTTTGTTTATTGAATGATGTATTCCATCCATGCCCAACCGTGTGTGTACGTTTAGAAGCAGAGAAAAACTAATTAAGACCAAACATCACCTCATCCACCCGGGTTTTCTGTACACCGACAACCACTTTAACTCTTGCGATAATGATACCGTTCCAAGGAGGTACATATGTCTTCTGTTAAGTTCTTGTAATATGCCATAGTGCCTAAACACAGCTGCCAATATGATATAGCTATCACTCCTGTAGGACAGCAGTACCAGACACACAACAGCTGAGGACTAAGTTGCCTCATCATGCCCTGAGGGAATGCATCTCAGGACAGAATTTCAAACACATATATGCAAAGATGAAAAACAGAAATGAGGTCTCAGCACTTGTACAATTTTTGGTCTCTTGTAACTGTGTTCGCATGAACCAATTCTATCCATTGTCGTTTTCGTGTCTTTCAATCGCTGTTTGTTAAATGCATGATGTCACTCAGTGTATTCCATTCTCATCTTTCTGTCGTTAACTTTGTACCTGTATAACCTCTGTAACATTTGCCATATATAGTAAAATGTCCCCACAAAAAATTTATCTCATTTTATTCAGCATGCTCAATAGGGCTGTACTGTAAAGTCATCATTTCATGGTACTTTGTGATGGCCTTCTCCATCTTATTTCTCCTACAAGAGCAATTATTTACCATAGGGTAAATCTTTGTAGCAACACACAAAACAACTGCAGAAACTTGTTTTGCTATATATAGGCTGTACATCACAAACTTTTTCCTTTGACACAGGCTCCAAGGGACCATCCCTTTAATCAGGGTACGGTGCTTTTCGGAGGTTTCTGTGGGTGGTTACAGGGTAGTGGGGCATTTTTACACAGAGGCCTGGCTGTAACAGACCCCCATGTGTGTGTTATAAGTATAAATACACCAGGAAGTAAGTATGACCTTTGACCCTCACCTGAATGGATAAGTAGTAAGCCTAGATGTCTGTGGTTATGGGAAAGTCTGGGCTATAAAAACAGTAGAAAGGTTGAAGAGGGTAAAAAGGATGAAGGGAAGTTAAAAAGTACAATAGCAGTCATGGTGAGTCACATTTTTGAAACTCATCAATGTATATGTAGGTCATAATCCTTATACTCACAGAGTAATTGACTGATAACACCCAGGGACATATGTTTGAAGGTACCTCTCAGATGTAGTAACTCACCATGGAGGTAGCTAGAGAACTCTTGAGTGTGGGATATTGATGCATACCATTCAAGAAAATTTCAGTCACAGAAGTACCTCTCATTAGAAGATTCTGCCCCTTGAACGGTGGACATTTGTACTTTGACCTTGATTCCCAGCAGCACAGTGACGTAGTTAAGCGGTTAACTTCATAATACTGGGCATCCACCTTCAAAAGATCTTTAAGGATTGATTGCATTTCCACGAATAATGCGACTAGAATGGAATTCAGAGGCTGAACCTCTGATTTATTCATGAAAATAAAACTAAAAATGGAGGCAACAGAATAAAATGTTTCCATACCAATCTGTCAATTTATTGATCTTTGGGACAGACAACATCAAATAGATACTTCATGTTCCAAAATTAATGGACAGCATGCTCATCATTACAATCAAACATTACTTCTCGATATTTTCAGTAGTGAGGTACACCCCTTGCATTTGTTTGGGCTGTGGCCACCAAGAAATACCAATTTCAGTTTGTTATTTGCCGTTTTCTGTTGTTTAAAAATTGGCCCAAGTCACGTCGATATCAGCCAAGTCATGACGCCCTGGCCCAGTTTCAAGGGGCGGAATTTTCTCACGATTGCAGGAAATGACCCCTCTAAGAGCCTGAATCAATCTACTGACAAATCACCGTTTTTTGCATAGCATACTTGGGAATGTACAATATCACACTGGCAAAGAGACGATATCAAGTTACGGAATAAATGTGGTCAGAGGTAAGTTAATGGGGGTTGCACTGTCAGTGAAAGCTAGCATGGCCACATATGCCGATCCTCACCAACCCACATAGCTACAACACTGGAACTCACATTCATTGAGATTGTGATTATAAATGTCAAAAAGTAAAACCAAAACTGCGGTGTATTAAAAAACTTGATCATTGGTGGGGACGGGCGATGTGTCCTCCTCGCAGAAGCAACACTTTTTGCAGAGCTTTCGCTAGCCTGAGACAATGACCTCCAACATCCCAACCCCTGATAACCGAAATACAGATGAACAGTAAATATTTAGTAATTTATTTACAGGATATAAATCCACAACATGTATTCAGATTGAATGTTAGAAGTCCTATCATAGCTGCATCATATCTATAACTTCTTTCATTCTGTTTTAATGATCGTCCTCTTCAGATGTTTTTTAGTCTTTGGTCCACTGTCTCATGTTGTGTATGTTTAGGATTCAGTTTTCCTTTATGTACCTTCAGTAGATGATGCATTGTATTTACTCTTAGAATAGATGCCCATCACCCCCTCCCCCCTTCCTTGATTTTTTCATCACATTGCATTTTGTGAAAATGGGAATTCCTAAGATAGTCCAGAATTTTAATGAGTGTGTACCTTCACAATGGTGTCTTCAATGAAACTTTGTCATCGCTCTCTCTCCAGTGCAACCCACTCTTCTCGAACGGTGTACATATCATCCCAGGGGTGTGCCTATTTGAATCTTGAGTTATTTAACATACCGCCATGGTGAGACCCAGTCTCAAATAAGCTTTTCATGAAAAAGTATTCTGTGGAGCTGAAAAAGCTAAAAAAAAACATGTGCTGGGTCATTTTTGTGTGAGTTCCAGGTGAAATTTGCAAATGCCAGATAGTAACACCATAATTGTATGTGCCCCCCTCCCTGTGGACACATGCCTGTTAGCCCCCACGCTCTGTCTCTTGCTACAGTACCCCTTCTCGATCGTAACCACTCAGAGAAATGGCACCACTGTGTGGCCTGGTTTTAATCCTGTGGAATAACTCGCTGTAGATCACTATAAAGCATGAGCTGTACAATACATACTATTGATGCATTCTTAAAATTCAGAATTCATCAATTTTTTACTTGAATGAAGACAACCTTCAGACACAAACAGCTGGGAGGTCATCAAGTACAAGTGCCAAGCTCGCAATTTGTACGATCCCAGCCAGGTATTTAAAGTTTGCAGTTTCACCTGCTGCTTTCAGAGTATAGCGATTAAACAAAAGGATGGAATTACAGAACAACTAAAGTTCAAATTGTGAGCGTGAGTGTACCTTTTGTTCCTTGTTAAGAAATATGCATTAACTGATTACATCAGAACTGCGATCCATTCACCAAATATGTGTGGTTTTCGTGGGGATCACCTTTTCCAAAATTGATGATACCAGTCTATGGAAAAGGCTTGTACCAAATGTGTGTGGTTTATGTGGAATCACATTTCCCCCCGGAAATGAACTTTGAAAAGAGAACTGATAGGGCATTCCATAGTAATGTTTGGGTTATCAGTGTTACACCCTGCTTGCTTGCTCGTCTGCCTGAACAGGACAAGTGTACCCCAGTTCTCCCACCAGGACCTATGGGAACACTATTGTTTGAATTCATCACAATTGATGACAAACTATGTTAATGTCATAATTTCTAAAAAAAAAAAAAAAATACGTTTGTCTAAGCAAAAGTATAAGTATTATGCATTTTCTGTGGACTTTTGTGTAGATTGAGCAGTAAGAACAAAATGTGGGACTGCTTGCTGTGTAATTGGTATTTAACCATTATTATGCATCTACTTACTTAATTGAAATTTACTCCCCTTGACTGCTCCCACAGTCTTCTCCCTGCTCCTACCCCTTTCCAACCCTCCCTATGTGACCCTTTCACATGTTAATGATAGTAAAATGCACTAACTAAGGTAGTTTGTCTGGGCAACATTACAAAGTGAAGAGTAAACAGTGTCTCCCCTCCTACCCCCTCTTGCCCCCACCCTCCTGTCCCCACCCTCCTGTCTCCCTCCAAACAGTCAATGTCCCTAATCACTAAAAACGTAAGGCACTGCCACCTGTTAAGGTCTGCTTAAATAGTTGTTGTAAACAACTTGAACGTTGTATGGTGAACAAAATTAATTTTCTAATGTATTTTAATATTTGTGGTTCACATTTGCTTGCAGTTTCTGTTTCCATATTAGTACATGATATTAATTGTTAATAGTGCCTGCTAAGTTTGTTGCTTGTGTCCATAACTTTTTACTTTTCATTTTGTGCTCAATGCATTGATAACTTCTGACTTTATGGTGCAGTTACCTTGCACAAACATTAAAAACTGGCAATGTATCGTGGAGATCTACATTTTTACCTCCACAGAAAATATAAAATCATTCCAATTTTCAAAGACAATTTTCAATTGCTTACCATTTTGGTCACTTCTTCAGGCACCTCTGGCTTATTTATTTTCCAAAGATTCATGAAAATCATTTCATGTATTTCAATAACCCCGGCTCAGAATTTTTCCAACCTAATCCAGGAGCCTTCGTTTTTTCTGAAAGCTATCCCTAATGTTGGTATGGGTCTCATGCAATTACTTACATTTGTTCATAGCTCTCTCGCTTTGGTTCTGCACTCAGCCACCTTGTACACAGAGATTTTAGAGATGCGACGATTTTCAAATCTGCAGCCTCCAGTGCGGCAGGTTAATTTGTCTTGGTGTTTTAGCACAAGTTGTCACGGCGATGGATCCATTTATGTGTATGTATACTCGGCTAGCTGATTACGCTTGCCCTGGCAAGGCTTAATTTAGCTTTCTCGTTTGCTAAAAATAGGCGAACAGTACCGCAGGGGAAAAAAAGTTGGATTTTTATTATAAATAGCTTTGGATCAGCAGCGACCTTATATAGTAGAGACGCACTCTCACACACACACGCATTACCACGTTGCAAGAGAACATAAAAAATGTCGTAGAGAGCGCTAGTTGGCTAGTAACCATTAATTGGCTTGCTCACCGGCTGGAGATCTAGCGGTTGGTTTACAGCAGTGGCAGTGTAGATAGGTTAGAAGCATAGCTCTTATTGGCCCGCCACTTTCCTGATGCCAAACAGGAAGCAGATGAAAGGAAAGGAAGGAATTTAGGCTTGGCTTTGATTGAAAAGAAGGAAGGGTTGTCACTCGGAGGATATTATTCATATTCCATGGGAATTAGAATTGGTAGCAACATGGAATATAAAATTAAATCGTATCGTTGGTATTGATTGAACGTCACTGGAAGGCCAGTTTAGGAGGGATCGTACTTTCGGGGATCAACGAAAGCCATTTGACTTCGACCGTCGGCTCGTCTGATCTCGACTGAGAACAAAAAAAATTGAGGAGTTGACGGGGGGGGGAAAAAAGAGGGTGGTGGGGCCGCAAAAGTCATCTTTTTAGCTGATTGTCGTGAAAGTCTTTGCATTAAAATGATATGTGTATACGTTGTAGTATAATCAACCCTTGGATGACTTAACTGCATGGGAATGATTTATCTGTGTCAAAAGGTCAATGAATGTAACAGAATGTGTGTAGCACACAAAACCAAAAAAAAAAAAAAACGGACTGGGTGAACTAACGTAGTTCATGTGACTTTGCTGTCATATAGTATAATAACTTACCTGTTATTTTGAAGTCACAGATAATGTAAGGTTCATGTCAAGCAGGTAAAATGCCAGAGTTGTTTTTTATGGAAGTTCCAAAGTATTGATTACCATCCTGTTGGAGGGCTTTAAGGGTGGGGATATTACCCCTCTGCATATGATAAATTTTGCCTTTGCAAATTGGCTATCTCAGATGCAAAATGGGGCTAGTTATCATGACCTTATTTCTATCTACATTTACAAATGTATGCACTACACTTTTCGATTTTGTTGTGCATATATATATATTGCATTATAAAGCAGACCCCTATGGTAATATTTTGGGGAATCCCTCCCATTGAACAATTTTGCTGTTTTCAGCTTGGTTCCAGATGCAAAATGCTGCCAGGTTTTCCATTTTTACTTTCTGTTTAACTCCAAAACAGCTGGACCTTTAATGGAGAAATTTTTGGAAATTACTTGTTCCACATGCCCCAACACCATGCACCCACCCCATCACACACCCCCTCATGACTGTGTGCCTGCTGTAGAGCAACAGCCTTGATGTCGAGACATATTAAGAACCTAATGGTCTCCTGTCTTTCTGATATTTACTTCATGTTTCGTAATCATACTTTCACATTGATGTAAACAGACGTCAATAACGTTATGTCTGTTTTTTAATGTATCAAGCTGAACACAGGTGTTTGCAATTCGTGAACGAGCCAAATTCTTGGCAAAGAAGTAGAACATTAATGCTAAATGTGTGATGGTGCACTTACCTATCAACTCTCTTTTCCCCCCTTTTTTTTTCTGTTTTTTCCTTCCTTTTTGCAAGCAGCATCATATCTTGTGTGTATGTTCAAATGAATTACAAAACTTTCTAGGCCGACATGATAAAAGTGCATTCTCTTCCTTCCACAAGCAAACTACTATAGTACCTTCATAAACCTGTAACTACTCATAATGGATATGAGTGCAGCTGGTTTGGAAAGTAGATTTCTGTGACTGTTTCGTTCCTGAACGTTAGCATCGTTATTTTGGTTGGATTGAGGTATTAGTATTTTTCTCTTGCTTATAAACTTTAGATGGTCAAAGAAATGAACCATAGTGGGTGGTCTCCGATCTCACATGGTCTGAAAAGTAGCTTAACTATTGTTGTTGCTGTCATCAGTTCAGGAGATAGGTATGTTGAATTATGATTCATTTGGAAATTAACGTCCACATCATTCTTCCTCAGTGTTTTTTTTATTGCCAGGGTGAAACATTAATTTTTCATTCATTAATGAATGTCATGCTAAACGTGGAATGAAATATGAAAAGTTGCTCATTTTGGATGAAAGGGACTATCATTTTCTCAAGAAAAAAATAATGGAGAGTATGAAATGATTATATGTAGTGACAAATGCAAAGTATGGGTAAAAAAAAAAGAATAATTTCATAAAAATGACAAGACACTGTACCAGTTTTTTTTTTCACCTGCTATCCGGTACACAAACCGAGAATGTCAGAGCCCAGTTTTGAAATTTCCACTGTATCCTGACCTTCACTGATGTACATTATATCTGTGACCAAGAATGCCATAGATTTTCATCATAAGAAGATTTTGTTGTCATGCCCGTTCATAGAATGCTTGGTGTCATATTAACATGCAAAGCAGAATGTCACATTGTGACTTCACACACAAACTTGTATAGCCTAATGCAGGTTATATTTTGGGGTATCTGACCTACTGTAGACCCCTGGTACCCTTGTCTGATTTTGTACTAAGTGCAAACACTACATTTCACGTTTGTCACGTAAATGTATCGGTGAGCAACGGGTATGCTATATCTATTTCTACATGGACAAAAAATATGTCTTTTTATTTGTCTTTTGATGTATTCTGTCTGCCTCACTACTTGTTTCCATATCACACCCCAATCATGTAAAACATCCCACCTGATGATGTGATCCCAAAACATGCAGAACAGGTGACTATCATCTGTGCACACAGAAGTTTTCTGGAAAAGTCTTTGGACATACTCCAGAGAGCGAGCCAGGACAAAAGTATAACTCCTAAGATGTTCAGTCAATTGCTCCAAGTGATAACATTGTTTTGCTTCTGTTTTAAATTTTGTAATTGCTCATGAACTCATCAGCTAATTTTGACACTCTGGTATCATTTCAGTGCAATGCGAATACTACTGACCAGGCTGCCACGCCCTTGGATCGTAGATGAACAGAAGGACGATGGTTACACCGCCCTCCATCTCGCTGCTCTGAATAACCATGTGGAGGTGGCTGAGCTATTGGTGCAGCAGGTATGATACAGTTTGCTTCGGCTATTCTACTGATACCCACACCTTCCCTCATCCTTCATTGCCTTATACAAAATGGTGACATCGAATAATTCAGACCTTTAAGGGCATATATTTTGTGGAGGAAGCCTGCAGCTTTTATATTACAACTTCACGTTGGGCGACCACATTCCAACTCAAAAATTTAGGCTCGAAAATGGTATCTCTTTTCTGCAAGGTCAGGTGAGATGAGAAAACCTTAAATTGCTCTTGGAAGAAAACCTGGCCATTGAGCGAACCAAGAACCTCCCGGTTGCTAAACTTTCATTGCTTCAAATGCCACACTATGTTTATCCACTTGGCCACATTACCCATTGAAAATGTCAAACTCATTTTGTTTCTGAGTATGCAATGGTTTTTGTTAAATCTTTGCTCAGGGTCACTAATTTTGTCTTCTACTTTCCCCTTCTTATGACATATTCAGGGCCACGCCGATCTGGACGTACAGAACATGAACCAACAGACAGCTCTGCATCTATCAGTTGAGAGACAGCATACTCAGATTGTCAGGGTAAGCCTACCATCTCTGAGTCAAGAGAAACCTCTTGAGGACATCAAACATTTGTATCAATGAATGCCCTCATCATTTCCTTTGATCTATCTCTTCTTGGTTTACCCCTGTCTTTGTCATTCTTTACTCAACTTCCCCCTGCTCTCTTACTTTTTTTCTCTTCATTGTCCTTCCCATGTACCTCCCCACTGCCATGTTCACTCTCCCACCCACGATCAAGTGGATTTGGTACAGCATGATGCTTTTAAATGGAGGGATGGAGAGTTAGCTCGGTGGTTAGAGTGTCCGTCTTGCAATCACTAGGTCCCCGGGTCAAGTCCCTGTGGAACCACTTGGAAATTTTGGGTTCCCTGTTGTCCGATTCAGGTCTTGTCCACATCAGGTTGCTCGCAACAGCTAAAGGGTTACTTAGCTGGGCAGCCATTAGGAAAGTGGCTACAGACTCGGGGATAAGCTCTCGTCCGTCGGATGGTGACGTTAAATGACGATCCCAGGAGTGGGTTGATTAGGGTGTGTATGGCATTGTTGGTTCACCCTTGCCTCATTACCCTCTGAACACTGATCAAAAAGAGTAGGTGAAATTCGCTGATGTTCATCCACAATCAACATGGAATAGGATCCCTCAATGAGTATTGAACACTTTGTGATCCTCAAATTCTAAACTAAACCACGTGTAAAAAGTTGTTGCTTAGCAACTAAGATGATGCTCACAATATAGCTTATTACTTGTTGGACTGTCCATTCCACCAAAGCAGGAGTCCAGTGGCAAGGGCCCAGTTATGTTTTTAGAAAAATGGAAGTCAATTCCCTGCAATACTTTGGTGAAGAAACACATTTTGGTATCATGCTTCTCTCCAAAGATACCAACTTTTATGTGTGAGTGACTTTGACTACAAATGAAGGTAGTAATGTCAACACTGTCAAGTTACCTGAAAATCTCTCTTGTTTTGGGGGCCATAATGCAAAGTTCGGTCATGGTTACGGTTACTGACAGAAGAAAATATCACACTGTCAATTATACTTCATTTTGGTCACTTTTTGGATCTGTAGAACATCGACAGACTACCAAAGATTACCACAATGTCAATTTCCAATTTGATCTAATCACTCATGTGGTTACAAAAGAAAGAGGATCCTCTGAAAAGAAAATTTGTGAGAGTGATACTAAACATTTCACTGTGAATGGGGGGTGTGGAATAGGATGATCCTGGCATAGGGAAACCACTTTCAAATCAACTCTACAAAGAATAGCAGAAGATAATGAAATGTGGCATTCAATGAGCCATGTAGAAATCATTCAATTGTCTCCCTTGGTACAGTACAAAGATTGAGTGGCCAACGGAAGGTCTGTTTGAGGGTTTCAGTAATTCCCAGGAAAAGGCACTTTGTAGAACGAAGCACTTCTCATCTTTGAAAAAGTTGTGTGCAATAATAGGCATTCAACATTGTAAATTTGCTTTTGAAAAGCCAAGTGGTTTGACTGGTCTCTACAACCACAAAATAATTGAAATGTGTGATGGGAAATAGCTAAATTCACTGTTACACCCAGCATTATCAGTAGTGTCTCAGTTGAAAAGCTGGAATGTCTTGTGCCGTGCATGGCCTCTGCCTCATTACATGGATACACATACAGGGACAGCGTGAAAACAACAACTGTTAAGTTTCCATTTGATATTCAGTCATTCCCTGCTTTCACACACACTAGGCACTATTACCATGGTAACCAGTCATTTGTGGGTAATGAGTTCATGGTCATTAAATATCAGAAAATTTGGTAATAGCTTCATTCCCCTAGAGAATTTTGGACCAGTTTCACTTTTCCCAATTTTGTGACTTACATAGTTTCTCTAGAAGTCATCTCTGACTTTCTTTTTTTTTTCCTTTTTCCATCGCACGATGGGACAGCTGCTGGTACGCTCAGGAGCCAAGTTGGACGTCCCCGACAAGGACGGAGACACGCCGCTCCACGAGGCGCTGCGACATCACACCCTCTCGCAGTTGAGACAGCTACAAGATATGCAAGATGTGGGCAAGGTAAATCGATAACTCTGAGTCCTCATCGGGGGGTACCCAAAACTTTAGATTTAATTAGTTGTACTTAAGAAAAAAAAAACAATTGGTAAGTCAGTGGTTCGTTTACCCCCTGCTGGTTTATGCAAATATTTCAAAAAGCAATGTCTTAAGACTGATTGGGGATTCGGTAAGTTGCACCGTAACTTCGCAGTTGTATTACCGTTACGTGCACCAGCCCATTAGGGACTCATTCTGATTGGCCCCGACTTTGGACCTTGTTGGGTGTCACATGACTAGATTTACACTTCCTTGTCGCTTCATCGGCCTCAGTTCCTTGCAGAAGACCCTCATGGACACATACTGATTTTCATTGTTGTTAAGTAGAACCATCTTACCCACTTACCATCACTTTTCTGGCAGGTTTTAGCCATTTTTAATAGAGTCACATATTGCAAAGTATTAAGATCATCCAACTGCCTGGGTTTTTCTTGTTTTATGTGGACATTTTTGAGTTTTGAAAAGACACTTTTTTGTACAGTCATGCACTTAGGCACACAGAACTCCACTTTGTTATGAGTTTAAACTGATGCAAAAGTCCTGATGGATTTTGCTTTATTCCAGGACTTTGCAATTCGCTGTAAAGCATCCAAATTTCCAGAAAAATTCCTTGTCAGTTGGAATGCTATAATCAAAAGCTACTTTGTCAGCAGTAGAAGAAGAAATGATTTGATTTTGTGCACCAACATTAGTGAAAGTTTGAATTTACCATCAGGAATCATCCAAGGAATAGAATCTGTGAAATTGTATGACAAGTGTCGGAGAGGAAGAATGTTGGACAAAACCCATGTTGAACTGATTAGCCTGTCTCCATTGCTTTTATAGCTTATTAAGGTACTTTTTTTCTCACATAGCTCCACCTTGAGACTTCACACTTGTTTCTCGGTATGGTTGTCTTATTTCCCCTCCATTCGATTTCTCCTTCCAGCTCCTCATGGGCATAGGAACACAGTCAGGTGACAAGAAGAGCTCGGCCTCCATCGCTTGCTTCCTGGCAGCCAACGGTGCAGATCTCAACATCAAGAACAAGAAGAACCAGTCTCCGTTGGACCTATGTCCGGACCCAAATCTCTGTCGGGCCCTCCAGAAGTGCCACAAGCAGCAGAACATGTAAGCAGTACTCTAGAATCAAACTAGCTATAAGCCCGACTGTATTGATTTGAGAGGGGATCTTTTCAACAACTCATGTGACCTTTAATATTCAGGGTTCCTGTGATGATGAAGAACCTTGGAAAAGTCAGGAAAATCTGGAAAATTGTTTCCATGCATGGAAAAGTTTTGGAATTGATAGAAATTGTGTGAAGCCATGGTAAAGTCATGGAAATTTTCACAAAGTAAAATTATGCCTTTCCCCACTTGTAATATCAAAATGTATTCTTACTCATACTTGCCATTATAGTTGAAAACTTTATGTAAGGAATAAGGTGGAAGGTCATGGAAATGTTTTATCCAGTCCTGAGAAATTATCGTAAAGCCATGAAAATTGGTATCCTTAAGAGTGCAGGAGCCCTGAAATATTTCAAAATGGTCAGGACACTGTGGTTATCCAAAAGAGATATTGGCTACATTTCGTTAGGTCGAAGGGCTCTGAATCATAGCTGATTTCTGCAATCATATTGTCTATGTTTTAATCACAGCTGCTTGTACAGGTGTGTATTTGTATTTTGAAGACCTTTTGCATTTGTTCACCACTGCCTAACCAATATGTCATTGAAAGAAGCAGTACCTACAAGTGCGCATAGATATTGATGACAGAACTGTCGTTGGAAAAAAAAAAACAGTATTCAGACCTGTAAACAAAGTTTTACTTTCATTTTGCAAGTATGAAGTTGAGAAAATGTAAGTCAATTTTAGCAAGATGGATGCAAGGTACAGTTATGTGCAGTATCAGTGCCAGTTAGTTTATCTCCAGAAGTTGTCTGATATATGACTAACAAGTGTTCGGGTGTCTGGTTAAAGGTTTGCTTCAAGGTACTTGAAGACAGATAGGGAATTAAAGTATCAAATGACTAGAGTAGATGACTCGCGCTAGCCTAACTTTTCATGTCTAATGCTGCATTTGCAATTATTCACAAGGTTAGGCTATGCATATCGAAGCATCAAATAAGTCTTGACAATCAAAAGAAACCTTTTCCATCACCTTTACTGTTGGATTTTTGCGTAATGTGGAGTTCACCACTTTGCTCATGATGCAACATGCCATTGATTTGCACACTGCATACACTCTATGGAAGCGGTGATTAACAATTAACATTAACATTCCTCACATTATCCTCCTCTCGGATAACGTGAGGAATCACCAAGCTTGAGGAGATGTCGGTCTGGGAAGTCACAATGTAGGACTACGCTATGACATAGGTGTTGATTTTCTTCCAGTGTCAATTTCCACAGTAGATGTCAAAACTTGATTTGTACTCTGGATTTCAGGCCTTGAAGGACAGCTTTCTTACAATGCTTAGCAACCACACAAGTGTGAAGAAAGCCACTGGCTTATGTACTACAACTTCACAAGTTCACATTGGGTGTCCACCAACTCAACAATTTTAGATCAAATTTCGCATCATATTTTTTTCACAAGGTCAATTCAAATGGCAAAACCATGGACTGCTCTTGGATTCAAAATGCATCTAACAGTGATCCTGCCTAGGATCAAACCCCAAACCTGTAAAATTTGATTTCCAAGTACGATCCGTAAACCGATCATGTCAAGCAAGTATCCTCAAGTCCCTGGAGTGGGTGAACCATTTTGTACCTCAAAGATCCTTTCGGAATAATCATGTGACTGATCTTATATTCTTTCTTTTGTTTTTGTGTTCTCTTTCCCTCTGTGTCCTTGGAAACAAATTCAGGGAACTCTCTAAAGGTGGCAAGGAAGAGATAGAAGACAGGAATCCAATCGATGAGTGCATGGTCTGTTCTGACATGAAGAGAGACACCCTCTTCGGACCATGCGGTCACATTGCAACTTGCTCCCTCTGCGCTCCTAGAGTCAAGAAGTGCTTGCTCTGCAAAGAGCAAGTTCAGTCGAGAACAAAGGTGTGTGTCCCAAAAAAAAAATAAACTCTTAGTCTCTCTTTGTTTACTCTTTCAGCGTTACAAAGCATGGTCCTGACAAGAGCTCAAGGTACCAAATCTGAATCCAAGAACAGTACCAAATCTGAATGAGAAATGTTAAAAAAGTAACGAATTCAGGCTTGGAATGTTCATGACAGTTTACAAAACAGTTTTGTAATTTTTGGAACTGAAAACTTATGCCCCCTGCAGTGGTTATTTAGGAGACATCACAAGACCAAAGGGGATTTGATTATGGTGGAGGGGTGGAAGCCACCAACAGAAATTGGAAGGATAAAAATCAGAACACTAAGCGATGTTCTGCTCTGCTGAATCATTAGCAAAGTGAAATGAATATTCAAAGACATTATTCTTGAAGTCATCATCACCAGGATGCTAGCTAGCAGTGGCGATGGCCACCACTTGACCCCCCCTTTCCCCACCCTCCTTCATGAAAGATGCACCCACATCGCCTACCGATGTAATCTTACTTTCTCTTACCTTGTGATAAACTCAACTGTAGGGAAGGTGCACGTGATGTTGTAGTTCATTTTAGACATCAGAATGAAATGAACCTTGTTAAGACTTTAGTTTTGGGGGGAATTTTGTGGAATTTGATTTACAAGAGTCACAGCAAGTCTGGACCACAGAATGATTCCCATATCGTAGGGAATTGTATGCTCAGACTTGTCACAACACATGGCAAATCCTGTCAACATCTTATCCCACTGCTGCAGTATCTCGTCATTGCTCTAGCTGTTTTAGTGTAAGAGGATAATGATCACATTGCAGTGTTCAAATCTCGGTCCCTGTTTGGAAGGCATGCTAATGAAGAAAATTTCTCCTTACAAATGCTCTCTGAAAATGTGCCTTATTAAAGAATATCTGTCAAAAACAGGAAAACATCCTAGTTCCGCTCGGTGCCCTTTTATGTGATGGTATTCCTAAGTCTCGCATTTATGCGTATTGTTTTTCCCCCGAGCTTCTCATTATGTGTTAGTCCTCCTGAGCCTCGTGTAATGTGTCGGTTCTCCTTAGCCTTCTGTTTTGTATCGGCTCCCCCGAGCATCCCACTACTTGTCGGCACTCAGGAATATGGAATGTTTCATTTGGGATCAAACAATACCACCTTTTATGTACTAGTACTGTAATGGGCTTGGTTGTTTTCGTCAGTTTCACACCTGATTTTGCCTAAAGTATCCCTGCTTGAAGTTTTAAGCTGGAAAGCTGACTGACTGCATGTTTTAATGCCTCTCATCTTTTTTTTTTCCCTTTGTTTTTGTTTTCAGATCGAGGAATGCCTGGTATGTTCTGACAAAACTGCGTCTGTTTTATTCCAGCCATGTGGACACATGTGTGCTTGCCAAGGTAAGAACCATTAGCAATGCTACTTAGATAAAATATCGTTTTATTCCTGTCTTGTTACAAAACAAACTGGATAAGTTTCTTGGATTTGTATCAATGCTGTCTGCTACAAAGACGATTCTCATCCCAGTAGTAATCAGTGTGTCTTTTTTGCAATAACTTAAAGAGGCTCATTGAGTTGTTTTGTGAAATTCACTCAATTTTTCTAAACCGGTCAAGTTTCCATCATATACTTATGACAAACAGTCAAACTAAAAGGATCCCAAAGTCTTACATATGTTGTAACATTAACGAGTGAGTAACCAACGATTAAATTTGGTTTTTGAAACTTTGTGACCAGACATTTTCACATTAGTACATTCACATGCACACAATCAGAGCAAGTAACGGTCAAAAATTCAAAAAAATGGACAGCTTTCATATAACTATTGGATGTGAAACTTGATTAATTATGCTGATTGTGAGTATTGTTGTGTGTTTGTATACTTCAAAATCACTGCAATCTTTACTGATATCAACTCAATGAGCCCCTTTAAATATCACAATGGTTTTGAAACACTTATGCTCTCATTTAACAGTTACAGTGGTATGCACATAACCAGGTGGATTAAGTTTTCAAAGCAACTCGTTTCCATTGCTGTCAAACTCAGCAAATAGCAAAGTTGAGAGTAGACTTTGTGAAGTGTTCAAAAATTATTGTGGGGGGAACTGCAACTTGTGCAGTGGTTTGAGTATACCCTTTGTTGGTTTTTTTGTTAAATCAAGCAGGGAGGAAGGAATTGTTTAGTGGTCGACATTTCCATGTGTTTCTCCACACCAGTTCTGAGAGCCATTATAGAGTGCTGCACGGTAATTACGATTTCACGTCCGAAGTTCGACTAATCATTCTCAAAAGTTGTGTTGATATTTCTCGACTACAACTGTACAGAATTATTCATTATGTATCTAATTAAGCAGATTTCAAGATAAACATTCACAAATTATCACCACCTCTCTACCGAACAGTCACAACAGATCTTATTCTAAATTCCTCAAGAACTTTATATGCTGCACCTACCGGAGGGGCATTATTTATGAAGCTTTGGAGTGTCACCTTCACTAGTTACCACTTCTAGTATGTTGCACATATCACCAGGGTACATGTGTGTGCTAAGTTTATTTCTGTACTTTTCAAATGAAAATGATGACATCACATATGTAATAGATTGACCCTGGTAACTGCAAAGAAGAACTAGGCGAATAGTCAACAGCCAGAAAGATTGGTGAATGTGAGCACTAGTACACACGATGGAAAACATTGCCAAATGACTGAAATGCCAGATTCGAATTCCCAAATTTGCAATAAAATGAAATTCAAGTGAATAATTCACTCCCCTGATGCAAAGTGCAGATTGATTGTTTTACAGTGCATCAGTGAATAAAGACAAAACAAGTGGTTCCTTCTTCAGATGAAATTCATGTTGTTGCTATGCCATAGCATCCAGTTTCCTTGAAAGAATTAGAGATAGCCCTGGTTATGGTTATGATATTTATTGGAATGTTATATGCTATGATTTTTTGGATATGGTATCATGTATTGTATGGATTATGGTCTGAACTATGGTATGCTGTACTTTTTGAGCATGCTGTGATTTTACATGGACAATATTGCGATTATACTATGGAACATGTGATGGAATGTGTTTACAGTATGCTGTGGATTGTTCTGGAATATGGTATGCTATGCTGTGGAATATGTTATGAAATATATTCTATTGAATTCTATATGATATACTTTGGAATATGTTATGACCAACAATGGAATATGATAAGTTGGAATTAGTTAACAATATTTTTTGAAACATGTTATGCTATTGAATGCGATGTTTTGTTCTAACATTAAGTGTTCTGGTTTGTTACGTTAGCTTTCATTTTGTGAGATTGTTTCTCCAGTGTTTGAGGTTTCTGTCGATGTTTTTTCCTCGCCCAAAACAGGCTGTGCGGCGCTGATGAAGAAATGCGTCCAGTGCCGTGCGTCCGTGGAGAAGTACGTACCCTTCATGGTGTGCTGCGGTGCTAAAGGAGAGCAACTCAATAATGGTAAGATATGGTGTCGACTATCCAAGTCAAAACTGTCGCTGTAAACTCAAAAGGTTCACTAGCTTCTGAAATGAAGTTTGAATCGCCACGTTGTTACCATAGTGATGGTGAAAAATGGTAGTAACAATAACACAGTCGTACAGTTGCAACTCCTCTGGCATCAGAAGAAGAATTTCCTAAGTACCATTAATACCATCCACATCATATGAGTACCACAGGCGTTGTGAGCTCCATGAATTTCCCCAAATTCATCGATACTTCGTACAATCTTTTAGGAATGACACAAGTTTTCCCTTGAAAATGCTATAAAATGATACAGCCAAAAGTTATGCCACAAACAATCACTGCCTAATATCTGAATTTGGTAGATTTTCAAGTCACATGGTGGGAAACAAGAACGACTCTGGATTTTCCTACCCAATTGTACTTGTTTTGCCTATATATGAATCACCGTTTCTGAAAGTATCCGTCCATGCTTTGGTTTTCTTTTGATTTTTATTGGCTCCTTTTTTAATCTTTCGTGGGTTTAGTTTAAAGTTATTTAATGATAATCTATACCCGTAAAAGTTTCTGCTGACTTTAATAATTCACATCGTGTTTTATGGAATATGCTAGCAGTAGATGAATGAGATCTGTTAAGCTCTGCATGGAAACATCAGTCTCAAGCTGGAGTTGGTGGATGGCTGATGATATTGAAAGTTGCTTCCTCTTTCTGTTAAATCTGTTAAGGCAGTTCGATCAACTGATATTTTGTCTGACTGTGTGTCTCCCTGTCTGGCTGACTGACTTTACATGACCTGACCTACTGATTGACTGATTGAATGAATGAATGAACAAACGAACGAATGAATGAATGAATGACCATCAAACTGACTGACTGTAAAGAGTTAGCAGAAGTACAGTAAACTCACTGCTGACGTCAAACTTAACCAACCAGTAAAATTATTCATTTCTGCCTACAACCATTACACTGTATCTTACAATATACATTCACCAGACACGTGTGATTCCGCCTCTCCTTTGAAAGGTAAGTTGATTGTATCACAGACAATTTCAGGCTTAGTTTTGGTTTCTGTTTACCCCACTTCTGCTTGTATTTGGACATCAAACAACATTCTTTAGAAGGAATTGTCAGCTTTCTGGTAGCACTGGAAAAATAAGTGTTGGCAAGGTCAAACATTATCCACAAAGTAAGGTGTTTAATCTAACTTTAATGAGCCAATATTTCTGTATTTGGAATATTTTTCTGACGGACCAGGTCTTTGTAACCACTGAATGGGTCTACAATGATCTTGCACCATTATTGTATTTAGTCTTTGATTTTTTTTGTCTGGTTCCTTTTAGCCGGAATGAATGCCAACTCCCCACCCTCCTTCGAAGTCCACAATACGACACCTCAACCGGCCAACAACGTCACTTCGGTCAACAGTAATATTCCTGCTAAGATGAATAACACCAATGTACAGCTGATCAAACTTGAACAGCAGTTGCATGACATCAAAGAACAGGTAAGTTTATACTTTGGATATTTCAGTGCATCTTGAGAGGTACTTTGAGGTTTCTTGAGGTACACAGTGTTCAAACAGCATGGCAGCAGATCCTTGGCATTTCTTGCATGTTAGGTATGCAGCTCATCAAAGAATAGGTTACATCTTAAGAGGTACTTTGCACATCAAAGAACAGGTTATATCTGTACTATGGGTACTCAAGCACATCGTAAAAGGTACTTTGAGGTCTTTTGAGGTACACAGTGTACAAACAACATGACAGTTCATTAACATTTCTCGTGAGGTGCGGAATATTCATTTCAGTATATTAGGGCCTCTGAGTCTATTATCTACTATGGGTACTCAAGCACATCGTAAAAGGTACTTTGAGGTCTTTTGAGGTACACAGTGTACAAACAACATGACAGTTCATTAACATTTCTCGTGAGGTACGGAATATTCATTTCAGTGTATTAGGGCCTCTGAGTCAAATGAATCTGATGAGGTAGGTGCAGAGTTCTCATCTTTTGATATAGTTAACCTACATGTTGCTCATGAGTACAGACATAACCATGTGTGATGTAATGGTTGCCCTGTCAGCGTGGGTACTATCATTCCACCTGTATTACTTTGGCACTTACGATGTTTATTTTGTAAGGTCACACATTTGATGGATCGTGATGAAGCTGGAGCCTTCATCAATAGTGATTTACCCAAAATTGGTCAGTCTAGCTGGAATCATCGATGTTGATGGCAGTGTGCAGCATCTCGTGAATGGTTTTGTTTTCTCATATTTCAATTCCCCTCCCCCACCCACTACCTGCCACAGTCATACCAGAAAGAGACAGGGCATTTGGTGTGACAGTCATTTGACCCTTATGCAGTTAAAGGGACAATACATTGGGCCATGGAATGCATTTTCTCTTCAGTAAAATACAATAAAATGTAATTTACAAAAAATAAAGTATTTATATGTTGTACAAGAGGGTCAGTACTGGCAATTGGCCCTGTCCCTCCTCACCTTTCCCCTCCCCCCTCCCAGTCTTGCCTTTCACCTTCTCTCTGGTCATCACATTTTATTTTCATTTCGATAAATTTGTGACAACATTATAATAAGTCTCTGCCTTCAACATTACCTTATATTTTGATATTTCAGCGCCTTCTTTGCCCCCATCCCGTTCACCCCTACCCCTTTATCCCAACCTCTTCACAATGGTCCCTTTAGCCCTACCCCTTGAGAGTAATGAGCAATACTGAGCTTTCTCCCTTTCCTTTACAGACGATGTGTCCGGTGTGCTTGGATCGCATCAAGAACATGATCTTCCTCTGTGGACATGGAACCTGCCAGCTCTGCGGGGACAGAATGTCAGAGTGTCCGATCTGCCGTAAACCAGTGGAGAAGCGAGTCTTGTTGTACTAGAGCGCCCTCTAGATGAGGCGTATGGTGGAATTCGACATAGCAAAGCCATACAACCCCATCAAATTGTGCTTCATTTTGTTTTACCAATAGCAGTGCAACTCTCCCATTGGACAGGTAGTTTTTCCTTGATCAAAGGCCATCGATATGGATATTCAATGACAGCACTATGTAGCTCGTGGAGTTGATTCGAAACTTCAGATTGAGTGTTCCCCGAGGTTTTCTTGATTCTGAGGCATTAGTCAAGGACATACTGGAAACACAGATAAAAGCTACAGAAAGATTCCTGGAAGAAAAAATCACAAAGTCACTCCTGCCAGAAAGAAAAACAAATAAGTGTATTTGAAATTTACATATTCATTAATTATAAGGTAGCATCCTGTAGAGGTTTTGCCCGTGATGCAATGACCAGCAACTGTTGTAACGCCGCCATACTGGATGGTAACTAGTACCAGACCATACTGTTTCAGTAACACTGTGTGGCGGTTATTACGATATGCGTAATCTGTGTAACCATAGGATGTACGAATCCAAGAGGCAAGAAGCTCAGGCTGACGTACCACTTATTTCCTGCAAATGGAGAATAGAAGCAGATGAATTGAGCAGCAGCACATCACCGTATGGCGCAGAGTGTACATATGTAAGCCATGATGTAAGCACGTTGTTTTGTTTTCCATCCAACAAGGCGTTTCTATGGGGATTGTGACGTCACTGCGTATGTAGTAATCTTCTCCAGTCATGTTTACCATCTAGTTGTATTTAGTATTAGAACCCATAATTGTGGCACCAGCTAAATTGCGGCTACCTTCAAAAGTTACTGGTGATCACTTTGACAGCATTTATAAAATGAGCTCAACCTTCTCGAACCCAACCAGAGCCCTGTATTTTACGATTATCAATCCATTTTCAGGTTCGAGACATTTATATCTTCAATAGAACTCTGTGAGGATGCCAAATATGGGGCCACCTACATTGAATATGTCATTGCATAGCAGGAGCAAAAAGTGAGTCCTTGACCAATGTCAGTGAGACGTTTATAAACTCACTACCGAACCGCTTAATGTGCCTGACACAACCACATGTTCATAGTTGTAGACCTGATCCGATTTAAAACATGGTCAAAATCATAGCTACATAGGCAAATGTAAGGTTTTGGAGGTAGACTCTTCCCATAGTAGTTATGGGTGTATTTCTTGGTTGGTCTGTTCTTGGTTACAGGAATATGTTGCCTCACATCATTTTAATTAAACATTACTCTTCAGTACATGTCTGTTGAAACCGTAAAACCTACTCAAAACCTACTCTTTTCCATCCCCAGGCGTTCTGTCACCATTCTTGCTTTTACTACATCCATCTGGCTGTAGATTTGGTCAATTATTTTCCTAACATGAACTTTTGCTTTTGTATTTTGTACAGTAAAAATAATTTTCTTTTTTAACCATCAGTGTGTGCAGCAGTCACTTTTTCCTTGTTCTATTTCCTTCACATTTTTTTCACTAACCGTTTTGTAATTATCTTTAAGTTATATTTGCTTTGTGTCTTCTGTTTTGAGTTCGTTTAAGTCGTTTGTTCACAGGGTTCAGGGTACTCTGCCAAGTAATCATTGTTCTAAAATGTTTTCTATTTCATTTAATTTCTCATGCCACTGATTTTTTTTTTTATTGTCTCTTTTGTCTTTTTCTTGCATCGTGTCCATCAAAGGGATTTGCAGTAGCTCAAAGTAAATATTAAAGTATATAATATATATTACAAACATAAGAGTGACCTGGCAAGAGACATCCTTGCATTGTCACTTCAGTAGCAGTATTTCACTCTTAAGCTATGACAAAGCAACAATTTGCTGAGTAAAGGAGTAAGGGTAACCAATAAAGTAATGAAAGTATATCCAAACTTTGCCTTGTATGTACATTGCCTTATATGTACATATTTATAACTGAAGATTGTATTTCATTCAAAAGATTTTGAAAATACCACACACATGATATGAGAGTCACCTTCCTACTGGAATTTGAGTCTTTGGAGTTCCTAGATTTTCAGAAGTTTTTTCTTTGTCTTTTTTTGAACAGGCATATTTTGTTTATGTGTTTTTCTTTATGAGAGGAAGGGTTGTGTGGACAGATCTACTTGTTTGTGTTTCCTCATAACCATTGGAACATTTTTTTTTGTGTAGATGGAAGCTGACCAATTCAGGATTCAGTGATAAATGACTGTAAGGGAGTGAAGTATGTTTTTAAATTGTGTTGTGGATTTTTTCATTACTTTTTACCATGATCTAAAGCTCAAGCTGAACTACAGCCTGTACCATTGAGTAAATATTCATATAGTCATGGGTAAGTGTTTAGCTCATGAAAGTACAAAATTGCGGTTAGATAACTTTAGTCAGAGATCTTGTCATAGTCAAGTTGGTCCCCATGATGTTACTTCTGGTAACAACCAATCTTTCGATGGGTAACAGTTAGACTCAATTGTTACCCATGGCAAGATTGGTTAAATCACCAATGCTACCCATGATAAAATTGGTTAATTCCCCCATGTTACCCATAGGAAAAAAAATTGGTTAATTCCCCCATGTTACCCATAGGAAAAAAAATTGGTTGATTCCCCAATGTTACCCATAGAAAAATTGGTGATGTTACCCATGATAAGATTGGATGAGTCAACACTTGTGATTGTAACTAGCACCTGTTTCAATACACTTGTTGCTATGGATGTACCTCATTGTCATAGCTTTACTTTCAGATCATAATTATTATTGCTATTAATTGTTTCAATTCCACATGTCTTGCCCACAGTTTTGTCCAATGTTTCATTTCAAAGAGAGAATTTTCTGTTTCTATTAACGACTGAGAATTTGTGGTATTCAATGTAATACAGCACAAAGGAGTGCGAAAATTTTCCTGAAGAAGTTGAAGGGAAGTGTTTATGTGAGTAGTCTTCATAGAAAGGAAAAATGTGTGACAGATTATGGTACCAAATTTAGATCATTTGGACTGAAGCATATGGCAAGCTGCTTCATATGAAAATTGTTTGACGCTGTACACTGCTGTCTCACGATCACATTTTAAACAAGTTATTCAATGCATCAATGGATAGTGTGTTGTGCTCATGTTAGCCTTCTGTCACAGCTCAGAGTCACAAAGGGTGAGGTTGTAAGTGACCACCTGCATCTTCCAGATGAATCAACTGAAAAACCACGTTTGGAAATATCTTTGCCTTTTATATATGGCATAGGAATTTATAACGAAGAAGATGACTTCTGTTTATTGTCATATCTTTTAACAGAAAAAAAAAGAGATGAGATGGTTTTCATACATGCTTATTCTGTTATCACTTCTCAAAATTACGTTTGAAAGTACCGTCTAACTCGCCACATTTTAGTAGATTTTGACACACACAACTTGGCAGGCAGTGTTTACAGAGAGTTGTGTGTGTGTGTGTGATGTTCCTTGGCACCTTTTCTTCCTACCAGCAGATTAATGTTCATTGTAAGTGTTGCTGGCATGAATTCATTCTCCTTGTTACATTCATTTCTCGGGTTTGCAGTAGCTGTTTGCCTGAACACCTCTCTCGTTTCAACGTGAAATGTGTAAAAGTGGAAAACTATGACAGTTTATTTCATCGGCACGTTTCTTTGTTTTACATTGTATTTACTGGTGATGTAGAGAAGACGAAACAATGATTCATTCATGTCTTAATTTTGGAAAAAGAAGCAGATGTGAAATTTCATTTTGATTCTCCTCAAATCCATATGACCTGGATTGATGTTGATTATCTTTTATATTTTAGTATAAATGTTTCTTCGATTTGATTATTTCTAAAAGTCAGAGCTTTAAAATTTACCTCTGTATTTAGGAGTGTAAAACTGTATTTAATCTCCCCACCGATGTTGACGTCCATGCCACTCTCCTTCCTTCCTCTGCTTCTCCTCCTCCTTCTCTGCATTGCTGGTGCTTCCTAGCACTCCTTCAAACCCTTTCTGCATCCTCATTTTTCCTCTCACCCAATTCCCTCCTGATCTGTTTCACTTCTATGATTGTCTGTAGCTTGCCCAGTGGATGTGTATTACTAAAGCAGCAGTTCTGATTGCATTCTTTATCCCAACCTCCACAAACTATTGCTTGGACTTTCAACTCCATCTGCACACACATATTTCTTTTCCTTAAGATACAAATATTCATCCTTTTTGAGCCAATTGCTTGCAGGTCCATCTCAGATTAACTGTTCTTAATCTATTGCTCTTTGCGAAAGTCCCTGGGTCATCACCAGATCTTGATCGACCAACGGAGGTGAATCGGATCAGGCACAGTTGATGTGTGAAAGCTGGGTGGATCAAGGCGACCTTTTATCACCGTGACCTCTGAACTGTATATGCATGCGTTCATCACAAGGCGGAAGAGATCAGTCGTCACTTCCTGTTTGTCGGTCAATTTCCTTCAGTTTCACTTAGCGCAGATTCATTCTCTTTGTAAAGTTGAATGAATAGATGCATCATTTTGAATTTGTAGGCAACTTTTTTTCTCAAACATTGGCAAGGCAGAGGATATTTAGAGGTAAACCTCGTTCTGGCGTAGAAATGTAAAATGTTCCTGAATGTGCTCACTGACGTTGGGAATATCATTTGCTGCTGAATGTAAGATTTAAAAGTTTTTTTGCTCTTGTAATATTTTTATGCATCTCTCTTCTTTTTTTTTGTACCCTGCTTTTCTTTCACTTTTTTTTTCTTTTGCCATGGCCAGTGTTTCCTCAATAAGTATTCACTTTTTGTATAAAATGTTAAAAAAACATCACTATATGACTGTCTTTTCTTTATATTCCTGCACATCATTTCATTCAGTATTGTTTTTTATCCTTTTTTTATTTTTTTGTCCATTGCGTTACCTTCTTATGCTCGACACTTTTTGTTTCACACCGTCCGTTCTCAAGTCTCTCAGTGGGTCTGGTCAAAATACCATACCAAGAGACACTGTGGTAGAAATTCATCCTGAAAAGTTTGTACTGGGAACCTGGGTCTTTAAACTTGTTGATCCTCCTCGAATGTTCTTCATTGTTTCATGCTGAATGTTAGCTGTTGAAGTTATGAACGCTCCTTCAGTTATCCTGCGGGACCATCTTGGATGTTAAGAGAGTAAAATTATGAACATTGTTACTTGAGTTCACGCAATATGGGTTCCCTGATGAGTTCCAGTCATTGCAGTATCGGAGTATGGAGTATCATCCATGGAGTCATGTGCCAGCAGCAAGGGCTGATCCAGGGTTTTTGTTTGGGGGGGGGGGGGGGGGGGGGGCAGTGCACCAAGAATCATACATTGTGGGAAAGCCTCTTCCTCCCAAAAGATTTTCATTCAAGTAGTGCTGTCAATGTGGTGCACGAGTTTCTATCCCCAAAACCGTGATGAGAAGAGCAACAGTGAGGTATCTGCAGTAGATCAATTTTTTTTTTGGGGGGGGGGGTGAGGTGGGCTGGGTGCTGGTGCATCCATGGCACAAACCCCTGCCTCTTGAATCTACCCCTGGTCATTAGGTCTGGGATGGCTCTAGAAACATATTTAAGCTGAAAGAGATAATAGCTGTGATATTAGATAATATTTCTGAACTGATCATGGTAATTTTGAAATTGATTGCATTTATTAGAAACGTGTCCAGCACGTGAGGGCAGCATTGTGCTCAATACAGACAAGAAGCTGACACTGTGGCACACCGTACTCACCTCACTGCTTTTCTGTAAGTCACATCCCTCTGTGTTGCTTCATTCACATTTATTACACGGACTGTTGCTTTTGTGTCAGCACGTATATCGCCGCACCATATTATTAACAAAGTGTGACATTTCATGTAGCAGCACAATATGCAGGCATCACATACAGGAAATAAGCTTTCAGTGGTTTGGTGGGTGTGCTAAACATATGTGAACAGCACTTGTGAGTAATAAGCTATTAGCATTGACATTTTAATGCTATATGTGAGCGCCACATGGTTGCAATGAAATGCTCATGTGCTCCTCTGCAAACCATGTGGAGACCACATGAATGTTTTCTGCATGTTAATGAGCCATTTGGTGTTTGGCTAGAACAAGTGTCTGTGCATCCTTCAGAGCATTCTTGTAATTTCTGTTACCATCCGATCTTGAGTCGAACACCCCTGACAGAAGTCCACATTTTGGAATATCAGAGAGTAAACTGTAACATCTGCAGAATACAGACCGTAATGTGTGTACTTCTCAAGTGTCTTATGCCTAGCTTTCACAGGAAGGATTTGCAGATTGCACTGCACTCTCCCAAGGTCCTGGACCAATTACGGGGTCCAGCAATATCACTCAGAGAGACGACAGTAAGAGATCTTGAATTGGGTCCATCCTATCCACCATTATTCAGGACAGAAGGTTACTCAAACCGGCCGGAAATGTGTCCCCATGTAGATGGTCGTCATTTGAGTCTGTCTCGTTTCTCTCCTCGTGAAGTTAAATCATTTAAAATGTGTCTCACTCTTCAAAGTTTTGCAACAAGAAACGTGCTCAAGGACCACAGCGCCCTCTTTGTTGAGTGTTTTTGTCAGTGTGTAAGCTCACATGCCATCAACTGATGAAATCAAAGATGAGAGTTTGGTGGACATATTGTTGGGAGTCAAGTAAAAGAGAATAAGTTGAAATGTTAATATTTTTTCTTTTTATTTGTTTTTTTTTTTCTGTAACATCTACAGTTGATGTTTTGTCTGTCCTAGAAATATTATGTCTATATATTAATCATATTTGCTGCTTTTAGATGTATGAATGAAAATTACACATTAATTATTATCAATAAAGCCGCTTCAAGACACATCATCATGTTTCCATTCATTTCAGTCTCATATAAGAACTTGTCAGATATATCTTTAGGTGCAATACCTGCTAAATCTGGTAACATTTTCTCAGTACAGAATTAAACAAAGAAGATTGTGAAAAATAAATGCAGCCATATCATAAATACTGACAGATGGATTGTCCAAAAAGTAATGAGGATTTTTTTGCAGAAACCATCACAGTGAACCCCTTAGTTATTTAGGTGGGGATGGAGCAGTGGTGATCTTGTGGTGTTTTGGATACCTGGGCTTGTTTTTCCTTTCTAGTCTGACAATTTTGTGACAGCATTTCTGTGAACGAATTCTAGTTGGATCGAACACCCTCCCTCGTTCATTAGCACCTCATTTTGTCTGCATTCATTGCAGTTCACATGTGATAGTACATTCTTTTTCAGATTTCTTATCTGAACGATTATCCCTGTTAAGTTTGTGGAGATTTCCTTAGTAACTGAAAGCGGAGTGACACAGAAGTGGTTGAGAGTTGAGAATGTGTTTTTCATCATTGTTACTGTTGTTCGGAAAATCAAAAGGGATGGTCTCGGAAACATTGGAGCATGATTCTGACTCCCTCTGTCTGGGTTTGATTCATTGAGGCAGTCATCTAACTGCCCTAGCCTGCAGTAAAACAGTCGTTAAGTCGTCATCATCACATGTATACTAAGATTGGTCTTCATCGTTAATTGTATCTTGTATGTCTCCCTCTGTCGGTGTGTTTTTCTCTTCTTCGGCGGCGTCTTCATCCAGCAGAGGACGATCTTCTTCAAGTTTTCTCATTTCGTCGTTCACAATTTGTCGGAGGCAGTATTTACACAATAGAAGAAATATGAAGACCACTGTATAACCCCCAATCAGGATGGATAAAAACCCGAAAGCTTCAAAGGTTTCTGTGAAGAAAAATAAAACAGTTAATATGCTGTAAACTGGCTCCATGCCTGCCATTGATGTACATTTGCTGCAGACCCTCGAAGGCTGTAACCTGACTACCTGGCTGTAAATTGACTATGCTGTAAATTGACTCCGTAACCTGAGCCACATGATGCTAATAATTACACGTGCTTACTTTCATGTCAGTACAGCAAACTCTCGAAAACAAGCATCGCATCATGTTATTAATGCTATGACTTCACCGTGCGTTGCTGTGAAGATGTGATCTGGAAAATGTAATACGTTGGTTGCGTCACACAAAGGTATTGTTAAAAAACTGATAGACAGACGTAACGGAGGAGGGGGGTGGAGAGGGTGGGGAGATAGAGAGGGCGGGGTAGTTCCCCGGGTATGGTAAGGTAACATACTCCACATCATTATGTGAACAAAAGTTAACACTGGCACTTTTCAACTACATGGAGTTGACAGTATATATCCTACAAGCTTAACTCACGTACGTCCCCAAGTCATGACTAGGGAAATTGCAGCATTGATTGGCAAACGTGCCACGACCGTGATAAAAATGGAATTGTTGGAGACAGTTACCTTGTCTGTCAATGATTTGTTCGAAGACTGAAATAAAGAAGGTAGAAAAAACTGTTAGTATGCACAGTAACAATTACCACTAACTTGAATATTCTTCTCACAGGAAGTATGTTGCATTTAATAACTTTATTAGCTGTTAAGTATTGCTTAACATAAAATATATAAAGTTAAAACATCACAAAGAAAAATATACCTATTGTGGATAGCAATGGAAATGTTATATTGTTTTATTTCCTTTAATGGCTATAAATAACTGTATACTTCAGCATGAGCACACATCATGTTATCCAATTTGTCAATTGCTTTTCTGTTTTGCTCACAAGTTTCCTTTGCATGGCGAGGGGAACTGTTGATGGAGGTGTTAGGATTTGATATACATTCTAGTATACCACACAAGGAGAGTTCGCCGTTTTACACCTTAGTCGTGAGCCTTTTAACTATCACTACTCCGTTAGTCCTATAATCAGACCATCACTAGTCAGTTAATTTACTCCATCATTGTGTCATATGGTAAGGCTAAAACAGTTGAATACCGACACTTCTAGACTTTGCCCATTAATTCCCTTTGTCCGTTTCAAGTCTTGCCCGCTTTTTGGTTGCTAAGCACAGCTAATAGGTTGCTGAACTGGACAAGTCCACCTCTCCTTTCTGGCGTTTGGGAAAGTGACTAGGGGATAAACATTCTTATCCATCCAATGGAAATGTTGCATGGCGGTCTCAGGAGCAGGTCTGAATTTATGCATGGGGACTTTTGGGGGTTCACCGTCCCTCTCAACAATCAGAGACTTTTCGATTTCAGGACGGTAGACAAAGAGGACGAAACGGCCAACAAAACTTTGGACTGCGCATGAGCAAAAGCCAGCATTCCTCTGTCATGTTGATTTTCAGAACGGTCGTCGACAGATTTAACTAACGTCCGGTCCAGAAACAAGAAGGTACAGCAGTTGCCATAGTAATTTCCCTCGTCCATTGTGACATCATATGTTGATGAGTGTGACCTTGGCAACGAAGTTTTGTAACTTTGTTTATGAACGCGTACGTGATTGTGATGATGTCATTGCGAACGCACCGTCGTCTTAAAAGAAAACGGAACGCCTAAAATGTCAGGACGGAACAGGCCGTGTGGGCGTGCATTTTAACTCTTCGTCCTGTTGCTCTACCGTCCTGAATCGAAAAGTCCCTATTATCGAAAAACAGATCTGGCGAATTGAATATCATCATCAGCGTCCACTCTCAACAGGGTATAGGGTCTAGTCTCCTCGATGAATCGTAGCGCTTCATAATCCTGAAACTATTAAAACTATAAATGTTTACATCATCACACTAGTACTGTACTCACCAATGGCTGGGCAGCCCTTTCAAATGTGCACTTTCGCAGAACGCCGAGAAACGGCCTATCAGCGGCACGTCGCGTGCGCACTTTCTTTTTTTTTTTGTAACATTTTCAATTTACATTTCTTCGTACGTGCGAGAAAATAAAAACGTGGAAACTCTTCGGATTCATGATTTTTACATTATTTGAGGCTTTATCTACATGACATCATGTTGTCCTCAGAGGTGGACTACGAAACTGCACGATAGAGACCTTAGTCTGACAGTCTATTCCTATACTAAAGTAATTCCTTCCACAGCCTCTTAAGTTGACGGAGATCGAGTTGCCATGCTTCCGATAGTTGAAGCAAGCTCAGCTGATCTGACCAGCCAGTGGGTATAAAATCGCAGTAGTTAGCAGAATGGAAGCCTGTATAAACGTTTTACTAAGGAATCATATGCGTTTAAAATATACGTTGAAAATAAATGTCTAGAAGTGACGTTGGTGTTTCATGTAGCCCTATTAACAATAGACTAACACGGCCACGTATATGTATAACCAACTGATATTTTTTTAGAACTTCACGGCAGAGAAATGCAAGGGCTCGATGCAGCTGTCCCATGGATCTGGCGGCGCCCCCGCTAGTGTACGTTAAAATAATTATCTTGATGGTAAAGATCCCACCAGAGGGATTAATTCATCGCAGGCTTACCGTATACTCGATAATTTGCCATTCTCTGTTGGTTCACGTGACACTCGTATCTACTGGTATCGTTCAAAAGCAACGACCGAAAAATCAGGGTTCCTTCCGGGTCCATGAAGATCCGGCTGACGCCTTCCACTGGATCTTCGATGGGTACCTGCATCACGTGACCAGCCCTTCGCCACCTCACGGCGTCCTCGACGTAAGCCCTTTTTTAAGAGCAAAAGGAATGGAAGAAACCAGACTAGTTCGATTTCGAGGAGTGAAAATAATTCACTAGATGAAAACGCATAATTGGTGTAAGCTTCATTGATTTTAGGAAGCATCTATTTGCAAGAACACGTTCATACGAATAGCCTAGTGTTAGGTCTAGGGCCTAGCTTTATAGGTTCGTGCGAATAGCGGTTTACTGGCCTGTTTTAGCGTGTGAATAGATTTAATCCCCTCCCATCACTGGTCTTAGTGTGACATAATTGTCTTAATATCATCAGCCATCACGTCGCATGATTGGCATTAAAATAAATACCAAAAGTGTTTATACCCAGTATTGACTTTTTCAGAAAATAGCTTCAGCATATCTGCTTCATTCTCCAGATATCTAACTGAATAATTCACAAAGCTATTTCATATTATTAAATGGAAATGATCAAAATTGAAAATTGAAGCGGTCTTTACAGTTTGACAAATAGTATTCTAAACACCATTGAACCATGGTTTGCTTTAAATGGCCCTGAGCCTCGGAGGGTCTTAGCGTATAATTGGAGGCAGCAGATTGTAGTTTCAAATGCTCCAATCATAATGTAAAGGTCTCATAATAAATTTATTAATTAATAGATTTATGTACATCTGCGAGATCTTTTAACCAGGAGGCTCTCGAAAAGTACCCAAACTGAACCTCCGGGATAGATTGTTCGTCATGTTTTCAGTTATCATCTCTATTGTCTTACTTATTGTTAAAAAGCAAAAATTAAAAAATAGCGCAAATGATGTGAAAATTAGGACTATTTGAAGGTGCAGTAGTGATATTTCGGTCTGTGAAACTTGTAAAAGGAGCGGGAAAATTCTCACCACGTCCACACCCTCTAAGCTCAAAAATCCGAATCGTCCACATGCGGAATTTTTAAATGCCATGGTAGGCCAGGCCATTACCAATCACACGATAGGTACGGAATCTCTGATATAACGTACCTCGCAAGCACGCCGCAGGGACCCTGCTCAAAGTTCGCTACTTCAGTGTGAAAGTCAACGGGAGAGGGGAAACCTTTTAAGTTACGCCGTGCTGTTATTAAATGCCACCACTGCAAAACTATAAAGTTTTTGGTCAACTTATCAACAATATGTGCTTAGATTGTGCTAAAATGTGCTAAGATCTCATTGAATTAATGAATGACATCAGGAAAACACATTATCCTTTCTCATTGTCAAAATATGATGAGATATCCAGATGTGTACTGTAAGGACGGTCACAGCGAATACTCTGGGGAAGGGGAAAATATTGAATGACACTCAAACTAGCAGTGCATGGTAACTGCAATGCAATGAACTGCCTTTATTAAAGTGTTTACTTTTCACTGCATGGTTGCTCATTTCAACGCTTCATACTGCTACAGGCCTATATTGTATGGGTTTTTTCGGGGTTAAATCTGTCGAGTAGAGCATGCGCGCTTTTGTAGCACACTGGTAGGCCTACGTGCTTACTCTGGACATTCTAATCGTAAAATGGATTTTTCTTCCACTCTCAAAGTTTCTTGCCCTGCAATGAAAAATAAAATCAAAATGATTGTTTGTAGAAAATGCTTGAAGATAAACGGAGAGTTATATAATCTCAGTAACGGTTGACTTTCACTGCAAAATGTTTATAGTAACGGTTTTGCATTTCAATTCTGTGGGTAGTGTCTCTAACTTTGATGTGCATCAAACATTTTATGATTGAAATGAACCAACAGCGCTACCTTAACCTCTATTAGTGCACCAGTCAATTTCTCAGATGCTCAAACAAACAGCCCGGTCTGCTGAGAAGTTGACCACGAAGATTCAAGTTAAGCTAGGAAACCTCAAACTTTTGTCTCCATAATTAAGGTTTATTTCGTTAATCATGTCCCACTGATTACACGCCGATTTCTGTCCCCGTATTCAACGATTTGAGTGCAGTCCTGTATAGTTACGCTCAAAATACATCGTAAATATGTACACCGTCCCTCACATATATCGTCGTTCCGTCGAAATCGTCCATCGTAACGGTTATCGTTTTAGGAGTGAACAATACCATCACATGGAGACACTGAATTCAATGTGCGTCGCTACCCACGATAGAATCACGATTTTTGGCATTTAACTGCAGTTCAAAACGACTAATTTTCTGATGTACCTTCCACGAGAATGAAATGTTCTACACTATTATTTGTTTAGTTCCATTTACATCTTTATTGATTTACTTTTCCTCATAGTGTAAACGATGGAAGATGTGTACGGTACACTGCACTTACCATTCATCCTTTCGTCCAGATTCCTGTATGAATTTCCCCCTCCGTGGATGAATAATCCGGTAAACGGTCCATCCCCGTAGAATGACGGCTCTGTGGATCGACAGAGAGTTGGCAGATGTCAAGTGATCTGTGATTGGTATTTGTGACGTATTGTTGCCGTACTGACCGTGTAAATCCGAATAAAATCATCTAAAGGGTGTGTATCAAATTTGAGAGCGGCAGATAACTTTTATAAAGAGCTACGCTAGTTTTCATCGGATAAGATTTACTAACTCCTGTTTAAGCAGCTGTGTCCTTTAATTTCAGTTTAGTCTTTTGTCTGTAAGAGTCTGTAAGAGTAACACTTCGTGTGCTGCAGTTTTCGTTACTTCGCGTTCGCCAGTATGCTGTTCATAATATTGTACCGAAATATCACACACTCGTATATTGGAACCACAAAATGATTTTCACGCCTATCTACGTACAAAGAAGAGATTTTCCCAGTTTTACAAATGCAACTGGCAACAGCAGAAGGACGAAAATATTCCAACATTTTTTTTTCTTTCTTTCTGCAATATAAAATTCACTTTGAACAGATGGAACCATTGGATTCCTGTATGTGTAGAGTGACTGTGATTAAAGTCATAGAATGATTGAATGTATTATAGTATAAACTTATGCCAGGGATACGGAAGAACAACTAAGCATCTTTCAGCTAAAATCATTTTTGAAATCAACAATGCAAAGGAACTATGCCATTGGAAAAAAGTTCAGTGAAGGCGTGGGTGAGATTGGCGCCACCATCGGATGGCGCAGAGCCTACCGGAAAATTTTGGGAAAATATCCCCTAGAAAAACCTCTCACCAGCTCACTCGCCCACCCACTCTTATGAGGCCTTTCGAAAACCCGCTGCTGGGGTGGCGTGAAGCACCTCGGGTGGCGTGAAGCATCCCACCCCACCCCTCGGCCATATCATCACTGGATGAGTACATGATCGAGGGCAGGACTCGATGACGAAAATGGGATGCGTTGGGGCGACAAAAAACGATTTTTTTTATGACAGGAGCGACGTCATGTATGTACATACCTCTCACGTCAATACAGTATACCATACATGATGTCTCTAACTGTATATCCTTCAGAAGCTGTAACGTAGAGGGAGCATCGTCTGGTATCAGAGCTGATTGACAAGGGATTCCCCCACTGAACACATCTTCAAGCAGCAATACATAACAATATCCTGGGACGAAGAAACGAAAACAAAAACAAATCAGTAACCTGTCATTCTTACAAAAGAAAAGAGGGTTTTATTCTTTGTCGGTGATGAGTTTGTACCTTTCAGGGAAGGGTGTATGTGGCATGAACCTCACAGAAACATCTGTTGTCAGTAGAAAACTCTCTTTGATTGTGAGAGCTATGTGGAAGTATAGTTGGTGATGTTTTACAACCCAATTGTTGACGAAGGAAGCGGTTGAGCCAATTCAGCCTTCTTTTTTTAAACTTGAGGCCACATGTTACGACCTATGATGTACAAATTAAACTATAATGTAGAAGCGACCAATAATTAAAATTAAAAAAAATTACCGATAATGTAAAAAACCGATAATGTATTATTCGTCAACTCAAATAAGCCATATAATGAATTTGACATTATTATGACATTTCTGTGGCACTGCAAAGAGATGTTTACGCGGGAATTTAGAATTGTCAGAAAGTACGCAAAGGAGAATTGTTCCTCAATCCCCCACGCACTACAGTAACTTGTGGAAGATGCATAATCCTACTGCTGATCATAGGTGCACAAGTAGCAGGCTAGGAGTATTTTGACTCTGATAACCTAGCTGCTTGCAATTAAACCTTTCTTCATTACAGTTTAACTATTATGCCTCGGAGATGAATTGCTATGAGAAAATCACAAATTGCAAATGAAGTAAGAATTAAGTAAGAATTCCTAAAAAAGAATTATCCAAAGAAATATTTCAGCTAAATAGCACCAAATTTTGGGGCCCTTCGAGGCTACTGTCTGAGGTCCTGTACATAATAAACTTGCTACCGCACACATTTTCCCTATAGTGAGCTCTAGTGCACATTTCCACTTAAATTTATCCATGTACCTTTTCAACCTACATCATGGGGCCATCAAACCTTTTATACCTTTTCAGCTGAATAAACCTTCTGGGCTCCCGGACTATACCTGCCTTTCGTACCTAGCCTAAGTACATAAACAAGGACACATGGGACCATATAAAATCATAGTTAAAACAGTTTTTACATTATCGGCATTTTTCATTTTTAATTATCGGTAAACAAGCGATTGCACATTATCGGTTCAAAACGCTTTCTACATTATCGGTAATTTTTGTTTTACATTAGTGGTCGTTTTTACATTATCGACTAATTTTTACATCATCGGTTGTAACACCACATGTCAATAAACGTCCACATGTTTGGAGAATGTCAAGTTGTAATCTTCCTTTCTTAAAGCACCCCATCGAACATCGTTTCCTGAGTTTTCCAAAAGAAAGGTAGTAGGGAAATAACGGTAAAGTTTTCTCCCGACCTACTGCACTTCTTAGTTTCCCTACTTAGGTCCAATCTCCAGATTCAATAGGCGAGAAACGAAGAAGGAGACATCGCGGTAAGGTGAGTGGGTGACCCCCCTTCCTCCCGGGGTAGTTGTGTGGCGTCTTGATATAGTGGGGCGTGGGCTGCTTGGATCTCGTTTGTAGTGTAGATGTTTGATTTTGACTTGAGTTCCGATTGGCTGTGTGACGTTTTGTCTCCGCTAAGGAGTGGGCGGGGGGGGGGGGGGGGGGTGAGGGCGAGGACGTAAAACAGAAGTACACATCAGGGGATAGAACAGATACCATACACTCAAGAAAGAGAGAAGGAAAGACGGTAAGGGATAATCTTAAAACAATACATATGAGGAAGAGGAATCTTAAAATAAAAATCTTAGCGTCAAGTACTGGTTTGCTCAAAGGAGGATGGGCCACGTTTCATTTATGTAATAAAATAATATTTTGGATGGCAGTGAATGTCAGAGAGGGTAAATCCTCTATCGTTTGATTTGATAATTTAAAGGGAAGGTGTCTCCAGAGGTAAAGGAAAACGAAAATACAAATTAAAAAACTAAATTTCTGTAAATTAAGGATCATCATGTTTATTGTTAAAAATTGTGACTGATAAGCCAGTATCTTCTTATCTCCTTTTTATGATGACTATTTAGTAGAAATAGATTGTAGCTGGATACACTTTGGACAACGTTAATTCATATGTTCGTGAGTTGGCAAAAGTCATCACCTAAGCCTATAGCCAGAAGAGCGACTCAGAAGGGGACAGGCACGGACAGGTTCGTATAGTGCCAGAGTCTTATTGCATTAGAGACGCCAAGGAAAACATAAAAACTTTTGTTTCCTTCCTGCGGAAATGTGGACGCTTCGCTCGGTAAAGCTATAATAATAGTAATAATCATGTGGTATTATTCATTGTCCGAGACCCGATGAAAACAAATGCTTCCATGCGCTGAGAGAAATGTAGAAATGTTATCATGTTGTCATAATGACTGCTCTTATTTCGAGTCTTCCGTCAAGGATTCCAAAGAGCTAGTTCATAGTTGTCTTCGGCGCTTGCGCGTCTCCAGTCCGTAACCTTTCACAATATGTCATGTACTTGTGATGTTTATTAAAAAAGAAAAGGAAGGACCTACCTCCAAGACAAACCCAAAGCTACCATAGAGACACGATTATCCGACCAGAAACTGACTAGAGAAAACTAACTTGGACCAAAAGTAACCTTCTCTCTCAATTGACAACAAAAGACGGTTTAAGTTCAAACATTCAATCTTATCTTTGTGTGAGTTTTAATTTAAATGTTCCGGATTGTGGTTTAAAGAATTTTATTGTGTCTGAATAGTGTAATCTTTTCGGGATGCTTGTTGAATGTTCATTCAGTGAAAAGGCAGTTCAGAAAAGTTTTTAAACTCTTCTCACAACTAGGCTCCGTCCTCCTGTTGAAGCAATGGCATTGTAGTAGCAAGGAGGTTTTTGGTAGTAGCACACAACTTGAATAAAAGAGACGCGTATCATCAGACAGGTAGGAGCGGGAGGGGGAATGGGGCAACCACCCTCCTTGAATATCATATTTTATGGTGCTTTTTAATGTTTATATAATATCGCTGGTATTTTCTCTATTTTTATGTTTAGGTGTGCCTGAGAAGTGCTATAGGTCCAGCGTTCTGGGAGGCATCTTAGGCCAGGATTTTCCTGCATGCTCCGCGTCAGCTTAAGGTGGAGCAAGTGCAGGTTGCGGGCTTCGACCGCTAAATTGACAAATCTTTGGCTATATATAGATGCCTGCAATAAATTTTAAGCCAACTTGAAAGCCTCAAACAAGCTTTAGATCAGCGACAGGCCTAGGTATGAGGTGATGAATATTTACCGAGTCTTTTTCTTCTACCCTCTACGTCACAGTCATTGCATCTGCCCCACGAACTCCAGAGAGTGTACACCATGGCGGTCCAGTCGTTCCCTTCCCTGATCAGACGGTCCGTGCGAGGTTTCTCTCCTCTGTCGAGAACCACTTCTTGCAAGATCGGTTTGGTTTTAACTTCAACGTGATAATAACTTAAAGGTCTGTGAGATAGTAAATTAGAAAAGAAAAACAAATCCTCAAGTATTTCTTAAACGCATTTGACGTCGACAAGTCTTTCAGCTGCCGTGTATCGCAGGTCGCATCGGAAATTCCCGAATTAATATCCCGAATAAAATTGAGAATTTGTCAGCTGCAACCAACCGTAGCCGTAGATCTACAGTCCACAAAATTACCGCATTGTAGCGTCATGGAAGTAACACTCCCCTGGTAGCATACCCAATTAAAAAAAAATGGGGGGGGGGGGGATTTCTCGACAATTGGCCACGAGTTTTCACCGTTTGATAAAGGGCCTGCAAATGGATCTTTTTCGGTTATTTTACCACTTGAGTTGGTTTTTTTTTAATAAACTGGATGATATTGACGGATTGAAATGTATATAGGCCCAGTGTATAAGTAACCGTAATAGAGGCAATTGACGTTATTTCATAATGGATGATGAATATGATGATGTCACCATGGAAGTAGTACTTCCATGATGTGACCCTCATAACTCACTTTGAAAAATCTAGAAGAGTTTGTTGACCTCTAGCTGAAAACCTTAACCTAAGGTCTGAGGTAGGGAAATTTAGAGTGCTGTAAATGGTCAATGTGTTAGCTTCCCATAGAGTGGTAGCTCATGTTTGGTGACAGGTTTTGACACCGCGTTACTTTTACAACTCAGTGTCAAAGTCAATGGGGCAAATAATAGAGGTATGTTACTGTACACGTGACTGTGGCCGATAGTGACGTCACACATGCATTGCTACTGTCATGTGGTCAAGTTTTCGGGATTTATCCCTCGCAAACATTTAGGCTGACTGAAAAAACAATGACAGTTGAGAACTGTTTTTGCGGGGTGTTTAACTTCCTTCTCTGTCTTCTGCATTTATTCAAGCAGTGTTGCCCCGGACCCTCTGTTAAGTTGTGCAGATTATACTGCACACCTTCCCCTAAAGTTGAAAAGTGGATATTTTAAAGCTGGAATATGAGTTGAAAATTTGCTGTCGAAAGTCACATTCCGTGGAATATGTCATAGCTACTATTACAAAAAAACAGTTTAAAGTCTTATTTTGCATATATGATTATGCATATCCATTCCCATTGGTCTGTTTGATTTCAACGGTAATAGTGATTAACTGCTTTGGTATTTGGAATTGGGTGTGGAGCGGCTGAAAAGCTGCCCTGGTTCCGAAAAGTGAATTTAATTGGGACACCTCTCAATTCATGAAGCTGGGAGGATCGTTGCTATACGACTTCATGAACACGTATAACTGTATAGGGCCTATACATGTTTTGAGCAATCTCACAGAGGGAACAACTCTGTATGTCCTGTTTACGTGTGAACTTCCTTCCGTAACTTCGCTATCATAACATATACAGTTCAAAGGAATGTCGTAATGAAAGGTCAAGGGGTTCTCAGTGAAGCAATTTGCGTTTGTCACTGCGATTTACTGAAAAAACCTGAAGTAACTGTATGAAAACATCAGTAACCGTTGAAAGAAATTATGACCTTATTTAGCCAATTCCTATCTGAAACCGTGGTGACATGGCCGTCGAGAAATTAAAAAGGCCATTCTTAAAATTTATCTTCCCACAAAAATCGCCATTAACTCCTCCCATTCAATGAGCAATTATAAAAGTCTGTTCGTTGAAGAACAGGACCTTTTTTTTCTCCAGTTCTTTCTTTGTACTGGTCATGTGTGTAATACTAACTCGACATGTGGAAAGATTATCTGTGGATGAATCTATCTTTTCAGAGCAAGGTATTGTCTTAAAGTGACGCCATTTCCCATGATTTAGCAGCTCATCATCAGTTCCTCCCCCCCCCCCATTCAATCCCTTCGTAGTGATCACGTACGCGCTTTTGTGAGCCTTCTCTCAACCATCTGTAAGAAAACACTGCCTTCTGTTACCAATCCTACGACTTAAAGCCTTGAAACTATACCGTGTACTTGTTGCACTAAATTACCAAGTTTGGCCGACCCAAATTTGGCAAGTAACATCATTTTCTTCCACCGATTTGCTGTAACGTATAGTGAGTGTGTGTATTGAAGCAACTATAAAGTATTAGTTACCTCAGTGTGTATCGACTGACGTTAATAATCTCCTCGGACACTTCTACGGTTCCAACGTAACTGCAGAAAGAATGCTCATACTGTATGTATTAATTTGAAGTTCATCAACCCTGGGAGCAGTTTACAATAATTCAATATATACTTACGTGAGCGATTTAAGTCGCCAAAAATGACACTTAAATGGTTGACCCAGCCACAAATTCAGCTCTGATATGTTTAAAGAGGCTCATTGAGTTGTTTTGTGAAATTTACTCATTTTTTCTAAACTGGTCAAGTTTCCTTCATGTACTAATGACAAACAGTCAAACTAAAAGGATCCCAAAGTTCTACATACGTTGGAACATTAGTGAGTGAGTAACCAACGATTAAATTTGGTTTTTGAAACTTTGTGACCAGACATTTTCACATTAGTACATTCACATGCACACAATCAGAGCAAGTAACGGTCAAAAATTCGAAAAAATTGACAGTTTTCATATAACTATTGGATGTGAAACTTGATTAATTATGCTAATTGTGAGTATTGTCGTGTGTTCGTATACTTCAAAATCAGCGCAATCTTCACTGATATCAACTCAATGAGCCCCCTTTAAGAGTAAGTAAATCGGACCCTTACAGTGAAACTTCTATTCAGTTCCCACGCGTCGTTCTCGAGAGTGTAGGCCTAGTGTCCGCAAATCTGAACCACTGATGAAATATACACCTCAGCGTACTTAGGGAGGATGGGTATGCAAAACGAGATTTGCAACTCCATCGATAGCCTACTTGTTCCACTTTAGTAAAATTGTATTTCACTGAGTGATTACATCCTACTGAAGTAAAATTCAATTCAGTTTAAGTAAAAGTCAACTTTGCTTAAGCTAAATATGGTATAATCTGTCCGTTTTTTAACTTCAGCTCAACTCAATTTGACTGCAGTAAAATGTAATTAAACTTAAGCTAAAATGAATTTGGCGTATGTGAAACTTAATTCATCTGCACTAAAATATGACCACAATTTAACTTAAGCGTAATTGAATTATATTTTGTTTAAGTAAAATGTGCGCTATTTTACTTAAGTAAAAATGCAATTTAGTATAAGTTTAATTTAATTTGGCTTAAAGGAAATTTAATTTTGCTTATAAGCTGAAAAGAGTTTAGCTTAAGTGAAATACAATTTAGCTTAAGTAAAATTTAATTCTACTTAAACTGAAATGAATTGCTCTTAAGGGAAATACAACTTAGCTTAAGTAAAATTAAGTTTGGTTTTAACTTAATTGAAGTACAATTTAGCTTAAGTACTATTCAGTTTTGCTTAAATGAGATTGAATTTTCTGAAATGGAATACAATATCGTTTAATTACACCTTGCCATTTGATTCTTTGCCATTTTTAAGAACCTAACCATATGCTTAAGTTTAAGTAGATTAACATTTTACTGAAGTATAGTTATATTTTACTTCAATATCTTACTAAAATACAATTGAGCATAAATAATGTACAATTACACTCAAGTGTAATTAACTTTTGTTCCAGTTAAATGAAGATGCTTTTCCACTTAAGCAGAACTGAATTTTGCTTAAGTAAAATACAATTTGAATTGAATGGCAGTTAGACTTCATTAATACCACTTAAATAAAATTCAGTTTTACTGAAGCATAATAAATTTTGCGTAAAGGGGAAATCAGGTGTTGACTGAAAAAATTCACCTTTAGTTGATTTTTCTTTCTAAACCGATTGTTCACTGAAATATAGAGACGTTGGGGAGGTGTTTGAAGTTAGAAGAAACGGTAATTATTGCGTTAATTACTGTTGAATGAGAACTCTTGATATTTGTCGGGTACAACGAAATAAACGTTTATGTACAAAACAAGACAGCCTCCTCTATACGATGATCAATCACAGCGTAAGACTGAGATGACGTTATATGAGTAAACGTAACCTTTGCGGTTCCCATGCTGTTCGTGCATTGCACAATGCTAAGTAAACAAGAATTTAGTGATAGTTGATGATACATACAGCACACGTAGGCTACATATGAAATAGGAAGCCCCACCTCCTCATACCATGAAAAGGCGGTAGTATTGAATATTCATATTTGACTCGATGAATATGGATGTTACAGACTTTCGGAGTTCTTCACCTTTTTTTTTTGTAAATTTGACTCGTTCCTTGAAATTATCCACATGTTTTGAGATAATCTTGATCATATTTGTTAGTTACAACTCATTGCACGATACCGATGGGGAATTGTGGTGAAATAAATTGTGAAAATAAACCCTGATTTCCCCTTTAAGCCAAATACAATTTTACTTCAGTAAAATTAATGCTGGCTAAGTAAAATTGGGATGTAAATGTTCAAACGTCTTGCCATAGGACCGTGCATGATGATGCAGGCACGATGGTGGGGGGGGGGGGGTAATGAAAACGATGCACGACAAGCTGAGGCGCATCCAGGGATAGCATCCCGATAGTGCACTATCCAATGGACTTAATACACAGGTCCAGCATTGATTAACCTTGTTCAGTCAAAAAAAGACGAAAAGAACAGACAATTTTGATTTGTAAATAGCCACAGTTTTATTTGAAACGAACCCCGAGTGAAGTAAACACATTTATAACATGGCAACAATGTTCTTGCGCGATTGACAAAGTACCGCCATTGTTTTGTCTATCATGGCATAAAATAGCAGATGACTAAACAATGTCGATCTATGGTTTCATTGTATACATCCGCCGGTGATTTTACTTTTAAATTGACGTGCTTGTATCAAGGGTAAAGCACGGTCACCTGACTGTAATAGGCCAATAGGAATTAAGGACTCTTTGCTAAGTATGAGTGAATGCCAGTTATTCCATTGTGGCAATACAAACTCTTTGAGAATGTCCTTCAAAAGAAAGGACAAAAATCTTTGTAAAGTTATGGGTGATGTGGTTCCCATTTAAAGATAACGATCACAAACCATTGACGCTATAGATCACACTAGAGCGATATTGGATTCAATTCCGATCTGATTTTTGCATCGTAAAGGAAAATAGTTCGTTTAGAATACACCATGGCATACGAAGAAAACAGCCTTAACCATCGTTAAACCATATGATTCTGTTCCGTCAATAAATATCTACGAAAGCTTATCTCAAAACACTATGCATGCATGAGTGACGGAAGATGCATCGTTTGAATTAGTTTGGGTGAACAAATAACTGAATTTCTATCTGTGAGAAACTTATTTCTTGAGAGGAAAGCCACTTTTCCTCCCTTATTTGGAATGACCTATCATTTTATATCCACAAACATTGGTTTTAAACGTTCCCTTGCATCACCTCAAATCATAGGCCTATCCAGAAAGGCCTTTCGAAAAACGACAAAATTGGCGACCTTATACACAGTCATATGAGGCGTTTCTGAGGAATACCAAAGTAGAATATGAAGCAAAACATATCGTGACGTCATCTCTGACGGCGACAGCTAAGAATATCGGAGAGATCATATTGATATTAATCTCTCTGTGAAGAGTCGTCTTCCAGATTATCGTAGATCAGATTGGGAAAATTTATAGGAAGGGAGCTAGGACCGAGATATTGGTGAAGAGTGACCAACATAAACGACGAAGGTACCGATAGAACACCGCTAGTGCGACATGATCAAAACTTCGGATCCGATATATCGTGGTAGTGTATCCGATATATCGTGGTAGTGTATCCGATATATCGTGGTAGTGTATCCGATATATCGTTGCCATGTGACCTGCGTCATACCGAGGACACACACATTCGAGAAAGATCCATTTATAAGACCAGACGTTTAACGTCTGCAGCCAGCGACAGCGAGGAGATATTTGAGCGGCCGCCCCTCGACAGGATCTCGCAGTATACTTGGCATCGAAGCTCAACTCGAGGCAGGCGGTTTTGTTGAGATAGATGTCCGATATGGCACATTAAGTCAGGACGGAGTTCAGGAAACTAGGCCTAGGTTCCTTCCCCGCGTAACGTAAATTCTCCAATCGCCATCATGTTGACTTGCAATGTTTTGCAAAATCATAACGTAAGTTACTTCCGTGTTGAAAAGAAAGGTCTAGGTTCCCCTACATCTGTCCAAGTTCCTATACACTTAAATGTAAATATCCGCATCTGATACTACATATTACATTAATCACAGAACAAGTGTAAGTGTGACATTTCTGTCACAAATGTCTGTTTCCATCTCGCAACCATTTAAAGCTATCAAATCACCTTCGGACAGAGAAACAAAAATGGAAAAACTGGTTTCGTACCTCTTTGCGATTGTGATCTTACTAGCTGTTAACGAGATTTCATACGTCAAGGTTGGGGTAAGTACCTGTTAATACCAGCTACATGAAATGACTCGTCTTGTTTTGCACTTCAACTCTGACCCGATTGTTCACTTCTTTTCACATTCTATGCTATAGGCTTAGTAGAGAGACAACCAGTGAGTGAAAAGTCCATTTTAGTGACACTGCCAGGTAATGTTTTGTTTACGGGGTAGTTGAATGTAAATGCACATACTGTCTCATCAGACAGACGAAGAGAGGCAATTAGGCTTTTTTTTTCAATTTTGTTGCATGTTTCCTAGATATCCGGAACCCAACGATTCTTTTCCGATCGTCCCCCCCTCATCCCCCTTCCTTCTCCCCTGTAAGGGCAGTTCAAATACAAAGTTATGGGCAAAGTGAAACAGGAAACGGAGATCCCGCAAGGTCCTTTGAAGGGAAATAGGGTGTTTACAATTCACCAACATGGCATACAAACAAAATAGCTTTAATCATTATTGAACCATTCGGGCGCCTCAATAATCATCTGCAAAATTTAATCAGGCTCCTGAAAACATCATGCATACGATGAGTTACGGAAGATGCATGGTTTCTATTTTTGAAAGCTTGGGTGAACAAGTTATTCTTGAGCAACAAATAATTGAATTTCTATCTGTGAGAAACTTATCTCATTAGAGAAGGCTGCCGGTCTTTCTTATTTTGAATAATCCATCATTCTGTGTTCCCAAATACTGGTGTAAAAAATGGGATTTTTTTTTTCTGTAAACAACGCCCTATTTCCCTTTAATATATATATCTCTCTCTCTGCCTCAATTTTCAGTTTAGTCTACTAAGGCTATATTTTAAGTACAAATTCAGGCAATTAGTGAAAGACAAAAACACAATATGAAAAAAGAAGGCACACTCGATTTACCCTAGAGAATATATTGATTTCGATACAGTCCATTTTATAATTTCCTTCCCAAAATGATCTTTACTAATGAGGGTTACTTTTCATGAAAAGATAACTCGTAAAATTTACATCTTCAAAGAGACAAACAGTTCACGTAAAGTGCACGGCTGTTTTCTCATGGCATGGCTCATCATATGTGTCATGAGTGACTGTCGCATAGTGTAGGTCTCCAGGTCCATGGAAAGGGCAGTCCATCAAACAAACATTATTCATTCTTTTTCTTTCTCCTCCTTGTTTTCTTCCTGTAGGCCTAAAGCACTCACATCCCAAAGTGATCCACCCCCCAAAAAAACAAAGAAAATAAAAGTAAGTCAAAATGCAGTGGGGCCAACCGCGTGCGTCAGGAAAGACAGATATGCTTGAATGCAACGGGATAGGCCGGGTGGGGATGGTGGGATTGACCAAAGGTTCAAAAACATTGCCAGTGCCAGATTAAATTTTCTGAGATTTAACTTCCTTGAAAAAGTTTTAACCCGTTACTCTCCGATAGCTACATGTGTATATATATGCCTTTTGCACTTGTATCTATATCTCAACGTGCATGTCACGCACTAGATAAGGTGATGCACATAAGGAGCCGAAGCTTGCAAAGTTGCGACAGGTGAAAGGGGAGGGCATGAGTTCATTGCTGTGATTGAAATGTAGCATTTCGAAATAACAAGTGTAAGCAGGTGACACATGATTTTTTTTTCTTGGGGAAGGGGCCAAAATACATGCACTAATCCTGAAAAAGTATCGAGATCATTGAGGTAATGTAACAGTGTACCCTTACATCGACAGAACGGGATTTCAGATTGGTGGAAACATACCCTAGTGAAAAGCGGTTGAAGGTCAAGCAGTCATTACTCTCATCACCTCACCACCCCATCCTTTGTCCCTCCCTCCTACTTCATTGAAATAATTAGTCAGATAAGTCAAACAAATGTACCAGATTTGTATACCGTGGTAATTATCATTTGTCTTTTACAATTAGGCGACGTCACCGCACAACAACATATACGCAGAACCTAAAAGTGAGTTTTTTTCTTCTTCTTTTTTTCTGTTTGTCAATATGCTTCATTCAGCATTTAGTCATTGTTGAGTTAGAAGCCTAACTTAGTCTTTAGCCTAACCTAGCTATAATTTAGCACAGCTTGTGAAGTACGCTCTTGGTTATCGTGTGCTATTTTACTATTTGGTAGCCATGGCTTAAGCGGATTTTTTCTTTGTTAATTGATCAGACAAATTAAAGAAGCATTTCATATTCATTGATATGTAGCCTTCACAAACACATTTATCCTTCCTGTATTCTTACTTATTTTGAATTAGTTTTATGTATTTTAACCGTACATTTCATTATCGGGATATTATTAATAGTTATGCATTTTATCAACTCGCCGTTGTTGTCTTTCTAACTTTGCAGTTGAAAGGTTGCTTTCATGTTTTGTTTTAAGATAGAGTCCACCTTCCAATATTCTAATAAAGCTTAATATCGCTTTAGGGGTATTCTTTTACTGGAGTTCTGAAGTTAGATCCGAAAATCCGTCACACCATTTTACTTTCATCAACAGTTTCATTAACTTTTTAACTCTCAACTAACTTAATTTTAGCTATTTTATTTGTTTCAGTTATTTTCATTTACTGCATTTCATTCCATTTATTTGTTATTAAGTTCGAAATCGCTATACGACTTGGCTAATTTTGATTTACTTCTGGTGTGTGGTTTCAGGTATTTCAAAGATGAAATTAAAATAGAATACACATACAAGAATTACAACAAGAATGTAATAATGTTTTCCTCATCTAATTTATACCATTTTGTTCATCTGCTAAATTTCAGGGTATTAACTTTGAACAAAAAAAAAGGCAGGGTCTCTTTGGCATGCGAACATCGTACATGCTGTTTGCCAAAGAGACCCTGACTTTTTCTGATTTTTCGTTTACAGCTACCGATATTTAAGCAACTATATATAGCATTGTTACATTTTTTCTAGTAATTTCGTGATTGTGAATTTTAATTCACATGTGAATTAAAATTTTGGAGGAAATGTCCCGCAGATAGGAAAGAGGTACTGTTTAAGAATGAACAAGCAATTCTATTGTGATCGGTGTTCTTTTCAAGCCACGGATATTATACTACTTCCCTTTTAGAGTTTTGGGGACAAAACCGTGACATTTGAAGATATACGATGTCTGAATAATTTCCTTAATAATTTTTTTTTTTTCATCTAGATATAATCTTTGAACAATGAGAAATTGTTCCATGTCAAACTATTCCGTTGCAGAGGTTAACGTTATCGAGGTTAAACAAATAGAACATAAAAGCGTGTTGGAGTGGTTCTCCATTAACCTTGATGTATAACCAGGTAGTGTGTGTACAAAATAGAGACTGTTCCGTCACGACCGGACAAAAACTATCAGAGCAGCGATAGTCGGAAAATCTGAAATACCATTCGGAATTGTTCATATCCCCAGTGTGACAGAGAAAGATGTCAAATATTGCTCCATAATGTGCCCAAGGTTACCTAGTAATTAAAAAATTTTAAATAAAATCTGAAATACTGTTTGAACATTTCATATTTCAGTCTAGGAGAGACGATAGTCGGAAAATGTGAAATACCATTTGGACTTTTCCATGTCTCAGTCTAACACATTTTTGGACACAAAAAAGATACCAAATACTGCTTCAGATTGTGTCTAACTGGATTATTTGGTAATTAAAGCCAAACCGACTTTACAACCGATATATAGGCTTATACAGAGACTTTAAAAGGAAGAAGAAATTGATAGTTTCGGCCCTGCCCCCTCCCCCCTTATGCCACTGTTATACTCATATTAATCCGACCCAGTAGGAAGGCATCACTATTGATTGAGCCCATTGGTGGCGTGGCTGGGGAACGGTCAGTCAGCAGCGATTTTGTTTAGGGGGGCGTCGGAAGAATAAAACTGAGCCGGTGGAGCCTGGGGCGGGAATTCCTGGCGATCTTGGGGTATTATTTTCCACAGATTGTCTCGCACCCTCTGCGTCAACTAATTGTGGCATTCTGCTTAGTTTTCCTACCATTTTAGCTATTGTATGAGTGATGATGGGAAATAAAGGCGATTGCAGTGCTGATATTCAGCAAAGCTCATGAAAAATAAAGTAAGGACATAGATCTAGAAATGAGCTAGCGCACCCCATTGAGCCCAAAGGTTTGACCATAATTTTCCGACTGTGAGCTGGTACCAACAGGACCTGGTGCCCCCCCCCCCCGCCCCTCCTCCCATCACCACCGAAAACGTCCTTCGTCAGTAAATTACTTCACTGAGCTCATGCATGGATGAAACTTAAAGTGGAAGTGGCCAAGGGGTAGATTACAAAAATATAGATTACAAAAAAAAAAAAACTACACACATATGTGTATACTATACTTATGTCTATGCAAGCATATGTATAGTTTATGTCTATGTATGTATATGTATGTCTATACATTTATATATGTAAACTATACATATATATCTATGTGTATAGTTTATACTATATAAACTACACATTACAAAACGAAGACACCAATCGGGCAGGAAAAAATTATCCCGCTGAGCCCACAAACCCAAGATTTGCCGCAATAAACCAGTAGGGGGTACCTTTCAAAAATGTAGAAATTGACATCATATCTGGTTGGAAAATACCAGCTAACATCCTTGAAACGGTAAAATATACCCCGCTGAGTACATGGATCATTTTCAAGGGACCATTTTTTTTCTTGAAAAGCAGCGTGGCAGATGTCCCATTTGTCTTAAGTCAAGACCGGTTTGCTTATCCCTCATTCGTTCCTCTCTTTTTTTTTCTGGCCCACTATGTAGTTATAAAGTTCTTTGATGGCGCCCTTCAAGTTCGAGATACATAACTATTAGATTGTGAGAATTATGTCACAAAGTAATGTTAACTGAAGTCTTGAACAATACTAATCTCGTATGGACTGCTCAGGAGGAGGAAATATTGTGATTTAACCTCAACAAGCGAAAAAGATTTGTTATCGAACATGATAATTGGATTGACCCACCCCTTACTATCTCCGTCCTCACAAAAAAAGTCTCTATTTCATTCTTTTTTAATTTGTTCATTTTAGCTTATAATCTAGACGTGTATCAAATGGCAAGAGATTGTGACGAAATAATGGACGCGAACTGTACTTTTACACCAGGCAATGGCACTTATTACATCAAACCTGACGGACATCCAGGATTTTTTAAAACCTACTGCAAGTCTGACCGAGATGGCCAGGGGTGGACGGTAAGTGGCTCATACAGGTAAGCATGAGTAGTTTATGGTAGCCACAGAGATATAGCCGACTCACCGATAGCTCTTACTACCAGGATGGTAACTGAATAATTTATCAGATGGTGGATATTCAGAGGGTAAATAGTTATTAAGTGGACACACAAAGCCGTCAGAGAGAAGGGGAGGGTCACTGGACTGTAACTGCATGAAGTATTATCGCCAAGATGCCAGGCAAAAACTGGTCATAGCGGACAGTAGCGTCCTCAGACTGTTCATATTGGTAAGCACCGGTGTGGTAGGGCAGAGCGTTTTCCTTGGGGAGACTGCCTCTGAAGTCAGAAAAAAATCAAAGAGGGAGGATTTTAACGGATGGGGTGCAGGGGTTGCTTTGGGGGTTCCTGGTGAGGCCCCAGAATAGTTGGAAAAGCAAAGCTCCCGGAAGCTTTTGGATTCTAGGGTATTTGTGATATATAAAAGCCATTAAGGGTAATTCTATAGACTAAATACATGCGTAAAACAAAACTTGGGTAAGATTTTGCTTCTAACAAGAACTGCTTTATTCATCATGACACTAATCAGCGATACCAGAATAAACAAATTAACCGCTAGACCTGAGTGTCGAAAGTGATCAATTAAGATTTCATGTATGATTGCTTCACCGAAACATTCTTCCATTCAGCGTTTCAACCCCCCCCCCCCCCTCCTTCGTCCTCACATAAACTGGAAGACATTTCGAGGCATCATTGAAGCTGGTAAGATACCTGAGTCAAATATCAAAGATGACATACAATATCACACAGTTTCGTCACGTCCACATATTACTTCGTGCAGCAAAAAAAAAAATAAAAAAAATAAAAGTTAATAGTCATCACCAAAGCATGCAGCGTAGTATAGATTGTGGTCATACACGACTACGGTAGGACATAGGTAAGCCTGCTGTACAGTATGGCTAAATCCGTGTGATATCACCACCTATCCGTGGCGACGTCTTGAAGGTAATCACGTGATACGTTACAAAGTTTCCTGCTTTCCTGAAAGGAAATGTTAAAATGTTGAGAACGTCATCACGACCACCAGGACAGGCATACATGTTGGTAACAAATTTCTCTAGAGGGATAAGATATTGGTGTGAGGTTTGAAGTAACCCTGCAATCGACATGGCCCACTCGTAGTAAGAGTGCATGTTACCTAAAGTGGAGAACAAAAATTCACTCCAAATGAGCTATGTTTCATTCCATGTATGTGAAATATTCCATTTGGAGTGAATCTTTCACTCCGTAGTGGATGAAAATTTACCCTGAGTGGGTGATGTGCACACCCCTCCTTTGGGTGAATTTCACTTTTGTTTTTAGAGAGTGGTCCTTCATTTAAGAATCTATCCAATTGTCACTGGAGCTGATTTTCAATCTATTCGCTTCAGGTAATACACGCACGTGATAACACAGATAGTGCCAAGGTAGTCTTCAATCGGAGTTGGGAAGACTACCGGCTTGGATTCGGATCTGAAAATAACTTTTGGATCGGCAACGAAAAACTGGCTTACCTGACCAATCAGAGAAAGTATCAGTTAAGGATAGATTGGACGATGGCTGATGGCTCATACCACGTGATTTACGATAACTTTCGCATAAGTGACGAATTCGGCAATTACTCAATATCGTCAGAGATACGAGGGGACAATAAAACTGCATGTAAGCGATTTAGTGAATTAATGCTTTGCAATGCATTTGCATGAATCCCCTTATGCCTCATAACGTTTAAGGTCAAGTTATATATAATTGAGATAAACTGTAGATGTGACGTCGCTTGGTGTTACATGATTATTCACACTGATGGTGTCACCCACAAGCTCCAATCTTTTTACTTATTGTCAAATAATTACAGAGCAATAATAATTGTTTGGAGATCTTTGCAAATACCAATGAAGTCTGTCATACATTGTTGCTTTGCCTCAATTTGTGCACCCCCAGCCCCCACCCACCCAGTTATCAATTCTGGAGTGCAGTCCGGTCGCTTGCAGACTCTCTTTCTTCTTTTCCATTTTTGCATCGAAGACGGTGCCGTAAAATGGTGTCCGACTAACACGCATTATGGTCACTGTGACTGCCAGGGCACCTGCTCAAATACGTCTGAATGCGTCCCCTGTCCGAAACACGAGATTTGTGTCTGTCCAAAAACTCACAAGGTGATAGGTGATGATTGTGTACTCGAGGAAGAGTGCGGATGCCCTTACAACGAATCAACGAATTACAGGATACGAGTGAGTTAACATTAACACTAGAAATACGTTGAAGTTAGAACTTCGATTGCCGGGAACTGGTTTGTCACGGTGTCGTCGAGACGGGAGGATGTTTACACCGTCAGATTGACACAAAGATGCCCTTCTTGAAAGCATCTCTGTGATTGGTCAAACATTAACATTCTTTCTTCAACGATAAAATTGATTGGTCCTAACGCTCGGTGCCCCACCGACGTGGTTGTTATAGTCGAGATAGCCTTTGTCACAACTTTGATCGAACTTAGGAAAGATTTATTGAACGAATATACGATTACCATGAGTGCTGCATGTTTCCGCCCTCTATCATTCTTTGTCATCTTGCCAATGGATGCATCGTATCAGCAAGTAACAATAAGGTAACACCATCGTAACAATGTTAAGCATTTTAGCCATGGAACACATGAACGATAAGCTGATTAAAGTATATAGTAGGCAAGAAATGTGGTTAAGTGCATCATTACATGTGTTGGATGTGGTTGAGTGGTTACATGTGGTTGAGTGGTTATTCGTTATGAGGGTGTTTAAATGGTTAGATGTGATGGATGTGGTTGAGTAGTCAGTATTGATGAAAATGGTTGTGGTTAATGTATTGGATGTGGTTGAATGATTAGATGTGGTTGAATGTTAAGCTGTGATGAGGGTGGTTGACTTCTTAGATGTGATGAATGTCATTAAAGTGGTAAATGCAGTAAAGAAGGTGAATTTGTTTATGGTGGTAAATACAAGTCACCTGATTTCATTGATTGTTTCATTATCTTTAGGAGGGAGGGTATACCATCTCTTCTGACTGTGCCAGAAACTGCTCATGTGTCGACCGCAATCGCACGTGTGTAGATTACCGGTGCAGTCCTCATGCCACGTGCGGAGTGAGGAACAACGAACGCAGGTGCTACTGCGACGAAAATTACGTAGGTAATGGGACCCATTGTAAACGTGTAATGGACTGCTGGGATGTATTCGAGCTCGGTAGGGAGTCTGGCGAATACAAGGTTCAACCAATCAGTGGCTACGACAATGTCACAGTGAAGTGCGATATGGACGACGGGGGAGGATGGACGGTAAGTGTGGCAATAGAGCTTCACCCGTTACAAAGTTCACGTCAACAAATCATTGTAACATAGAACCATTCTCATTTCATGATTTTGATACTGGTACCACTGTAAATTCTAATTGTCCAAGAAAAACGTAAAATAAACAGACTGTATCAAACTATGATACAACCCTATGAACTATCACGCAACCTATGTTACGGAAGACTGTCATGTCGCAATAGGATTACATAAGCTATGCGTCATGACCGATTGAAGAAGCTAAATATCAGGCTTTTCTCTGTAAATTATTCAGACCTCTCTAAATAACACATTTTTGCCTATGGGAATGACGAATAACTCCACAAGCCCTTATATAAACCAAAACTTAAGACCTATTCATTTGATGTCTCATTGACCATCTTGTTGTGGTCAGGTGATACAAATGACCTAAGCCGATGATCATCACACTTATCCTTAGTGTGCTATGATAAACAGAATTTTTAGGGACCTCTATTCAGTATGTTCTTGTTATTACCACCAAGCATGTACTTCATTCGACAATCGTAGATTTTTATTATGTGTTTCTTAGCAACGTTTGAAGTTAAATCCTATATATATTTTTCTTTAATTTCATAAAAAAAAAAAGAAATATCTGGTCGTCTAGTACCTCTGATCTGAAACAAAAAAGTAAGAACCTTCCGTCGATTTTAGTTTAAACTGAAACAGGAAACACATTTATTGCTAGGAGCCAAAAAAAAAAACAAAAAAAAAAATGCAGAAAGTGTGCTATCGAAAATGATAATATTTGTTTCTGTTTTCCTTGAAAGGTGTTCCAAAGGCGCTTTAATGGCTCGGTGAACTTTTTCCGCTCAAGGAAAGAGTACAAGGACGGTTTCGGGTCCGGTTTCGGGTCACATGACGAGTTTTGGTTAGGCAACGAGATATTGCACATACTGACGAAACAAAGACGATACGAACTGAAAATAGAGCTAGTTGATAAAGAAGGCAAGATGTTCTACGCCAGATATGATTTATTCAGCATCGACAGCGAGAATGATTCGTATACTCTTCACATTGGTAACTTCACCGACGGAGGAGCAGGTAACTATACTATCGATTGTCAATTATTCGATTACGTGCAAATGACACGCACGTACACGTCACAGTATGAATATTTAGGGGGCCTATTAAAGGAAACAAAGCAGTCGATGAGGTCACTTTGCGACGGTGGAAATCACGTGATAAATACATCCATTTATTTGTCACTTCATGTTCTGTAAGACAGGTTTTACGTTATTCTGGAAAAGAATACAAAATATTGCCAGGTGGGTGATTTGCAGTGACATGGTTCCTGATTGCAAAGTTACAAACAAACGCTATAAACGGATTTTCCGCAAAAAAAAGAGAAATATAATTTTTATTCAAATATAGCACGATGAAATGTGGTGTAAAGTAATCAAGCAAACAAAACAAAAATCATGTAACAACTGAGATATGATTTTTTTTTTGAAAGATTGTTTTTCAACTTGTCATGCGACATTGTCCATTCCGCATTACCGTCGAACGGAGCACAACAAATTGGAAGGTAGTTAGCAATCTACTGCGATGCTGAAGAGCTGTTTGCATGCCATTCATGCTCAGCCAATAACAGTCTATGTTACTGACACACCCCTCCCCTCTTCATCTTAGACATACATTACGTTATTTTTCACAAATGGCTCCAGGACCTTCGAACAAACAAAAAAATCACATTTTCGGAATGAGCTGGTGGTTTCAGTTAAAATTTCAATATCGAAGCGATTTGAAAGACTAAACAACCTTGTTTCGTTGAGTAATGTTGTTCCTTCAGCGTTGCAAAATCTTAAGAAAAAAAAAAATTGCCGCAGCCTTATTGTGGGTGCGATAGGAAAGCTTAACTAATAGTGTAGTTGCATGCAGACTATAAAATTTAAAACTTCTGGAACTTGGCTATAATTTATCACTATGAAAATGTGATTATGAAAATGTTACTGCATTTAAAACCTTACAATATCTCGCCAAAGTAAGAGCTATGTACCCGTAAGTACTCCTAAGAAGACTACAAACGTGTAAATTTTTATGATATACCGCGTTGCTTTTCTACCACATTTATTTGTTGGGAACCACGCATTATTCTTAAGTCGGTGACCCCACTGTAGCGCAGGTTAGAATTTAAAAGGAAATAGGGCGTTTGTTTTGCAGAAAACATCCATATTATTAAAACTAATGTTTGTGGACGCAGAATGATAGATTATTCAAAATAAGGATGGACAGTAGCCTTCTTTTCAAGTTTCTCACAGATAGAAACTCAGCTGTTTGTTGCTCAACACCAATTTGTTCACCCAAACTTTTCAAAATTCAAATGATGTATCTTCCGTTACTCATCACATGCATAATGTTTTGAGGAGATGAAGCTTTGGCAGGTGTTTACTGATGAGACTGAATGGGAACAATGACTAAAGCTATTTCTTTTGTATGCCATGTTGGTGTTTTCTAAACGCCCTATTTCCCTCTAACTTGTTGAGCGCTCCTGAATACGGACACTTTCTATGGCATTTTGCCCTGCAGTATTTGTACTGCAATGACAACGTAACCTATAGTCATCCCCCCTCCCCCCCCCCCAAAAAAAACAACGATTTTGGAAGGAAAGCCCAGCAAATTGACATATTGTGTATGAGACGTGATTTGCCGTGATTTTTCGGTGTATCTGACTGCATTTGGAAGCCTGAGTTTTGTCCGTGGAAGTTTGCCTTCGCTCTGTTATCGCTCATGTAGACAAGCTATCCAAAATACGTGATTGCATCCTGGTAGTGTTAATAATACTGCTGAATATTCAGAGCCACTACGTAGGCTAGCACTGGTATGGCATTCGTGAGCGTCGAGGGTTTCCAAGTTACGAACAATAACTTACAAAGGGAAGCAAAACTAAATCTAAACTTTCTTGCTCGTATTTTGTTCCAAATGTCTTGATGAAATGTCGTTTTCGTCGACATAATTTTCAGGTAACAATGAACTTGAAACTGGCGCTGAATTTTACAAAAAGGTCCTATTTAGCGCGACAAAGATACCGTTGACGTCACTTGAACTTGAAAGCTATACATATAATAATAATAATAATAATACTGACTTTGAGTAAACTTATAGCCAGTATTAAACACCCCCCCCCCCTCCCCAAGGCAAAGTGAGAACCATTCAGTGTGAATGGCTCTCTCTCTATTCTTTGGGGAATCTACACACTTTTATGGTAATCAAAATCGGGTCAGCCACTTTGGACCCAAACTGAATGCTGGTGGTCGGAAAAGTAGATCGTAGGTAATAAATGAAGATCTGCCTATACAAAGACTACTATTAGTTGATAAAGATCAACTTTGCCATAGGATATTCCAGGTTTAAAATCGTAATATTAATCCGTGTAATTTTGTCCTTGTTTTTCGTCACACCGTCGTATAGTGTAGGCCTATCTATTGCAAATTTTCATATTTAATCGATTAACTTCCTTTTTTGTACTTTTTGGTGACAAATTTTCTGTCGGTTACTCAACGCGACCACTGTTTTTTTTTACAGCCTAGTTCAAACGATAAACGTCACTTTCTGAATTTGAATAGTCGTTTTCGTCATATAAATCTGTTCAACACGCATCTCTCTTCCCATGCATGTCGGACGAAAAGTGGCAGCCCCCTCCCCCCTCACGGTGACGTTAGCCTCACGTACTGAGCACTGAAGAAAGTATGCGTAACGTGGTGGCGCTGATAAAATCTTCCCGTTCCTTGAAATCATCAAAATGAAGACAAGCGGTTCTGTTTCTGACAAAACAATCACTTTTATGTATAACTAAGGCCTCGACAGTGACCATAACGTCAGTTAGTATCTGGTCTACTTTGAAACTTTTGGAACTGTTAAAGAACCTGGGCGGCAAGTCCACGAGTGGTGTCCCAAAAGTAGTTGTTGCTCTATATAGCCTCCGGTGAGTGGTTAAGGAGCGCGCCAGTTGCATGTCCCAACGGATGAAAGTTTGCTACTGAACACAGGAGTTGAACACACGGCTCATGGGTCTCTCTACCCGCACAGATCTACCCTCGCAGCTTTGCGGTAACGTATCAGTTTAGTCACGTTTTAGAAAGCTTTTGTCTTCAGATTCAGTTTTGTATCTCACAATCGCAGGCAATCCGTTGACCAATTACTCTGACAATCAACCATTCCAAGTTGAAGTTGACTCGACATGGAGTGGGTTCCTGACACTGGCCCCCCTTCATGAGACCAATGCGACAGATTTCTCGGAGAGCAGCGGATCAGGGGAGGATCTAATATACAGCGGTTCCGATTACTCTGTCGATTCTTTGGGAACAGAAACTATGGAAATCAATTACGGCGACGACGGCGACAGTGACTGGATCGCTAATAATGTTACCGATAACGTCATAGGTCCTTGGTGGCATCCTCCCAACGAGAACATCCCTAAGGCATGTGACTTGAATGGCAATTACCGAGATATTTACTGGGAAACCGTCTCACGAACCAACATCATCAAGTCCACAAAGATGAAAATACGTCCACTGCAGGAGAACGTATGAAAAACTTCCACGATATGTGTCAGATTATCGTACCCATCGAATGTGTGCATGTGTGCGTGCTTGTGCGCGTGTGTGCGATGGTGTGCCTTTGTATTATAGTACTTTCTGAGGACTTGAACAAAAGAATTTCACAAGTCCTCAGAAAGACAACAATAGGGGAATGTATTGTTAAAGTTAGGGTTCAGGAAGAAACAGCAAAGGAAAATTCGATGGAGTCCTCACTTTGTATGTAATGTAAAGCTGTGTGGGTATGTGTATGTATCGACCTTAAAACCATTGTTAACTGAATGGGGATTTACGATAACACACATTCATTGTAAGTTACGCACTACCCGACCTTTCCTACCATTTCGTTCACTTGAATATGTCTTACATATATCATATCGTAAACTTTAAGTAACTTGCCTGAACACATTAAATGTCACACTAGTTCACTAGACTTGCTACAGTTCCTGGATGAAACATTGCCCCGACTAAGTAGCTACAAAGAATGACTACTGTGGCACTTTCTGACTAAATTTGCCATTGGCAGATGATTTCTCTCCCTTTTTTCACAAATCTGTTAAGAAGATACATTGACACCCGATTTGGAAGAGACGAAAGTGCAAAAGTAATGTAAATAAATATTACAACTAGGCCTACCTATGTTACTTCAATTCATTCAACTTAGAACATAGTGGTGGGAACGTGTACAAGGTCTCTGGAGCTTCTTGTTGCCATCCCTCATTCTCATTTTTCAATCATTTTATCTTGTTTATAACTTTGTTATTTCTATGAAAGAGATTAAAATAACGTTAAATGCAACTAAAATAAACCTAGAAATAGATGAAAGACGAGAGAAAGTTGCCTTGGGGCGTTGACCTCAAGTTCGTCATAACGAGCGTCAGATGTGAAGGTGCTTTTGTTGTCCGTCAAATTTACTCACGTTTATGTGCGTCTTCAATCCCACAATATGCCCCTGTCAGCTATTAAATTTAGTTTCAAATATCGATTCCCAAAGCTACAAGTGATATTGTCATACGACTTGTCCCTTCAGTGGGCAAGTTCCATAGACAAGATCAAAAGCAATGTTAACATTTGGAGCTGTGTAGATGGATAAGGTGTACGCACGTCCTGTAAACCCAGTTGCATTCTCTCTAGTCTCTTGCTGTCTGTTGATATTTCAAAGTTTGTCCAAAAATTTGAGATGTTTTTTTTTTCTGTCGATGTAAACTCATGCCAATAGATCCCTTGCATATGACGTCACATACAGTTTATCCGCAACCTCCTAGTTAATTAGGTCACGTGACCCGTTCTCTTACATTCTCGCCTGCTCGAATAATGAACACTTGAATGGTAGAATTTTATCAAGAACTCCATAATCTAAATGGTAAACCGTGAACAGTGCACTACACCTGAGTACATTTGCCATTTGCCATTTGTTCAATGATGCACAGAATGGCGCATGCTACGACTTCAGTGCGTAACTTCTAGGTTAGGAAAGTTGGCTCATAACGTAATATCGACTCGCCGATGCGTCCTAAACGGTCTCCACAAATTAGTTCGGACAGATGTTTGACACTTTGTGTGGCTATTTGAATAAGCTATATAATGGAGCTATTCCGAATGAGCTATATTTGAAATAGCAACTCCCTGGTCCTCGTGCCCAATGAGTGGCTTTATAAAGGGCAAGTCATGTCTTTATAAAAGGGTTTGAACGGGTGGGCGGTGGTGGGGGGGGGGGGGGGTAAAGCTGACTAGAGCGTAACTTACACCTGGGGTAATTTTCTGATTTTGCTTACTCTGTGAATGTACTTATTCTCTACTTGTATGCGTACATATGAGTGAACCATTTCATCTGGCAGAGGGAAGACGTACAACGGATGAGGTTCACAATACATCGCTAATCTGAACCAGGAATCCGCCAACCAGGGTTTCATAAATCAGTGAAAGTCCACAACAGACAGTGTAAGGGGAAATCCTCGGTGGAAAGTTTCACTGTAGCAGATTTCAACTTTCTGCCATTTATGTAAAAAAAATGAATTATTCTTTTATTGATCCATCGCCTATATTCAATACATCCTGAAGCATTTTTGTTATTTCTATTTCTTTATATAGGCATTTATGTAGCTCATATATACATATATATGACGTTTAAAATTTGCATTGTATTTACCTGTGGTAAATGATTTGTATTGTAATGATTGTATTGTATGAATTTTACATGAAATATAATATCATATACGGTAGTGTATCTGAACCCTTTGTCCTATGCCACTTTTGCCAGTTTGTTGTTATCTGGGGGGACTGCCACAAAAACGCTGTCGTCTTTGACGCTCATCTTTTTTAAATTTCAAGAGTGGTATTTGGTATGACATCATGACCGCAAAATCATGACAGATAATCACTGTAACGGAGTGAGAATAAACTAACGACTCTTTCAGACTAAAATCTTTCGCCCCAAATTACGAATGGTTCATAATTTCACTCTAAGGGTTTTTCTCTGAGGGTTTTTTTTTGTGTGTGTTATTTTTGTCAAATTTAGGCCTACTTTTTTATTTTTGGACGATATTTTTTATTCTTTCCTGTCACAGATTATTTGTAATTTGTTTTATTACTAATGAAAGGCAGCAACGAAACACAACATTCCTGCTAATACAAAACGTTTTTAGAACGTTCTCAAAACGTTATGTAACGTTTATAACGTTTCGAAATCGTTATAAGAACGTTTTGTCTTAGCTTGGATATCGTATCATGCTCAATTTTATGATAAATGTAGGTCATTTTTTGATATTACGAGGAGGAGTCTTTAGTTTTCATGACTTCGGTTAACGTTCACCGTGTAATCCAACCCCACACGGTTAATCGTTGGTTTGAATAAACGTCTGTATCTCTTTGGACAATTATCGTTGGTGTGATGACCTCAGCAAAAATGGCATAGCACGTTAGTAGCAGCCTTATTGTGGGTCTATCAAACTTTTTGCTTATATCTTTGTTGGTAAATGTCTGTAGTATGCCAGAAGCTTCAAGTTAAGAATGTCCTGTGTAATATACATAAATCACACAATAGCCTAAATATAGATAAAACTATAGGCCTACGTCAGGCCGTCGCCCAGGGTAGCAAATGATGTGCGCAGGCCGCGTTTTTAAGCCGGTAGACGGAATAAAACTGTGAATAACATTTGGCCACAAGAAACCAAATCCCGGCATCTTTATCGACGTTGAAGTAACCTGCAGGTTAATCGGATGAAGTTTAGGTTAATCCAAATGCAGGAACATGAGCGTTTAACTTTCCCTACGCGGTAAGCCTATAGTGTCAAAACATTTCAAGTGTTGCGTTTCCAGGCAGTGAATAATGGTGCATTTGAGTGATGGCGGATTATGGGCTCGTATCGACTGCATGTGTGGATAACGAAGTTGACTAATTTCGTAAAACTTACCGAAAAAGAAAAATGCAAAAACAAAAAAGAGAGAGAAAGAAAGAAAAGTGAAACGCATCATGGAAATACATACTTTGCGTTACGTAAATTACAAATTTACGGAAGCCTTTTACGTACCTGCTGTTAATGTAAGGTTCACCGGTGACGGGAGAGACAACTTTGCACTGATATATCCCGGCATCGGACGACGTCGATCGACGAAAGCCCAGCGCCATGTCCTTCCCGTAAAATGTGCCGATCTCGTTGCCGCCTGCCACGGCGCTTTCCACTCCAGAAACCGACGGAATAATCGTCTCCATCTCGTTCAGCCTTTCTGTGTCCGTCTGTTGACGAAACGATTCCAACGGTAGCTTGGTCCACACCGCTCCTTCTTTTACATACCCACTGGGGAGATGAAAATGCAAAATGTAAAAATGGAGAATAATTAATAGCGTCGGAGGGTGAGGAGATGCTAAGTTAAAAGAAAGGAAAACCTCAGGTTTGTCTCTTCAATTGGGAATTTCTCCATCTTTATGGTCACAATGACGCTTTGTGTACGCAAAAAAAAAAAAAAAAATGAATGAAGTAGTTCTGCGGATGACTTGCGTAGTCTGTGCATCTTTTCACAGGGAACTAAGTTTGAACTATGTCCTGTTTCTTCATGGACAGTAATTTCGAACAGATGGATACCACGAAGGCAACTAGAGTGCTGATTTATTATACACGTTAGTCTCAGCCATAAATCAAGAAGTGTACGTCAGTAACAGACTCTTTTGACACGCAATTTTTTGTCTAAATTATCATCAGTTGGTCACAAACTTGGCCAACGGCATTTCTCGGTTACGATAACACTAACAGTTACAGACTCCGCTGTGAAATGTTTTGTAAAATCATAGGAATATTGAAGGCACGGTTATACGAAAATGAAAAAAAAAAAGGTATTACGTAAAAAAGGACAAAATCCACAAAGATACACTTTTGCGGAGAAACAAGTGTGCATAAATTCTTACTCACAGATTCCCGGTGTATACGTGTCAACATGTGTCACTTACCAAGGATCGCACGTTAGCTTCAGCCCAGACCCACTATACACCACGACCGCTCGGGCTCTGAAAGTCTTTCCGCATTCTGGGTGAAACATTGAAATCATAGGACGCACGAAAGATCGGCGTAGACGAGACTTTTCAGGTTGATGTCTGACACCTGACTGAGTTTTAGTTTGGAAAGAGCTTATCCTTTCGCTTTTTGTTGAAATATTTCTTGCAGAGTAGACAGGATCCTCGGAGACGGACTGTGCTATTGTCGTCGAGGGAAGTGACTCTGAGAAGGAGCAGGCGAATATTACTGATTGGATTAAGACTAATAAAATACTCATCACTCAATGTCTCCTCTGGCTGAACACAAAACGTAATCTAACCTGTCGGACATAACCTAACCTAGTGTAAGTTGTGACATACCCGTTGAATACCTAAATACTTTGTAAAATACAACAAAACTAGTACTTTCATTAACTTGTCGACTCGATTTTGCAACTCGGGATTTTTTTTTTCGAAATTTAGGTAATCAACTCATATCTTTTCCACGGTAAAAGTTACTATAGATCTCTGTGACAAAAAATTCACAGTCTAAAGTTATTCCAGCTGCATGCGGTAAATTTGCATTGGCGCATTAACGATACGTGAAGAATCTTCATCGAATAGAAGTGTTTCCTTTTCCTCAACTTTAGCGATGGTGGTTTGATGCCGGTACTACAAGTCTTGTATTCGATTGTCATTTACAGTATGCTTATCGAAGTGTTAAACACCGATGTTGAGTCATGTTATAGGCAAAGCGTTATTAGGCCCACCGCTAAGCTTCTCCAAAAATCAGGTCTTCGTTTCACGCAGAAGTCAATGCTGTGTTCGTGGAATCTCTCTGAGAGAATTTGCTCTCATGTAGTCCCAACTACTCCTTGCATCCTTGCTCAAATTCCGTCTGTACTCAGATTTACTTGAAGAGACTATCAGACCAAGGAGTTGATGTCCAGTAAAAGAAAACGTGTTTCCATGCCCTAACGTTAGGCCTATGAAAAATGTTCATTGCGTTCCATGCATGAAAAACATACATGTGCGCTTGTTCTGTATAAAGAATGCATGATACCATGAAATGTAATTACTAGTTATCATGCTGTGCGTATTTATTACAGTGCGCGTTGTTTTAAAGATCGGGTCATACATGCGCGCATTGAGACTTGAGGGCTAGGGAGACGCACTACGTAGTGCGCGGAATCCATAGCAATAGATATCTCTGTCACAGATCTGTTGATATCTGTTGAGATCAATGATTTCTATCCGGGAGCCAAATCTTTGTTGATTCGGCACAGAATATAGAGTCACATTTCCTTGTACGAACTTATGCAACTGTGAACGTATCTTTGTAAATATCGTTGCAACGCAAAATTTTAACCCACATTGCGCATAACTTGTTGTCATGCAGTTGTCTAAGCAAGTTGTACAGTTTGATTGGGTACCGGTAATTACTGTGATAGTCCATACGCTTTGCATGTAAGAGAGTTTCGTGATGCAGTATAATGGTCACTCGATACCCACAAATTTACCTCTTTTCAAACTGATAAACATGTCTCTCTCTATATATAGATATGTAATAGGCTGTATTGCAGCTGATTTTCAAGCGCACTAATCAATTGAGGCAATTAACGTTGACAACATAATACGCTTTCTCATACACCAATTCCATGCACACGGTTGCGAAACTTTTTCTGCAGGTAACCGGTTGTTTCGCTCACACCCAACCCGTTCTCCCCCAAGTTACCAGTTCGCCTCAAGCTGTTTACCAGTTCGCCCCAGAAGACCTACCAGTTGTGGGGACCAGTTCGCTCCATTGCATGACGGTTGCATTGTATAAAATAAGGGAACGAATTCAAATGGGTTATTTGGTCTTGCTTCATACACGTTCTATTTTAATTTTGGTTATGCCTGGTAACTAGTGGCTTTACATGTCATGTTCATTCCTTTGTCTACATATTTTCTCATGTTTTATGTTATCCTCAAAAAAAAAACTACTCAAAACAAATTAAAAACAAAAGAAATAACTGAACGGAACACAAAATCATCTGAAGACGTACACTCACAAAAACGTAAAGTAAAATAAGAACTCCATAACTTTTTGGTAAAATTTTACACACAGTTAATGTAAGTCTTACATTATGATATAACAATTTTATTAAAATGTAGTAAAATTTACCATAATTATGTAAAATTTACAAATACTGCTTACATTATTTTTACATAAAATTTATGGAGTTCTTATTGTACATAATTTAGGTAAATAATTCTGTGAGTGCACGGTCGTTTATTTATGAATGGTGGCAGTATACAATGTTCAAGATATGTATTTGTTCCTTTGTTCCACAACTTACCTACATTGTCGCTATAACAGTTTTGAAATGGTGGAAAAAATTACAATTGTGGTATTGTAGTTGAACACAATCGGTACGGACTTTTGACGTCAGTTAGTTCAAGGGGGCGAACTGGAAGATATTCGGGGGCCAAATGACTTCTTCTTTGGGCCGTTGGGGCAGGGACGACCGGGGCGAACTGGTTGGGGGCGAACTTGCAAGGGGCGGAACGGCTGGTAATCTTTATTAATATTGTTGTAGACTAGAGGAGAATATTTTGGAACTCTCACCTCTTTAGTTGGGTTAAGTCTGGTTGTTTTATGTTTTTCAACATTCTCTCCACTCTTTTTTTGGAGGGGGGTGCCTGTTCCTACCGGATATAGGGTCATTTCTCGACAGTTAAATATTGAATAAAATGTGTAACTGATATACTGAAAACGCTGCGTTCGAGGTCCTTGATAAAGGACATCGTCTATGTTTACATAACTTCTACTCTCTTCAGAAAATAGATGCACAGGATATTTGTCAAGGTTGTGACAGCAACACTTGAACTCCCGCTAAGAGCAAACGAATAAATACGTTAAATTAACAACCTATACCCCATACATGCATGGGTACCGTATGTGTAAAGTAATATAAACAAAAGATACATTTATGAGGGACCCACAAACTTGTTGTTGGTTGTTAATCACTTGTTTTATTGTTGTGCCATCTATTTGCCCAAGTTCAAGAGCTATGAACAAATAGAGGAACGTTTATACAAGTGTCATGACGACGTGGTTTTCCAAATGGACTGATCCACGCATGCGCAAACAAGAGTAAGGATTTCAGTTTGAAATCATTCCGTTTTACCGTGATATACCACTCAGTGACGTTTCGCCAAGTCAGCCACAGTCGAGACCTGACCGTACAAATCCTAACGCAGACAGACGGTAGGTAGGTTTTCAAAATAATTTTGGCAAATTATTTCCTTTTTTGTGTAAAATATGACTTTACATTTCAATCATACAGCATGTTTCTACTGCAGTCTTGCAGATGAGAGAACGGGTCTGGTGAATTCACGATAAAGAATGCGTGATTGTTTGAAAAACAAAAATATTCTGCCATCCTGTGATTACAATTGCCATTTGGATGATCGAACTAGAACTCAATGTTTAGAAAAAAAATCACTGCTGAAAGAAAATTCAGTTTTATCTGTTGCTCATCTGAAGATCGTTAGCCAAGCTTCATTGCTCAAGGTTGAAAAGTAGCGCTAAATTGAATAGGTCTACGATGGTGGTTTATTGTTAAAAAATCTATGGTTAGAGGATCAGCCCCTCTGCATCACATTAACCCCTCCCCCCTAAAAAACAGTCCTTGTGGGCCTGCCTCCAAATTCTACCCCCTCAGTACTTGGGTATCAATGACGTAGCCAGCGAGGGGAGGGGCAGAGTGTCCCCCGCACAAATTTTGAGGACGCCACAGATGATGTTGAAAAATAAGGGTGAGCAAAAAAAAGAAAAGAAGAGAAAACAAAAAGAGAGGAGAGAGGTGTGAAATCTTTGGTTCGAGGTTTCGATTGGCCGTAAATGCGTCTGTTGCTTATACCAAGCGTGTGGCTAGGAAATGGAATCCGTAGCAGAGCGGTCTGCATCTTTATTTAACGCAGAGCGCATTGGCAATACGCCTCCACGAACTGCCAAACAAAATCTTGGATTAATGATGTCACCTAAGATAAATGATGAAACCTAGAAATAACGTTCCCCTATTTTTGCCAACCCTAACGCTGAATAATAAAAAAAAACTCCAAAAAGTATTGGTTGTCAATGCCAACTGAAACTATTGCCAATACGAACCAATATTCGGTCAAATTACTTCTTAAAAGTATTTTAATTCTACTACTTAATTTAAAAGTACGTAATTTTAATTGTTTAAAAGAAGTCGGAATTTTTCAACACGGGTGCATGCAACAAGTTCATGTTTTGCCAGGGCGTTTCCCCCAAAAAACTTTCTAATCGGGCTCTGCGTCGCTTCGTTGCATTAGATAATGTTTAACCGTCCACCCCAATTTCACTTTTATTTTCAAGGTTAAAATGGGTCATTATCAACGAATGAAAAAGTGGGGCTTAAAGGTATGTCCAGCACCCCTTTCCACCCCCTACTATTTGCCAACTGTTCCAAGAATAAATTAAATAGGATGAACAATTCATTTTGATTCTTGTATTATCTCAACCCATCTAATAAGTATTACCATTCTTCATTTTTCATTTCTGTCTCAGTAGGCCTAACTGAGAAATTGCAGGAATAAGATCAATCTTTTGAGACTGGGGACATGCAGCTTGGAACACTCGAGAAGGGCTGTTTCTGACCATCTGGAGGGTTTGGAGAGCCATTACTTTATTTAAGGTTCATGGGTGCAGGTGTCAAAAAAGTCAGTTATGCACCATGACAGAACAGCTAAAGAAGGGCAAACATATTCCTTTTTAGACAAGGAGGGGTTGTCCCATCCCTTAGACACAAGCCTATCAAATAGACTAACTGATTTGATATCCTGGCTTAGGGTTTGGCAGGGCAACACCCCTCCGCTAATAATCCTCCCCAGGGCGGCGGTAAAAAAAAAAAAGAAAGATGAGTCGACTTTGTCCACCTCTTAAAAAAACCTGGGTACACCCCTGTTGCGTATAGTTTCGTATGGATGATAGTTCAAGAACTCCGCTTGTTGTTTATCCAAAGTGTTAAAGGTTCAATAACACTTCAATAAACACTTCCTGGTATCCTAAACTACATGCGCCCAGCCTTGGAAAAGAAACCTTAATATAAGAGAAACATCATATCTATCACAAAATGGTAAAAGTTTGGACTGGTTTTATCTTGAATATTTAATCCTATTGCAATTTTCGCTCTGCTCCGCAAGGTTAAAGTATAAAAGGTCTTAAGGACGGCACGAGCGAGAAATTTTTGATCACCTGCATAATGCTATTAGGGTTCCCACATCATCGGAAGTGGCATTTGCGAAGCACCCCAACCCTATACAAATAAATTTAAAATTAAATACGTGTTTAAGTATGATGGGGCACGCACCGACACCCCCCCCCCCCCTTCCCTCCTGGGCGACGCAATTTGACATAAATATAATTCTCATGTACAGGACTAAAAGAAATGAGACAAATTGCCACTATCACTCTGTTTTTGTGATATTTCTTTTCAGAGACGTAGTAGACATTCCAAACTAGTTTACAGCAGGATGGTTGTGTTTGAATCAAAAAATGAAAGCGCGAAACCTCACACTTGAGTAATTCCCGCACGCAACAACCTTTTGACCTGATTACGACGCCTCATCTCGAGTAATAACCACTTGCACTCTGTTTTCAAAGCCGGACTTATAGCTCAGCCAACGAGGAGTGATTGAAAATGCACCGCGAATCCTCCTTTCGTGACTAAAGAATCATTACATACAAAACGAGGGTGGTTGTGACATCTGGTGGTTGCGGTGTTCCTCCGGGCCCTGTGTGGTCTAAAATGTCAAAAGCATTCTCCAGAATTTCGTAAAATGGACCGGTCCACATGGAACCTCGGACCAAAACTTGCTGGACACTCAAAATGGCACAGACCCCACAAAAGATTGTGTGGAAGTTTGAAGCAAATCCATCAAGGCATGTGCACATAAAAGCATTTAAATCATTGTGGATCGACAGCTCGTGCATGAATTGGTTCCTAATATGACGTCATACGCTGCTCTGTAGAAAAAAAAAATTCGAGGGGTTTCCAACTGTGAAACTTTTAACTTTGATTGCATAACATTGAATGACGTCCCAAGGACACAAAATGCAGCTTTGGATCTCGATTTGTCCAAAAATTTAGAACCAGTTTCTGTGATTGAGTTTTAGTCTACGTGTCGTGGCTGCTTTAACAGAAATTTGTCGTATTTTTAAGGCTCTGACATGGACGTGGAGCAATTTGCTCTCATACCAGGGTCATTACAACAGATTGCTACATTAGCAGCTTTCATCCACATAACCCCCCTCCCCACCCTTGCACACACACAGACACCCTGTGATCATACCTCCCTATTGAATCATCATTTTCGTTTTATTTTTTATTATTTTCAAGTGGGGTGATACCCCGATATGTTGCGACATTTCATTGTTCCTTAACACTTACTTCAAAACTTCTATGACTTTTTTCTAAGATAAAATGGGTTCCACTTTTGGACAACTTACGGGATCGGTCGTACCATCTCCTCAGAAAAATGACCTCAGAGGCTCAAGGCCACTGGTCTACATGGGATCTCTCATCATGTTGTGTGGTTTCATCCAAATTACCTTCGGAATGATGATGTTAAACCTTCCTTTTGGTTTCTTGGGAAATGCAACATGGGGAATGACGAATGGTATGGTAAGTACGTCACGAGAAATACCGCGTTCGTCACCATGACGAAAGAAAACCGCACCACAAAAGCCACCCTCCTCAATTCCAGAATTTTTGTAAGTCGTGGAGGGGGTTGTAACTAGGTGTACACAAGTGGTGGATATTCCGTATGAGGTCACTTTTTCGGTTGCTTGTTGTGTGCGTGTGCGTGCGTGTGCGCGTGTGTGTGTGGGGGGGGGGGGGGGTAGCGGGAGTTAAAACGGTATTAAGGTAATATGTATAGTACATACACCTAACTTCGCGCACTGCCAAACTTCGCGCACCCCTAGAAAATAGGCCCTAAAATTCGATGACCTAAGTAGCTGGACAAATTTTTGACTACAATGTCTTGAAATGACTGAAAAGAAAGCTGAGACACTGTTTACCTAATTGCCCTTACCTTGTTAGTCAACTTTACGGTAGTGCATTTACATAGTTGATGTAGGCTAGGCCTAGAGCATCCTATTCACAGTTTCCGCCGAATGTTGCAAATTTTAAAATCATGATTTTGACTCCTCAGAGGAAGTTTTTCATGACCATTTTTGTTGCTAGCTTGGTCACAGGTTTTTGCTGTAGGTCTAGGCACAGGATTTGTTGCAAAGGACATTCTTCATGCAATGACTGTCATGCTAACGTTAGTAAGATGCGCGAAGTTTGGCAGGTTTACATCGTATCGTTAACTCAAGTAAATGTTGCTTAAAATAACAGATTTCGAGGTACAATCCATGGCATACTGGATCGAATTGCTAGTAAAATTGAATTTTAGGCTTGCGAAAAAAAGATATATCATTTTCAGGGATTTTGAATTTACAACAGCTAGAAATTCCAAGGTTTTTACGTTAGATGCGCGAAGTTTTATACATCCATGCTACTTTTCCAATTCATGTGACTATGTGTACGTGTGTTTGCTTGTGTGTGAGTGTTTGGATGGGGGATACATGGTACGGAATCGCTGAAACAACCAAAAGATAACACATGGAATAGCTAACGTTACAAAGCATTCTGCACGTATTTCGACTATGAAAACAGAGGAAAATGAAAAATATTGGTCGTTTGCATTCCCGCACACTTGTTCAACTAAGTGTTCCCTTTGTTACGTCGAAGGGAATAGTTATAAATACTCGTAAGTACAATGCATTTAAACAATACTACAGTTATCATTGATAAATTGTTTCTTTTATGACGGGTGGTAATATGACTCATGATTTTAAACAGTTTTCTGAAGTTAGTTAAATGATCGTCTGTGCTGATCTGTACTAAGCACCCTTAGTATAGATTAAACTAAAGTTTAAACCACTTTATGACAGCCCGAGACCCGTATTGACGAATAACGACGTCATAAATATGCCCGTAAAACTTTGGAAGAGTAAGTTCAAGTCAATGATAGATTGCGTGTAACTGAAAAGGTATACCACAAGGTGACAAATTCAGGTGGGAAATTCAGATTGCAACTTTACTTGCTTTTTATTTATTTACTTTACTTAATAATGTATAATTTCTGACATTACCGTACAGGACTGACGTATAGTCAAAGACAGTGGTGACGTGTGGGTGCATCTTTCTGGTGTGGGGAGGGGGGGGGGGGAGATTATGACCTCATGGAGAGGACCTTTTAACATTCATTTCAATTTTCTGATGATTTATGCATTGAGGACATCTAGATAGTGTTCAAATTGGGATTCTAACAATTTCTGTCTGTGGCTGCCACCCATTAACCATAATCGGCCTGTATTTGCTCTCGCTCCCCCTCCCTCACCCAGCGGCCAGCCTCCCCGCAAGTGGTCAATGTTATTATTCATTATTCATGATAAGCGTTTTTGTATTTAGTTTTATTATTGTATGAACACGAGACTTATACATACACTCTTCACAGTTGGCGATTTTAACGGGAAGTTTCGGGGTTTTCAGCAGGACCAAGAAGTGTATGGTAAGCATATACTGAATCGTGAGGTATACGAGCGTGACATTGTATCGTATTATGCAAAAGCTATTAAAGATGAAAGGAGGGGGGGGGGGAGGGGGAGATAAATCACTCGGGCGCGCTTCCATGCCGAGCTCACGTGACTAGTCAAGCACTACATTTACTTGCTATAGGGGCGTGGGAGAATCCCCCCCGTCGGAACTGCTGTTTTATAATTCTCGGTACTTGAGTGCTTAATTGCACAACAGCTTGACTTTCATCAGTACTCATTGGGTTTTCTTGATTAGTTGTTTCATGATGCCTTGGCTACGTCATAGTATGTCCCTCAAACTCGTCAAGCCCAGGTTGTACGGTATCATTCTATCAGGATGATACCGTACAACCGTATCATTCTATCAGGATGATACCGTACCACCGTATCATTCTATCAGGATGATACCGTACCACCGTATCATTCTATCAGGATGATACCGTACCACCGTATCATTCTATCAGGATGATACGTCGGTATATCGTAAACTGATGATGTCCAGAGCTCTATTTGTTCCGTCCCATGAAGGTAAAACAGGCAAAGACTTAAAGAAAATTCAAAAAGGAGTGGAATCTCCTAGTATCTGTAAGGAGTACACCAAGAAAGGAATGTTCACGACAGCTACGGTAAACCAACTGAATCAGAACGAACATTAAAGTCACTTTCACACCAGAATCTAACCCCACGCCAATCCCCAAAACCCCTTCCCTTTTGAAACTTATCGCGTTGAAATGTACCCATATGATCATTACTCTTTAAAGGTCAGAAAAGGCTTCTCCATACTTGGAAACATCTTTGTTACCCTCAACCATAGAGAGATACCATGCTCTCATCTCGGAGAGAATGAACGCTTTCCTAGCTTTATTCGTCAATGTCACGTAAAAGTCACGAAAAAAAAAACTCAAACGTGACATTCTCTCTTTTGACTGTTACCACAGATATGTTTTCTTTTGAAATCAACTCAATGCAATGCCGATTCCACAGAGACCAATTAGAGGCACATTTTGTTCCATAGCCCCTTCACTAGGTGACTCTTCCTGTGACAGTGTTCGCATCATACTGACACAAGTCAATAGTAAACGCCTAGTGTCACATGATATCATGCATTTTGACAGGTCTTGAGACTTCTATTCCCTTACTTTGCCTGATGTCTCTGACCATCATATATAAGTCTTGATACAGGAATGTGAAACCTACTGAACGGAGCAAAACGATGGATTTTGTGAGTCCCGACCCACACATGATCGATATTCACAGGCTTGTCGAAACTTGATCCCGAAAAGGAACTTACTAGTTACCGGTACTACATACCGAATTAGGTTGTAACACACAAGTCATAATCTTACACTATATGCCCCACGATAACATTGTGGTCCAAATCAAACTAGGACAAATGTCATGTTCTTTTTATCTTATTTATTTCTTTTTTTTTGCTTTTGGATTTCAGGTTATTGCTTTCATGGTTATGGCCATCATCTCGACATTCCTAGGATTTTCTTTCGGCATCGTTCAATTGTCGCTGGCAGCAGCTGACAAGGATATTTTCTTCTATGATTCCTCAAGTTACTCTTATCCTTTTTACAGCAGTTTTGGTGTGGAAAGAGTAAGTTGGCTTGTAATATTTGTTATTGACAATGGTATTAAGACCCTCTTTGAGCCTCCAGGATTCCTGATCATGAAATTTGCAAATTCAAATACACCCATTCGTGCTTTCTTATTCCCCACAGGGGAAAAATCATCCTAACGTATTGGACATATAAAAAACTTTGAATTGCACTGTTAAAAGGATTCTGCAGTAAGGATTTCGTATTACTTTACTATCACTTTGCTGCAGATGCCCATGCACATAAACCAGTACAGTACTACCCCACTAACATAAATTCTATGACAGCAATATTGTGAAAAAATTACAGTGAGCTAAAGAAAAAGGTCTGAAATAGTTCTTTGTTTTGGTATGTTTCTGGACATATTCATGTCTATTTTTAAGTTGGTTGTTGAAGTTGTAATGTAAAACACAGATTACGTAACCCTCGGGAGTTTTGTAGTAGAGAACTGCAGGTATAGGTGTGTTGATGAGATGTCGCTGGGGAGCCTCCCAATCCCCCCCCCCTCTATTTTGGGGGATCTACTTTATTTCTATATCATCCCCAATCAACATATCAAAATCTGAAATCGCTCTGATAAGACACCGTTAGCTCCTGCAAAACACCGTAACATGACAATAAAAAGTATGCATCGGCGGGGCAGTGGGGGGGGGGGGGCGGGGACAAACTGAGACTCAACCCAGGGTATCGCCTGAGTCAAAGGAGAACGTTAACAAACATACCACCCTCCATCATTTTTCCTTTCAGGGCAGGAAAGTACAATATGGGTATTTCATCATCCTTTGTCTGGCCGTGTCTCTCGAAACACTATTCTGTATAATCGGGGCGAGTTTTTCGTGTGTAGCGGTTTGTACTAAGAACGACGAAGGCGACAGATCCACCCCAACAGTAAGTTTCCTTACCGTTTCCATGGATACTACCCATGAGGCAACGAGGCCATGGCCACACAAAAGGTGGTCCAAAAAAAAAATTTGGTCATAGAATTATGATTTCTAGGAAAACTAATTATTTTAGAATAAATTAATTTAAAAATTGCCGTTTTCTTGCACCATATTGCATATTGGGGCATTTAGTTCAAGAAACATTTCCAAAGGAGAGGCATACTCGGGAAATTGTCCCTCACTTTAAAGGCGTCTCCTTGACCTCTCCAACATAACACAGTACCACCAGATTGGTATCTTTGAAACAAAAGACTTGTAACCTAAAGGGAGTATAACAACTCAGACATAAGTCGGCCATGCGGCCGCCACATATAGGGTGCTATTAGACAGACTGAGTGAAATGACCTAAAGGGGAAAAATACAAAATTTTCTTGTTTGCACATTGTAACAGACATCTTTGCTCCGGAACGCTGCTGATTAAATGCAAACTATTGTGAACTTACTTTGCCCATAACCTGTTGATATGATTTTAGCACCTTCACACTGATTTGGACAGTGATTAAATGTTATTCAAAGATTTGTTTATTACATAAGTATACGACGATGTGTTTCGTGACAAAACGCTGGCGTTTTTCTTTTTTATGAGGATGGAAATTTATTGAATCATAATCGCCTATTTGGTTCATCAGTTCATTGTGACTGGCGAAATTAAGTTATTATTCAAAGTTTGTGATCAATAAAGGGAAAAATACATTGCATATAGCCTTGCCTAGACAAGGTGGGGACAACAATTTTTCCTCGGCGAAAAAGCTTTTTCCGGGGGGGGGGGGTGTAAAAATGTCATTATTCAATGGCAACCTTCAAACTCGGGGCGAATTTCTCTTCGGAGGACATCCCACCTGATCCTCCTTACTTATTGACCGATACGGTAGGCCTTTACAAAACCTCATAACAGGTACTAGGCCCACTTGTATGTTGGCCCACTTCTGTAGTACTCTCTTACTATAAAAATGTGGAATTCTACAAAAAAAAAGTAGCTACAGTGATCACTCTGACTTTCTATGACAAACCACTCTCAGATGAGTGGCATTTTTCACTCAATTAGAGTTAATAAGCACTTCAAGCAGACTAAAAAATCTCAACCTCAAGAGTGGCCACTGTAGTCACTCTTTTACATTTAGAAAGCATCATACAAATATTTTTTCTCATTGCGGTATCTTTCCGGTGTTTCATCAGGTCATTTTTCCGCCCTATGGAATGATGCCGACTATAGGTTACTCTAAAGGTGAGAATCTATCAGGCGTGGTTAACCTGGCAGCCCAAATTCCACCAGCCAACATGGTTAACACTGCCGGTACATATCCATCAGCTCAGTTCGTTCCTGATCAACAGACTACGAAGCAAACAAAAGGAGAAGCAGATTGCTAAACGCCCAACCAGACAGACAGAAGACACGGAATAAATCAAGACAATAAATGGAATTTTGCACATATATGCACACAGCAAAGAAATGACTCCCGATTAATCAAGCTAAAATCAGCCCAGTTCGTTTAGTTTCCAAGCGTTACTTTATTTGATTGATTGATTGATTGATTCTGTCATTCATTGGTCAATTTCACCATCATTGTATCGATCCGTACAACTATTATCACAATACATATGCTACCTTTCGCTTTCATGACAATAATACAAAAAGTACTGTGACAGCTGATAATCATGGCGCCATTCAACGCCGATGCCCCGTATGTTACCTTAAGACGATCATTTTTTCTTAATTTAATGATCATCTTTAATATCATCCGTAATTAAGTGTAGGCTAACTGTTTCTTTGCTGATGATAAATCAATTTACTAATCCGTTCTGTCAACTTTATTCAAACATCAACGTGTAATATTATTTACATCAAAAAGTAAAATCACAGTTTTTCTTCCGGTTATCTTATGTCCTCGAAGGTCCTCAGATTGTGGAATTTAGAATACTAGACCTGACAAAACATTCTAGAAACCTGTAAAACTGGGGTCTTTTTATTTTAAACGCTTTATGAAACAACTTTTCCCTTTCTTTGAAAACGGACGCTTCGCCTTGATTTACTGAATTAAGATGTCCAAGGAGCCACATCTTCTTCAAAAAGCTCTTTCGTGGGGTTGAATCTTGTAGGTGTTTATGAAGAGTTTCACAATTTGTGACAAAACCGATTCTGTGGGATATATGTATACTTACACACCAATTCTCAAAGGTAATGATGTACCCGTAAACCAAATGGTACAAGCTACAGTAATTACTTCTCACGATGCAGCGGACAAGTTACATTTCATGACATTTTCACGTTACCACACAATATCATGAACGATATCTGGAAGAACTAGAAATTTTCTTTCACTGGACTTTGTTGTGTTAGTCATATCTTCAGTAAATTTTCACATCAACCCACGAGTCGCTGTTGCAAGGAAGTGGTCAGACAAACCGTACTTTGTAAAGTGAGTTTTAAAACGTTTAGTAACACAACTTTCAGCTGTTGGGTAAACATTTGTGCTAGCTTAGATGTTGATAAAGTCCCACCATACCACGATGATTATTGTCGGTGGCAATTGGAAAACTTTTTTGAGTTCTTATGTGTCGATAGCTTCCCATTTTGTCATAAAACCGATGCATGAGTCATGTAATAAGCATTTGATGCTTAAGGAAGGAATATAAGCAGAAGTCTTTGAGATATATGCCTCTCCCATGACACAATGACTGTGAAAGGAAGACAGCAAGATCTCCCTGCCACCAGAATGAAAAGAAACTGGTAACAATAGCAACCAAGGTAACTATAAAACAGAGTTCAACTTTTGTTTACTTATTTTGGATTGTTTCGTTGATCACGTCCTAATATATAGGTCTAAGGTTCAAATCAGTTTATTAGAGGCTATTGTGAGCAAGTGCTAACGTATAAATAAAACGTTTTAAATCCAATTAACACTTTTTAAAGTCATTTTGTGCTAAATTACAACATAAAGTCAAATAAACCCCACCCATTATACGAACAGCTTTTCCCAGTTCAAATTGGTATGTTGTCATAAACTTGGTTTACCATAATGAGATAAAACCGATTCCATATTTCGTGTAGTAAGCATTTTTTAAGAACGATCTCAAACAACCACGGTAATAATGAAAGAAAAAAAGCCTCGGAGACTTACGTCTCCGAGGCTTCTGTTTTTATTGAGACCTTTCCTATCAAAAGATGATTACATGAAATATAGAAACGGTTTCATCGTATAATGGGAAACTTTCCATTTTCAAAACACAACTTGGAGCCATGAAAAAATTCCTTCGTTTATTAAGGGGGTGGGGTTTAGTCGTCTTGATAATGTCAACTAAGAAAACGTTTAAGAAAACGTATCAAGTTGCGATATTCACGTTGTAAAATATTTTGTGTCAGCAATTGCCTCCAATAACGTCTTTTGCCCTGATTTGGGAATTTATAGAAGGACATTATTACAAAAACAAATGGTAAAGAAGGGAACAAAATATTGACCTCTTGCAACTAAAGTGAAGACTTCATGGTCAGAGTATGGTAACTTGGAAGTGACATAACAGTCACCCTTAAATTCAGCTATATCGTGAGTTCTGGTAATTGAAATTCCTTCTAGTGGTTAAAACTTAAATCTGGATTTACAAATCACTTCTTTTAGAGATAGATGTGTTTGAATATGTTAAAAATTTTGCAACAGCTAAGGGGCTGGGTGGTTGAAGTACGCGACCTGTACAACACACCTTACGTATTGGAAAGCTAACAACTGTAACTCTAACGTCTTTCCTGTAGTGATTGTGCACGATAGTCGTTGAACTTTTCAGCTAGAGGGACTCTTTCATAAAGCCTATTGTAGATGTCTTTTCTTTTAATTCATTCAACACATAGAATTATTACTCAGATACATAAAGTTTAGAGAACAGTATTTGTAGATTGATGTCCTTTGAGTTCATTGTTCACAGAAAAGGCCACCTTTACTGTGTGCTACTATTGTTCGGCAGCGTCCATTCATTCGGCCACCCTTTAACAATCAGTTCACCATGAAACGAGGACAATAGTCACATATTGTTAGTGCCTTGTGACTCCTCCCCCCCCCCCTTTCTTTACAAGGCTTTAATTGTATGGTCAATTAAAAACAACCTTTCAAAGAAAAACAGCTGATGAATATTCATTACAAACTGCTTCTCCTCTCCAAACAAATGTTTCATTTTAAAGATAGATGAATTTGGTCTCAATAAAAACAGAAGCCTCGGAGACTTACGTCTCCGAGGCTTCTGTTTTTATTGAGACCTTTCCTATCAAAAGATGATTACATGAAATATAGAAACGGTTTCATCGTATAATGGGAAACTTTCCATTTTCAAAACACAACTTGGAGCCATGAAAAAATTCCTTCGTTTATTAAGGGGGTGGGGTTTAGTCGTCTTGATAATGTCAACTAAGAAAACGTTTAAGAAAACGTATCAAGTTGCGATATTCACGTTGTAAAATATTTTGTGTCAGCAATTGCCTCCAATAACGTCTTTTGCCCTGATTTGGGAATTTATAGAAGGACATTATTACAAAAACAAATGGTAAAGAAGGGAACAAAATATTGACCTCTTGCAACTAAAGTGAAGACTTCATGGTCAGAGTATGGTAACTTGGAAGTGACATAACAGTCACCCTTAAATTCAGCTATATCGTGAGTTCTGGTAATTGAAATTCCTTCTAGTGGTTAAAACTTAAATCTGGATTTACAAATCACTTCTTTTAGAGATAGATGTGTTTGAATATGTTAAAAATTTTGCAACAGCTAAGGGGCTGGGTGGTTGAAGTACGCGACCTGTACAACACACCTTACGTATTGGAAAGCTAACAACTGTAACTCTAACGTCTTTCCTGTAGTGATTGTGCACGATAGTCGTTGAACTTTTCAGCTAGAGGGACTCTTTCATAAAGCCTATTGTAGATGTCTTTTCTTTTAATTCATTCAACACATAGAATTATTACTCAGATACATAAAGTTTAGAGAACAGTATTTGTAGATTGATGTCCTTTGAGTTCATTGTTCACAGAAAAGGCCACCTTTACTGTGTGCTACTATTGTTCGGCAGCGTCCATTCATTCGGCCACCCTTTAACAATCAGTTCACCATGAAACGAGGACAATAGTCACATATTGTTAGTGCCTTGTGACTCCTCCCCCCCCCCCCCTTTCTTTACAAGGCTTTAATTGTATGGTCAATTAAAAACAACCTTTCAAAGAAAAACAGCTGATGAATATTCATTACAAACTGCTTCTCCTCTCCAAACAAATGTTTCATTTTAAAGATAGATGAATTTGGTCTCAATAAAAACAGAAGCCTCGGAGACTTACGTCTCCGAGGCTTCTGTTTTTATTGAGACCTTTCCTATCAAAAGATGATTACATGAAATATAGAAACGGTTTCATCGTATAATGGGAAACTTTCCATTTTCAAAACACAACTTGGAGCCATGAAAAAATTCCTTCGTTTATTAAGGGGGTGGGGTTTAGTCGTCTTGATAATGTCAACTAAGAAAACGTTTAAGAAAACGTATCAAGTTGCGATATTCACGTTGTAAAATATTTTGTGTCAGCAATTGCCTCCAATAACGTCTTTTGCCCTGATTTGGGAATTTATAGAAGGACATTATTACAAAAACAAATGGTAAAGAAGGGAACAAAATATTGACCTCTTGCAACTAAAGTGAAGACTTCATGGTCAGAGTATGGTAACTTGGAAGTGACATAACAGTCACCCTTAAATTCAGCTATATCGTGAGTTCTGGTAATTGAAATTCCTTCTAGTGGTTAAAACTTAAATCTGGATTTACAAATCACTTCTTTTAGAGATAGATGTGTTTGAATATGTTAAAAATTTTGCAACAGCTAAGGGGCTGGGTGGTTGAAGTACGCGACCTGTACAACACACCTTACGTATTGGAAAGCTAACAACTGTAACTCTAACGTCTTTCCTGTAGTGATTGTGCACGATAGTCGTTGAACTTTTCAGCTAGAGGGACTCTTTCATAAAGCCTATTGTAGATGTCTTTTCTTTTAATTCATTCAACACATAGAATTATTACTCAGATACATAAAGTTTAGAGAACAGTATTTGTAGATTGATGTCCTTTGAGTTCATTGTTCACAGAAAAGGCCACCTTTACTGTGTGCTACTATTGTTCGGCAGCGTCCATTCATTCGGCCACCCTTTAACAATCAGTTCACCATGAAACGAGGACAATAGTCACATATTGTTAGTGCCTTGTGACTCCTCCCCCCCCCCCCCCTTTCTTTACAAGGCTTTAATTGTATGGTCAATTAAAAACAACCTTTCAAAGAAAAACAGCTGATGAATATTCATTACAAACTGCTTCTCCTCTCCAAACAAATGTTTCATTTTAAAGATAGATGAATTTGGTCTCAATAAAAACAGAAGCCTCGGAGACTTACGTCTCCGAGGCTTCTGTTTTTATTGAGACCTTTCCTATCAAAAGATGATTACATGAAATATAGAAACGGTTTCATCGTATAATGGGAAACTTTCCATTTTCAAAACACAACTTGGAGCCATGAAAAAATTCCTTCGTTTATTAAGGGGGTGGGGTTTAGTCGTCTTGATAATGTCAACTAAGAAAACGTTTAAGAAAACGTATCAAGTTGCGATATTCACGTTGTAAAATATTTTGTGTCAGCAATTGCCTCCAATAACGTCTTTTGCCCTGATTTGGGAATTTATAGAAGGACATTATTACAAAAACAAATGGTAAAGAAGGGAACAAAATATTGACCTCTTGCAACTAAAGTGAAGACTTCATGGTCAGAGTATGGTAACTTGGAAGTGACATAACAGTCACCCTTAAATTCAGCTATATCGTGAGTTCTGGTAATTGAAATTCCTTCTAGTGGTTAAAACTTAAATCTGGATTTACAAATCACTTCTTTTAGAGATAGATGTGTTTGAATATGTTAAAAATTTTGCAACAGCTAAGGGGCTGGGTGGTTGAAGTACGCGACCTGTACAACACACCTTACGTATTGGAAAGCTAACAACTGTAACTCTAACGTCTTTCCTGTAGTGATTGTGCACGATAGTCGTTGAACTTTTCAGCTAGAGGGACTCTTTCATAAAGCCTATTGTAGATGTCTTTTCTTTTAATTCATTCAACACATAGAATTATTACTCAGATACATAAAGTTTAGAGAACAGTATTTGTAGATTGATGTCCTTTGAGTTCATTGTTCACAGAAAAGGCCACCTTTACTGTGTGCTACTATTGTTCGGCAGCGTCCATTCATTCGGCCACCCTTTAACAATCAGTTCACCAAGAAACGAGGACAATAGTCACATATTGTTAGTGCCTTGTGACTCCTCCCCCCCCCCCCCCTTTCTTTACAAGGCTTTAATTGTATGGTCAATTAAAAACAACCTTTCAAAGAAAAACAGCTGATGAATATTCATTACAAACTGCTTCTCCTCTCCAAACAAATGTTTCATTTTAAAGATAGATGAATTTGGTCTCAATAAAAACAGAAGCCTCGGAGACTTACGTCTCCGAGGCTTCTGTTTTTATTGAGACCTTTCCTATCAAAAGATGATTACATGAAATATAGAAACGGTTTCATCGTATAATGGGAAACTTTCCATTTTCAAAACACAACTTGGAGCCATGAAAAAATTCCTTCGTTTATTAAGGGGGTGGGGTTTAGTCGTCTTGATAATGTCAACTAAGAAAACGTTTAAGAAAACGTATCAAGTTGCGATATTCACGTTGTAAAATATTTTGTGTCAGCAATTGCCTCCAATAACGTCTTTTGCCCTGATTTGGGAATTTATAGAAGGACATTATTACAAAAACAAATGGTAAAGAAGGGAACAAAATATTGACCTCTTGCAACTAAAGTGAAGACTTCATGGTCAGAGTATGGTAACTTGGAAGTGACATAACAGTCACCCTTAAATTCAGCTATATCGTGAGTTCTGGTAATTGAAATTCCTTCTAGTGGTTAAAACTTAAATCTGGATTTACAAATCACTTCTTTTAGAGATAGATGTGTTTGAATATGTTAAAAATTTTGCAACAGCTAAGGGGCTGGGTGGTTGAAGTACGCGACCTGTACAACACACCTTACGTATTGGAAAGCTAACAACTGTAACTCTAACGTCTTTCCTGTAGTGATTGTGCACGATAGTCGTTGAACTTTTCAGCTAGAGGGACTCTTTCATAAAGCCTATTGTAGATGTCTTTTCTTTTAATTCATTCAACACATAGAATTATTACTCAGATACATAAAGTTTAGAGAACAGTATTTGTAGATTGATGTCCTTTGAGTTCATTGTTCACAGAAAAGGCCACCTTTACTGTGTGCTACTATTGTTCGGCAGCGTCCATTCATTCGGCCACCCTTTAACAATCAGTTCACCATGAAACGAGGACAATAGTCACATATTGTTAGTGCCTTGTGACTCCTCCCCCCCCCCCCCCTTTCTTTACAAGGCTTTAATTGTATGGTCAATTAAAAACAACCTTTCAAAGAAAAACAACTGATGAATATTCATTACAAACTGCTTCTCCTCTCCAAACAAATGTTTCATTTTAAAGATAGATGGATTTGGAGGCTGTTGTCTTTATTGAGACCTTTCCTATTAAAAGATTTGAAATTACGATACCATGAACATGAAGACTGACGTTTAACTCCGAAGAAGAGTTCAACTTTTGTTTACTTAATTTGGCTTTTTGTTTTAAGTTAATCATGTCATAATACATAAGGTTTAAATGAGTTGACTAGATGCTATCGCAATCAAGCGCTAACTCATAAATATAAATTTTAAAACGTTTTATATGTAAATTCACAAGTTTTAGGTTCGCTTTTTGTTAGCTTTGTGATTAAGTCATGTAAGCCCTACCCCTAATACTGTACGCAGAATTTTTGCTACCTCAAATTCGAAACTATTTTTACAATTGGTTTCGGTAGATTCCGTTTTCGTAGTTTCTAACTTCCGAAGTAATTTTCATGACACTAATTTGCTATTGGTACGAAACCTTAAGGTATAACTAAAGATCGATTGGGCCATTCATGGCACTTTTAAATTATGATAACATGAACATGAAGACTAAAGTTTTAACTCCGAAGAAGAATTCAACTTTTGTTTACTTATTTTGGCTTCGTTTCGTTAGTTAATCATGTCACTGATAATTTATAAGGTTTCAATGAGTTGACTAGACGCTATCGTAAGGAAGTGCTAACGCATACATATAAATTTTAAAACGTTTGATATCCAACTCTACAAGTATTAAGCTCACTTCGTGTTAGCTTCCATCATGGACGCATATAAGCCCCACCCCTAATACGCAGAATGTTTGCCACTTCAAATTGGTAACTTTTTTATCAATTGGTTTCCCATAATGAGATAAAGTCGATTTCATATTTCATGTAATACGCATTTTTTAAGAACGGTCTCAATAAAACCAGAAGCCTCGGAGACGTATCAACTTGTCTTCAGTAATATACCCTACTTTTTCTGAGACTCTAATTTCCGAAATTAATTCAATTAGTAATATTATCATACCATAAACATGAAGACTGAAGTTTAGCTGTAAGGATGAGTGCAATTTTATTCCCCATAATAACATAAAACCGATTCTATATTTTACGCAGTAAGCATTTTTATTTTAAAGAAAGGGCTTCATAAAAAAAAAAGCAGTACCATTGGATACGTAAAGTTTCCGCGGCTTCTCTTTTTATGGAAACCGAATTCTTTAATCTTTTTAAAACAACCTTTGTTTTGAATGGATTGTGAGTTTCTAATTAATATTCAAAACCTTCAAATGTTTTTTTTTTCTTTACCATTGCAATAACTCTTTTAAACCGGGGGACTTAACCCCCATCCAATTCCTGGGTTAAAGGCTTCCAACATTTAGTGACCATTGTACATGTTTAAACTACAGCAAGATCTCACTGGCCACCTATTGTTTTTCAGTAGAAAGTGGTAACATTAGCAAGGCAAGGTAACCACAGACAGAGTAGAAACTTCCATAGTGTCTTTCACAGTACATTTTTGAAATTTGAAATTGTAGTAGAGCTGCTCTAGAGGGCTTGTAAGTGATGAAAGCGGAGTTTTTCTGTTCTTCCATAACTTTTTATTCCTAATTTGTTACACGCTAATTGGTAGTGGCAATAAATGAGAGTTAGTCCCTGATTTGAGAGAAAGACGTCACCTTATGACAATGACTGCAGAAAGGTTAACTTGTTGATAACGGTAATATCAGAGATATTAACGATGGCCGCAATGAACTTGTCCCAAAATGGTTTCCAGGTCGTAATGTCACCCTGCAATTTTGGCAGTTCAAGCTGAGGCAAACGAGCAAAGCTGAGCAGCCCCATAAAACGCACTGCTTCTTGCTTAAAGGGTAAGACTTTATTACGGATAATACTTGCCTTTGACATCTCTCCAATCAAGTCATTTTCGTCAGCTATTAGTCCTTAAACTCTGCGTCCAAGGCTCAGATATTTATCAAATTCTTCCAGTCTCATGTTAATTTCATCTGCGGTCACGCCCTCAACTTGTAAAATGTCCGTTAACGTCTCTCCTTCACGAGTAAGCCATCTCCTGTTGGCTGTTCGCGATTTGTTTTTAGTTTATCCATACTGCTATTTTTTTAGTCGTGTTCCCGGTCTTTTTGAACCAAATCTCCAAGAAACTCACTCATTTTCCTGACTTGAAAAGATAAATGAACGTAAGGAACACGACGCAATATTTTCTCGTGGGCGTTTACTGGCCAAGTTACGGATGGATGTGTTCTTTGATTGTACGTGCATAAACGATACAAAGATTACACAAACTGTACATTCACAAGATAACTAAACACAAAAGATCAGAAATGCAAGGCATGTGATTAGTGATCCCGGGAGTGGAATCTAATGACGCAATGAGTAGCTCTTTAAATAAATTGCACTGGACTAGTACTAAGGGATAGAGTTAAATCACAATCTGCATTGTGATTGTTCCATGTTAAACACTTTTATCTGCTCTTCAAGTCTGCCTGACACCATGCAATGACGGAGCTACCATATGGTCAGGGGTGACGCCCCCCCCCCCCCCGACCGACTCAAATGCTTTCCAGACGCTTCTTTCAGCTTTTCACAAAAAGAGAAAAAAATGAGCAACAAGACAGTAAAAGATAATGGAAAAGACAAATGAAAGAGAAGGTAAAGAAAATGCAAGTTTGTGTACTTCAGCGGCACGCCACATCCAGGAAATGATGCTGGTGTTGCCAATTTTTTTTCTTCAAATTCAAGCAAGTGTAGTAGTGTTTACGATGAAATGTTCAAATTTGATCAGACTTTTTCAGTAGAAAACTCCCAAAATGAAATAATTTTTTCCTCCACAAAAATACAATTTCATTTTCGGTAGCTTACTTGCTGAGCGTGGAAAGGGCGATTTCCAATAAACTGGTTGGGGGTGATTTTATGTGTTTTTTTTTTTTTTTTTGGTACGTTTCGCTCTTGGACAGTCTGTGAAGAATTCTCAGTTCACCCCTAATTAAAAAGTTTGGCTGCGCCAATTAATGCAACAGGCGCATACTGTATTTCCGTATTTCACTCGCTGATGTCCCCTCACCCATGTCCCAGGCCCAGTAAGAAAACAATTCTAGCTACACTATAGGGGCGCACTTCACCGAGGCTCTTGGCCATTTGCAGACAATCACTGTGACCCCACTGCCCAATGAAAAAAAAAGTGTGGGACTAGATATGTCCATACCCACCGAAATATTTACCAAGTGCTCCAAGAATATATGAAGGACGATGCATAATTTATGATTTTTGCATCATCTCAACCCGTCTGATATGCATTAGCGTTTTCATTTTTGCTCGCATTAATTAGAGAAATTGTAAACATGAGGTCCCTGTTTCAAGACTGTGCATATGCAGCTTATAACACCCAGGAAGTGCCCTTTCCGGTAACTTGGTGAGATTGAAAAGCCAAAATTTGCTTGCACGCTCCGCGTCAACCGAGGGTGACTCTCCGGTACAGTCCGTTAAGGTTCCTCTATAGAGAGGGTTGCGACAATTGGCTAATTAACGCAGTCACGGTTTCGTCTCCAACTGTACGACCTTATTCGTCCCACTGATCGCTCAGTCGGAGGCAAAATGGCACCTTAAATTGCAAACCTCTCTATAAAGGAACCCTATTAGCCATGCCCTCACCCACCCACCCCCTGTGGTGAGCAGTTGGTATTTCTTTTCTCAAGCGCCCCTAAAAGCCATTTTCGCTCCTCTGTCTCAAACTGCTAGTCCCCCCCCCCCCCACCCGGCCTACCGCTAACTGACACTAATTAGGAATTTTCTAGTCGGTAACACTATAACTTTGTCAAAGGAAGATCACTCGCGGTCCATGAATGCCCTTTTCTCTGTGAACTTATTAAATATTGAGAGTGTTGATGGTTATCTATACCATTGTAGGTATTCAAAATTTGGTTATAAAGTCATACAAAAGGTTCTTTTAAATCGAAGGGGGACGGGGGGACGGTGACCTATTTTAGAATCACCAAAGTATATTCAAGTTGGATTTTATTAAAGTCTTTGAACCCCCTGTTACTGGTCAAACGTTTGCTTGGAGTAGGTCGAATATTACGTTGTGACAAATCAAACCGATGTAACCTTCATGTGACAAACTTTGGTGTTTCCCAACTTGCAGTTAGGATTCTGCTCGGAACATGGAAGAACAATGCAGCATGAGAACCTTTTCAGCTTGATAATAGTTTGATCAGAAAAGAAAAAAAATAGTTTCAAAACTTAAATGTCCCACAAGTGTTACACATGTCACATAAACCAAACTATATTGAATTTGTTTCTGAAATTAAAATGTATCTTAGTGTCTCACAAATCAAAAAAATATATAGAAAAGATCATAAATTGAACAAAACTTTCCTGACACCCCAAACTACGTAAAACTTTGCATGTTCAGGTCACTCATATTTACCAAAGTGGTACCATGCTCGTTTTTTTATTTTTAAATAGAAAAAAATATTTCTTCTCCGCCATGCAGAAAACTAGGTGTAGCAGAGGGAAAGTTCCCCCATAGCTCCATTGGCGACTCCAGTGATACCGTATCACTACCACCCGGTTTAATGCCTTCAAATTAACATGGCCATATGCCATGTCTATTCCCTGCAAGATTGCAATGCAAGGTGAACTGAACCATGCCAACCTTCGATGGTGCATAAAAAGGGGGAAGGGGTGGGGGTGGGCCTACATGCAGCATGTAGGATAGCCGAGAAGTGGTATCTGAGGGCTTTGTGAGTCCAAAACTTTTCTTGCACCCCCTGCGCCACGTTATGATGTCGCTCCACCTCAGTAGACTGTCCCATACGTTGCATTTTAGAGGGCTTCGCTCTAGGGCAAGACAACCCAAGCTGCTTAAAGTCCTTAATTAACACTCGCCTGATATTTCCTGCCATACTCGTGCGGCAACAATTATTAGACGCTCTGGTATCCTCACTTGACTGAAATTTGTTGGACTGCAAGTGAAGTGCCATTTTGTGCAACTGATTTGCAAGTATTTTTTTTTTTATTAAAAATCTCCTTTGTCCTTGTTGAATTAACCGGGTTACGCCACGGCTACTATTGGCTGATTGTATATCAAGGGGAAAACTAAAAAAAAAAGACTAAAACAAACACTACTTTTGTAAACGTTAGGTTTAAAAGCTTCTAACTTACTCAATTATACCTTAATTCTACGCTTTTCTTACCGAAACAGCCCTGCGTCAATGGAATTTCATTTGCCTAATGAATTGCAAATGGATCGTAATAAGTAGGCCCAAAAGCGGCGATATTCACCATGATGAAATATTTTGAAATATTTGCAACTCTCACTTATGGATCTTTTGCCCCCCCCCCCCAAAAAAAAATCATTCTAGCCTACTGGTCAAGTTAAGTTGTTTGAGGAGTGAGGACAACACCTCAAGGGTTTTGGCATTCAAATTCGCCACACCGACTGGGGACTAAATACTGCACATGAATGATACCAATTTCGTGGGTATCACCAAACGAATGTTTCCAAAATAAGAAGTGTTATATTTATGATCAATGCAGAATGCACTTAGTATAAGAGGTGACATATTAGTCTTCTCCCCGTAAGTTACCACATAGAATTTTGAAGCAAATCGCGATCAGGAATTCCAAATCTCTCTAAATACCCATGTACAGTGGAGACCTGTATGGTAATGGAGCATACGTTGATGGACCTTTTTAAGGTTTGGTACATCCTTATGAAATATGAACCGTAAGACGAGTTACGCGAAAACAGAAAGGATAACTGCAGGTCCACGTGTGGTTCAACTTCTTGTCTTTCCGTAACGGTTGTATTTACCTGCACTGATAACACAGTGAGGCACCATGCAGGTTTCAAATACAAATAATGTCAAAGTTTATAATTTGAGTTCAGGGAAAAGCTTACCAGCGGTGAGTAAATTCACGAATGTAATGTTGATATTAAATGTCCCAGACTTCCATTTGCAATGCATGTTTACCTGATGTGCGACATGCTATTGCTACTGTGTAAACTGTTGTGTTGTGTCTACTACTACCACGGCAAACTCTTCTTAGTCTTATTCACCCGAAGGCAGACATACGCTATAATGCATAACGTAACAGTAAACATGTTCTAAACTTCGGGTCGAGAGAGGAGAGCCGAAGTTAGTCACTTGGTCCCAATATTAATGTACAGACCAGTTAATTTTAGCATTGAATTCAAACTAAGTACAGTAAAGTTACTAGGCCTAGTACTAGTAACAACTCTGTCCGAATATCAGAAGTTGTGTCCAGACCAAGAGCAGGAGAAATTCAGCCATAGACTCGGTGTCTGGGTCAATCGTCTCAAATTTCCATTTATGGAACCAGATGAGAAAATAGGAAGTTAGGGAACAGTTATGGAACTCTAGAATTCTTACTCTGAATAAGCTTGCTAACAAACTAGTTTCCTATATTAAAGTATTATAGCCCAGCTTAAGGTTATCAGTTAGGCCTACATTATGGCTATGGTGGGCTATCATTACACTTATTACAGATGATTTTAATTCTCAAGCAGTACCAAAGTTACAAGCAATTCAATATTGTAGCCAAAAGAGCTTGAACAATAGAGCCTGCTCTGTGTTAGCAGATATACCACTTACACTGGGAGTATGAAGAGTCAATCTCATAACGAATGTTGGGACCATAACATCTTCAAACATTTATTAAAATCTATAAAATTTTGCAGTAATAATTGCTTACACATCTCTTCTTTTTGCGCTATGTTTTGGTGATGTCTAGACAGAGTAATCCATATAAAATAAATTTTGAAATGAAGTTTGCAATGCACAATGCAGTGTCTATCTATGAGTTAATCTTGAGTCAATCACTACCAAAATATGAGCAAAGAAAAACAAGTAATTACCAAAATTAAGAATAATGATGTTTATATATAAACAAAAATTGTCTTTATCTAAAATTGTGCTATACAATTGACCCATATCAAAGACATTTTGGTAATGTTTTGTAATGTTTGCAATTTTTTAGTCTTTAATTAAGCAGGATCTAAGAAATACTGCCGTAGGTAATGTATTCACTTTGAACATCAAAAATTACAAGGCAAATAATTGTTTTTAATATTTTTTAGGGGATATGTACAGTACAGTAGGTTTCGTTTTCATTGAAATCGCATCATGTCTACACGGTGTAGATGTGGCACTGTACAGTAAATACAGGCTGGGAGATGTAACAGGACATTAAATTTAAGCCTCAAGGAAGTGAAATCAAATGCTGTCAAATCATTCTTCCAGTTTCAGAAATCTTGAATATTTTCTTCACCTCTCTTTCAGTGGCTTTCTGATCGGAAGAAGAGAGCTCTCCAGAATGCTGACGCAGGTGACTGAATGTTTGACTTGTTGACTGAAGGTTTGACTTGTTGTCTGAGTGTTTAACTTGTTGACTGAATGTTTGACTTGTTGACTGAATGTTTTATTTGTTTCTTGCCTGCTGTGAGCAAACCTGTATTCAACTTTCAAGTTGACATGGATTAGTGTGACAATTAAGTGTGTGTATATATAGAAATAGATGAACCAGGATGCTGACAGGAAGCAGAAAGTTTCACCAAGAAATGTATTTGACATCCTACTTAGTTTCCTGACTCTGAACTGATTTACATACTGCAGCCAGACTGCTGCAGTACTACAGGTAACACTAATGCTTACATGTGCTGTCATCTTGGAGCAACATCGGCATAAAGTGTATGATACCAGAACTTGCAAGTAGTTTAATGTGGGGAACTAGTTTTCCCAATATATTATCGGTTTTTACCTCAAAGCATTAAATGGTTTCATTTGCATCTGTTTTCCAAGAAGATGTAGTTAGATAACAAAGGAAGCAATCCTCAGGCCATACTGCAAATTTTGAAGGCAGAGATGTTTTGCCACACAAAGACAGCAGCCACTAGGCTGCACTTGTCAAGTATGTGAGTAGCTATAGTAGTGTGACGTCATTCCTGTTCAATTATCTATTTCTACGACACTATATCAGAATTCAACAAGGAATCAATTATGAGTGGTCAATACAGTAGTTACTGTTTCTGCTTTCCAGGGTCAGACTTCGATGGGCCCTATTCAGTTTGGTACTCATGCATATTAACAATATCATAAGGTCAAAGATCAAACTTTTACTGTGGTCATTATTTTAAATGTTGTCAGTTGAGTTCAGTGATACTGGTAGGGAACTTATGAACTTATATAACCTTTGTATGAAGAGACAACAGGCTTAGGAGAAGGAGAAAAATAGTTTGCATAAAAAATCTTGGTCAGTATTAAAGTGGCCAATGCAGATTAAACATTAAGATTGTTTGATTGTGGTGCTTACTGTACATTATGTGTACTAATGAGTTTGTAGAATCAAATTTCTCATTTTGAAATGGCAGTAGTTGGCAACTGTTGACCCAGTTCCAGGTTTGTTTAAATTGGTATGGTGTGATTGGTTGATAACTTACCCAAGCTGATATGTCTTACAGATGATATCAAAGACAGTACATTAATTTGGAGGAATGTCCCAAGAATAAAAAAAGATTGATCTATACTGTGATTGGACGTCGCCTGTGAGATGATGGACGCTTCTATTGCTTATGTCATGAATATTAATGAGTTCCTTTGTGAAACCTTAATGTGAAGTTTCTTTTGTACTCACACTACAAGCCTGACATGTGGACACATTCTGATGTAAGTCACTTGTGATGTCACGATACAGAGCAGGGGATAGATCACAAGGGAAGGGTTGACCTGCAGTTTACTTCTTTGGTGGTGTCTTGTTCATAAGATTAATTTACTAAGTTTGGTGTTGATGTCATGAATTCTTAAGTTATGTAGAAGTTAAGTAGAAAAGGTCAAATGTCAACACTTTCAAACTAGTAATGATGAAAGTCATACTGGTAGTTCAAATCTCCTTGAGGATAGCACGGTAATGTTTGCATAGTTGGCTGCCTGTGATGAAGGGAGCAAAAAAATGTTACAAGTTTTTATCCATCCTTACTCAGAATTAGAGAACGATTGGTAACTACAACAATGTAGTTGAAAGGAGGTTGGTACATGGGATACTTCGCACATGCTGACATGAATTCCAAGTATGTGGGTATCGTGCATATTTACAATGATGCTTGTCTCAACATTATTCCAGTGGAAGTCTGCATGAATGAACCTCAAGGTGACTTTGCCCTTTGGTTTGTTTTGAAACTTCTCTTGCCATTCCTGATTACAGAGTTGAAAAACAGGATTGAACTGATCCAAGACTTTGAGATGCCCATCGTGAGCAACTGCGTGAGGGTGTCAGAGGATGGTCAGCATATCCTGGCAGCAGGTCAGTTAATTTTGTCAAGAAGGGGACACTTGCAGCTTCATCTTGAATTTAGTTTCTAAAAGTTTTATGATGTGTATTTGATGAATTTGAAAGTCATCATTGTAACCAATGTTTGGTGTTGTCAGCACAGATGCAATGTTGCAGGTTTGATTTACCAAATGTTTGCTAAAATTAATTTCACCAAAGGACTGAGCTATGTAGGTACTAACTTTGGCAAATCTTTGTTCTTCGGTAGTTCTCATCGATGAAGATCTAGTGTTTGAAAAGGTGACAAGTGTTACAGAATATGCAAAGACAAGTTTTGTCTTGTAAACCTTCATGAAAGGTTGTTTTACTTTTGTGCATAATGTATTTCCTGACAAAATTGCATTTTAAGTGTAATATGTAATGATGTTTGAGACATTCAGAACCTTTCAAACTATTTTGTTCATGAAGAAGACATGAAAGTTTATACACCTCTGCGGTTTTTGCTGCGAAGTTGTTACTTTCTCATTTTTTTGCGTCTGTCTCTGAATATTTGGAGGGTATGAATTTTATTTT